>VDFB02270651.1:361972757-362042238 GCA_007258455.2 Sequoia sempervirens
CTATTCCATTATCCATTAGACGAGAAAGCTCTCCAGATTTTCTTTGCAAGGAGAGCCCTATTCATCATTCTAATAATTATAAGACCCAAACCTCCCAAATTTTTAGGTCTACAAACAGAATCCCAGCAAATAAGTGGCATTCTTTTTCTTTTGTCTACACCCAACCAAAGAAAGCATTTTTGGATTTTTTCAATAGCATCTGCATATTTGGAAAGGATTTTAAAAAGACTTAAGGCATATATTGGAAGGTTTTGAAGAGTATCTTTGAGAAGCTGAATTTTTCCTGCTTGACTAAGAAGAGCTCTTTCCCATCCAGCAAGCTTTTTGTTGAACCTATCTACCAAAGAGTTCCAAAAGGACTTAGGAGACTTACGGCCCAAAGTCAAGCCAAGATAGATAGATGGTAAATATTCCACTCTGCATCCAAGAATTCTGGAAATCTTATTCTACCTAGGCTCTAGAGTGTTGAAGAAGAAAAAATAGCTTTTTTGTCTGTTAAGCATCTGACCAAATGCCCTCTCATAAGCATCCAGGACATTTTTAAGATTCCTAGCTTCTGGCACTATAGATCTCCCCATAAAAATGGTATCATCCACAAACTATTGGTGGGAGCAAACCAAATTACTAGAAGAAGGCCTCAATCCCACTAAGGATCCTTGATCAACCAATCTTTCCAAGTTCTTCACAAGGCATTCCACCATAATAGTAAATAAAATAGGGGAAATGGGATCTCCCTGCCTTAAACCTCTAGAATTCTTAAATAAATGTGAAGGAGACCTGTTCACCATGATAGAAATGAAAGCAGTAGAAATGAGTTCACCAACCATTTGAAGGACTCTATTGCTAAAGCCAAATGCCTTCAGGATTTTCAGTAAGAATTCTCAATCAACAAGATCATAGGCTTTTGAAATGTCCAAATTGAGAAGAAAACATTTGGTCTTAGATTCCATGAGAGAATGAACATTTTCATGGATTGTAATAATTGAGTCAAGGATCTACCTTCTAGGAACGAAGCCATTATGCTAAGGAGAAATCAGGGAAGGAAAATTTGTCAAAATCCTTGAAGTCAGAACCTTAGAGATAATTTTATAGAAAGAATTGCAAAGGCTTATAGGCCTGAAAGCTTCAAACTCTGCAGCTCTTGGACATTTAGGGATGAGTACCAGGAAGGTAGCATTTAGTTCCTTTAGGAGGCTCCTTGAACCAAAGAACTCTTTAACATCATTCACCACATCCTCTTCAACAATCTCCCATAACCACTGAAAGAAGAACATAGGAAACCCAGCAGGTCCCGGAGCCTTGTTGCCTTCAAAAGAGAAGACAACTCTCTTAATTTCTTCCCTGGACAAAATAGCAGTTAGCATACTGTTATCTTCATCCTTGACAAGTTTAGAGATGGCCTCTGAAAGATAATCTTGCATTGCATGATTTACTCCATCACTCGCTGAAAGAAGATTACTAAAGAAAAGGACAGCTTGTCTTCATATGTCTTCATATGTCATCATCATTGATCTTGTTGTTAATTACTAGGAATTTTAAGGCTTTGTGACCTACGCATTTTATTTCCTAAATCTCCAATGATCCTCTATTTCCTTCGTTCACAAGTTTCGATAAATGAATACCAACCTTCCATCATACATTTTTTTTTTCTATGAAGAACATATTGTCATCACCCTTTTTCTAACAACTCTCTTCAATGCTACTACATCTTCCTTTTGCACCAAACCATTCTCATAATTAATATTATACTAAATCATGACCACCAATGAACCCTTAACTTCATATTTTTATCTAGTGTAGATTTTATGTCATCTAAGATCATGGCCTCAAAATAGCCTTTCAATCACCTTCCATACTACTTGTACTATTCATAATTCCTCTCCTCCATAATGGCTCCTCTTTTGTCAATCTTTCTACTTCTCATCCATCTCCACATGGCCTCTAAGCTACTCATCATCCTCATTGTGCTCCCTATTCCTATGCAACCAACAGCACACCTTCAATAACACCTATGGACTCATCTATGTCCACATCAGTAACTAACACTTCCATCACAAACATAATTCCTCTTCACCTTTATGGCCTCCTCTCATTCAACCACAACTTAAATTTTATTCTATCAACAACATCATACTCTTCATCTTATGGTACCAATCTTCTATTGGTATTGAAACTCTCCAACTTAACACATAATCTCCAATACCATGCTCCTTTATTGCATGTGTGTTACCCAAGAATCATTGCTCCTCTTTGTTACCCCTTTCACCTTGAAACACAATCCTAATTGCAACCTGCTTGTTACTAAAAGTGCACTTACTCCCAAGCACCTCACCTTTTTTGTAAGTTCCTATACACTATAGAAGCCCCCTCATCAATGGCTAGAAGAAAAAAATTATATTGGTTGTGAGTGCATGATCTCTTCTAGATGGTCAATTCCTCACCTCCAACCCATGCTAATTGCTAGTAGTTGGGACTCTACTAATTCAATTCATCACTTCTTTCATGATTTTCTTGATTTGTATCACATGTATGATGTCCATGTGTCATTTTAGTAAATATCAATTGGAAAGGGACTCTGTGATTGACATAAGTGTAATATAGAAAATTGTCACCCCTAGGGTTTTAGGAGCTAGGGAACCAAGATTTCTATACTCCACATTCAAGGATTCCCTAGAGATCTCAATCAAATGATGATAATGGGAGAAAGAGTTATACTAAGGGACTATCCTAGGTTATGATTTCAGATTACAAGAGGGGTTCACCGCCAAGCTAGGGCTTGGAAAAATGTGTGAAATGCAAGATCTAATGATTGAACTCAATGATGCATAAAACTTCACTAAATAAAATATAAATGCAAACAAATCATAACAACAAACTAGAAAACTATAGAGGAGCACCTAAAAACTTGAGAAAGCTTGAATGTGGGTTTGAAATGTTGAATAACCTAGAATTTTGGTACACTAGGACTCATGCACTAGTCTAGATGTATCAGTCCCACATCAGGGTTTCTGGTCTGAAACAAGTTTCTGGAAAAATGGTATTTGAAACTGTAAAAATATGAAAAATTGACCTAAATTGGGACTCATAAGCTGAGACTAGCGTATGAGTCTAGTTAGGGTTTTCTAGAGCTTCAAAGTTTGAATCTGGTCTCCAATGTATGTTATGTCCTTCCCAATTGATTTTCGGATTTGAAACCTTGATTTCGAGGTTGTAGGTGACTTTTTGTGAAGATGAAAACCTTGTGACAACTTGATGAATTTCTCCAACCTTGCAACCTAATCTGCAAAGGATCTTCAAGTCTCCAAAACACCTAGATTTACAATCACACAAAGAGAGAGAGAGAGAGTGTGTTGATTGTTAGGGAATAGGGGTTTTCCTTGGTCAAACCCCTTATAGGTAATTAAACCAAATTATCATGAGATAATGAAATGAAGGCATGAAACATGAAACAAAGAACATGAATCATGGACAATGATACCTTGAATGATGTATTGTAAATGATGTCTTGTAAATATAATGACGGGTTCACCACCAAGTTTAGACTTGGAAAAGACAATACAATATAATATGAAATACTAAACCCTAAATGACCTAGAAATATGAACAAAATGCAACAAAAAGTTATGAGAGAAAATGTGCACCTAGGAGATTGAAGAAGGTAGACTGGATGTATGGAATTCTATAAAATCTGCTATCAAGGTTGACTAGGACTCATTCGCCAAGCTGGATGAATTAGTCCTACTTCTAGGAAAATATACAAATACATGTTTTAGCCAAAAGGGTATCTGTTGTGCCTAAAGCACACATGCCCTATTAGGAGCGGGGACCCCCTCTTTCCTTTTCCGCTTCACTGGGTTGTTTTTCCTTTGCTTCATTTTGTGTGCCCCTATTCCTAAGATTAAATTAGTCACATGCAGTAAAGTTACCAAATTCACCTACCCAAAATTTGCTAAGTCATCTTCCTTTACAGATTTGGACTTGCGGGTTTTCCTTAGCCTTTCACCACCATGTCCATCTTGCCTCATGAACCTACATTTATGGATTTCCATTTGTGGAATGAAACTATCTTTTCAATGTGATTCAGTGGCTAAACACTATCATTCACTCACATGGTGAGACCTGCAATGCCTTTTGCCACCTAGGTCTTTGTCGAACGTCCGACAATGCAGGTTTCTACAATCTCACCAACCTGACCTGTCATCGTACCAACAATAAATATGTTACATTAATGCACCTTGATCTATAAATATGGGGCCAACTAACTTGTCATTTTCATTCACAATTTTCAAATTTCAAAGGAGAGGACTTGCAGCTCCCACGCGCGTGAAGAATCAAACATCTAGTGACTGCCATTTTCCACCATTTTGCTTGATATAGGTATGGATTCAAGACCATGTACTTTTCCTTTAATTTAAGCTAATGAATTCATTTCATGGTTAGGGGATTTAGACTGTTTGAATATGCAACCACCAAACCCTAGATATTTTTTGAAGTTTTTTTGCGAGTTCCCATGTGGGATTTCTCTCCCTTGTTGCCATTGTAAATGATAGAGACCCTGCAACCTCTCGTTGTCTCTGCCCAATGCCTTATAAAGTTATAAAAACAACATGAAATATACTAAGTATTCATCACCTCACAGCCTCACCCTTGCAGGTTTCCATCGAGGGAATTCCGCTAATCAAATGACCTTCATTTGCAGCCAAGTCAGTGCAGACTTCCACACTCAAAACCCTAATGCCAAAACAATTAAGTCTATTGCTGAGTGCAAGAATCCTCATGCTGGATTCCACTTGTGGGTTTCACCCATGTCCCCACCATTCCATTAACAACTAAGACCTAACGTCACCATGTGATGATTGCTCCACACTCAAACTCCAATCCTTCAATGAATGGCTAGGTATAAACTACCTACCAAAGTGTCCATGCAGGTTTCTATCATTAGGTCATCGCCTCTCTTTCATTGCTATCTTAACTATTGGGCCTCAATGTCTTTCCGCTTCGTGAACTATGCAAGTTGTATTTCCCTTTGGCCTGAACTTTGAATTTGCTAACCTTAAGCCAGTGGTTGATCACCTTCATGAGTCAACACTTGTGGGCTTCCACCCACATGACATTGTTTCATTGAGGCCACTATCTAGTGGAAAATCATCCATGCCCCTCTGCATTATGAACTCTTCCAGAAGTG
The DNA here is from genome assembly GCA_007258455.2 of Sequoia sempervirens. Taxonomy (NCBI): domain Eukaryota; kingdom Viridiplantae; phylum Streptophyta; class Pinopsida; order Cupressales; family Cupressaceae; genus Sequoia; species Sequoia sempervirens. The sequence goes on from VDFB02270651.1 coordinate 361,977,943, forward strand.
TCTCCCTTGCTAAAATCCAAAGTTCATAGATGTAAACCCTCATCTAGGTGGTCTCTACAGGCCCGCCTGTGCAGACCGTTGTCCCCTTTTGGCTATCTCTTGATGGATAAGAGCTAGCTTCCACCCTCCCTTTGACTTCCACACCCCTCAAATTGACTTCACAGATCAAATTTCATGGTATGGTTCATCATACCCAATGCACCCATGGATTCTACACTACGGAACTGCGCATGCAGGTTTCCATCCCCTAAATATCATCACTTAACTTCGAAGCCCATGCTTCCTTCCGCCTCAAGGCACCTGCACCTTCTATGCCTGCATAATCCAAAAGGGGATAATTTCATGAAGCAGAATAAATAGAGTACTTTGTATCACATGCCTACATGTGCCAAACCACCTCATGAAGAATTTGTTGTCCAAACATGCCATGCAGAAATTTTATTGTTGGAAAGTGCCTATGGGTTTTCAAGACCCCAAAGGTGTTGTTTAACTACTTTCACTTCAAGCTTCCACCTAGGGGAAACCCACATCCTTGAGCCCGCATTTTCCCAAATGGTCCAAATGAACTCTAAATGTTGAATAATGATGAAATTCATGAACTTTTGATGATGTATTAATGGATCCAACAATTGATTTGCAGGATTTGATTGGCATTCACTTAAATTCACATGTAAATGCACTTACTACACTTTTTGCTTGCAGGATTTATGGAACCTGTTGCGGGTCCATCGGAGGAACATCCACCAACCAGCCAAGATAAGGGCCTGAGACAAGAAGGAATTCCCTCAAGAGAGGAATTAATTCCTAAGAAATAGCCAAAAAAGAAAGAAGAGAGCATTAGAGAAAAGGATGCCAAGCCTAAGAAGAATGTTGAGGCCAAGCATGGAGAAGATAAAGGGACTTCCCTACAACAAGGCATCACTAAGGAAAACATAATCTCTACTGAGCTAGATAATGGAAAATATATGCAAATAGAAGGCTCAAATGAAGAGTAACTAAATGATGGGAAGATCCCTAATGATGAGGAAGACAAGCCTTAGAAAGAACAAGGAAAAAAGGAAGGTGATCATCAATCACCCAAGGCTCAAATAGAGGTTCCCGAGTGGCTGGAGTGACAACTGAAGAAAAAAACTCCTATGGTCCATGATCCCAAAGCTAGAATGGAGACTATCTTAGCTATATCTCAAATAAGGACCCACCAGGAGAAAAATCCCAAAATTAGGTCTCACGTCATGGTGGACGCTTTCTAATCTCAGACACTACAAGTTGCCACTCCAGTAATCAGTGGAGGTACAAGAACCATGCAAGGGAAAGAATATTAGGTATCAATGACAAACCTAGGCCTGACAACCTGTGAACAAAAGATAGATGAATTCCAACGATTAGTGACCACCATAATACAATAGATGAACATAGATCAATCCACAAAGGAAGAGCTAAAAGCACAAGTGGAAAATCTCAATGCCTACATTCAACAATGGACATCTATTGAAGAGGATACTCTAGTAGAATCATTGGCTCCATCCTCCTTCCTTTCGAAAGAATATATCAATAAGATGGAGAAAAGGAGGAATTAGACCAAGTCCATGACCGATTGGTTCAACAAAGTAATGTCTAGTGGTGACGGAGGGATCAACCATGTGGTTGCAATGTATAAAAAATATCAAAGCTTGGGGAAAGATATAGAGGGAATGATGAACACCTGTAAGAATTTCCCAGAGACATAGAGGATCACTTATCCTAAGTTGAAGTGTATCCTCAAGCTTTCCTGAGATATCTGGGAAAAGGAGTTGTAAATGCCAAAAGAAGATCACTGGCTGGTGGAAACCTAGTTAATGAACTTTGAATACAGAGAAGAATTTTTGAAAAGGGTCCTACACGACCTCAAAATTGATCATGAGTGGATTGTCAAACACATAATAGATAGTGCCAAGTATTTGAAGCTAGTGACCAACTATGAGGTGCCCACCCTTGAGCTAGATCCAGAGAGAATCAAGTCATTGTTCTACTAAAAAATGGAGCAAGGAGCTGGTGACACTCTACCACTAGAATTTATGGAGTTTTCTACAAGGGATTTCATTTGGATAGAGTAGATCATTGAAGCTAGGTCAAACTTTGCTGAGAATCAGAGAGAAATCATAGAAAGAATCAAGAGGTTGTCCTTCTAGATCCTCAAATCTAAGCTCTCTGAGCAAAAGAAACTCATGGCTATGTTTGGAAAGTTCATAGAGTATTCAAATGCTCAAAAAGTGGCTAGAAATCCCATCATAGATGATGAATACTTTTCAAAATAGCTATAAAGGATGGCAGTCACTACAAGACAAAACAACTACAATGTCAAGACAACTAAATGACAAAATAGGGAAAAGAAAAGCGTCTATTGTTATATTGCTATATATTTGGGGGTAGGTGAAACCTTGATAGATAATGAATTTTATCCACAAAATGCAAATCAATCTTGTCCATTCATTTTTCTTTTGGAAAACTATAAATAGGGGCATCCTCTCATTTTCAAGGAGAGAGATGAGTTGTTGTGTAAAGGCATGCTATAGAAAATTAATGAGAATAGCATTATTTGATGGATTCTTATGTCTTCTTCTCATGTGTGCATGATTCATTCTCCAATCTTATATTTTATCTTTTCTTCATTTTAAGTTGCTTTTAGTTGTTAGTTCATGCTACACTTTAATAGTGAAGAATGCTATATGGTGTTGATATCTTCCTTGCTCATACTTTTTGTTGTTTATTGATGATGAACAGTAGTGTAAAGTTAGCATAATCATTGTTTATATTGTTGCACTTAAGTTTAAATGTTGTTCATTATTTCGTGGTGAATGGATAATTGGAAATCTATAGACCTTAGAAGATTGCACTTGTTTCATGAGACTGTAAGCTACTCTTAGTTAAGTGGAACTTAGATTTAGGAAGGCTATCCATTGTAGCATCCTATATTGTTACTATTCAACATTAGTTGTAGAATTAGGAAACCTCTTATCCCTTTTCCATTTTTACCTTTCTTTAAATTTGAAGTTTAGACAAGGTTCCAACATCACCATAAAGTTAAATATGATAGCAAAGATGGAGTTTTAGTATGTCGTCCTGAACTTGCAGTAGTTGTCCTTCATTTATAGAATTTATAAAACTCCTTTTGCATACCCAATTCCCTCCTTGCTTAGTGACCATAAATTCCCTTTTTGATTACTAGCAAATCACATCAACCAATTGAATTATTCCAAGCTTAGTCATGTCTTGACACCTAGAGACCTTGGGCTGATTTCTAAAAATTAGTTGCAGAAATTACCTTTCAAGAGAGGTAGCATACTTATGTGTTGCCTATGTTTAGAAAGTGATAAAACACCCATCAAACAAAAATAATGCTAGAAGGAGGGATTGAAGGCTAAGTTGGATCGAATTAGGCCTTCCTCCCCTCAAAGGTTTCATAGAGTGCTAAGATCCACACCAAACAAGGGAGAATTCCAAGAGCTAAAAACCCCTACCAAGGCTAAGAGATCCAAGAAAGGGGAGGCATCAGCTTCAACCCCTCCCACTCAACCTCCATCTCCTTCATCCCCTTCCATCCATCCATCTCATTCTTCCCCTTCACTCCTGACAGTAGCTTTCTCCTCCCAATCACTCCAAACTTCCTTTTCACCCCTCACTTCCCATAGTCAAGGTGTTGTCCCAGTCCTTGCATCACTCTTCCATGGTAATGCATGTTGGTGTTTTTTCTAGCATAACCCTAAAGTCCTCTAAAGGGTAGCCAACCCTTATGCTCAAGAAACAACAAATTTAGTGGCCAACTAACAAGTAAAGGATTCTAAGACCTTCACTCCTACTCTTTAGGCTCTATAGGACCTTGGAGGGTGTTCCTTATTGTGGTCAAGTGATATTTTTCCAATTGAGGACACATTTATACATAGATTGATTCCTACTAAATTCAAATAAATGCAATTCACTAAAGATTTGGTAGACCTCTAAGTAAATTATCATTTATATGCTAGGAACCAAGGACTACTTCACATTCATACTTCATGATTTATAGATGTTATAATGAATTTTTTTCTCATTTCAAATCCACAGCCAAGTATGTCACTAGCTCATTTAATTATAAGATTATCTAACAAATAGACCAATGCTTCATCAATTGGGATAATGGAGTCAAATATGCAAGAACCAATAATATATAAGTTATTTGATTCAAAAATTGGTGGACTATTACCATAATGCTTTGCAATATGAAAACTCACAATTCTTGAAACACAACTCCTTACCAAATGGTGTGCAATTTCTTACAAATCTGCAACCCTCTTCAATCATTCAATCAATTCTTTGAGTCAAAGAAAAAATAAGGCCACACAGTCAATTGGAAAACTGAAGACAAATGAGAAGACCATTGATATTTTCATTTATAATTTGAAAAAAAGGTACATAGGAGAGTACTCATTTCAGAACTAAGATTTGTTGAACGATATTTGTAGCTTCTATAAAACTAATTTAAGATTATTACATACATGACCCATAATGAAGACAATCTACTATTCTATTCATTCATATTTTCTACAGTATGCTCCTTCCTGAGCTTAGCTTCGACCTAATCTATTACCATACTTGAAATTTGAACCCCCTACAATGAGCCTTGAAATCCCTTTTATACATCAAGGGAGAAACAAGCATTCAGCTCAATAGTAGTTACATTGCAAGTGAATTTCATTTCAAAAAAAAATTCAATTGTGTTTGAGATATTCACCGAACGGTTGCATGTAATCATTTACCAACCAGGGGAAATAAAATTTACACCATTTTCTTTAGAAGAGTGATTTGATGGCACCAAAAAAATTGTTAGCTATCAATGGACCTTTACATTCCATACCCATGTCAAATCAAAAATCTCTTCATGATACTAGCCCAAAGGCATCCTTAGTTAGCACAAAAGACAAAAACCCACATATGTAAAGATTGCAACAATGACCACCACAACAATATTAATACCAACACAAAAATTAGGACCCAGATACCAACTCTTTCAATCAGAACCAAAATGAGCACTAGAACTAGAGCCAAAGTACACATGCCCACTTCACGTCCTTGCAAAGGCTAGTGGAGCCACCACTTCTTCTTCACCAGTGTCCTTACCAACAATAGAATGAATATGCACACTTAGTGTCTTCACTGAAATTGGAGCAACCACTACCACCTCCTCATCCAAGTTTACAAATTCATTCAAAACCATGAGGTATTGATGATAACCTAAATCCATTTCAGTTTCGCTGTCTGAGGGACTATTTGAAATTTCAATAGCAGAATTGTGTCATCCCAAAGAGCCTTGACCATACCTATTCTTTCTCCTTATTCCTCTCATGAACTTTGCAAGACCCTTCTCCTTAGCCTCTGTTGTTTCTCAATTTACAAGATGGTTCCTTAACTAGTAATTACTCCTCACAACAACTTGCATAGGCTTCTTTCCATGGGCCTCTTTTTGTTTCTGTTGCTTAGGAGTTGAAGTGACTCTAGGTGCACTCTATTCACCCCCTAGAACATTATAGTGTGATTCTTGCACGTTGAGCCTTGGAAATTTTTGCACTAGGGCAACAAAAACAACTGACTTGCTCATTTTCATTGAGGACAAGACTTCACAAATGCAAAACACTCTTCTCATAGACTTAGAGAATTTTAGCTCTTGATTACAATGATAAAAAAAACATGCAATCAACCTCTCATTTATCGAGCAATTTTCTCAAATTGATCATCAATGCTCAAGGAAAGCCACACAAGAGAATAGATGATCAACGATTGGCATTCATATCATAGTCATTAATTACCCAGGTAAGGTGCATGAAAATATACATACCAACCTTAATGCTTACAGGAGAGTAATCATTCACACGCATAAGGATCAAATTTGATTTATCCTGCAAATGCCTCATGCCATTAATTCCCATTCACACAAAGAAAAAGTAGCTATTGTGTTCATGTTTCTAGTTTTAAACATAGGTCATGGATCTCCTAATGAAGTGGTCTTTTGGATGACTTAGATTGAGTCAATTGGGTTTGAATTCTTGACACCATCGCTCACCAATTCTTGGCCAATGGTATTTATCTAGCTAGGTGCCAACACATCCATCTACAGGCTCCACTGTTCCCTCCTCCAAGCAGCCAAGGAATCCATGTGTCATGACCCTATGGCTTCAAATTGATTATTGTTTAAGTTTCATGGGGTTAGCGAGGCATGGCTAAGGTTTCATCTCCCCTGTTAGATCAATAGCTTGAAGCACTAGGTTCAACATCGAAGACCAGGCCCCACACCAATGGAGGGACACGTGTTGAAAGCCTGTTAACCCTGCGGCTTGTGTTAAGCCATTATTTTAATTGTGCAGGGCTAGCGGGGAACAACTAGTATTAGATCTAGCAATCAGATTATGGTCTATTCTACACATGCAAATAACATTAGTCTTAAAAAGGGGGAACCACTAGGTTGAAGAAAATTTACCCTTAGGATTAAAAGCTTAGGACTCTAGTCTTTTGACAAAGTATTGTGGTCCAACTTAGGCAATATTTAGGTCGATAAAGAGCATGATATGACTGGTGGACCTAGACAAAGGGGTTGGTAAAGACAATGTTTTAAAAGGCCCAAGTCATGACTTAAATGACCGATGACCAACTCCTACAATTCAACACAAAAATAGAACACCCAAGGGTTTATGATGGAAAATTTGTAAACTGGGGATTTCTAGGCCAAAACCTTGACCTACCCTTAGACAAAGGTTCAAAAATCTTGATCAAAACCTGGACTTGCTCAAGATTTTACCAAAATTTTGTAAGCTCCATCAGTGGTTCCTACTCAAGGATGCACACCCCTTGTTGGTATGGCAAGAATTCAGATCTCAGGGTGAAGCAGACTAGCAAAGAAGTGTAAAAAACCCAGGAGCTTGCGTAGACAATGCAAGCAGATGTGCAACCAAAGGGAAACACACCAAACCTATATACAATATGTACATGGCTACATAATATATTTCTAATCTAATTGTAGAATTCTCCTCTGTTCAATAGGATTCAATTCCCAAGTTGGAGGCCTTAGGCCCCCCAAACTTAAAGGAAGCTTTTACCTCTGTCGAAGACCTTATCCTCAAATACCTGTGATGGATCAACATTCCTTCCAAGAAATTTTGCACACTCAAATACCTTTTGATTAGCATAATAAGGTAGACATGTCATGTTTCCAGAACTTCCATCATCCTTTCTAAATGTATCTGGCTGAGAAGTGCAATCGAACAACATTTGAAACTCATTCATTCCATAATGTGTATAATCCATCTATTCATTAAATTGATCCAACTCAATTTTCTCTGAATGAATTGAAAAAGTGAAGCATTCATAATGCATTTGATTACTACTATCATGCACTTGGACATCTTGCATACCAAACTAAAAACTTTGACATACCCTTTGTTCTATACTATGTAAATCATTCCCAGATATATCAAAAATAAAAGATGCATGTATTCAGGGGCATCTTTGTATTGGTCATTGTAACATGGGTACATAACCAAGCCTTCATGATTTAAATATTGTTCACTAACAGTTGGGTAAAGGTCCTTGTTCTCTTCACAAATTCTACTCTTATTGGATGAGAACCTACCCACAACCATGTTGAGGAGGTGAAGAAAATCAGCAAAAAACTCAATTTCACATTCATATTGATCAACATTGTACCCCATGTCATTTGCATCACTTGGATGCTCTTCATGCAGCTCAAACAGTTTTTTAATATTAACAATATCTAATAATTCATCAAATATTTTCTTGTTATCAATGAGAAACATTGCTAATCCATGATCCATATGTGTAACATGAGGCATAACTTGGTCATTCAAATTTGAACCTCCTCTTTCATCAATGTATACACCATCATAGTCCTATGTAGCTAACCTTTCAGACTCAACTTCACACAAACATGCATGAGTAGCTAGGGAACTGACATGTTCATCAACATCATCATTTATGGAAATTTGTTCAAGATCGACATACTGAACACACATATGCTTATCTTCAATTTCTTCACCATTCCTCAAAATTAACATGCTCCATTGATTGCAAAATCAAATCACATCCCAAGTATCTTTCCAATGCAATTTTTCCATCCACTTGCGAGCAATTGGTACTATGGATGCTTGAATCATTGCATCTCTCAAGTAATTGAAGTATTTATGGATCATCCCCATGAGATCATTTATATTCTTGACGGAAATATTTAGAAACTTCCATCTCATTATGATCTTTAATCCTACTTACAACATCAATCCCAAATGTGAAGGACTCATAACCATTGATTTCAAGAAATTTATCAATGCACCACTCTACTTGCTCATGGCCATATCTTGGCCAGGCATCAAATGCTTCATCAGAATCCTCAAAAAGTGGATTATCTCTGCACCAATAAGGATCATCACTTATATTAACTGGTGGGGATGGAAGTTCATCAAATAAAGGATTATCTGCTATCTTCATTGTTGTCATGAAAGCTTCTAACTCCTCAGCTTGAGGATCTATATCTTGCAAATCATCATCATAGTCAAAATCATTGCAATCACCTAAAGAGTGTATAGAACCATCCTCAAAATTTTGCACCTCATTTTTAGTTGACATCATTGAATCACATTATGAGAACTCTTCACATGAAGAAAATTGTTCACTCCCAAGCGAACAAATATTTCCATTGTTATCAGCATATCTCCTTGAAGAAGAGGATTCAATACCAACTCCACAAAAATAATCAATCCATAGAGAAATGATATGGATCAATGCCATCACAACTACCACAACATGAAAACTCACCAATACTGGGACTACATTCAGGTTCATCAGACTGGATGTGTGAACTTTCAATTTCAATACCTTGATCATTGGTTTGTGAGAAGGATTCATCAACATTAGCACCATTGCTATTGATCAAATCATGAGCTGGGATAATCTCTTGTACTTATTTCACTTATTCACCATCTAAGACATCCCAATGATGCAAGTTAGGAACACCCCTCCTATTACCATTTTGTGTATCTTGATCTCCATCACTAATGTGATGATCTACAAATATTTCATTTGTGAATTGATTACAATCATTAAACTCTCCCATATAGAAGAATGGATATGTATATGCTAATGAATTTTCTACATTTCTTTGCATTTTTTCCTGATCATTCTCAATAGGAAATGCCCACTATTTTCCAAGGATGTCACATGTGCATAATCATTCTTATTTCCCTCTACAATATTTATCCAATCAATTACTTGGCTTCAACTATGAGGTTTCAATTCCTTTGGTAAGGTACTCAATCCTGATTGGTACATTTCACAAAATAGATCAATGCATATTGAATCCTCTAGTTTGACACTTTTGGGTACCTCCAACAAGGCATCCACAAATCTGGAGAAAAAATCATAAGGTGATTCTTCTTTGTGCCTCTTCATTTCACACAATCTTTTAACATAAGACATTTGATCAGTTTGATTTGATCTTGTGAAAATTTAATTTGGAGCTCAATATGATCCTCATGATGCGGTGATGGAGAAATGGGAGCATTAGAAGATTCATGATCTTGACATAGATCCCTATTGATTGATCTATTGGTTCTATTTGCATGAAATGTACTAGGATGACCAATATTAGTGGCTGAATATCCTTTCATTATTGAATATTTCAAGTTGTTCTCAATATCTATAGCAATTTGATATGCTTGGTACAATGTTGTAGGCTCTTTATCTCTTAATAGGTAACTCATTTTCTTATGAAATGCACCTAAGTACACAACCAAACATTCTACATCATTTGGTCTTATGCTTTTAGGGATTTCTCGTATGATCTTTGAAAATTTGAGATTAAAAGAGGGGACTAACTCCTTTCTCCATGCTCATGAACTTTTGTCTTATTAATATTGGATCAATCCTTACACCAAAATTTTCAATGAATGCTACTTTGAACTCATCCCATGAATGTATAGAAGACATTGGTAGATACAAGAACCAATCTCTTGCATCTCCTTTTAAGGACTGAACAAACAATTTCATGACAACATCCTCACAGTCTAATTCATAATCACCCATCACATCAATAAACTCCTGCAAAATTTTTCCTACGGATTCAAACTTTCCACCATTGAACTTTGGTACCTTTTCTTTGATCTTAGGTGATACAAAATTTGGGTAACCATAAATGTTTCTAAAATCTATAGCTTTGTACCTTTTGATACTAAAATTTCTTTGACATGACAAAGGTTTCCCATCATACATTATTGTATTGGGTTCCCTACTAGGATGCACGGACTAAAAATGCATCTTCTCACACCTTTACAAGCCTTACCACATTTACCTTATAATTATCCAAGATAATTCAAACTATTCTTGCAATTATGATCTTAAGCCTTTCATAATTCAAATGTTCTACCTATTTTTCTTAAGATCTTAAAATATAACATGTTTTTTTATCATAATACATGAATTTCAAGTTACAATTAAGAAACATGTAAAGTTACCACTAACACTTCCTCACTTAGTGCTATTTCACCTAATTGGGAATCACTTACATTATGTTTTGAAAACTTCTCATAAATTGTCTGCAAATTCAATAATATTTTTTTTAGATTTATGAGAATACCTGGGAATTGACAACAGTTATTAATATTTCTTCCTTGATTGAAAATTTTCCATATCTGGAACCTTTTGTATTCTTTATCAAGTTCTTTAGAAAAAGTCACCACCTCTTTTCAGAGGATTCAACTTCAAACCATATGAAATCCTTTCAAAAGTAAATCTTATTCTAGGTCTTCTCAATCAATGCAGTCACACTCAAATTCCTTGAATTTTGCTGCAACCAAAACATTTTCAAGTCCAGGAGCTTCTCAACATTTGAACCAAAGTTTAGATTCACGAAATATTTGACTCTGAAATACAACAGTTTATAACTAGAGACTAAAAAATTATCCCCAATAGAGTCACCATTTTGTTGGTGTTTTTCCAGCATCACCCTGAAGTCCTCTAAAGGGTAGCCAACCCTTATGCTTAAGAAACAACAAAGTTAGTGGTCAACTAAAGAGTAAAGTATTTTGAGGCTATCACTCCTACTCTTTAGGCTCTGTGGGACCTAGGAGGGTGTTCTCTACTATGCTCAAGTTATATTTTTCCAATTGAGGACACATTTATACACATTGATTCCTACTAAATGCAAATAAATGCAATTCACTAAAGATTTGGAAGACCTCTGAGTAAATTATCATTTATATGCTAGGAACCAAGGACTACTTCACATTCATAATTCATGAATGATAGATTTAATAATGAATTTTGTTCTCATGTCAAATCCATTTCAAATCCACAACCAAGTATGTCACTAGCTCATTTAATTGTAAGATTATCTAACAAATAGACCAGTGCTTCATCAATTGGGATAATGGAGTCAAATATGCAAGAACTAGTAATATCTAAGCTATTTGATTAAGAAATTGGTGGAATATTACAATAATGATTTGCAATATGAAAACTCACAATGCCTAAAACACAACTCCTTACCAAATCCTATAAAATTTCTTACATTGAATCTGCAACCCTCTTTGAGCATTTAATCGACTCATTGAGTCAAAGAAAAAATAAGGCCACACATTCAATTGGATAAATAAAGAAAAATGAAAAGACTATTTATATTTTCATTTATAATTTGCAAAAAAGGTACATAGGAGAGTACTTATTTCAAAACTAAGTTTTGTTTCAATATTTGTAACTTCTATAAAACTAATTTAAGATTATTACATACATGACCCATAACCAAGACAATCTATTTTTCTATTCATTCATGTTTTCTACAGTATGTTCCTTCCTAAGATTAGCTTCTACCTAAACTATTACTAGACTTGAAATTCAAAACCCCTATAATGAGCCCTAAAATCTCTTTTATAGATCAGGGGAGCAACAAACATCTCGCTCAATTGTAGTTACATTTTAAGTGAATTTCATTTCAAAACACATTTCAACTATATTTGAGATATTCCCCAAAAAGTTTCTTGTAATCATTTACCAAGAAGGGGAAATAAATTACACCATTTTCTTTAGAAGAGTGATTTGATGATTTCAGAAACATCATTAGCTTTCAATAAACCTTTACATTCCATACCCATGAAAAACAAAAAATCTCTTCATGATACCAGCCCAAAGGCATCCTTAGTTAGCAAAAAAGACAAAAAACCACATATGCAAAGAGTGCAAGAATGACCACAACAAAAATATTAATACCCATACAAAAATTAGGACCCAGATACCAACTCTTTCAATTAGAACTAGAACAAGCACCAAAGCCTGAGCCAAAGTACACATTACCGCTTCGCATCCTTGCAGAGGCTGGTGGAGCCACCACTTCTTCTTCACCATTGTCCTTACCAACAATAGAATGAATATGCCCACTTGGTGCCTTCACTAAAATTGGAGCAACCGCTACCACCACCTCATCTGAGTTTTCAAATTCATTCAAAACCATGAGGTACCAACGATAACCTGAATTCAACTTAGTTTCATTGTTTGAGGGACTATCTAAAATTTTTATAGGAGAATTGTGTCATCCAAGAGCCTCGACCATACCTAATCTTTCCCCTTATTCCTCTCACAAACTTTGCAGGATCCTTCTCCTTAGCCTCTATTGTTTCTCCACAATGTAGTTCCTTAACTGGTCATTTCTCCTCACAGCAACTTGCATATGACTCTTTCCATGGGCCTCTTTCTATTTTTGTTGCTTAGGAGTTGAAACGACTCTGGGTGCACTCTGTTCACTCCCTAAAGCATTATAGTGTGATTCGTGCATGTTGAGACTTGGAGATTTTTGTACTTGGGCAATATAAACAACTAACTTGCTCATTTTCACTAAGGACAAGAATTCACAAATGCAGAACACTCTTCTCATGGAATTAGATAATTTTATGCAAGAGAATCCCAGGTTTCAAGTAATCTTGCATCAACCAAAAATATTTGCATTTATGTTTTCTTGCATTTTAGTAGTTAACTGTCAAGACCTAGTCTTAGTATTTCATACCGCATTATACCGCATTGTAACATCAGATATCACCGAGCAGGATATATTATTTTCATTGCGACATCTATATCATATCTATAATTCAATTGTTTTAGAGATCATAGTATGAAGATATCACTAACAAAATATCAGTTGTATTGGACATAGAGAATTCACAGAGTAGTCTTGGATTTTTAAGTGTGTGGACCTATGTCATGACTTGTGGAGCTCAGGAAACCATTTCATAAGGATGCACATTCATCAAGGAACCTTCATTTTGATCTGCATTATGTTTTTCCAAGGATCAAAGGAGAATCATATGTTTTGGTTGACCTTCGCACATTTCATCAACATTAGGGTTTGAGACCTCTTGTGGCCAATGCGAACCTTTTTCAAAGTTAGGAATTGATATATATAAGCATTGTGTAGTTCAATTAGAGAGTAGTGATAGTAGTAGAGATAGAAGAATAGAGTAGGAAGATATAGGAGATAAGGGCTTCATCCCACATTTTATTTTTGGGCTTAGCGCCATATCATTTTGTAATCTGTAAGCCAAAAGGAAAGGCATGTTACCTATGAATAATTGGTCATTGTCTATATATATCCACATGGAATTGTTATTCCAATTCTTTGAGTTCTTGTTGTGTTTACTCTGGTTGCAAGGTTGGATAGTCCTACTCTTGGACCCTCCATCCTTGACTATACCAAGTGGTATCAAATTGAGTTGCGGACCTTGGGAGAGGAGAGAAAAGTTGAGCAAGGAATTCTATAAGATCTTTGTGTGGACAGATCACCAACTTGAGGAAGACTACATGTGTTTGTCAAAATATCACTAATTGTGAGGTAGTTGCATCCCTATAGCTTGATCACTAACTTGAGGTAGTGTCACCAAATCCTAGGAAGAGATGCCACCAAGGAGAATTCATACTATTGTTAATGTTGCTAGAAAGATGGATGAGATGATAGAAATTCTACAAAAAATGAAAGTGAGATTGGATTTTGTTGAAGAAGACAGAAGAAAATGCTTAAACCCTAGACCTAATGATGAAAGTGATGATGATGAAGTTCAAGCTATAGATCTAACTGAAGAAATCTCAGAAGAGGAAGAATCAGATCATATATGTTGAAGGCTATTTATAAAATAGGAAAGTGACCTAGAATGGAGATTTTGAACTACATCGGTAACCTAAATCCTGAAGAGTTGATTGATTGGATAAATGACATTGAAGAATACTTTGAATATGAAGAAATTGAAGATTCGGAGAGAGTGATATTTTCAAAGAATAAACTAAAAGGACATGTTGGGATATGGTGGAAGGAAGTTCAATTGGAGAGGAAAAGAAAAGGTAAAGAAAAGATTGTGAAATGGGATAAGAATGCTGACAAAATTGAAGAACCAATTTATACCTGCAAACTATGAGTTGGAGCTGCTGAAGAGATTGCAAAACCTCAGGTAGATGGAAAAGACTATGAAAAAATACACTAGAGAATTTTATAAGATCATCATTAGGACTGGACATAGTGGAGCAAGCAAGGAGAAAGTGGCAAGATATATCAATGGGCTAAGGATGAACATTCAGGAAGAGTTGAGTCTAGTAAGGATGAATTCGGTAGAGGAAGCATATCAATTTGCATGAAAGGTGGAGGACAAGCTGAATAAAAGACATGAATAGAGGAAAAGAGGAAGAGGAGGTAGATTTCAGAAAGGAAGGTCACATTCTGAAGTAGAAAAACCATATACGGGGCAAAACAAGGACAAAGATTCATACTGCAAGGAGGAGATGGATTCTAATTCATACCATAAAGGGATAGATGATATAAATTGTTACCATCACAACAGAGGAGGCTACAATTCTTACCACAATGATGGATAACAGAGAGATGAGAAAATATATGAAAAAAGAACTTTTAGAGGAACCTATTTCAAGTGTGGAGGAGAAGGACATAGAGCATTTGAGTGTCATCAAGAAAGTAAGAAGATTGAAAATCATGCAAGAACCAAATATGCAGAGGAAGAACTAGTGGAATCACTAAGTTCTGGAGGAAGTCCTAAGAAGGGAGAATCATTATTCATGAGGAGAGCACTGATATAGGAGAAAGAAATACATAAGGAAGCATTGCAAAGGAAAAGTTTGTTCTGGACTAGATGCAAAGAAGGAGGTAAGTGTTGCAAAGTTATCATTGATAGTGGTAGCATAGATAACCTAGTTTCTGAGGAAATGGTGACAAATTTGAATTTGGAAAGAAGAAAACATTTGAAACCTTGTAGGATAGCTTGGATTCAAGATGAGCACAAGATACTAGTAGGTGAGCAATGTCTAGTAAAGTTTCATATAGGGTCATATCATGATGAAGTACTATGTGATATTATGTCGATGGTGTATGTCATATGTTGTTGGGTAGACCTTGGTAGTATGATAAGAAATCTATACATGATGGGAGGAAGAATACCTATACCATAATGTCCAATGGAAAGAGAATCACATTGACACCTTTAGAAGATGAACCTGAAAGTGAAGTATGTGGTATAGCTAGAATCAATTTGGTAGATGGAAAGAAATTTTTGGATGGATTGAGACATGAAAACTTGTGTTTTGATTTGATTCCAAGGAAGTGTAGAGCCCTAGATGTAGAGAGAATAATTGCAAGCGAAGAAGAATCACCAGAGAAGGAAGTCACTAAACTATTGATAGAGTACCACTATCTTGTATCAGAGAATGTGTCTGATGAATTACCACCAATCTGGAGTATTAGTCATCATATAAATCTTATTCCAAGAGCTAGTTTTCCAAACAAAGCTACACACCAAATGACACTAGTAGAGAATGTAGAGATAAATAGATAAATATAGGAACTGTTGAAGAAAGGATTGATCAAAGAAAGTATGATCCCATGTGCGGTACCAGCTATACTTGCACCTAAGAAAGATGGAGAATGGAGGATGTGTACAGATTCAAGAGCTATCAATAAGATCACAGTGAAGTATAGATTCCCATCGCTTGGGATGGATGACATCATGGATAGTCTCAGTGGAGCAAAGTATTTCACCAAGATAGACATAAAGAGTGGATACCATCAGATCAAGATTAGAGAGGGAGATGAATGGAAGAATACTTTCAAGACAAATGATGGATTATATGAGTGGTTGGTCATACCATTTGGAATAACTAATGCGCCTAGTACATTTATGAGGTTGATGAATGAAGTCTTGAGGAAATTCTTGGGTAAGTTTGTCATTGTTTATCTGGATGATATTCTGATTTTTGATAAGACGAAGGAAGAACATTTGGAGCACATCAAAAAAGTATTTTTGAGGCTAAGAGAAGAGTAGTTTTTGATAAACATCAAGAAGTGTAGTTTCATGAAGGAAGAACTAGTGTATTTAAGATTTGTGATATTTTTGGAAGGATTGAAGATGGACCCTAATAAGGTTAGAGAAATAGTTGAATGGCCTACACCTGTGAATGTTGGAGATCTAAGATAATTTCATGGACTAGAAACTTTTTATTGTAAGTTCATCAAAAAATTTAGTAGTATTTGCACACCAATGATAGAGAAAATGAGGGGTGACTGAAGGGAATTCAAGTGGACATCAGGAGCCAAAAGAGTTTTGAGTTATTGAAGTAAAAGGTGACAAAAAAACATGTGTTAGAACTATCAGACTTTGATAAGGTATTCCAAGTGGATTATGGTGCTAGTGGGAGTGCAATAGGAGCTATGTTAAGTCAAGAAGGGAGACCAGTGGCCTACTTCAGTGAAAAATTGAATGATGCTCGAAGAAGACTTTCAGTTTATGATGAGTAATTGTATGCAATCATACAATCCTTGAAGAAGTGGAGACATTACTTATTACTATACCATAGAAAAATGGATCTTTGGACACTTTCATGGTCATTTAAGTCTTTTTCCTATGATGGTTGGCCTATTTTGCTTACATTTAATGTTGTAATGTGGCTTATACATTCACATTAGGTCTTGAATATTTAATTATTAAAACTTTATGATGTCTTGTAAAGGAGTTGTGAAGTGTTGTAACACATTTCTACACTTTTATAGACTCTTCTTATTATAATTCATCTAAATATTTCCTTTTTATCCCTTACCAAGTCTTATTTTAAAGTGTTGTAAAGTCTTGTAATAAACTTTCACTCTTTTCTAGACTTGTCACCACTAATTACACCTTTCTTATGCTTTATTTGGCCCCTTTATGCATTTATAGGCCATAATTAAGTGTATTTTTTAATATAAACTTGAAAAACATCATTAAAGACAACTTAACCCCCGCCACCCACTTGCTTGCCTTGAGTGGGACCCATTCATCCTGGGTGGCGAATGAGTCCCTCTTGGTACAAAATTCAAAATAAATTCAAATTTCTTTCGATTTTTTATTCATTAAGACCTAAGGTCAGCCTATGATGTATTTTTAGGAAATTAGGGCATAAATGTGTATAAATAAGTGTTTTTCTATCCATTTTAACGCCCCATTAACCTATCAACTCATTCAAGAATTCACTCATCAAAAGCATCATAGAATTTAAGGAATAAGAAATTATCAAGCATCTTGGAGTAGTCATTGACATATCTTTAGACTTCAACAATAAGGGTTTCATGAGTTCATGACACTTGTATGTTATTTGTTCATCATTCCTTTCTTGTTTCATTTCATTATCTTGGGTTTGATTATGGTGCAAGAGCACCAAGTCATTTTGGGTAAGTGGGTTAAGTGATAATTTCTTAGGTTTTTTGGATCATTTAAATGTAATAAGGCCATTCATAGGTTTTTGTGGTTATTTGAGTCATTTTGGGCAACAAAGGTAAAAGTTGCAAATCATGTCAAAAAGTTGTCAATCTTGATAAAAGTTGTCAAGGAGGGTAAAATGGATTTTTTCTTGTTTGTATTCATGTTCTTAGGTTGAATAAGTTCTAATTATACCATTTATAATGTTTTATGATGGTTAGAGTGAGTTAGGGGTCAGTTGTTTCAAAATTGCAAAAATTACAAAACAATGTTGAAAAGTTGTCAATGAAAAATGTAAAAGTTGTAAAGAGGGAAGCCAATAGACATTTGGGTTTGAAAAGAAATTGTAAATATTGAATTTGGTTAAATAACCTTTAAAAATTCTTGTGAAATTGAAGGGATGGGTTGGAGAAGTTGATCACTGGGAAAAAGCAATAAAAATCATTGTTTTCCTTGCAAAATACTATGTTTTCTAGAAATTATAATGTTTCCTTGAACTTTACAGTTCTATACAGGTTGATCTTTCTCTTTTATGGACTTAATCTAGTGTTAAATATGCTTAAATATATTTTAGATTTGGTTTGGAGAGTTTTCATTATATTTTGTGCATTCTAGAGGCAAATTACTGTGAACCGGCCTGCATACCCTGTTTAAGGGTTTTGAGTGTGTTAATATGTCTTTTTAAGCCTTTCCACCCACTGTTTTCTTCTGTAACTTGGTGTAAAGTCATAATAATGGGTAGATAACATGTGTGCCATATTTCATGAGCAAGGGAGGCGAATAGAGGGTTTTTAGATGATGCCCTAGGTCTGAATATAAAGGATTTTGAGTGAATTTGTGAGGTTTGAGTGGTGAAATGTGAGTAATTTGTGGTGGCAGAAATATTTTAAGGTATTTTTAGTTTTTTCAGACCCTTTAAAGGTTTATTGAGGTTTTGGTTGGTTGTGGGAAAATTTGGAAAGTGGTTTTTTAATAAACCCTTATGAAATTTGTTAAAAGAGAGGGTTTTGGGGTTTGTGGTGTTAGAGGGCTTATCACGCCCTAAAATTAGTGGATTTTGTGGTTTGGAAAGTTGGTTGATTCTTCCCAATGGTTTTTTACACTTGGAGGGAAGAATAAAGAGGGGTTGCTTTGGAAAATAGGCAGATTTGGCCATGTTGGACATCGTAGTTGCATGAAATAGAAGGTGTTGGTCTGAAATAAGGCATTGTGGATTTGATATATGTTGGATAAGGGGTTAATGGGTCCCTAAAGATACCAAGGGTTAGTTTTTTTTTTGAGAAGATGGAGAGTCAAGGTCAAGAAACCCTAGTTGCACACCTCTAAGGAAATAGTAAAGGGATAGTGGAGATCCATTGGGATATAATTTTGGGGATTGGAAAAGTGTTCGAGTGAGTTTGATTTGAGTTTGTTTTGGTTAAGACCTCCTTAATTGAAATAAATTGGTATTAGATCCTAGGAAGTAGGTCTCTTGAGGGAGAAGGTTGAAAGTTGGTTGCAAGGAAAAAGGTGCATTTAGTTCAATCTCTAAGGATCATCCATACTTTATTTCAGAATTCTAGAAAAAATAGCATATACACCTATCAACATCAAACTCTAATACCAAGTGTGAAAGTTGATGCTTTAAGATTTTGAAGTTAGAAGTTTGGAATCAAGTTCATTTAGTTCAATCTCTAAGGATCATCCATTTAAATTGAATAAACTAACTTTATTTAATTTAACCCTTTCATTACCTTATTTGATTAAATTAATCAATTTTAATCAAATCCTAACATTTCATCTTTCATAAACCATCTTCTAAGTTCATCTCCTTCAAATTAATCAACCTTTATCTTACATCCCCCTTTTAATTAAATAAACCAAAATTTATTTAATTAAAACCCAAATGCATATTCCATCCCTTTTGATTTAAATAAATTAAAGTATTTAAATCAAATAGGTCAAAAACACCTAAACATCATCTAAGTTAATCTAATCCTAATTATTCTAATCTAACCACCCATCACATCCTCTATCTTTTCCCACTTGCACCAATAAATCATTTTAATTCATTTATAAATTCATCATTTTCCCTCAACAAAGCATCTTTGGAAGAATATTCTTCAAGTTTGAATTTGAAAGCAAGTTGACTTGTCCCTTCCAAAATGGAAATAACTTCTCTCTTACACGTCCCCCACTTGGCATTAAAGTCAATCTTTCTCCCTCCAACAATCCATATTTGAATTTTGAAAAGGCCAACCAATCCCATTTATGGGCACATTGACCAAAACTTGCACATTCCTCAACCATTCACAAGGTGACAAGTGGCTTCATCTCATTGGTTAAAAAATTATCCCACATTGGTCCCTCTTGAGCACTCTTAGCATTTGATATTCTATAAATGGAACCTTCACTCTTCAAAAAATCATCTAGAAAATCTTATGCAAAGTTACTCTCTTCAATTGAGAGCTGATTTTGTCCACTTCACTCCATCTTCAAGGCATTGTATCATTTGAGTTTTAGCAAGGATAGGGAAAGGGTCACTTTGCACAAGTGACACCAATCCACTATGGAATAGGAAAGTGAGGAAGAAAAATGAGGAAGGTGTAAAGGAAGGAAAAGTGAGGAGCATTTCGTTGCACAAGGAGCTTGCAAGAGATCTTCGAAGGAACTTGGGGATAAACTAAACATCAAAATTTAAATTCAAAAGCATTTTTTAATGCTTGGAGATTTTTTCTTACGCCTTAATTTTCTATTTTAGGCTAACTCATCTTTGGTTTTGGGCTATAAAATGAGCACTTTAAAAGCTTTCAATTATCATTGAAAAAGGGATAAAATGAACTTTAGGCAAATTGACTAGATTTCATTTAACAATTGAAACAACTCTCACTTGTCCTTTGGTGCTTTAAAAGAACTCACAATTGCTTTTGAAAGGTTAAAATGAACATGTACAACTTTTTTTTCGTGATTTCTTACTTAAACTAACATTATCGAAAAGGACGTATGCGCTTCTCTCACGCTTCACAATGATCTTGAGAATCAAAAGGCTTTTTTGATGATATTAGGTTGAGATAAAGTGATCACCTACACACTTCATTTTGGGTTTAAAATTGAAAAAAAAACTTTGTGAGTGTGATTAAACCTATTGCATGTGTTCTCCCTTTGTTTCTAAATGAAGGTTGATCAAACTGTGAATATGTTTACTCACTTTTGTCTATCTTTGAGGGCCTGCCTTGGGAAAAAAGTACTCACCCAAGGGAACAACTCAACCCATAACACTCTAAAGCCAAGAGTATTTCCAACTGGGATATAAATGTGGGTACTGGAGTAAATAGCACTATCACACGGTTGACTCTGACGAGAAGGGAAACAATGGTCTCTCACCACGCAGGGTCAACTCCTACGAACAGAAAGTCTGAATTAAAACCTTTGTTTTAGAATTTCCAAAATCCTTGATCTATTTTTTGGTGCAAGAACGGTCATTTTGAAGCCACCCCACACTTTTACAGTCTTTATTAGAAATGGAAAACATGTCATGGTAGTTTCATGGGTGTTGATGCTTGGCTGCCCCGTAAATGTGAGTGTCATGGAGGGGAGCCAGTGGGGTCAAGCATCTAACCATTCACTAAAGATAAGCATAGCTGGACTTTTCCAAGTGGGGACTCAACAAATATTGTCTTTCATATCCATAGGATTGTGCTTTTTCTTGGTTACAAAACACTTTGATTGTTCGAAAACATTTGAAAACAAACATTTAACATCATCATCAAAATTTCAAACTCTTTAGGAGGAAAATATAATTAATAATTTGTGTGTTATTTCTTACCCTTAGGATTTCATCCTTAGAGGTTTCTAAACACTTGAATTATATCTCAATTTTCTCACTAAAGTTAAACAATAGGTAATCCTTGCCTTAATTTCATCAAATTTTTGCATAATATACCTTGTGAAGTGAGAAGAAGTTGAGACATTGGACATCCAGTTTGAAAACCTAATCAAGAAGTGTTTGTGGTAAAACAAAGTCACTAAACAAAGACTAAACAAAAATTGGACCCCACACATGTGTTTCCAATGATTTCGTGCAAGATCAAGATCAAGAAACCAAAGGTAAAAGCCCTTAGTATGAAAGCCCATCAAAAGCGTCTCTCAACTCTATACGAATTCAAACAAAGAATGCTTTTTAACTTTTACAGAAAGGCTTCAAGAAACAATCTCGGTTTGTACTCATTCTATTACTGTCAAAACCCAAATCTATTTAGAGAGTTTGAACATCTTGTTTAGAGAAAAGCTTATTCTTCAATATCAAGGTCTAAGTAAACAAGTGTCCTTTTAGGTACATCCTAGGATCAAAATAAAACTTTCATTCATCCTTGAACATCAAAACCAAATATCATCTCATCAACAACTCTTCAAAAATTTTAGAAAAATCCTTTATGTTAAAATTTGGGCAAAGCATTTGAAATCAATCCAAAATCACCTTTTTTGATTGAACGTGTGAAGATGTATCCTTCTCTGCATATTTGATCAAATTATCAAAAATTGTGAATGAATTCATCCCTTGATAACATCCAACATCTTGGGATTTAGGAGTTCATTATCAAAATCATCTTGTTTGCATAGGAGTATTTAGATGAATCCTTCTTCTCACACCTAGAAAAATTATCATCTTGTGAACGATTTAACTCTAGGACAACATTCAACCTCTTAGAGTTTATGAGTCCACCAAAATCTGAATCTGAAACAAATCAATCCTAAATCAAGTCCTACAAGTTTAACATACCCCTTCAATATTTTTCTCAAGAGTTCCAATCATCCATCAAACACCCATCTTGCATCCATATCATTATCACCCTTCGATCCTTAAATCATCCTAAAATTTCTCTTTTGTACCTAAAGTTAGATCAATTCAAAGAATTAGAAAATTCATCTTCTGCATTCTTGAAGATTGATCCCTATTTTATGGTGCAAACTAGATCGCAACACAAGAATAACATGAAAGCCAACAAAGAAACATATCCTTTGAGTGACTTAACTGCTCCTGACATGAATCCCATTGGGTCTAACAGTCTCACAGTTAACCTTCCTCCACTTTTGCAATACCATCAAGAGGAAGGTATCCAAATGGAGGATCTCACCAATAATCCTTCAGAATGTCACATGAGTAAATCACTAAAATAATCCAAAATCTGGAAAACCATAAGATTATCAACATCATGATGAGAATCAATCCCTCCCTATACATGCTCTAACTAGCAAAGCAAAGGGCTAAACTTCCCTTTGATTTCGGCGTGAGAACTATTGTGGAACCATCTTTTGGAGTCATGCCTCCAATCTCATCTACATCCTTGTTTCATCTATCCCCTCATTTCAAAAAATCACTCAAAATATCTCGCAAATCACATCATCCATTGCTCCAACGCAACCCATTGTTAACAAAGGAAGTGCATTTCTCAATGCATTGCAAATGCATCCTCTCATAAACAATCAAGACTTGGACGCAAAAACCATCTTGGGGAAAACTATACCATTGCATACTTTTCATGATCTAAATGATCTATCATCATCATCATTCCATGCAACACCCCAAACTTCTCTCCCCATAACTTCACAAGGAGAGGGTGACATGTTCAGACCAAGGGGCATTTTTGATACTACACCATTCCCTCAAGAGATCACATCTCTCACATTTCCACTGCTTCTACCATTACCACCATCATCCACACCACTCCTTGGCTTAGGACTTCCCCCTTTACCAAATATCAATCAAACCAACATTCCAAACGTCAATCAAAACATCATGCCAAACTTTCAAAACTTGTCATCCACATCGCAACAAAAAATGAAAACTACACAACCAATCACCACCATCACATCATCAACCAACCCCTAACATCTCAAAGCATGGTCTCTCAAGGACCAACCACATTGATCCCACCATCTACCAATTAAATCTCAAATACCAACATGGTGGTGCCTCTGACCACCACAACAAGCACTATTCTAGATCCATCTCCACCTCCACCACCACTGAGCTCCAATTTATCAAGCCGATACAATATGGCATTGCAATCCACTCAAAAATATATTTATCAAAAGGTATTTTTGCAAGCACAAAAATAATAAGTTGTGCAACTAGGTGCTCAACAAGCCGCGCAACTAGCTATTCAACAAGCCACACAACTAGCTACTCAACAAGACACCCAAGCAGCGCAATATACTCAAACTACCCAAATCGCATAGCAAGCACAAGAAGTTGCACAATCCCAAGCCTTATTGCAACAACAACAACAAAATTTACTCAAGTTGCACAAGCTACACATGCACAAGCACAAGCTCAAGCACAAGCCGAAGCTCAAGCGCACGCTCAAGCCAAAGCCCAGTATCAAGCACATCAAGCACATGCACAAGCATAGTATCTTGCACAACAACATGCAATGCAACAACAAGAATATCAACAAATGCTAAAACAATATCAAGAATAGCACGAAGCAGCTCAGTTAGCAGCTCAACAACAAGTGCAACAACAAGCTCAACAACAGGCACTAATAGAAAAACTACAACAGGAATAACAACAAGCATTGTTGCAAGCATACTTGGCTCAAGAAAAATGTGCAAAAATAATCCAATCCACCCATCCAACCAACAATAGAAACACCCCATAATACATTCATCCCACCCCCTGATCCACAAAATGATGTAATGACACAAATCAGGTTGCTCTCACAACAAGTGCTCGATCTTCAATTAGGACGAACCACAAAAACACCAAGCAACTTGTGTCCCTATCCATTTGATAGGAGCCTTGTGATGAAACAATTCCTAAAGGTATTCAAGATCCCCAAGTTTGACAAGTATCGTGGGACGGGAAACCCTAAAGATCACATCAGGGAATTCTAGGTTCATTGCATGGAAGTTGCATATGACGATACCTATCTGATCTGGCTATTTCCTAGGAGTTTGGCTAGCCACGCTATGGAATGGTTCTCTCACCTACCTACAAGCATCAAAATATTCCAAAAAATTATAGACGCATTTATCAAAAACTACACATACAACATCGCCATGGATGTCAGTCTAGAAGAACTCTCATCTCTGAAACAAGGTAAGAATGAATCATTCACTTCATTCCTACAACAATGGTGATCTAAGGCCAATCAAATTAAATGGGTCATGCCTAAGGAATGACAAGTATGCACCATCATATCCAACCTTGATGGCCTCTTGGAATTCCATCTCAAGGTACAAGGGATCACCATGTATGACCAGTTGATCTCCAAGGTGCTCAACATCGAATGAGCCCTTATGAAACAACCTAGAGGATCAACTTCATACCCTGAACAACAAAACAACTGCCCACCTGCCAATTACAATGAAAAACCTCACACATGGGCAAGAAAAAAAAAGGTTACCAATGATGGTGTTGTCAATGCCAAAGTGGTCATCAATGCCCCTCGCCAAAATACACCTGCACCACAAATCCAAATCCAACACCAAAACAATCATCAAGCAACACAACAACCAAACAACAATCAAGAAATTCACAATGTCAATGATCAAAGGGGACCACCCCAATGGAACAAGAATTACCCCAAGTGAAAGTACACCGCTCTTGGGGAACCACTTGAAGTCATCATGAAGAAGTTGATAAATGAAAAACTCATCAAAGCTCTGACCTATGAGAATTACCAAGAACTGGATGTAAAACCTCCTTGGTATAATGAGAATCAACTCTGTGACTTCCATAAAATCAAAGGGCATACCACAAATAGTTGTATGAGGTTAAAAAACATAGTTCAAGATCTCATCGATCAAAGAATTATAAATGTGGAATGGCCAACAAGAAACCAAAACCTTAAGATATACACGAATCTGATGCCTAACCATGGCAATAAAGGCAATAATAACATAGATAAGGGGAAAGAAAACTTCATGAATGTAAATCATGTGTATGACCACGTCGTTGCATCCTTGGATGACTACTACGCTACCATCACTATCAAAGGAGCCCATGCCGATTGTGGAGTCACCACAAGAGGTGACAAAGTTACCATCACAGGATCATCCCAACCAAACAGAATCCCTGCACCTAGATCTGTCCCTAATGGCTATAATTTCCTTGATCAGCTCAAAAGAATGCCAATGCAAATCTCCATCATGAAGTTACTAAAAATCTCATATTTCCATAAGAAAATCCTTGAGGAAGCATTGGCTTCATCCACTGTCCCTGCAGATCTTGATGTAGAATAATTCCAAGATATTGTCAGAAATATCATTATGCCAAATCTCCTCACTTTCTCTGACCAAGATTTTCCTACCCAACCATCTCATAATCGTGCACTCCACTTAGAAGTCCTAGTACAGAAAATAAAATTCAAAAGGGTCTTTGTGGATGGAGGTGCGGGCCTAAATATTTGTTCTCTCAAGCTCATCAAACAATTAAAAATCTCAGAGGATTCTATTGACAAAGGAAAGGGTATCACAATAAGAGCATATGATGATCAAGAAAGAGTGTCTTAGGGCACAATCAAAATCCCTATTCAAGTAGGTCCAGCTATCATGGAAACCACTTGTCAGGTCCTGGACCCCGACTTGCCATATAACATCCTCTTAGGACAGCCATGGATTCATGCAAAGCAAGTAGTAGCATCAAATTTCCATCAATGTGTCAAATTCACACATGAAGGACAAGAAGTCACTGTCCATGGAGATCCCAAACCATTTTCCTACTGCAAAAGCCTCAAGGAAAAGTACTATAAAATCCCCCAAGTACCAAAAAATGATGAGGACCCATCTACACCATACATTGATCCTGCCACTCTGGCTTCCACTTCTGCGATAGAGACACCCACCACTCCCGCCATTCCCACCATATCTGACATTAAGATCATCATCCAAGATAACAGTTGTGGAAACTACATGATCCCTAAAAATTATTTTATGGTAGGAGAGTTACCACAATCTCCTAGATCACGGGGACATCTGCAAGTAAATGAAGCCTCCACATCTCAAATGTCTCTTGAAGACTATCACAACTTTACAAGTTGGGGAGATCTTGGCCAAGAAGTCATAGAGGAAGATCCATCTCATATCCTATACCAAGATGATAGACCAGTAGCTGATTTACCAATGGATGACAGAAGCAGGGGTCTGCAAATGATGCTCGCAATGGGCTATGATAGAAACTAGAGACTTGGGAAAAATGATAATGGGCTGATAATACCTATCATTTTGGAGACGTGAATGAGAAATATTGGTCTTGGATGTACCCCTCCGAGTAGAACCATACATGGCCGAAGTCCTCCAATTAGAAAGTTCAAAAATCCTCCTTAGCAAACTGCAGCTGAACTATGTTTACCAGTATCTATAGGTCACATCATAGATAACTTCACATTTGAAATAACTGACGTCTGTAGTAGTAGTGATGATGAGGATCCCATAACCAACCTACCTAGGATTTTTGAGGATACCACTCTTTTCATGATTAGCACCTTATCCTTTGAATCGGACTATCAAAATAATGAAATCCGCCTAGTATACCCCCAACTCATCGATTACGACCAACAAGGAGCACCAATTCTTGATATATTCAAAAATGATGAGGGGCTCTTAGAATTCATGGGACTGCGAGATAACATTCTATGTGGGGATCATAAATCAGGGTTCATCATTGAGCTAGATACACAAGCCTATTATGGGGAAACAATTGAATCCCTCAGTCACAAAAGTGAGAAATTAAGAATAATATCTAAGTCCTTGAGTGAAAACCACACTGTGGAACTCTCCAACAAGAAAAAAAAGTAAAAAGAAAGGACACATCCAATGGTGAAAACCTCTCTGAGGAACCCAAGGATAGTGGATTCAATCTTCCTTTCAGAGCTCTTCATCAAGAAAAATTAGCAGTCCTAGCAGAATGGTGCAATCCGGTTAATCTAGGAACAGAGGAGACCCCGCATATCACATTCTATGTGGAATCATTACTATAAGAAGAACAAGAACTTTTAGCAACCTTCTTAAGAGAGAGATAGGTTAACTTTGCATTGAGCTATGCTCACATGCTCGGGCTCGATCTAGAAATCATGGTTCACCATCTAGCAGTACACTCTGAAGCAAAGCCTGTTAGACAAAAGCTCGAGAAAATGCACCCTCAGATTGCCCTACTAGTAAAAATGGAACTAAAGAAACTATTTTATGCAGGATTCATTCGACCGATAGATTATCCAGAATGGGTTTCAAACCTGGTGCCTATCTCAAAACCTGATGGGGGCATCAGAATCCGCATAGACTTCAAAGACTTGAACAAAGCATTTCCAAAAGATGATTTCTTGTT
The DNA here is from genome assembly GCA_007258455.2 of Sequoia sempervirens. Taxonomy (NCBI): domain Eukaryota; kingdom Viridiplantae; phylum Streptophyta; class Pinopsida; order Cupressales; family Cupressaceae; genus Sequoia; species Sequoia sempervirens. The sequence goes on from VDFB02270651.1 coordinate 362,006,032, forward strand.
GCCCAATACTGACATGATCATAGACATGACGACGGGACATGAAATGCTTTCCTGGAGGGATGGTTTCTCAGGTTATAACCATATAATGATTGCTAAAGAAGACCAACACAAAATGGCCTTCACTTGTCCATGGGGCACTTACTGCTAGAGTATGATGCCATTCGGCTTAAAGAATGTAGAAGCAACATACCAAAGAGCCATGATGTTAATCTTCCATGACATGATCCATAAGACTGTCAAATATTATGTTGATGACATTCTAGACAAATTTAGAAGGAAAAAGGATCACATAACAACCCTAAGTGCCATTTTTGACAAGCTGGAAGAGTACGAGGTTTGATTAAACCCAAAGAGGTGCATCTTCAATGTACAATCAGGAAAGCTGCTAGGATACACAGTGTCAATGAGAGGTATTGAGGTAGGTCTAGCAAAATTAAAATAAATCCTTGAGATGGAGGCACCAAAAACATTAAATCAATTGAGAGGTCTCAAAGGCAGGCTTCAATCCATTCGAAGGTTCATAGCATAGCTGGCAAACAAACAAAACCCATACTCTCACCTACTTCACAAGGGAGTAGCATACAAATGGGATAACAAGTGTGAAGAATTCTTCAATAAAATCAAAGAATATCTACTTACACCACCAGTCCTAATGCCACCAATCCCAATAAAATGATTAATTCTCTATGTGTCAGCAACAATAGTAGCCCTTGGAACTCTCCTAGCTCAGCATGATGAAAATGGAACAGAAAGGGCCATCTATTATATCATTAGAATAATGGTTGGGCATGAGTTAAATTACTTATTCATCGAGAAAGCATGTCTAGCAGTAGTGTTTGCATCACATAAATTTAGACATTACATGTTGGCACACAAAATAAAAATCATTGCCAAAATCGACCCTCTCAAGTACTTACTGTCAAAGGCAATGCTCACAGGAAGAATGGCCAAATGGGTGATGATACTATTAGAATATGACATTGAAAATGTTGAGCGGAGAGCAATCAAAAGCCAAGTCACCAAAAATCAACTTGCAGAAGCACCAATCTATTCATAGAATCCTCTCATCTCAGAGTTTCCAGACAAATCCATTTTCAATCTCAACATAGCCGACCACTGAAAACTTTACTTTGATGGCTCATCTACACAGCATAGATTAGGAGCCGACATCTTCTTTATCACCCCACAAGGGGACTGCATACTAAGGTCCTATAAATTGGCGTTTCCCTGCACTAATAACATTGCAGAATATCAGGCTTTAACCATAGGTCTCAGAATAGTAGTGCAATGGCATATCATATCCCTTAGAGTATACGAAGATTCTTAATTGATAATAAACCAAGTCAACGATGAGTACCAGACTAAGGATGATAAGCTCACTCTATACAAGAAATTGGTAGAGACTCTCAAGGAATCCTTCATCAAAATCACATTTGAGAAGATTCCCAGAGCCAACAATAGAGTAGTAGATGCCATGGCAATGATTGGATCCTTACTAGACATCCCTCACAATGTCCCAAAATATGAATTCCTGATAGATTAGCTTCTCATGCCCACATTCGAGGTACCAGAATTAGAATTCATGTGTGAAATTGTTGGTCCTAGTGATCCTTGGTACCATGACATTTATACATACATTTGAATAGGTGCCATACCTACTAACTTACCCTCAACCCTAAAACGAACCTTTGTCAAAAAGGCATCCTGATTCGTCATCCTAGGAGATACCTTGTATCATAGGAGCATAGAAGGAACCTTACTACACTGCTTAAACATTAAGGATGCATTGACCGCTCTAACTGAAGTACATAATGGTATATGTGGTTCACACTCGAGTGGAATGACTATAGCCAAGAAATTGTTGAGGATGAGGTATTATTGGCCCACAATGGAAAGAGAAGCACATGACTATGTGAGAAGGTGTCTACAATGTTAGTAGCATGGGGACCTCATCCATGCACCAGCTCAAGGACTTCATACCATCATCACACCATGGCCCTTTTCATAGTGGGGACTCAATCTCATTGGAAAAATCACTCCCACTTCATCTAACGGCCACAAATTCATCATAAACGCCACATAGTACTTTACTAAGTGGGTGGAAGCCATACCCATGATGTATATAACTAGGAAGTAGATATCAAAGTTTATCCTAAACTATCTCATTTGTCACTATGGTATTCCACAAGCCATTGTCTCAGATAATGGGACACCATTTAAAAATCATGGGGTTCATGACTTATGTGAAAAATTCAAAATCCAACATCGCTTCTCCACCCCATACTATCCCCAAGGCAATGGCCAAGTAGAAGCCACTAATAAAACCATTTTGAAAATCCTAAAGAAAAAGTCAATGACCTAGGTCATGACTAGAATTTGCAGCTTAATCCCGCCCTCTGGGCCTATTGAACCAGCATCCACACACCTACCGGTGCCACCCCCTTCTCCCTAGTCTATGGATCAGAAGCAATACTCCCCATTGAGATTGAGCTCCCATCACTCAGGATATCACTGCAAAACCTCATCATGGATGAAGAGTACTAAGTATCAAGAATAAATGAGCTGGAGCTACTAGATGAGCGATGTATAGATGCATTAAATCATTTGCAAGTCTATCAGAATAGACTCAAAAGGAGCTATAATAAGAAAATTAGAAGCAGGACTTTCCAAGTCAGAGAACTGGTACTAAAGGAGAATTAGAAGAATGTCCCAAATCCAAGCAGCAAAGGAAAATTTGAACCTAATTGATTGGGACCATTTGTTATCATAGAAAGCTATAAGTCAAGGGAATATCAGTTATCAACACCTGAAGGGGAACCTCTACAAGAGCCCATGAATAGCTCTCATCTCAAAAAGTTTTATGCCTAATCTTTCAAGGTATAGAACCAAAAATCAAAAAAATTAGAAAATGTCCTTAAAAAATGGTTACCTTGGTGAAAACCTGGAAAACATGCGTCTTGGTGACAACAAAAAAAATAAAAAAAGCAAAAAATCCAAAAAAATTAGAAAAAGGATAAAGAATAGTAAAAAGAAAAATCATCCTCTAGTGAAAACCACTTCGGTGGCACTTTGGGCAGGTACCTTGGTGAAAACCTAGCAAACAGGCACCTTGTGTAAATAAGCACTTTTCATCCACTAGGATCTCTATGGTTTGTTCTGCATCATCCATCCATAACATTTCCATCATCCATCACATTCAAATCTCCATCCATCACTCATCCACCCGCATTCGCACCATAGCTTGGTCTTGTGTTCGTATCATGATCCCTCCTAGTACTACTTGACCCATCCTCAAGGTTAGTTTGTCCTGCCTTTATCAGAGTAGTCTATTGCATCATGTTGGGGGCATGTTCTTATTGAATCAGATTCGTGTATATCCTTGAAGTCCTAAAATTAGAAAATCTAAAACATCAAAACATCAAAAAATCCAAAAACATCAAAACATCATAAAATCCAAAAACTTCAAAACATCAAAAAATCCAAAAACATCAAAACATCATAAAATCCAAAAACATAAAAAAATACCAAAAATCCAAAAAAAATTCAAAACATATCAAAATATGAAAACAAGTCAAAAAGTCAATGAAAAAGTCAAAACAATGTCATCTTGTCGAACTATAGGTCTCTAAGCCTTGAATGTAGGAAAGGTTGATCTTTGATCATCCCTTGAGACACTTAGGTTAGTCCTTTAGGCGTCTGTAATGATAAACTGACATTTCATCATGTATATCTTCATTTGTAAATTGGTCAAGTCATCAGTCAAATGACGTGGTCTCTGCGTGTATAACGTAGGCAAGAATAATCTGTTGATCAACCCCTGAGGCCCCTAGGATAGGTCCTTAGGTTAGTGTCTTTGTCAAAATCTCAGAAAACCCCAGAACATTGGAAAATCAAAAATCAAAACATTTGAAAATCTCAAAAAATACCAAAAACAGCCTCAAAACATTGCAAAAACTCCAAAAACATCTGAATAGTTGAAAAAATCCACCTGTCTAATCTCTCTTGCACCCACAATAACATCACTCATAATAAATGAGCATTATCCTCAACCTTTGGTGAAACAGTTAGAAACAAGTCTAGCAAGTGAAAAGTAAAACCTCAAAACGTCAAGTCTCAGGTCTAAGTCAGTACGTAAACAAGCCAGTCAACTCTTTGGGTCAACAACCTATTATCCAATCAGTCACTTTTTAATCATCTGATAACATCATGTCCTAGGATGTATCCTTCGTACAATGGGCATTATTTATGAGAAAGAACATTTTGGATAAACAAAATGGTGTGCCGCCATCCACTAACATGTCCTAGGATGTATCCTTCCAACAATGGCCATTATCTTTTGGCAATAGTTTATGTTCTTATCCTTAAAAACACATTTCCTTTTGGTTAGCATTATTGAAGAACATTAGCTTGTTTGTTTATTTTATCTTGGTCTTTTTGACTTATCTCTTTGCGCTCATTCCAATAACCTCTCGATGATGTCCAAAAAAATGGATTTAGAGAGATAGGAATGGGGCAACAATCATTATCTTTTATCTTTTGTGCTTGTTGGACATTCTTGTAAAATAACCTTGGCGAATACTTGTTTTGTTAGATATGTATGGAGGGTGTTTTGGGAAACTTGTTGACTATTGCATTGATAGGTTATACCTTTCTATGTTTTGGTCTCAGGTGTTTGAAACTTCTAAAGTGCATCCTAGTAAGGTTTCTATATGTGAGGTGTGAACAAGAATACTCCTATCTGTTTTTCGAGTAAAAGTCCATCACACTAAGTGCAACGCCATCCTGGTTCGGTATACCTTGATGCATCATGCTTAGGCATGTTATCAAACATAAGGTAAGTGACCCCTTTTAAAAACCCAATTATTCATAAGAAAATCATTCATTTCTCATCATCCATTTATCATCATCATTTCTCATAAAGTTGGCTTTTTGGATCCTCTTTTCATCATCTCATTCCCGATTTCTTCTTTTTCGCACTAACATCATGTCATAAATAGTTAAATCATCATCATCAGTGCATCCATCCTACATCCACAAACCATCAATAGTCGGCATATCATCTCACATACATAATCATCATCATAATATAGATCTGTTAGTCTAAGCATTTCATAAATCATACATTTTCATAAAACATTCATTACACAATCATATAGGCATCATTGCATCATCCATCTCACATGCATTACATCATCATTTAAGTTGTTTAGGATAATATATATTGGTTATTCTAAGAATCTTAAAATCATCTCATTTGCATCATCATCATAACCATCCATTTTGAAACCTCTTTATCACGAGATTGACCCTCAAATCAAATCTTTTTGCTTGATCTCTTGAGGGGCCAATGTACTAGTGTACTTCTTTCCTCTGGGGCATCCGAAAAAATCAGAAATTTTTTGAATTTTGATCACGGCAAGTTTATTCATTGAACCAACACAGCAAGTACATTGCTTCAAAGAGGGGAAAAATGTAGACACATGAAATTCACATTGTGCACTTAATTACCATCACATTCATCCATTCATCGGGTAAATCAGGTTCATTTAGTTCAATCTCTAAGGATCATCCATTTAAATTGAATAAACTAACTTTATTTAATTTAACCCTTTCATTACCTCATTTGATTAAATTAATCAATTTTAATCAAATCCTAACATTTCATCTTTCATAAACCATCTTCTAAGTTCATCTCCTTCAAATTAATCAACCTTTATCTTACATCCCCCTTTTAATTAAATAAACCAAAATTTATTTAATTAAAACCCAAATGCATATTCCATCCCTTTTGATTTAAATAAATCAAAGTATTTAAATCAAATAGGTCAAAAACACCTAAACATCATCTAAGTTAATATATTCCTGATTAATCTAATCTAACCACCCATCACATCCTTCAGCTTTTCCTACTTGCACCAATAAAGCATTTTAATTCATTTATAAATTCATCATTTTCCCTCAACAAAGCATCTTTGGAAGAATATTCTTCAAGTTTGAATTTGAAAGCAAGTTGACTTGTCCCTTCCAACATGGCAATAACTTCTCTCTTACATGTCCCCCACTTGGCATTAAGTCACTCTTTCTCCCTCCAACAAGCCAAATTTGAATTTTGAAAAGGCCAACCAATCCCAATTATGGGCACATTGACCAAAACTTGCACATTCCTCAACCATTCACAAGGTGACAAGTGGCTTCATCTTATTGGCTAAAAAATTATCCCACATTGGTCCCTCTTGAGCACTTTTAGCATTTGAGATTCTATAAATGGAACCTTCACTCTTCAACAAATCATCCAGAAAATCTTATGCAAAGTTACTCTCTTCAATTAAGAGTTGATTTTGTCCACTTCACTCCATCTTCAAGGCATTGTATCATTTGAGTTTTAGCAAGGATAGGGAAAGAGTCACTTTGCACAAGTGACACCAATCCACTATGGAATAGGTATAGATCATGTTTGCTTCTTTCATGTTTTTAATTAGTTTGTTTATAAAGCATGATGTATTATTCCATAGGAGCACTTGTAGATGTGCATGGCTTGAAATGACCCATTATTTAATGTGTATTTGAGGTTTGAGTGTTTACATATTTGTGGTGCTTTAGTTTGAAAAAGAGGATGCATACTCACTCTGGGGTGAAATAACTCAATGTGGTTTGTTGGGTGAGAAAACCCAAGTATACTCACTCTGGGGCCACAAAACTTTTGGTTGCCCGCAGGGTGAGAAATCCAAAAAGGAGAGATACATACACTAGTTGGCATGAACTCACAAACACAAAGGTGGCTATGGGAAAATTCATGTTGCTAGATGGTCGTCCTGCTCAATCATATCAAATTTATACCTCCTGATAACTTTAAAAAGGAGCCACAAGAGAAAATGTGTCTGTGCTTCATGAGACAAGCAAAGCTTCATATGCTTAGAACCTGGGAAAAAATGCAAAGGTACCACATGCATGCAAGCTTTGTTATGCAAGGTGGCAAAAAATGCAAAACTAAAATGTAAAATAACATGTTAAAGGTGTTCAAAGGAGTATTGTCAAGTCCATGCAAGGTCTATCACTTAGGGAATATTGTGTCCAATGTCTCCAAGAGAGAACCAATCAAATAATAAAATATTCACAACTTAGGGGATGTAGTGTGTCACATCAGGCCACTAAGAGGAATGTAATATGCTAAGATAGATCACACTTATGGAAATCACACCCAATGTCATCCACAAAGTGATGAATGCATCATATGAAGTAACAAGGCTACACTAAGAATGCAAGAATTCAATATAAAATATGGTAATTTATGTCCCCCACTTTATATGAATTGCTACACAATGGTCTGAGATAAATTACTTTAAAGTAGCAAAGGGAAAATGCAAAAAGAAAAGAAGACATGAGAGCCAACTTGGAAATCCTCTATGCCAATTCACATGTTTCAAAGTTAGGCTGCTTCATGTAAACGAAAAAGAGAACAAAAGAAAGGGATTTTCCCCCTAAAAAGGAACACACCAAACACATAAGGGATCTATGGATTTGGGGTCAGTATGTTCATTGCTACAATTTTTTTATGAAAGAGCTCAGAACTGTCATCATTCCCCAAAGCACATAGAACTAGAAGAATGACACAAAGAAAGTGAAAACAAAAGAAAAAAAAATCCCATTTTGGGTCAACATGGAAGAGACATTATGGTCTCAATGCTTTGCATCATCCCCAAAAGGAAAACACAAGCCAAAAGAAAATAAAAAATGTGAAAAGGAAAAGATTTTGGGTCAACATGAAGGAGACATTTCGGTCTCAATACCTTGCGTCATCCCTAAAAATGAAAACACAAGAAAAAAACAAAAAGAAAAGGGATCATTTGGGTCAAAATGGAAGAGACATAGGGAATCTCAATGATTTGTGTCATCCCCAAAAGGAAAACACAAAACTTAAAGTGAAGTAGACAATGCATGACATATAGAAGAAGATAGGTACAAATAGAAGAAGTGTACAAAGAGAGAGAACATCAAACACACGATATGGGGGAACATAGTACACACATACAAAGAAAAAGAGAAAGTCAAATAATTGCAACAAAGTCAAGTGCAAGTCAACTTTCTAACAAGTCATCTTCCTCTCAATCATGTTTAGTATATTGCAAGGGTGGTTGACTAGCCAAAGGAAGAATTGCAAGTGTTGAACTAGGAGTTGTACCAGGTTCTCCACTTGGTATAGAATATTTATCATTTAAGCTCATGGTAGAAGAAAATAAAGAGTTTAGATTGTTATTCACTTCTTCATCTGTTCTTGTGATCTCATCGTCATCATTATCAAGATTGATGATGATAGGAGGGTGAAGGGTTATTTCCAAGGAAGGGTGTATCAAAAATTGGGGTAGTTGGATTTGTTCATTTTTTTGTGAGGGCTAGACTGTATTATCTTGTGGTGGGCCAAGGGAAAGAGGGTGGTCATCTATTGATTCTATCAAAGGTGGAGGTTGAGTTTCTTTACTTTCTTCTATGTGAGACTAATGAGCAAGGAGGCGAGGATGACACCAATACTCCTGAGCACCATGATTGCATTATATTTTGTTTTGAAGTTGTTGAGTTGTAAGAGCAAGTTGATCCATCACATGTTCCTTTTCTTTTAGAGGGGGAAGAATGGAAGAAATCAAAGAAGATGGGTCAATCACTTTCTCTTTAACTTTAAACACTTGTTTAATGTGGGGAGGCATGACAGGATTGGTTTCATTTTCCTATGGCCGTTTAAACGATGGTGGGGAAGTGTCTAAGGGTGATTGTTCAAGAGGTTGTATGGTTTTTTCAATGTCAAACTCGAGCTAAAGCATGGTTTCATCTAGGATAGGTGGAGTGGAAGCAGATGGGGACATCTTACAAAGAGACAACTTAGCTATGTGTTTGGCTTTGAACTTTTGGTGTGTGATGAAAAAGAAATCTTTACAAGAGGTTATGGGTTCCATAGGTGTGAGCCAAAAGGATTCTAAGGAAAAATTACCTTTAGACGATAAAGGATTAAAGCCACTATGGTGTATGGTAAATATTTCATTGCCATGTGGAAACTTCAAACATTTTTGAACAACTGATGGGACTGCTTGTGTTGAGCAGAGCCAAGGATGACCTAGCCGTAGACAAAATTGGTCTAATTATGGAATAATAGAAAATGTTACGTCCAATTTTTTGGGTCCTATTTGTAAGGGGAGTACGATTGATCTGATCATAGGGCATACAAAACCATTATGTTTTTTAATCCATGCAGTTGGTTTGTTATAATCATCTTGATATAGATCGTGTAATACAAGAAATTCTTCTGTGATCAAATTCTCTCCACAAGCAGGATCTATTAATATCCCATAGGTAGGCTTATCATATATTTGACCAGCTATGTAAAGAGGACCATCAAGAAGCTATTTAAGTATATATTTAGAAGAAAAAGTGATATCAAGATGTTTGTTGGTTGGGCCCTTACAAGGGATAACGTCTATCACACCCACAAGTTCATTCATAGGAGTAACTTGGGTAACATTTGGAGTTATATCAAGTTGTTCATTATTTGTGTCAATGTTCATAAATTGAGGGTTTGAAGGTTCACTAGCCTTGAAAAATGAAATATTGTGTTTAGGCATAGGTTTGGTAAAGATTTGTAAATTTTGGTTAGGGAGTGCAATAGACTTATTGCCTTGATCATTAACACCTACAATGGACAAACGACTTGAATCAATGAGGTATTGAACTAAGTGTTTGAGACACTTAAATTGTTCAATGTCATGGCCATTTTGGTGATGAAAATGGCAATAAGCATTAGATTTAAAGTTAGGTGGTAAAGGCTTGGTGGTAACAAGTGGTTTAATGGTAGGCAAAGTGATCATTTGTTGCTGGAGCAATTGGTTGATTGCATTATGAAGGGTATCAGGTAAGGGGGTGAATTATCTCTTAGTGTCCCTATATGTATAAGGCATCGTTGCTTTAATAGTTGCCACTTGATTTGGAATAGGTTGGGGTGGTTGCAGAGAAGGTTGATTGAACTATAAAAAGCCTTAGTTTGGTTTGTGAAATTTTTGTTTATTGTTTTGATTGTTTTGCTCAGATTTCTCAGCTCAGTTAGAAGTGGACTTGGAATCACGACTTGAAATTGAGTTATGATAGTCACATAGGGTTGTACATAAGTGCATGAATGAAGGGAATTTCATCATTGTTAACTTATCTTAAGGTTTGTGTGAAATTTTTTGATAAACATCTTCTACGGATGTGAATCAGGAATTTTGACATCAAGTTGAGCATATAATGACTGATAATGTGAAATAAGTCAGTTACTTTTTCATTAGTATGTTGTCTACATCACATTAAATCAGCCATTATCTTCTTAGGAGCCATATGAACTTGGAAATGACTTACAAAGGAATCTACAAGGTCATTAAATGATCGTATGGAATGATTAGGTAAGTTTGAAAACCACTCAAATGCAGTATCTTTTAGGGTCCTAGGAAAAATTTTAGCTAAGAGTTTATCATCAAGGAAAAAATCACTTCACAAAGTTGTATAAGCATTGACATGGTTAATAGGATCTCCTTTGCCTCTATATTTTTAAAACCTAGTCATTCCAATTCCTTGTGGCATTTGAGTGTGTAATATTTCAAGGGATAATGGACTACTACGGACAAGATATGTAGGTGGAGCATTTTGACTTTGGCTAATGGTGGAGATTTGTTGTTGCATGGATGAAACAGTGTTAAAGAGTTGTGTAATGATGGGATCAGTGTCATTGGTATGAGGTGGCAGGGAAAATGGAGATAGAGTGTATGTAATATGAGGTGAAGTGAAAGGGACACTAAGAGGGGTGAAGGTGGAGGATGGAATGTTCGATGCCACAAAAGAACTAGGAATGCTAGTTGGAATTGGGAAAGAACGAGCCACATGACTAACATGTTGCATAGTTGTTGTGACTTGAGGAGTGGTATAAGTTGGTATAGATGTTATGGTTGAAGGGGAAGGAATGTGAGATCGTCCTTGGCTTGCAATGATGGTTGTTGATTGGGAAGTATTAGGAGCATTTTTATTTTATATCTCAGAAATTATCTTCATGATTTGTAAGCCATCATCACTTTCAATCAAACGATGAAGGTTTTCTATGGTAGGTATGACAGTGGTGGAAATTTTTTCAAGAGACAAGTCCTGTTGTAAATGTGCAAAATCCTCATGAATACTAATCACCTTGTCTTGCGAAATGGAATTGTTTTATGTGTAAACATTCATAGGATGAAAATTTTAAGGCATAGAAGTGGTATTGCCCATGCCTAATGCACCATTGTCCATACTAATAGTAGGAGCTCTTGAGACCCCAAGGTCTGCTACGAAAGTGTTATCATAGGAAACCATGAATCTAGAACTTCATCTCACTAAAGTATTATAAATGGGGCACCAAACACTCATACAAGTACCACAAGAGAGGGTGGATGAAAATGTAATGAAATTTAGGACAAATGAAATATAAGAAGCAATAATTCTATAAACTGAAACAAAGATGCAGTACCAAAAAATGGAAATATAGAAAATACCCAAAAATTTCTAGAAAATGCAATGCAAAATATGCAAAAGGACTAAGTTGCCTAGGGTGGCGATTTATTCCTACTAATGATTTTTTTGTTTTTTTTTTAGAATTTTTAAATGCAAATCTATGTCTTTCAAATGCGCAAATGTAATTACAGTATGTAAATTCAGAATTTTTGTCTTTTTCAATGCAAGAGTGTAAGATATTATGAAATTTTTTACTAATGCAATTGAAAACCTAGGATGCACTTTAACTAATGGGTATGTGCAGGATCATCATGGAAAAAATAGGCCCTTAAGTAGCAAAAAAATTAGAAAAATCAGAGTTAGGCAACTTGATGTAAAAATTTGAATAAGTTATCTATATTATTTCAAAAATATGTAAGAATAGAATTTGTAGCAAATTGAATGTAGTTTCTAAACTACTAGGTTTGTTTAAAAAGAAAAAATCTATTTGGTGAAAATTTAAAATTTCAATGTAATAGTACTTAAATTTCGTGGAAAAATAAGAAGTAGGTGTCTCTGTTCTACCACCCTAACAATAATAAAATGATAAAAAAATTTATAATATTTTAGATATAAGTAGAGGACTCATGTCCAGATGTGATGCATATTTTTTTTTAATTTTTTTCCAAGTAAATAATTAATTATGGATCTTTTATTACAAATTTTAAAAAATATAAAAAACTCGTATGTCTGACCGCCTTGGTCAAAACTTCATCAAATTCATTTTTTATTTTTTTAATCCTATAGTATGTGAAGCATAAAATGAGAGCATATTTTGGATTCAAAAAATGTGATACCGTTTGAAAGCTATAGATGTTTTTCAATCAGTCTATCAATCAGGACTTTAGTCGTAATTTGAATAGAAATTGAATAATAATTACTTATTAAATTCAAAGTAAAGCATAATTTATATTGGTCGAAAGATGAGAATCTTCTTTAAAAACCCTTTTTGTTTCATCAATTTTGGGTAAAAACAAATTCGTCAGCCACATACCCATCATATTGCCACTTTTTGGCCCATCATGATCCTACACATACCCTAATGCAAGATGCAATGCAAGTGAAACCTAGTATGCACTTGAAAATCAGAAAGGAACAATGTTCAAAAGACTTAGGTTCACCAAAATATAAATGATGATTTTGGTTTACCCACTTTCGCAATGCCAAAATGCAAGGGTTTACACTCAAGACTATGTTAAATGAAGTGTATTATGTCTAATTAAGATGTACAAATGCACTAATCTAAAATTGAAGTGATCTAATGATATTGTTGATGCCAAAATTTGATGAGGTAACAGAGTCTTATGGGAAACTCAGTTTAAGGGGGACCTTTTGCGCTAAACTGAGTAACCTCCAGATTTTTAGAGAAGTCGACTTCTTCTATAAGGTGGTTTGGAAAGGGAAAAGGAACCAGATATAATAAAGTAAAGTCTAACCTAAGGCGATGCACCAAGATTTGATGATAGGCATGATAAATCATAGATTTAAGGGCCTTAATGGTGTTGTATTCCAAAACATCAGACTTAAAATTTTAGCATAGATAATTTATTTATTGACATAAAATAATATTGCATACATTCTCACTGCCAAGAAGAGTTATTAGACATAATCTAGGTAAGCAAATTTGCATCCAACATATATAGAATTTCTTCAAATAAATTGTCAAGACAATATAAAGCACAATTCACAGCTGAATCAAAAGAATGAAAACAGAAAGGCCGAACAATTGGCACAGTCTAAGATTTTTGCAATTAAATAAAATAGTAATAGAGGCCTAGCATATTTTGCTAAAACCAACGTAATTTTCTCCAGTTTTTGCCATTTTCTCATCAACAGAGAAAGTATATATAGCAAGAAAACATCCCACCACTTTAGAGAATAGCAATAGAAAATATCTCAAAATCTTCTGCAATGATGCTTGAATCAGAATATTCCCAAGGTCGTTATAACAACATCGAGCCCGAACACAACATCCAATCATCCCGAGCATAGGTGCATCCTCTGTAATGATGGCGGTGGTCCCAGCCATGCTCGATCAAATAAGTGTCATCCATCGCTGCAAATGATTATGACAAGCAACAACCAATAGCATTATTTAGTTCATCTGACTTATCACCTGCATAGCAAATCAGTCGTTAGGCATGTAGCAGTCTTTCGTTTCCCGCATGAACCTTTCTCCCATCACTGCCGAGGATTTGTGAAAATGCAACACGTGTCGAATGGGCTGAGAACCTTATCACAATGGAGGGAACGCTCCGTCAATCGAGTGAAAAAGACGTGTGGCAAGATTTGTGAATGGTTGCCACATAGCAAGATGTGGGGCCCACCAACACCTTTTAGGAATGAAGACTTCATGGAAGCATTTCATAGCCCAATAAGACCCCTCAAGGAAACAAGAAACAAAAGCATCCTATAACCACGACATGTGGAAGCACAGCGGAGTTTCCCAGTATCTGAAATGAGTGCAGATACCCGAAGCTACGAAGAGTAGATGCATAAAGTAGCAGATTAAAACTTTGATAAAAAAGTTGAGAAAACTCGGCAATGCATAGGCTGGTGCACACACAATACAAAAGATAAACCCGAAGGGAGTTGCTCAAATATTTATTTAACAACTTTTGGCGATTAACAGGGGAATTTCGACTAAGGAATGGAGAACCTAAAATTTCTCTGGTTCTGCAAACCAAAGCGTTATCCATAGGGCTAATGGAGTTAGAGATTGGAAAGAGCCGCTTGCAAAGGTGACCATTGATCTTTGGATGGCTTCACTATGTTGCACAAATTCTCCTATGCTCCATGTAGATCAATAGCTTCTTTGTGAGGCAGCACATCGAGTAAACCAGCCCCTGCTTGTATATAAAATAGTAGCTGTGAGAGCGGATAAATGACTTCCTCAATGTCGGCTATCATTGGAGGATGGCTAAACTCCCTGAAAGCCTCCGGGTCGCCTTCCTTCTCTTCAATAATTTTTGCAATCTGTGCAGTCATGGCAATAGAGCCATCCTTGAGGAACGGGGACGGTAGTCTTATCCTGCCTAACTCAGAGAAACATCCCTATATTCTATCCAGTGTCTTACTCATAATAGCCACAACTACCTTAGTGTGCTGGAAGGCAGAGTGGCAATGGATAAGTTTGTTTGTCGTTTGAGCAGCAACATCCTGATCTTCAATACCCACTCTGGCAAGGTTCTCATTAGAGACGGAGTATAGCTTGTTGAGCAAGTCTTTTTCCTCAAGAACCTTCTCCAAGATGAATCATGGGAACTGCTCAATCGTATCATGGGCCTCCTAGCTGAGCCTTGATGCCTTGATGATAAATCGAAGGGTAGTCTGCAGTGTTAGGAAAAAGGTTTTGATTTTCTCCCAGTGAGAAATGTATAATTTCCTAACTAGCGGAATGATATCAGATTGTGCAGGGGAAGGCAGAAGAGAGGCTTTAAGTGAAGTAATCTTCGCGTCTCTTAAAATAATGGCCTCAGCCAATTCTATCTTTTTCCTTTTTTTGGATGCCAGTTGCTCTGCATAGTTGCTCATTTCTTTATTCCAAGTCTGCTCAGCTCGGGAGTGATTTGCTAAGTGCTCTTCTAGAGAAGCCTTTGTCTCTCGGAGCTCTTCCTCTATTTGAGCCTTTAGGTCTTTAAATTCAGCCTCTTTCTCTTATATTTTTTGCTCATATTGAGCCTGTTGGCATTCCAACTCTTTCATTTTTTGTGACATCCCCTGACTATGCTCAAGGTGGAGGCACTCCAGCTCTTAATCTTTTAGTTGTATATTTTGCTCCACCCCTGGTTCTTCCTTTGTAGCTCTTTTATTATGCCAGGGTCAGCAACCTGAGTTTTTGCAATTTCGTCTCGAAGCTTGTTCTTCTCATCCTCTACTATTAGTTCCCTTTTAGTCATGCGGGCAATATATGACTCTAAAGATTTATTTTTCCTTTCCAGAAAACTAACCCTTTCCCTAGCTACCTTGAGCTACTCATCTTTCTTCTTTAGCTGGCAACCAATTTTGAGGAAGTTAGAAGTGACTACCCATTGCGTTTCCTCCATGATTTCAACTTTATTCTACAATTGGGCTACCTTCATGTCGAGTTTGACCACATATATCTCATAGTCTTCTGGTTGCATTTCTCCCTAAGGCTTGCTTACCCTCGGGTACATGGTCGCGAACTTCAATTCTTGTCAGGCCTCATTGTACAGAGCTTGTACTCTTGGCTCGGTGGAAACACTGTCATCCTTTGCCTTGCGTTTCATCATTCTATTTGCACATGCCTCCTTTTCGCAATCTATCTGTACTATGAATTCAGCTGGCGATGAAACTAGTCCACCTACAAAAGGAGCACCGGAAGGCAGGGCATAGGGATAGGTAACCTTCATAGTCACGGGTATTTGTTTCTTTTGGAGAGTCACAGTTTGTGGAGAGAAGTGAGGCACGTTCAATAGTTTGGTTTGAGAACCAACAACAGGGCTAATCATTTGTAATGACTAGACTGGGGAATCAACCATAAGGCTCATTGGCTAGAAAGGGGGAGTTGTTAATGGGGTGTTAGCCTATTGCAATGGAAGAGAATCTGTAATCATAGCAGAAAAAAATAGGCACTCACAGGGGGAAAGCTTTCTGAAAGCGAGGCGAGGAAGGTCCCAGCGGCAATGGCAAGCGTAAGCATACATGGAGGAGTAATTATGAGCAGGTGGGCCTACAAAAGCTGGGCAAATCCAATCAGATATGTCAGACTAAAAGTAGAGGGTAGAGGGCTAGTACCTATGGAAGGGGTCGCCAGTGAGGCAGGGGCAGATACCAAGGAATGAGATGCAAGAGAAGGAGTGAATTATACCTGTTGACTGGTTGTTGGCATCTCCAAAAACATTAGAGGCTCCCCCGCAACCTTCGGCTCCTGACTAGCAGTGAGTACTCCTCCTCTGGTGGGTTCTCGCAAACCCTCTCCGATAATATGCTACCATTTCGTAGGTAGAATCTCACTAGCTTCGGCAGTCATCTCTTTCTGCTAAAGTGATAGCCTGGTTGGTTTAGCAGCCCAAGTGAGTGTATGCGAGCCCCTTGATATATTAAAATGTATGTTCGTAACCACATATGCGAGTTGTCTGGAGACTTTCTCCTTTTGCACAAAGGAATCCGATATCACTGCTTCCTCCTCGTGCTCCTCAGATTCCTCCCTCTCTTCGCTCCTATTAATACTAGAGCTTAGGCTGGGATGGCCCTCCTTCCACCACCTTTCAAATTTCTGTTCATCCTTTAGTTGATTGTAAGGAGCATCCAACTATGCTATTTCCTGGCGATATTTCTAGAAAGTCTTTATTTTATCCTCACTCCATTCCTCATCCTTCTTCAACCTATTGTACATGTCGCGCTCCATGGGGACATTATACTAGGCCACAACCATAGGAAAGTAGAACTTATGCCATGGGCCTCTGGTGTCGGGCATAGGGATTTGTGCCAATTCAACAAAATCCTCATCGTTGTCCGCTCGTGGGCTACGCCGCCTCTCCTAGTATGATCGGAGAACATGGGTAACCCTCATATGTGGCTCCAGCAAGTCATCCAAAGGGTTGTATTCCCACTTATCATTTACCAGTACCAACCCTAGATATGCCAGCTTGTCCTCTAACAACTGCTCTGATTGCTTCTTTAGTAGAGTTACCGACTTGAAATTCTTCGAACAAGAGAAGAATCCTTCTTCTCGACCTTTTCACTGCTACAAAAAGTAAAATCAATGATACACACCTGTCAAAATATTTCCAGCGCAAGCACTCTATCTGTGACACAGGCTAGGAGCAGGAAAGGTTTGTCAATAAAGCTCTCCATTCGAAGGATCGTAAAATATTTTCCCAAGAATCAATCACAAGCAGGGGTGAAGCTCTACATAAATCTGGCCTGCTCCTTATCGATCCAGATAATATCACCTTCTCTAATCAAATCATTCAAGACCAGGGCTATGAAATAGTCCGCAAATGCATAATAATCGTATGATGTGGAAAGAAAAGGCGTCTATGTCTATGTCTATTTTTCTTCAACCTTTTTTTGGTTTCTCCAATTCTTAGGTCTATTCAGCTCTTTTGTGTAGGCTCTCCTTGGCCTACTGGGTATATCAGGCATAGCGTATGCCACATCTTCATAGACATATACCTCTACTGAAGAACGAATAGCCATAAATAGCTCCTAGCTAATTTTTTCCGTCATTGGCTAAGATGAAGATTTTGACATTTTTCTTTCTGAAGATTTTTGCAAGTTCCTGGTTAGTTGCGACTATGCTTGGCTCTAGATAAATAGAAAGAAAACAACTCTACACTTTTATTCTTGGTGTTTGTGAAAAGACTTTGAAATATTAAGCCTTTTTGTGCAATAATAGCAACCCTTCTCAAAGTGGTAGGCGAAAGCATGCCTTTTGCATTTAATTTAGCATGTATTGTTAATTTTGCAAATTGTGCAAAATGAATTGATTGCTATTTCGAGGCGGTCGGAGTTCATTATTACATTTGGCGATCATGTGATATGTTGTGATCTCCTTGGAACCTGAGCTGGTAATTTGCTTGCTAACCTTGCATTAGCATGCACTGGCAATTAATATCCTGGCCGGAATGATTACTCCAAACAAACGATCATAGCCTGAAAAGATATGAATATCACCTTGGGCTCTGAGATACGCTTGAGAGATGACACAATAGCCTATGACCATACGTCTCACTACCAATGAGCGCCACCTTTTAAAGATAATTAATCAGCTCCATTTAATCAAGCATACATTGATTTGTGCTATCACAGATGCAACTGGCCCAGAAATGTGAGCAAATGCAGGCACACCTTTCAAGTTAGCAACAAGCTTCATATCACATTTTTTTGAAGCAGATTAGCATGCGTCTTGTCAATTTTCTATAAATAGGCCAGTAAGTAGTAAGGAAAACATACTTAGCATTTGAGTAGTGATAGTTCAGTAGCAGAGTTTTAAGCAAGCCTTCTCATAGGTCACAGATGGCATTCCTAGGGGAGATTTCAACTAGGAGACTAAAAAGGATGACCAAGAATAAGTATTCTCTGGTCTTGGTAGCCATAAAGTGGGTTTTAGGCAAAGACTGTATAGAATATGAGGACAAGTATCGAGTGAACACCGACATATGCTCCCACTTTGTAGCGTCCATGCTGGACATTAGCATTCCTCGACCACTTATCTTGAAGTTGGTTAAAGAAATCTTCCCCAAAAAATACTTGAATGGTCTCAGTGAGGTCGTTGCTCATGCTGCCTATGGGGTAGGTCTGCCGTCAGCTAGCAACCTACGTCACTTCATTAAAGAAGAAGCTATTGTCATTTGGATGTCATTCCTTAGCAGATTCTGCCTACAGACCCGCGACCAACACCAATAGAGGGTTACTCAGGCCCTACACTTCTTGTTTCATAGCTACAACATGATACCTTTCTACAATGTAGATAGGTATACTGACTTCAGGAACCTAGTGTTCCCTCCGCCAATGGCGGTTGTGCCAAATGATGCTGCCAGTGCTGCCAAAGAACCCATGGATGAGGAAGAAGTGGATGCTACAGTTAATGTGTCAATTTTCGCCAGCCATGCCTTTGGATGAAAAACCCTTGCTTGTTGCTCAAAATGTCTCCCTTCCTACTCAAAATATGTCTCCCTACCTGCTGCTCAAAATACCTGCCCATAGCTGTATATAAGCCTGACAAAAAGGCTATTGTATATATAATAGCTCAATATGCTTGTAAATTTTGAAATATGGCTTCCCAGCCACTTTTGTAATGAAAAGAACATATATGAATAGATATCTATCATTTAAAGAAAATCCATGCTCTTTCTTTCATTCTATATTTAAGTTTTTCTAGGCTTGCAACTTTTATTTGCTATTTCTCCACACATGGGCATGTTCAGTGTAAAGCAACTATGGTGTTCCACCCACCAATAATAATGGGTTAATTCCGCAGAAGTACAAACTAATTCAGAAAAAGACCGGCAAAAGAAACAGAAATAAAATAAAAGCAATATTTACATATGTATAAAGTAGAGCTTAATGCCTAATGGAACAGCTTAAGATGAATCCCATTGATCAAGATGCCTAATAGTTCCTGTTCCATATTTTCCAGCTCAAAAGCATTGTGTTCTTTACACCGAATGATTTTAAAGAGACCCTCCCATATGCTATCAATTTTACCGTGCTAACCTGACTTTGCAGCCTATTATCATACTTTAGCACTAAGTCTCCGCATTTTAGACCTTGGTTGGAAGCCTTCTTGTCAAACCATCGTTTGACCACCCATTGATGGCTTGTCATTGCTATTAGGGAATTCTCCCTTTTTTTCTTGTACTTTCAACAGTTTGGCGAGCCGAACCTCCATGGCTTCATTTTGTTCTATCTCAAGAGATTTCAACAACTGTATTGTTGGAATCTCTGTGGATATAGGTAATAGCGCCTCTTTCCCGTATACCAACTCATAAGGAGAAGTCTTAAGGACTTGCTTAGGAGTTATGCAGTTTTCCCAGAGCACTGTTCAGAGGTTTTTATGCTATTCCCTCTGGTGTTCTGAGCCAATCCTTTTGAGTCAAACTAAGCTTCTATTCATTGACTCTGCTAGACCATTTCCTTGTGGGTAATAGTTTGATGATGTTTTAAGGAATATGCTATTCTTTAATGCAAAGTAACATACCTTTGCACCTAGGAATGCTATGGTGTTGTCTGAAATGATAGTTTTTTAGAGGGCCGAACCTTGTCACCAGTTCCTGAAGGAAATCTACAATCTCTATTTTTGTTGCACCTTTAAGGGGAACAGCCTCCATCCACCTCGTGAAGTAGTCTATAGCGGTTAGAATCCACTTGTGTCTAGTGCGAGAAACTGAGTTGATCATTCTGATAAAGTTTAGGCCCCATTGTGCAAACGGTTCGTCCACTACTATAGGTATGAGGGGCATTCCAGAATTCTTCCTTCTGTCGGCGAAGAACTGGCATTTTTTACAAGCTCTCACCAAAGAGTGGGAGTCACTTAAAAGTGTGGGCCAATAATAGCTAGCACGTATGATTTTAATTGCAGTGGTTTTGGCAGAGAAATGTCTACCTACAGCGTTATTGTGGAACACGTCGAGGATCCTCTTCACCTACTCTAAAATAATGCATCGCAAGAGAACACCATTGAAATTCCTTTTGAAAAGGACTCCTATTTGCATATACCCACAATTCTTTAGCTGATAATACCTCCTTTTTTGGGATGAAAGGTCTGGCAGATACTTTCCAATTTGCATGAACCTCATTCTATCAGTTAGCCAAATGCCTTCCGATTCTGATTCATTTATCAAAATGAGCTTTGGCTGCTCCTCTGCGACAGGTGCTTCCTCGTTCTATGCCATGTACTCACAGAGTCCTCTTCCTTTAATAGTCTTAGTAGGCTTGACTTCAATGTCGTATTCAAGGATCTTGGTGATCCAATTAGCCCTTTTTTCCATGATCTGCCCCTCCATGATATATTCACGCACACTGGAATGTGCGACATATACCAGCACCTTATTGTAGGAAATTAGATGGTGGAACTTTTTAAGTCCCTTTACTATTGCAAAGGCCTATCTTTCGACAAAATTATAATTCACCTCATATTCCTTTAGGGTCCATGAATAGAACGCCACTGGATGTTCCCCCTTTTCTTCATTATCCTTTTGGGTTCTAGAATAGTAGCAATACTAGACTTGCTAATGAAAGCATACATTATAAAATCTTTGGATTGATCAGGATTAATCAGCACCGGGGCTATGGAAATAGCTTCTTTGACCCTTTCAAAAGCCTCCCGAGCTTCAGTTGTCCACTTGAATGTTTGATCTTTCTTCAGCATTAGGGTGATTGGCCTAATCATTCACGTAAAAATCAGAAATAAACTTGATGAAATTTACTTTTCCCAGGAAAGACTGGACACCTTTCTTATTTACTAGAAGGGGAAGTTCTTTTATATCCTTTACTCATTCAGGGTCAATTGAAACACCTTCTCTAGACACAACATGCCCCAACAACTTACCCTATGGCACTTCAAATACACATTTCTTTGGATTTAGGGAAACTCCAAACTCTTAGAACTTTTGAAAAACTAATTCCTAATGGTCAAAATGATCATCCTTAGATTTAGAGAACATATTAAGGTCATCCAAATGGATTAGAATAAACTTATTGATTAGTTCGTTGAATGCGACATCCATTGCCCATTGGAATGTTGCCCCTGCATTGGATAAACCAAAAGGCATTTTAGCATATGCAAATGTTCCCCACTTTGTGGTGAACGTAGTCTTGTGCTGATCCTCTTCTTTAACTTGGATCTGGTTGTAGCTGGAGAAACCATCCAGTAGAGATAACATTTCCGATCCTGCAACAGTTTGTAGGATTGACTCTGTAGAAGGCAACGGATAGTGGTCTTTCAAAGATGCTTTGTTTAGGTCTTGTAAGTCCACACACAAATGGATATCCCCATTCTTCTTTAAAACTAGGACCAAATTTGATACCCAGGTACTATGTTTGATTGGGAAGACAATGCGTGACTCAATGAGCTTGGTTAGCTCCTATGCCATTAGGGCTTCAAATTTAGGGTTCATTGGCCTCTGTTTCTATTGGACTAGTTTTGTACCTTCTATTAGCTCAATAGTGTGTTGAATGATGCCAGGATCATAACCCTCTAGATCATCATAGGACCAGGGCACTACTCCATATTTTTTGTAGAAACTGATAAGCCTTTCCTTATCATAGTGCCAGACATTTTTTCTGACTCAGAGATTCCTACCATCGGAGACCCGAAGGTCCTCATAATCACTTTTTTTGGCCTCAAACTTTCGCTTATCATTTCGGGCATCATCACAATCAAAATTTTTTTCAAGAGTAACCAATCCTTTTGGGAGTTTATTAGATTTGAGCTGCATAATTTTTCCTTCATAAGCCTTAGCGATCTTTGGTTGAAGCTGATCAGTGAACTCCCCTGAATGCTAGATAAATGAGGCGATGTGTTCATCACTTTCAAAGACTTTCCAACTTTGATCATTGTCAGGGATTGCTGGTCAGACTAGCACTCATACTAAATGCTCGTTATGAAGTAGGTTAGAAACAGGATCAAACTGAGCACCAATCACAACCATGCAATCTACATCGCTATTTTGTCTTCAAGGAACGGTCTGGATGTTGAAAGCTTCAAAACTATCAATCAGGTCCTAGACTCAGTGCCAATAGGATCTCATGCGGACATTCTTTATTGCAAAAATTCCTTAGACCTAGTTAACTACCAGTTTAGAATCTCTGAACATAATTAATTTCTTAATGCCCATTCGTTCTGCAAGGTTTAGACCTTGGACTAACCCTTCATATTCAGCCTCATTGTTTGAACAAGCGAAATGAAAGTGGAAAGGCCTCAACCATTTTTTATTTTCTAGGGATATTAGATATACCCTTGCTCCAACACCTACTTTTCTTCTTGCTCCGTCAAAGTATAGTGTCCATAGCTCATTTTCCTAGTTACCTTCGAATTATTTGGCGACCCTCGGAAGCACTTGGTTTTCATCAGAAACTACATACATGCCCAATCCTGTAGCATGATAATTTTTGAAAGGATCATTGTTTATGTATTCACTCAATAGAGCATCTTCTTTATCATTCCGATCTCTAGTCACCTTCTCCTCTTCTAGCAAATAAATGCAATACATTTCTTGCTTGGTGATAGAGGTATGCACAGCTTCAAAATTGATCAAGGCCTCATCCGCCACATGTTCAAAATGTAGAGTCTCTGATTCTATCTTCATTTTTGCACTGTGCTTGGTCCTAAGTATCAGATGTGACCAATCCAAGGACAGGTATCCGCCCACCTTTGAAGTAAATTCTCAAGATAGATAGAGACCAAACATAGGAGGAACATCTATGATCACTATGTCTTATGGGATTGTGATACTAGGGCAGGCAAATAGAGTTAAAGGAAGCACTTTGATGACACTACAGTCTCAACTTTATTTCCATCAAGCTGCATCACCCCTCTTTTCATAGGTTTGTAGTTGAGTCCCAAAACTTTGGCTATCTGTTTAGGCATAACCGTTGTACTAGCATCAGAATCAATCATAACATTATGTAATAGCTTCTTTCCTACAATGAGAGTCAAGAAGAAGGGTTGAGGTTTTGACCTACTTCTATCCTCGATAGAAGATTCCTTTGTATTGTTTGTAAGAACCTTTGTTAGTGGTATGTGACAAACAACCTCTGCATTGGCAGACGGCTTTGTTGATTCTGGGTTGATCTCTTCTTGAAGCACCTTTTGTAATAGTGTATTTTGTTCTAGGATAGCTAGAATGTCCCACAAAGACACATTAGCAGATGATTTCTTCAATTTCTCTACCACATTAAAAGGTGGAAAACTCAGATATTTCTACTCCTTGGTTCTTGCTATAATAATCTCCTTCTGTGGTTGAGAAGATGAAGGGACGGTTAAAGCACTGGGAATTCGATTGGACACGCCTCTGAGTTGTGGGCTATCGAGATGTGAAACAACTGGCTCACCGGTGAATCTACTCTTTGAGTGCTTGTTATAGTCAAACTGCACCTATGGTGTTTTGGATATGAATGCATCATTAGAAAACACCATTTCTTCTTCTTCCATCCAGGAGAAAAGTGCATGATCAAGAGCAATATCTGATTCTTGTTCTAAAGACATTCCTTGCATTTGCGCAGTAAGGACCACGCTCTCCATTTGCGGTGAGGCATATACATAACCTCCATTTTCCATTGTTGTGCCTTGGCTGCATTGCTTTGCCACCTTCTATTGTAGGTTGCCACGCGAATAGTTCCGAGGCATATGTGCATCGCTGCAGGGGAAACACCATGGACTGATGTCATCAATAAGGTTGTTCTGCCTTGTGGTTAATTCCCTACTCGAGCTTGGCGATGTGCTCATCAGTGGAGAAGGCACCAACACTATTTGGTTTGCAGTCAACGTTGGTGGATTAGTGTGAGGTGCACCCTGATATTGATTTTGCTGATAAGTAGATGGCCCGCCTTGATAGTTTTGATATGCGGGCCACATGGGCATTGCTTGGTTCCACTTAAGAGTTGTTATGTCATTGTCCATGGTTCACAACATCTCCTTGAGGTCACTTATTTCATCCTTGGAAGATCCTAATGTAGAAGCCACATTTTCAGGGGTGACCACATATGAGTACATTGATTGGGTAGTTGCAGGTCCACTAGTCGACGCGACCTCTTGCACGGAGATCGATATTTCAAGAAATATCGGTATAATAGGTTGATGAGGCAATTTTTTGCAATTTATCAAATGATTCTTAGCTTTGATAGTAGTACTGAAAGCATCTAGTAGAGTAGCTCCTCCCAAAGACTTGATCATCATAGAAATGTCAGAATTGATGGACTTTAGATAAAATATAAAGGCCAACTCAGGAGTCAGGCGGATGGTAACAAGGATCCTCTACCAATTTGCATGAAATCAAGCATTGAAGTCCATCAGAGCCTCCTGGGGGGCTCATTTTATGACGGATAGCTGATAATACAATGAAGAACGATCTCCGTCATTCGAAAACCTTTCATAGAATCAATCTTCGAGCTCATCCTAGGTGTGAATTGAATTAGGAGTCAATGTTCAGTACCAATCCAAAGCCTTGCCTTTGAAAGATGCGACGAGGAGACTCAGGGCCACATTTTGCACTGTAATACCGTGTACCAGACATATGTCTGCCACATCCTGTAAATGTTCTGCTAGCATTTTTGAGCTGTCTCCAGCAAATTTGGGGATAGCTTTCATGGCTGAAACTAGGATAGCACCCCAGATACCGAGCACTATCGAGGCTACCAGGGGACTTCCGGCATCCCATCCTACGTAGTTTCTATTGGTGGCCAGCAACATGGTGAGAGGAAAGGGTGGTGGGAATGGAATGGTTACTAGCTGATTAGCGACCTGGACTGTCCCTAGTGGAGGTACTAGTTAACTTGGGTTACCTGCAGTTTTGGATCTAGTTATAGGCTGATGGCTCATACACTCTTCTACAATGCAATTTCATTAAGTTTGGGTCCCACTGAGTGTGCTAGAAAAAGAATAAAATGTTCACACCAAAATTTGATGAGGTAACAAAGTCTTATGGGAAACTCAATTTAAGGGGGACCTTTTGTGCTAAACTGAGTAACCTCTAGATTTTTAAAGAAGTTGACTTCTTCTATAAGGGAGTTTGGAAAGGGAAAAGGAAGTGGATATAATAAAGTAAAGTCTAACCTAAGGTGATGCACCAAGATTTGATGATGGGCACGATAAATCATAGATTTAAGGGCCTTAATGGTGTTGTATTCCAAAACATCAGAGACTTAAAATTATAGCATAGATAATTCATTTTTTGACATAAAATAATATTGCATACATTCTCATTGCCAAGAAGAGTCATTAGACATGATCTAGGTAAGCAAACTTGCATCCAACATATATAGAAGTTCTTCAAATGAATTGTCAAGACAATATAAAGCACAGTTCATAGTTTAATCAAAAGCATGAAAAATAGAAAGGCTGAACAATTGGCATAGTTTGAGAGTTTTGTAATTAAATAAAACAGTAATAGATTCCTGGCGTCTTTTGCTAAAACTAGCATACTTTTCTCCAATTTCGGCCATTTTCTCATCAATGGAGAAAGTATATATAGCAGGAAAACCTCCCACTGCTTCAGAGAACAACAAAAAAAAAGATCTCAAAATCTTATGCAATGATGCCTGAATCAAAATATTCCCAAGGCTATTACAACAACATCAAGCCAGAACACAACATCTAGTCATCCCAGGCACACGTGCATCCTCTATAATGATGGCAGTGGTCCCAGCCAGGCTCAATCAAACAAGTGTCATCCATCACTGCAAATGATTATGACAAGCAGCAACCAATAGCATTATTTAGTTCATCTAGCTTATTGCCCGCATAACAGATCAGTCGTTAGGCACATGGCAGCCTTTTGCTGCCCGCATGAACCTTTCTCCCATTGCTGCCAAGGATTTGCGAAAATGCAACATGTGTCGAATGGGCTGAGGACCTTATCACAACGGAGGGAACGCTCCATTAGCTGGGCATAAAAGACATGTGGCAGCATTTTGCTACCCACGGTTGCTATTTCATCCCCGCATTGAAAGATTTGTGAACGGTTGCCACATACCAAGATGTGGGGCCTGCCAACACCTTTTAGGAACAAAGGCTTTGTGGAAGCATTTCATAGCCTGACGAGGCCTCAAGGAAACAAGAAACAAAAGCATCTCGTAACCGCGACATGTGGAAGCACAGCGGAGTTTCCCAAGATCTGAAATGAATGTTGATACCCGAAACTGCGAAGAGTAGATGCGCAAAGCGGCAGATCAAAACTTTGATAAAAAAGCCAAGAAAACTCGGCAATGCATAGGCCAGTGCACACACAATACAAAACATAAACCCGAAGGGAGCTTCTCAAATATTTATTTAACAGATACAAAACTATGAAAATGTAGAATGCTAGAAAACACAATGTGATATGCAGAAATACCTAAGAAATGCAACTATTTGATGAAATAACATAACAGAATGGAGGTGCTCCTAGAATAAAAAACTTTTGATGTTGAAAGATTTTGGAATTCTAGAAAAGTTGACTGAAATGTTGACAGGGACACTTAGGCCAGGCTGGGTGACTTAGTCCCAGTTTTGGGAAACTTTGTCGAAATGGGAATCTGCCAAATGGGTGTTTAGAAATGTCAAAAAAAAAATTCAAGCCCAGAAGTAAGACTAATCCGCCCCTAGTGGTGACTTAGTCCTCCTATAGAGTTTGGGAAATTCAGGACAAAATCTTGTAACCTCAGGTCTGTACTTCCTTTTCTGATAGGTGTCTATACTTGATTCTACTGAAAATGTGGTAAAAAGTCTCCAAAATTGAAATAAGAAGATGTTTACTTGATTGACTTGATGCACTTTTTGATCACCTTTCAACACCTATTGCTTGACAAATCTGCATACAAAATTCACATGCAAAAAGGGAAAATTGGTTGAGGGTTAGAGAATAGGGGTTTGCCTTGGTCAAACCCCTCTTTGGTAATCAAACCCTAAACAATGAAATAGAATGAAATGAGTATGATAAATAGATAACATGTAAATGAAAATGTTATAAACCTACCACACCATTTATTCTCAAATCTGAAGATGTGCAATGAAGAACTCAAAAAGCTTGGCTTAACAATGCTTGATTTGCTTGAATGCTTATTGAGTGCAAGAGATAGATGTATGAGATGAAAGATTGCTTGAATGAATTAGGAGATGTAAAATGAGGTGAAAAACCATTATTTATAATTGATTTTACTAAAATTTCTTGAAAGTAACACATCACAGGTCGACATTAAGGGTTAGAGGACAAAATCCTACTAGAAATTTAAAATTATTTTGAGTTTTGTGCCAAGAAAGACTAAGTCGCCCCTATGGGTGACTTGGTCCCACTTGAGCAAGTTATGTGGGTGTCAAGAATTTTGAGGCATTAAAAGTTGTCCAATGGGAATATCCTCAAAAACATGCTTAAAAATGGTCGGAAAGTGTATTAAGGGGTCATTTAGACAAGAAACGGTTGAATTAATAAAATTAAGCCTAGAAAAGTGTGAAATCTTATTACAAGACTTTACAAGACTTCAAAATAGGACTTAATAAGTGATGAAAATGTGATCTTTAGGTTAATTATAATGAATAGAGTCTAGAAAAGTGTAGAAATGTCTTACAACACTTCACACACCTTTACAAGACACCATAATTTGAATGTTTAAGCCATATTATTACATTAAATCAAGACAAAATCAAGCCAAAAACCATTAGAAGGACTCAAGTGAGTGTAAAAATTTCAACTATACATTTTTTGACATAGAAAGTTCCTCAAGAAACACCCTATAAGGTGTCATGGTTAAATGGTGATCAATCACTTCTAGTCAATGAGTAGGCTTTAGTTGAGTTTTAGATTGGAGGGTATAGAGATAGGGTACTTTGTGATGTTCTACCAATGGAATGTTGTCATTTGTTGCTTGGAAGGCCATTGAAATTTGACAAACATGCACTCTATGATGGAAGGGCTAATACATATTAGATTGAACATGATGGGAACACATTTACTTTGCTTCCATTGCAAGAGGAAGTCAAGGAGCAGACAAAGGCAAAAAAATTAATCATGATGGGTAATAAAGAGTTTGTGCAAGTTGAGAGTGAAAGGGAGATGAAGGTTATAGCCACCCCAAAGATGGAAGAAGCCATGATAATGAGCTTGTAGAATGATGCCATGTTGAAGAGAAAGGATGGTGAGTTGCTGATGAAATCTGGTCATGGAAAGGTCAAAGGTGAATTTGTGTTGAACGCTCAAGATGGGTATATGAAGCATGATAGGATTATGGTGGGGACAGTACCTTGTCCATTGAATGCAAAAGAGGGTAGAGGATAGTTCAGTTGTGTTGCTTTAGGGGCTAATGGACCTGATGGAATAGGGGTTAAAAGGATAGAGAACCTGATGACTAAGGTAGAAGGTAAAGGTACAGGGAGCAGGGATGCTTCGCAAGGGAAATTTAATGAGCCTAAGTATACAATAAGAATGATGGGGAGTACAATCAAAGGGAGAGTGTTCAGAGGTCATTTTTTAGAGACCAAGGTAGATGTAACATCAACTGATGACAAGAAAAATGGAAAGATAGTCAACAGGGTAGGTTGCAAAGAAGAAGAAAATACTAGGAAGTGAGGAGTCCATCAATGTAGTGAAAAAAGAAAGGTTACAGTACCTGATCCCATGGAGGAGATTTCTAGACCAATGAGTATTTGGAAGACAAAGAGATGTTGTGAAAGAGCAAGGTTCAAGGAAGTATAGTCCTCATGGGACATGAGGTTTTCTTTCAAGTGGGTTGTATGGTGTAGGAGCACCAATTAATTTTGGGTAAGTGGGTTAAGTGATAATTTCTTAGGTTTTTTGGGTCATTTCAATGTAATAAGGCCATGATAAGGCCATTCATAGGGTTTTGTGGTTATTTGAGTCATTTTGGGAAACAAAGGTAAAAGTTGCAAATCAAGTCAAAAAGTTGTCAATCTTGATAAATTTTTTCAAGGAGGGAAAAATGAAGTCATGTTCTTAGGTTGAATAATGTATAATTAGACCACTTATAATTTTTTTGGATGGTTAGAGTGAGTTATGGGTCAATTGTGCCAAAATTACAAAAAATGTAAAACAATGTTGAAAAGTTGTCAATGAAAAAAGTAAAAGTTGTAAAGAGGGAAGCCAACGGTCATTTGGGTTTGAAAAGAAGTTGTAACTATTCAATGTGGTTGGAGAACCTTTAGAAATTCTTGTGAACTTGAAAGGATGGGCTAGAGAAGTTGATCATTGGGAAAAAGCAATAAAATTAATTATTTTCCTTGAAAAATAAAATGTTTTTCAGAAAATTTGATGTTTCCTTGAACTGTACAGTTCTGTACAAGTTGATCTTTCTCTCTTATGGATTTAATCTGGTGGAAAGCAGGTTTAACTCTATTTTACAATTGGTTTGGAGTGTTTTCATTAGATTTTGTGCATTCTCGAGGCAAATTACTATGAACCGGCTTGTATACCCTTTTTAAGGGTTTTGAGTGTGTTAAAATGTCTTTTTAAGCCTTTCCACCCACTATTTTCTTCTATAACTTGGTGGAAAGGAATGATTAAGGGTAGATAACATGTGTACAATATTTTATGAGCAAGGGAGGCAAATAGAGGGTTTTTAGATGATGCCCTAGGTCTAAAAAATAGAGGATTTTGAGTTAATTTGTGAGGTTTGAGTGGTGAAATGTGAGTAATTTGTGGGGGAAGAAATATTTTAAGGCCTTTTGAGTTTGTGAAGACCCTTTTAAGGTTGATTGAGGTTTCGGTTGGTTGTGGGAAAATCTGGAAAGTGGTTTTTCAATAAACCCTTATGAAATTTGTGAAAAGAGAGGGTTTTGGGGTTTGTGGTGTTATAAGGCCTATCACGCCCTAACAGTAGTGGATTTTGTGGTTTTGTAGGTTGGTTGATGCTTCCCAATGGTATATTACTCTTGGAGGGAAGAATAGAGAGGGGTTTCTTTGGAAAATAGGCCTATTTGGCCATGATGGACAATGTAGTTGCATGAAATAGAAGGTGTTGGTATGAAATAATCCATTTTAAATTTGATATATGTTGGATAGGGGATTAATGGGTGCCTAAAGATACCAAGGGTTAGTTGGTTTGTTGAGAATATTGAGAGTTAGGGTCAAGAAACCTTAGTTGCACACTTACAAGGAAATAGTCAAGGGATAGTGGAGATCCATTGGGATAGAGTTTTGTGGATTGGAAAAGTGTTCAAGAGTTTGATTTTTTTTTTTTTGGTTAAGACCTCCTTGATTGACATCAGATTACCAAAGTGGGGCTTCACCAAGGCAAACCCCTATACTCTAACCCTTAACCATTTTTCCCCTCTTTGCATTTTTGTTTGTAGGTTTTTTAGGAAGATTTATCAAAGAGATAGGTGTTGAAAAGTGGTCAACAAGTCATCAAATATATTCAAGTCAACAAAGACCTAATTCAAGCTTGAAGACATCATTCAGCCCATTTTCTATAGATTTGAATCTATCAACCCGACAAGCAGACAAGTACAAATCTAGACCCATAGAGTTGACTTTAGAATTTGTAGATTTATATAGGTGGACTAATTCACCATATATGGTGAATCAGACCCACTTCCAGGCTAGAGAAAGTTTTTTCAAAGGTTTTAAGTTCTCGGCACCCCAAAACCTATTTCAATAAAATTTACCAGAAGCAGGACTAATTCACCATCTGTGGCGAATGAGTCCTAGTGGTCATCAATAGTAATTTTTGAAACCTTCCAACATCAACATTCTACCTCTAGGTGCACTCCATTCAATCTCGTCAAGTTTTGTTTTCATTTGTTTATGTTTCTAGTTCATTTCTGCATACCACACTGTGTTTTCAAACACTTCACATTTCTTAGGTTTTTCATAAATAATCAATCCATTTTATCATTTTTTTACATTTAGGTCATTTCATTTAGACATATTTTCAATGTAATTGCATTAGTTTGAGTGAACCACCTAGATTTTAGGGTCTATCTCTCTCCTTTAGATGAAAAACCCTAATTGAGCAAGAGTCATAGCATCCCCACAACGAAAAATCTACGGTTCTATTACCTAAGGAATTTTTGTTGTATATGGATCATCAATATTTACAATATTTTAATATTCCAGGGAAGTTGAACCAAAGACATATGAGAAGGGTAGAATTCTTGCATAGTTACACATTTGTGTTGAAGCACTGGAGTGGGAAGTCAAACAAGGTTACAGATGCATTAAGTAGGAGAAGAAGTCTATTGATAGAGATGAGAATTGAGGTATTAGGTTTGAAGAACTAAAGAATATGTATGAGGATGAAGTTGATTTTGCAGAGGCATGGAAGGCTTGCAAGGAACCTGTAGAGACAGATAGAAGAAAATGGTTGGATTTTTTCATTCAAGAAGGTATGTTATTCAAGAAAAATCAGTTATGTATCCCTAGAAGTTCAATGAGAGAGAATTTGATCAAGGAAAATCATTGTGGAGGATTAGCATGACATTTTGGAATTGATAAGACCATAGCATTCATGAGTGAGAACTATTTTTTGGCCGCAGTTGTATAAGGATGTCAGGAAATATGTTCAAAGTTGCAAGATTTGTCAAGTTGCAAAAGGAAACAGTCAGAACACTAGAATGTATACACCATTGGCAATACCAGAGAGACCATTGGAGGAAATTAGCATGGATTTTGTGTTGGGATTACCTAAGACACCGAGTGGATTTGACTGTATATTTGTGGTTGTGGATAGATTTTCTAAGATGGTGCATTTCATACCTTGTAAGAAAACCAATGATGCAGTACATGTTGTAGACCTATTTTTCAAGGAAATTGTGATATTACATGGAATACCAAAGAGTATAGTATCAAACAAAGACACTAGATTCATTGGATATTTCTAGAAAACATTGTGGAAGAAGATGAAGACAGATTTGAAGTATAGTTCAACATTTCACCCATAGATAGATGGACAAATAGAAGTGGTAATAGGAGTTTGGGGAACTTGTCGAGGTGTTTGACTGAAGGTAAAGTAGGAAATTGGGACTTAATACTACCAAAAGACGAATTTGCATACAACAATTCAATAAAATAGAGCATAGGGAAGACACCATATGAAATTGTGATAGGACAACAACCTACAAAATTAACAGATATTAGTATGGAGAATAAAAGGAGTGTGGAGGCAGAAGAATTTGCATGATTCATCCAAACAATATATACTCAAGTCAAGGAGCATCTAGAGAAAATTAATGATACCTACAAGGAGAAAGCATATGAGAAGAGAAGACATAGGGAGTTTGCAGAAGGAGAGGAATTAATGGTATATCAAAGTAAAAAGAGATTCTAGTTAGGACATATAATAAGTTGAAGATGAAGAAGTTTGGACATTGTAAGATCATCAAGAATTTTGATTCTAGAAATGCATATGAAGTGGAACAGCCAAAGGAATTTGACATATCACTGATATTCAACATTGTAGACCTATACCAGTATGATGAAGGAGATTCACCGAAGGATAGAGAATTTGGTTTGCTTGACCAGATAGCACATCATCCTAAGGAAATTGAGGAAATTTTAGACAGCAGAGTTGGATGTAGTACCAAAGGAAGGAAATACAAGGAATATCTAGTTAGATGGAAAGGAAGACCAAGGGAAGATTCATCATGGATTTCTCAGGTTGAGGTGGACCGCATTGGTTTTCCTCTAGCCCCATGAAAGTGAGAGGCTCACTTCTCTTCAAGCTTGGGTGTTTGATGTAGGAGCATCCTAGGTTTCAATCAATCTTGCATCAACCAAATATATTTGCATTCATGTTTTCTTGTATTTTAGTAGTTAACTGTCAAGATCTAGTCTCATTATTTCATATCGCGTTGTAATATCAGAGCTCATAGAGTAGGATATATGATTTTCATTGCAACATCTGTATCATATCAAGAATTCAAGTGTTTTCGAGATCACATTATGAAGATATCGCTAACAGAATATCAGTTGTATTGGACATAAAGCATTCACAAACCAGTCAGGATTTTCAAGTGTATGGACCTATCTCGTCACTTGCAGAGCTCAAGAAACAATTTCGTAAGGATGTACATTCAACGAGGAACCTTCATTCTGATCCACATCATGTTTGTCCAAGGATCAAAGGACAATCATATGTTTTGGTCGACCTTCACACATTTCACCAACTTTGAGGTTTGAGACCTCTTGTAGCCAACACAAACCTTTTATGAACCTAGGAATTGATATATATAAGCATTGTGTAGTTGCAATAGGGAGTAGTGATAGTAGTAGAGATAGAAGCATAGAAAAGTAGGAAGATATAGGAGATAAGGGCTTCATCACACATTGTATTTTTGGGCTTAGTACCATATCATTTTGTAATCTGTAAGCCAGAAGGTATGGAATGTTGCATGTGAATAATTGATCATTATCTATATATATCCATGTGGGATTGTTATTCCAATTCTTTGAGTTTTCATTGTGTTTACTCTTGTTGCAAGGTTGGACAACCCTATTCCAAAATCCTCCATCCTTGACTGCACCAAAATTTTACCTCTTGATTTCTATGGTAAAAGCAAATGCAATCAACCTCTCATTTATCAAGCAATTTTCTCAAATTGATCATCAATGCTCAATGAAAGCCACACGAGCAAGTAGATGATCAACTGCTACCATTCACATCACATTTGTTAATTACCTAGGTAAGGTGCATGAAAATCTACATACCAACCTTAATGATTATAGGAGAGTAATCATTCACATGTGCATAAGGATCGAGTTTGATTTATCCTGCAAATGCCTCCTGCCATTAATTCCCATTCACACGAAGCAAAAATAACTATTTTTCTCATGTTTTTGGTTTTAAATATAGGTCGTAGATCTCTTGATGAAGTGGTCTTTTGGATGACTCAGATTGAGTCAATTGGGTTTGAATTCTCGACATAATCGCTCATCAATTCCTAGCCAATGGTATTCATCTAGAGAGGTGCCAACACATCCATCTACGGGCTCCACCATTCCCTCCTCCAAGCAGCCAAGGAATCCACATGTCACCAGCCCACTGACCTTGTGGCTAAAAATTGATTACTATTTAAGTCTTGCACGGTTAGCAGGGGATAGCTAATATTTAATCTCACTGTTGCATCTCATCAGTTAGATCAAGACTTTGAATCACTAGGTTCACTATCAAAGACCAGGCCCCATGCCAATGGAGGCACATGTGTTGAAATCATATTGACCCTGCGGCTTCTATTAAGCCATTATTTTAATCGCGAGGAGCTAGAATGGAACAACTAGGATTAGATCTAGTGATCAGACAGTGGTCTATTTTGCACATGCAAATAACATTAGTCTTAAAAAGGGGGAACCACTAGGTTGATGAAACTCAACCCTTAGGATTAAAAGCTTAGGACTTAAGTCTTTTGACAAAATATTTCAGTCCAACTTAGGAAATATTTAGGTCAATAAAGAGCATGATGTGACTGACAGACCTAGACAAAGGGGTCTGTAAAGAAAATGTTTTAAAAGGCCCAAGCCATGACTTAAATGACCGACGAATGGCTCCAACAAGTTAATGCAAAACTAGAATGCCCAAGGGTTTATGATGGAAAATTTATAAACTAAGGGTTTCTAGGAAAAAACCCTAACCTACACTTGGTCAAAGGTTCAGAAATCATGATCAAAACATGGACTTGCTCAAGATTTTGCAAAAAAATTGGAAGCTCTATCACTGTTCCAGTTGCAGTCTCACTTCAACCCCAAGTCACTTTAGCACAACAATTTGATGCAAGAGCATCCAGTGGTGTAAGGGCAATCTTGCATCACCCAAAAATAGTTAAATTTCAAGTTTCTTAATTTATAGATGTTTTTTATATTTTTGGATACCCTTTTCGTCATAATGAAATTCCCAATTTATGGTTTTTATTTTCTATTCCTAGGTGGAAAGATATTGCAGTTTTAGTTTCCTAGATTTGCACCTAAAAATCTTCCGAGTTAGATTTGAGACACTTAGAGTTCCTAGATCAGCCCTGAAACTTGCCAAAATCAACATAGCTTATTTTGAGTGCATTATTGACTTCGAGACCTTTCCAACAGTTCAAACAGTTCACGAATTGGAGTCCTAGATCAAAAGTTATGGCCCTGGGAAGTTGGCGCACTTTCTAGAAGATACAATTGCAATGCTCTTTTGAAATTTGAACTTCATGTTCTAAATTTTCGGTGCCAAACCACCTAAACTCAAATTTGAATGTTTTTTTGGCTCCAAACTAAAGAGGAGCTCTATTTATGGGCAAGTTTCTAATTTTTGGGTAACTTTTTGGGGACAAGCTCGCATATTGCGAAAGGGTGATTTTGTAGCTTTCTATAACTTGCATGTGTTGTAGAACTTGGGGATTTGAGATCCTCTGCATGTAAGAAGCTTTATTTTCTAAATAATAAAATTATTTTCTTGTCTATGGATTATTTTCTAAGTCTCGGGCTACGCCCTCATCAAGTGGTATCAGAGCGAGGTTTTCTTGAGCGTGTGGACAGATCGCCGATCATGAGGCAGTTGGCACCAGGACCGTGGTTGTGGGTC
>VDFB02270651.1:362042338-362176347 GCA_007258455.2 Sequoia sempervirens
TCAAATGAAGAAATCCTTTCTATAGAAGTTTAAGCTTCCTATCAGCCCCACATAATTGTACCAACAATTCATGTCCATCAGAAGAGAAGTCAATGAGCCCATTAGCTCTTTCAATGATTCATTTCATAGGAATTTGATGAAGTTGCAACCGCCTTATGTGGTTGATGATGCCTCTGCTCAACTGGTGTATTATGCTACCTTAGATAATCTTACGTCTGCTTTGGTAAAAAGGATGCACCCACCACTTGCCAAGTTAGTGGATGCACATGCAAAAGAAGTCACAACAAGCATGGATTTGGGGCAGCATATTATAGGTCCATTGCCCTCATTGGGACCAACTACTCACCCAACTCAACTCAGAGGACTTACCCATGCTTTAGCTCATCAGGATCTCCAATGCTAAATCAAGTCCCTTAGTTGCTAATAGTGCCACATTGAGAGCAACCATTGAACCAAGCACCTTCAGTGCCTCATTATTTGTAGTCTTCACAGCAACAGGCTTATGATCAACAACCTCAAGTTCCCTCATACATGCAAGGTTCTAAGTTCCCTCATACTTGCAAGGTTCTAAGTTCCCAACTACCCAAAAAAACTAAAGTGTGACACAACCTGTATTCCTTCAGAATTCAATGCCACAACCAAATAACACCAAGAAGGATCGTATTGATGAGATGACTGAACTAGTCAAAAAGTTGTCTACATAGATGACACATTTGAGAAATAAAAATAACTAGTTGCATGCCTCTCAAAGGAGCATCCAAGCCAACCTTAATTGAGATAGTCATGATTTGGGTGCATCCTCTAGGTAGAATTATGAAAGGGGGTAGAATCTAGGGTAGAACTTTGAAAGGAGGCCTTCACAAAGAAAAAATAGAACTTGGAATATTAGGCCAAACAACGAAGGTATTCCCACACCTCTTGATCAACTGGGTGGTACCGAAAAGTCTGCAAGTAGAGTCTATTTTGTTGAGGCTTCCCTGTCAAGATGTTATCGAATCCATAGGACAAATAGGCATTATGAATTGGATTGCCCAGAATTCCAAACTGTCACAAAATTTTTTTAGGTGGAAGTCCAAAATGTAGTAGATGGATCAAAATATAGAGACTTGGTTCCTTCAAATCCATATGATTCCTCGGTACTAGTGTTCAATCACGATCCTTTCCCACAAAGTGAAAGCAACACACCCGAGAAGGAGATGACACCCAAGGATGAAGAAGCAACAAAGGTAAGTAACGAGAGCTCCTTGTCTCAACTTTTTGATTTAGTAGATAATGGTTTGACAGATGAGGAAGAGTAGCGTGAGGATTAGGTCGAAATGTTCCATCAAAGAGAAACCCCATATAATTTAAGGAATAGACAAGTTGGCAGCCCTTTTACTACCTCCACTACTCCAAAAAAATTCAATACTCCGCCTAACCCTAATGCCAGCAACAATCCCACTTATCCCCGCATGCCTACCTAGTACTTCAATAGAAAAAGGCAACCAAATCAAACTCAAGATCAACCTAATAGTTCTTCCCAAGGAAAATATTTTGAAGCATAGGTTGAACAAATGGGAGGATATGTAGCTAAAGAATTCAAGAAGGTTAAGTTGACTCTTTCATCCTTTGAATTACTAAGAGTATCAGTGGTCAGAAATTCCTTCTTTATAATGCTCAATGGGACTGTTCCAACCAAATCAACCCAAGAATCACCTGCCAAGAGAGTTTCATTTGATACCTCCCAAAGTGATCCTGTAATTAGGGAAATCTTGGGAAAAAATCCCAATCAGCCCCCAAATTGGCAAGAAAACAAGCAACCATCCAAAGAGTAGAATCAAGCACAAATAAGGGATAAGAATAATGACAAAGGCAAGGCTCAAGTAGCCTAGGCCGATATTTCGGTAGGGATGTTCCAAGGGAAACTAGAGACCCCTCCTTTCTTGATGACAACCAGAATATTTGGCAAGAACCTACACAAATATTTGCTTGATTTGGGTTCCTCAATTAATGTCATGTTGTTGGAAGTATGCAAAGCACTTGGAATAACTCTGCCCCCTCCTAATGGAAGGTAACTCAACTGGATAAGATGGAAGTAAACATAGTAGGGGAACTCAATAGAATTCCCATGCAGATTGTTGCTGACCCAAGAGTTGAGCAAGTTATAAATATTCAGGTTGTCGACATCCCAGACACCTATGGTATCATACTAGGAAGCGATTTCACCCAATCCTTAGATGGTTATGCTTCCCTCGATTATTCCCAACTATGGTTACCCTAGAAGGGACTACCTAATTAGATCTACATTGATTGGGAGCCAAGGATGAAGTTCATGATTACTGAGTATGATAACACAAACGAGGTGTTGTTCGCAAAAAAAAAGTTGGGAAATTATTGTCCCATGGCCTATCAAGGTGATGAAGGGTTTCAAGAAGAAGAAATGGTTGAAGAGGTCCTTGTGTTGTGTAGTGCCCCTACCAATTTAGCTAATATTTCTAAAAGTACCAAAGTTTTGATCGAGTATGAAGAAGAGGAGTGTTACGAAGATGGTAACCTTGGATTTCTTGATGGATTCTAATAATTTATGTTGAAATGTACATAGGATCAGCTCAATTTAGGAGCCAAAATGGATTTTTAGGAGCTACTACTGCCAAGCAAGTGTAGGGTACATAATGCATCCCATTCCGAATTTGAATGCTACTTATGTCAAGCAATAGTTGAATATATCAAGGGGCAGGTCATTCCAAAAAAATCTATAGGAGGACAACAAGATCATACCCAGTCCAAATATACGTGGTTTCCCATGGATACAGAAGTAGATGCACAACCAAGAAAGGGAGAATGCTCAGCTAGTTCTAAAATCCAAAGTCCGCCTAAGTTTTGGATGCCACGCTTTGATGGATCCAAATCCAAGCAAGTAGCGGGAGCCAAATTTGAGCTCATCATTCCAATGAGTAAGACATATTTTGCTACCCATAGGCTCCAATTTTATTGCACAAATAATGTAGCAGAATACGAAGCGTTAGTTCATAGATTATTGATGGCTTTGGGAAAAAAAGTTAATATGTTGCAAGTCTTTGGTGATTCTGAGCTAGTTGTGAAACAAGATAGGAAACTATACTCTTGTCATGATAGAAGGTTAACAAACTATAGACACAGGGTATGGGATCTTATAGAAGGGTTAGATGCCTTCAATATTTAGTTGATTCCACATAGTAAGAACTAGACTGCTTATGCATTAGCTCAATCAGCTAGCACCCCTCAGCCCTTATCCTTAGCTACCTTAAATAAATTCACTATATAGAGTTTCCCTCTACCCCGTCAGTGCTCAACAACATCACCCACTTCCAAGTGTTTAATGATGATAAAAATATCCTGGACTGTATTACCAGTACAAATGTATTCACAACCCAAATCATAGATGAAGCAAAACAAGAGGAAGTTGAGCTTGATATAGAAAGAGTGATCAACTTAAAGACTAACACAATACCACAAGGCATGTTCCAACTAGAAAGAATATTTGACCTGGACTAGATAAGGGACCAAGATCAATAGACCAAGAAAGAGTCAACAAATAATCAATGTGTTGTTCACAATATGGGTATGGCTAAAGAAGTCAAGAATGTTTTCATTGGCAAGGTGTGCACCCCGAAAGAAAGGAAAGGAATTGTTGACACCCTGCACACTGTTCGTGATGTAATTTCTTGGGGATATAAAGACTTGAAAAAATATGATACATCAATTATCACTCATACCATTCCCCTTAAGCCAGATGTGGGACCTTTCCAATAGCATCAGCGCCCAATCAATGCACTACTGGAGCCTATTATCTTCAAAAAAGTTTAGAAGCTAATGTCCACCCAAATCATTTTTACCATCAGGCACTCCACATGGGTGGAAAATTTGGTCTTGGTCAGGAAAAAGAATGGGTAAATCAAACTGTGTGTGGATTTCTAGAATCTAAACAGAGCTTCTGAGGATAACTATCTGGTGCCCTTGTTGGATGAGGTGTTTCAATTAGTAAATGGGTCTCAAATGATTTTATTTCTTGACGACTATTCTGGGTATAACTAGGTGATGGAGCAGT
Source organism: Sequoia sempervirens (assembly GCA_007258455.2). Taxonomy (NCBI): domain Eukaryota; kingdom Viridiplantae; phylum Streptophyta; class Pinopsida; order Cupressales; family Cupressaceae; genus Sequoia; species Sequoia sempervirens. The sequence continues at coordinate 362,046,405 of VDFB02270651.1, forward strand.
ATGAAGATAGGCATAAAATAGTATGTGCTACATTTCAACATGCCATGGAAATAGCCTTCAAGGATCTCATCGTCAAATGCATCATTATATATATGGATGACCTGACTATGTTTTTAAAGAAAAGAGGAGACCACGTCTCTGATTTTTGTTAAGTTTTTTAGAAATATAGATAGTTTTTCATTTCGCTAAATCTGAAGAAATACATTTTTGGGTTGACCAAAGGAAAGTTGCTAGGACATGTAATCTCAAAGAAGGGGATCTCAATTGATCTTGACCGTATACAAGCCATACTGAAAATTCAACCTCCTAGTAGTAAAAAGGAAATGAAGCCCTTTTTAGGAAAATTAACTTTAACAGGAAGTTCACCATAGGCTTTCCTAAAATAGTTAAGCCACTAAATGCTATGCTTAAGTAGGATGCCAAAGTAGAATGGACTTCAGAATCCAAATAGGCTTTTGAAGAAATCAAGAAAGCTATTGTGGATGCCCCAATACTAGTCAGTCTAGACTATTTAAAACCATTCTAGACATCTATTATTTTTCCTCAGATCACTCATGCCCTAGCATATTTTTGCAGAAAGATGACAAAGGGAATGAGCATCCCATTGCTTTTATGAGTTCCCCACTGAAAGATGTAGAATTTTGTTACCACAACATTGAGAAGAAAGCATATACCTTAGTTCGTGGTGTTAAGAAATTTAGGCACTACACTCTATAGAACAAGGTTTTCACAATTGTCCTAGATCCAACTATCAAGACCTTACTAATGCAAAATGAGTTCGGAGAGAGAAGAGAAAAATGGGTCATGCTACTACAAGAATATGACATGGAGATTTATCCTATGAATTTGGTCTGAGGGTAAGCCCTCACTTGCACAATAGCTAAAACAAGACCCAAAATTATAGTGCAATAATACCAGTTGAAGGATGTTTCCCCAAGGGAATGGTACGATGACATCATCTATTATCTACTAAACAATAAGTGCCCATCACGGTTGCAAGGAATCCAAAAATGATCCCTCAGATTGAAGAGTAACAACTACATGTTGCAAGGATCCATATTATATAAGAGAAACCAAGAAGTAATTTATCTCAGATGCCTTGGAAAAGAAGAAGCATCTAAAGTACTAAAATAATTTCATCACAAGTTTGGAATTGGTCATGAATTCAGCCACTCTATAGCTCATCAAATCTTACAGACTGAGTACTACCAGTCAACGCTATTCAAAGATGCACACAATCACATTAGAGCTTGTCATGCTTGTTAGACTATTACAACCAAGGAAAGAAATGTTGTCCCACTCTAGCCAATCATGGAGGTAAGGCCTTTTGCTCAGTGAGGACTCAATTTCATTGGTCTGGTAAGCCCACCACCCTCTATAGGCCATTGGTATATTCTGACTGCTACTGATTACTACACTAGATGGACTAAAGCAATAGCATGTAGGAAATTTACAATTTAAGTAGTTACTTATTTTCTAAATAGTTTCATTTTAAATCACTTTGGGTGTCCATTTTATCATGTTTGTGATAATGGTCCCACATTTTCATTTGTTAAGTTTGCTAGTTGGGCCTTTGATTATGGAATTATGCTTAAGTTTTCATCCAACTATTATCCCCAAGAGATTGTCCTAGCTGAGTCTACAAACAAAAACCTATTGATTATCATACGCAAATTGTTTGGCAAGAATCCAAAAGACTAGCATACCCAGTTGTGTTTTACTTTGTGGACAGGTCGCACTCATCATAAAGATGCCTTGGGAAATTCCTCATTTTGCCTCATCTATAGCTCTGAGCCTATTTTCCCAATCCACCTCAAGATCTCCATACTCCAATTTGTGAACACATACGATGAGGAGGTAGAATTCCAAGAGACTCACCTGGCTGAATTGTTGCATTTAGAGGAAATCTATGAACAAGCAATAGAATTTTTTTCCAAACACCAGGGCATAGTTAATAGACACTTTGATCGTCGAGCCAAAGTAAAGGCTTTTAGGATCATTGATTTAGTCCTTTGTTGGGACAAGGCCCATAAGAAGAAAGAGGGACATGATAAATTCAACAAGCTCTGGCTTGGCCCCTTTTAGATTTTTGAGATCTTAGGAGATAATTCATTTTTTCTTAAGACCCTCACTAGAGAGGATGTCACATTTCTTGTCAATGGGCAATACCTCAAGCATTATTTCCTTGCTTGAGTTATCCAAGCTCATCCCTTTGTATATAGTTGTATATAGTTGGTTTGTCATTTTTCTTTTTCTTTGGTTTAGCTCACTTTCCTAGCTTTTGTTTTTGTTGAGGGTTTTTTCTGATTCTGATGTGGTGGTTGTTCTTGGCTCGTGAGACAGCCTACTTTGTTGTTTTCTCCCATTTTTTCCTTGGATTTAATTATTCATCAATTATCATAAATTTTTGTTTTCCTCTGTGAGGTGGGTTTCCTTATTTGAACTCTAACTTGATTAAGGATAGAACCCTTATTTGAATCCCTTTACATCTATCTAAAATTACACATGAAATATTCCTTAAATACTCTTAATGAGCTACACGATAGTCTTTGTGAGGCTTTCAAAAGTGAAAATATTAAGTCTGGTCCAATGACTGATGTGATTCTCAAGCCCACTCTGAGTTGTAGTGCTTATGCAATTGAGCAAAAGACTATCAAAAGAAATATAAAAAGAAAAGGAGAGAAAATAAAATGCTAAAAACAAGCGATTGTGTGGGTGTGAGAGAAACTCTATTAGGGCTATGGACGCCCAGATCGCAATAGAGCAATGATTGTAGGGTCACAACATCAAAGGCTATAATGCTACGGTTGGCGAGGCTTGTGTCCAGGTTACATTTGGGGCTAGACAACTTATGTAGTTTTCTTTGTCTGATTGATCACTATTTTGTGTGGTCTTTGAGGGAGGGGAATGAACTCATTGCACACACTTCTGAGATATTTCATGATCTAATTCAACTAAGGATTTCATCCTCTTTTAAGTCTCTAGTTCATTTGAGGAAACTAGCTTCTAGTCTACGAAACCAGAGATTCTAGGTTCTAGATGAATCCTTACCCTTGGAACACTCAGGAGTGTTCCCTAGTGGATTTTCCATTTGTTGTACCTAAAGCACACATGCCCTATTCAGACCGAGGACCCCCTCTTTCCTTTTTAGCTTCGTCGGATCATTTTTTCCTTTTCTCCATTTTGTCTACCCATATTCTAGAGCTTAAGTTGGTCACTTGCAGTAAAGTTAAAAAATTCCCTTTGACCAAATTAACCTACCCAAAATTTGCTAATCATCTGCCTTTGCAGATTTGGACTTGTGGGTTTCCCTTAGCCTTTTATCGTTGTGTCCATCTGGCCTTGCAAACCTACATTTATGGGTTTCCCTTTGTGTAATGACACTATCTTTCTAATGTGATTCAACAGCCAAACCCTAGCGTCTGACCACATGCTAGGACCCACAGTGCCCTTTGCCACCTGGGTCTTTATCGAACATCCAGCTCGACAAGAGTTTACGCAATCACCAACGACCTACCCACTGAGTACTGGCAATAAATATGTGCCGTGTACCTTGACCTATAAATATGGGGCTAAGCGACCTGTCATTTTCATTTGTAATTTTCAAATTTCAAAGGAGAGGACTTGCAACTCCCACGCGCGTGAAGAATCAAACATCTAGTGACTGCCATTTTCCACCATTTAAGCGTCACGGTATGGAGTCGGGGCTTGGGTATCAATTCTTGAAGATCATGATGGGCCAAAAGTGGCAATAAGATGGCCGTAATGGTACGACAACTTTTAAACCAAATTGATGAAACAAAAAGGGTTTTTAAAGGAGATTCTCATCTTTCCACCAATATAAATTATGCTTTTACTTTGAATTTAATAAATAATTATTATTCATTTTCTATTTGAATTATGACTAAAGTTTTGATTGATAGGCTGATTGAAAAATGTCTATAGCTTTCAAACGGTATCACATTTTTTTGAATCCAAAACATGTGTCACATTCTATGCTTCACATACTATAGGATTAAAAAGAAAAATTGAATTTCATGAATTTTTATTGGGGATTAAAAGGTGGTCCCGGAAATAATAGTTTTTTATTTTTAAAATTTGTAATAAAACTCATAATTAATTATTTACTTGGAAAAAAATTAAAAAAATATGCATTTTTATCGGACGCGGTCAATCTACTTATATCTAAAAATCTTATAAAAAAATATTATCATTTATTGTAGTTAGAGATTGGTCAGAATGATTTACCTACTTCTTATTTTTTTCCACTGAAATTCAAAAGTACCTCTTGCATTGAAATTTAAAAATTTTACCCGATTAGATTTTTTTTCCTTAAACAATCCTTGTGGTTAGAAACTACATTCAATTTTCTCTGATTCTATTCTTACATTTTTTGAAATAATATAGATAACATTTTCAATTTTTCGTCAGGATTCCTAACTCCTAATTTTTGAATTTTTTGCGGCAAGGCCTATTTTTTCCATGATGATCCTGCGCACATGCAGCTTGCATCCTTCACCTTTCATTTCAGACAATGAATTCATTTCATGGTTAGGGGGTTTAGATTGTTTGAATAAATAGCCACCAAACCCTAGAGTTTTCATGAAGTTTCCATGAGTTCCCATGCGGGAGTCTGCTCCCTTGTCACCAATGTAAATAGTGGAGACCCTGCAACCTCTCATCATCTCTACCCTGCACCTTATCAAGTTGAAAATCAACATAAGAAGAAATATACTATATTCTTTTCCTTGTGGCTGGCTGCTTATTAGGGTTCCATTGAGAGTTTTCTATAAAAATGAGCATCATTTGTAGCCAAGATAGTGCGTACTTCTGCACTCAAAACCCTAATGCCAAAACAATTAAGTACACTACTGAGTGTGGGAATCCTCACACAGGATTTTTCTTGTGAGTTTCACCAAATTCCCCGTTGCTCCATTAATGGATAAGACCTAACACCACTCTATGATGATTGCTCTACACTCAAAATCCAATCCTTCAATGAATGACTAAGTATAAACTGCCTGCAAGAATTCCCATGTGAGTTTCCATCATTAGGTCGTCGCCTCTGATTCACCGCTATCTTGACTATTGGGCCTCGACATCTTTCTGCACCACATACTCTACAATTTTTATTTCCATTTGGCTAAACTCAAAATTTTTCTAACATTAAGCTAGTGGTGATCCGCCTTGCATTGGTCAAACTGCGGTTACACCACCCATGGGATGTTATAGTGGAAAATCGCATGACCCTACGCATTATAGACTCCTAGAAGTATTCCCATTGCTAAAATTTGTGGATTCATAGATGAAAATCTCATCTAAGTGGTCTCTATAGGCCCACCTATGTAGAACGCCATCCCCTTTCGGTTGTCTCTTAATGAATAAGAGCTAGCTCTCGCTCACCCTTTGACTTCCGCAACCCTCAGATTAACTTCACATATCAAATTTCATGGCATGTTTCATAACACCCAATGAACCCACAGGTTCTGCACTACAAAACTTTGCATGCGGTTCACTGTCCCTTGAGTGCCATCACTTAACTTCCAAGCCTAGGCTTCCTTCCACCTCGAGGAACCTACACCTTCTATTCCCGCATAAGTCAAACCGGGATAATTTCATGAAGTAGAATAAATAGATTACTACTTCATATCACATGCATGCACATGTAAAGCGCCTCAAAGAATAATTTGTTGTCCAAACATTCCATCGCGAAATTCCTCTGTGGACAGCCGCTGTGGGTTTTCCATGACCCTAGAGATGTTGTTTAACTACTTTCACTTCAATGACTTCCACCTAGGGGGAACCCACATCCCTGAGCCTACATTTGTCCAAATGGTCCAAATGAACTCTAAATTTTCAACAATGATGAACTTCATGAATTTTTGATGATGTATTAATGGATCCAATGATCGATTTGTAGGATTTGATTGGCATTCGCCTAAATTCACATGTAAACGCACTTACTGTGTTTTTTGCATGCAAGATTTATGGAACCTGTTGCAGGTCCATTGGAGGAGCCTCCACAAACCGACCAAGATAAGGGCCTGAGACAAGAAGGAATGCCCTCAGGAGAGGAATTACTTCCTGAGAAAGAGCTAGAAAAGAAAGAAGAAGAGAGCATTAAAGAAAAGAATATTGAGGTCGGGCATGGAGAAGATAAAGGGGCTTCCCTACAATATTAGGGCATCACTAAGAAAAACATAATCTCTAGTGATCTAGACAAAGGAAAAGCTATGCAAATAGAAGGCTCAGATGAGGAGGAACTAGATGATGGGAAGATCCCTATTGATGAGGAAGATGAGCCTCAGAAAGTACAAGGAAAAAAGGAAGGTTCCATCAATCACCCAAGGCTCAAACAAAGGTTTCCAAGTGGCTAGAGTGACAACTAAAGAAAAAGGCTCCTATGGTTCATGATCCTAAAGCCAAACTAGAGGTTATCTTGGAAAAATATCAAACAAGGACCCATATAGAGAAAAGGCCCAAAATTAGGTCTCACATCACAGTGGATGCTTGTGGATCTCGGACACTGCAAGTTGCCACTCTAGTAATCAATGGAGGTATAGGAACCATGCAAGGGCTAGAATATCAGGTATCAATGATAAACCTAGGCCTAGCAACCTGTTAACAAAAGATAGATGAATTCTAGGGGTTAGTGACCACCATAATACAACAAATGAACAATGATCAATTCATCAAGGAAGAGCTAAAAGCACAAGTGGTCGATCTCACTGCCTACATTCAACAATGGAAATCTACTAAAGAGTAGACTCCAATGGAATCATTAGTGCCACCCTCCTTGATTTTAAAAAAAGATATTGATAAGATGGATAAAGAGAGGAATTGGATAAAGTCCATGACCGATTGGTTCAACAATGTAATGTCCATTGTCAATAGAGGGATCAACCATGTGGTTGCAATGTATTTAACAAATATTGAATCTTGGGGAAAGATATAGAGGGAATGATCAATACCTATAGGAAGTTCTTGGAGACATACATGATCACTTATCCTAAGTTGGAGTGTATCCTCAAGCTTTCTCGAGATATTTGGGGAAAGGAGCTGGAAATGCTAAAAGAAAATCACTGGCTGGTGGAAACTTGTTAATGAACTTGGAATACAAAAAAAAAGTTTTGGAAAGGGTCTTGCATGACCTCAAAGTTGATCACAAGTGGCTTTCCAAACATAGAATAGATAGTGTCGAGTATTTGAAGCTAATGACTTACTATGAGGTGCTCACCCTAGAGCTAGATCAAGAGAGAATTGAGCTGTTCTTCCACTAGAAAATGGAACAAGGTGCTGGTGACACTCTGTCTCAAGACTTTATGGATTTTTCTGCAAGGGATTTCATCTGGATAGGGTAGATCATTGAAGTTGGGTCAAAATTTGTTGAGAATCAGATAGAAATCATAGACAGTGTCAAGAGGATGTCCTTCTAGATCCTCAAATATGAGTTCTCTATGGAAAAGAAACTCGTGGCTATGTTTGGCAAGTTCATAGAGTATGCAAATGCTCAGAAAGCAGCTGAAAAGACCATCATAGATGATGAATACTTGTCAAAATAGCTATAAACAATGGAAGTCACTACAGGACAAAACAACTCCAGTGTGAAGACCACTAAATGACAAAATAGGGAAAAGACAAGGGTCTATTTTTATATTTCTAAAATTTTGGGGTAGGTGAAACCCTAATGTAAAATGAATCTAAGCCACACAATGTAAATCAATCTTGTCCATTTATTTTTCTTTTGGAAAACTATAAATAGGGGCATCCTCTCATTTTCAATGAGAGAGATGAGTTGTTCTGTAAAGGAATGCTGCAAAAAATTAATGAGAATAGCATTGTTTGATGGATTCTTGTGTTTTCTTCTCATGTGTGCATGATTCATTCTCCAATCTTAGATTTTAGCATTTTTGTTCTAGTTTTAAGTTTATTTTAGTTGTTAGTTGATGTTCACTTTAATAGTAAAGAATGCTATGGTGTTGATATCTTTCTTGCTCCTACTTTTTTCTATTTATTGATGATTAACAGTAGTGTAAAGTTATTTTGAGCATTGTTTATATTGTTGCACTTAATTTTAGCTATATTTCATGCTTTCATGGTGAATTGATAGTTTAAAATTTCTAGACCTTAGAAGATTGCACTTGTTTTATAAGACTATAGGCTACTCTTGGTTAAGTGGAACAGAGTTTTAGGAAGGTTATCCACTTTAGCATCCTCTAATGTTATTGTTCAACATTAGTTGTAGATTTAGGAAACCTCTTACCCCTTTTCCATTTTTACCTTTCTTTAAATCTGAAGTTTAGACAAGGTTCCAACATCACCACTTGAACCTAAATCTAATGGCAAAGATGGAGTTTTAGTCTGCTGTCCTGAACTTGCAGTAGTTGTCCTTCATTGCCAGAATTTATAAAACTATTTTTGCATACCCAATTCCCTCCTCGCTTAGTGACCATAAATTCCCTTTGTGATTACCAGCAAATCACATCAACCAATTGAAATATTCCAAGCTTAGTCATGCCCTGACACTCGAGAGACCTTGAGGTTATTGCTAAAACTTAGTTGTAGAAATTACCTTTCAAGAGAGGTAGCATACTTGTGTGTTGCGTGTGTTGAGAAAGTGTTGAAACACCCATCAACATAATTGGCGCTAGGAGGGCTTGAAGGCTAAGATAAATCAAATTAGGTCCTCCTCCCCTCATAGGTTTTATATAGTGCTAATATAAACATCAAACAAGGGAGAATTCCAAGAGCTAAAGACCCCTTCCAAGGCTAAGAGAGCCAAGAAAGGGGAGGCATAAGCTTTAGCCCCTCCCAGTCGACCTCCATCTCCTCCATCCCCTTCCATCCATCCATCACATTCCTCACCTTCACTCTCGATAGCACCTCCCTCCTCCCAATTGCTCCAAACTGCCTTTTCACCCCTCACTTCCCATAGTCGAGGTGTTGTCCCAGTCCTTACATCACTCTTTGAAGGTGTTTCCCCAACTACAATCCAACTTCAACCCCAAGTCATTGTGCCACAACAATTACAACCTCGACCTTCCATAATGGATTGGTTGGGAAATAACCCATCCCCTTTGTCCTTCAATAACTAACATGACATGCCCAAGAATCTGGAAGGCTCTTGCAGCAAGTTCCACCCACGTGATCCGTAAAGGATGGCAGAAGAACACATCAAGATCTTCCAAAAAGTCTTGAAGGACATGTAGATTGAACATGAAGATGTCGCTTGTAATCTCTTCTCTTACTTGTTGGGGGATGAGGCTTTCTATTGGTACATCCATCTATCAACTGGATTCATTACTTCTTGGGATCAAATGAAGAACACATTTTTGCAAAAGTTTAAGCTTCCTATTAGTCCCATAGAATTGTACCAATAGTTCATGTTCATCAGAAGAGAAGTCAATGATCCTATTAGCTTGTTCAATGATCGATTTCATAGGGCTTTGATGAAGTTGCAACTTCCTTATGTGGTTGATGATTCCTCTACTCAACTGGTGTATTACGCTGCCTTAGATAATCTTATGTTCGCTTTGGTAAAAAGGTGTACCCACCACCTGCTAGGTTAGTGGATACATATGTAGAAGAAATCATAGCAAGCATATACTTGGGGAAACATATTATAGGTTTGTTTCCCTCACTGGGACAAGCTACTCACCTAACTCAAATCCAAGGACTTACCCATGCTTTAGCTCATTAGACGCCAATGCTCAATCAAGTCCCTCAATTGCCAATAGTGCCACATCCAGGGCAACTGTTGAACCAAGCACCTTCAGTGCCTCATTATTTGTAGTCTTCACAATAGCAGGATTATGCTCAACAACCTCAAGTGTCCTCATACCTGCAAGGTTTCAAGTTCCCAACTACCTAGAGAAACGAACTTGTGACATAGCCCGTATTCCTTCATAATTTAGTACCACAACTAAATAATGCTAAGAAGGATCAAATCGATGAGCTGAGTGAACTAGTCAAAAATATTTTTACAGAGATGACACATTTGAGAAATCAAAATAACCAGTTGCAGGCCTCTCAAAGGAGCATCCAAGCCAACCTTAGTTGAGAAAACTATGATTCAAGTCCATCCTCCAGGAAGAATTATGAAAGGGGGGCAGAATCCAAGGAAAAATTTGAAAGGAGGCCTTCACAAAGGAAAAATAGAACTTGGAAAACTAGGCCAAACAACGGAGGTGTTCCCACACCTCTTGATCAACCGATTAGTACTGATAATTCTACAAGTGGAGTCTATTTGGTTGAGGATTCCTTGTTAATATGGTGTTGAATCCACAAGAAAAATAGACATTATGAACTGGATTGCCCAGAATTCCAAACTGCCATAGAAAATTTTCAAGTGGAAGTCTAGAATGTAGTAAATAGCTCAAGCTGCAAAGACTTGGTTCCTTCAAAACCATATGGTTACTCGGTGTTGGTGGTGAGCAATCAAGCCTCTTTCCTACAAAGTGAAAGAAACAAACCCAAGAAGGAGGCAACACCCAAGGATGAAGAAACAAAGGAGGTAAGTAATGAGAGCTCCTTATCTCAGCTTTTTTATTCAATAGATAATGGTCTCGTATATGAGGAAGAGCAACGTGAGGATGAGGTCCAAATGTTCCATCAAATAGTATTCCCATATAACTTAAGGAATAGACAAGTTCGTAGCCCTTTTACTACCTCTACTCCTCCCAAAAACTTCAATATTTAGCCTAACCCTAATGCCAGCAACAATCCCACTTATCCCCATGTGCGTACCCAGTACTTCAATAGAAATAGGTAGCCATATCAAACTCAAGATCAGCCTAATAGTTCTTCCCAAGGAAAATATTTTGAAATAGAGGTTGAACAAATGGGGGAATACGTATCTGAAGCATTTAAGAAGGTTAAGTTGATTCTTTCAGCATTTGAATTACTCAGAGTCCTGATGGTCAGAAATTCCTTCTTTAGAATGCTCAATGGGACTGCTCCATCCAAATCAACCCAAGAATCACCTACCAAGAGGGTTTCATTTGATACCTTCCAAAGCGAGCCTGTAATTAGGGAAATCTTTGGAAAGAAGCCCAATTAGCCCCTAAATCAACAATCAACCAGCCAAAGAGCAGAATCAAACACAAACAAGGGATACAAACAATGACAAATACAAGGCTCAAGTAGCCCAAGCTGACCTTTCAATAGGTTTGTTCGAAGGGAAACTGGAGAACCCTCCTTTCTTGACGACGATGAAAATATTTGGCAAGAACCTACATAATTGTTTTCTTGATTTGGGTGCCTTAGCTAATGTCATGCCATTGGTAGTATACAAAGCACTAGGAATAACTTTCACCCCCTCCCGATAGAAGGTAACTTAGTTGGATAAAACGGGAGTAAACATAGTAGGGGAACTAAATAGAATTCCCATACAGATTGTTGCTGACCCAAGAGTCCAGCAAGTTATAGATATTTAGGTTGTCAACATCCCAGACACTACAGTATCATACTAAGAAGGGATTTCACCTGAGCCTTAAATGGTTATGCTTCCATCAATTATTCCCATTTGTGGCTACCCTAGAAGGGACTACCTAATCAGATCTACATTGATCAGAAGCCCAAGATGAAGTTCATGATTACTGAGTACAATAACATCAATGAGGTGTTGTTCACAAAAACGGAGCTGGGAAATTGTTGTCTCATGGCCTATCAAGGTGATGAACGGTTTCAAGAAGAAGAAATGGTTGAAGAGGTCCTTGTGTTGTGTAGTACCCCTACCAATTTAGCTAATCTTTCTAATTTAGTACTGAAGTTTTGATTGAGTCTAAAGATGAGGAGTATTAAAAAGATGGTAACCATGCATTTCTTCACAAATTCCAAGAATTTATGTTGAAACGTGTGTAGGATCAGCTCAATTTAGGAGCTAGAATGGATTTTCAAGAGCTACTACTGTCAAGCTGGTGTAGGGTACATAATGTAGCCCATTATAAATTTTAATGCTACCTATGTCAAGCAGTAGTTGAACATATCAAGGGGCAAGTAATTAAAAAAAAATCTGCAAGAGGACAACAAGATCACAACTAGTCTAAATATACACAGTTTCCCATAGATACAAAAGAAAATGCACAAAAAATAAAGGAAGCATGGTCAACTAGTTCTAAAATCCATGGTTCCCCTATGTTATGGACACTACGCTTTGATGGATCTAAATCGAATCAAAAAGTGGCAGCCAACTTCAAGCTCATTAGTCCCATGGGTAAGACATATTTTTCTCCCCATAGGCTCCAGTTTTATTACACAAATAATGTAGCAGAATATGAAGCATTAGTTCATTGATTACTAATGGCTTTGAGAAAGAAAGTTAAGATGTTGCAAGTCTTTGGTGATTCTGAGCTAGTTGTGAAACAAGTTAGGAAACTATACTCTTGTCATGATATAAAGTTACCGAACTATAGACACAGGGTATGGGATCTTATAGAAGGGTTAGATTCCTTCAATATTCAACTAATTCCTCGTAGTAAGAACTAGATCGCTGATGTATTAGCTCAAGCAGCTAGCACCCTTCATCGCTTATCCTTAGTTGGCTTAAAGAAATTCATAGTAGAGCTTACCTCTACCCCGTCAATGCCTGACAACATCACCCACTTCCAAGTGTCTAATGATGATAAACATATCCTTGAATTCATTACCAATATAGATGTATTCGCAACCCAAATCATAGATGAAGTAGAAAAAGAGGAATTTAAGCTTGACATAGAGGGAGTGATCAACTTAAAGATGAACACAATACCATGAGGCATGGTCCAACTAGAAAGAATCTTTGACCTAGACCAGATAAGGGACCAAGATTAGCAGACCAAGAAAGAGTCAATAAATAATCAATGTGATGTTCACAATATGGGTACGGCTAAAGAAGTCAAGAATTTTTTCATTGGCAAGGTGTGCACACTGAAGGAAAGGGAAGGAATTGTTGATGCCTTGTGTACTTTTCACAATGTAATTGCTTGGGGATATGAAGACCTGAAAACATATGATACATCAATTATCACTCATACCATTCCCCTTAAGCCAAATGTGTGACCTTTTTGACAACGTTATTGCCCAATCAATGAACTATTAGAGCTTGTTATCTTCAAAGAAGTTCAGAAGCTATTGTCCACTTGAATCATCTTTCCTGTTAGACACTCCACATGGGTGGAAAATTTGGTCCCGGTTAGGAAAAAGAATGGGGAAGGGTATGTACAGGATCATCATGGAAAAAATAGGCCCTTAAGTGGCAAAAAATTCAAAAAAATCAGAGTTAGGAAACTTGATGTAAAAAATTGAATAAGTTACCTATATTATTTCAAAAATTTGTAAGAATAGAATCTGTAGCAAATTGAATTTAGTTTCCAAACTACTAGGTTTTTTTTTTTTAAAATCTATTTGGTGAAAATTTGAAATTTCAATGCAGTAGTACTTAAATTTCGGTGGAAAAAAGTAGGTGTCTATCGACCACCCTAACCACAATAAAATGATCATATTTTTTATAATATTTTAGATATAAGTAGATGACTCATGTCTCGATGTGATGCATATTTTTAATATTTTTTCCAAGTAAATAATTAATTATGAATTTTTTATTGCGACTTTTAAAAAATATAAAAACTTGTATGTCTGACCACCTTAACTTGGTCAAAACTTCATGAAATTCAATTCTTTTTTTTTAATCTTATATTATGCAAAGCATAGAATGTGACGTAGTTTTGGATTCAAAAAATGTGATACCATTTGAAAGATATAGATGTTTTTCAATCAGCCTATCAATCAGGAATTTAGTCGTAATTCAAATAGAAAATGAATAATAATTATTTATTAAATTCAAAGTAAAGCATAATTTATATTGGTGGAAAGTTGAGAATCTCCTTTAAAACCCCTTTTCATTTCATGAATTTTGGGTAAAAAAAAAGTCGTCAGCCACATACCCTACAAATACCCATCATATCACCACTTTTTGGCCCATCATGATCCTGCACATACACGAAAATAAAATTGCACATGGATTTCCAGAATCTAAACAGAGCTTCTTAGAAGGACAACTATCTCGTGCCCTCATTAGATGAGGTATTGTAAATAGTAAATGGGCCTCAAATGATGCCATTTCTTGACTGCTATTTTGGGTATAACCAAGTGATGGTGCAGTATGAAGATAGGCATAAAACAACATTTACCACAAAATGGGAAACATTTGCATATAGAACAATGTCGTTTGAATTGATAAATGCAGGTGCTACATTTCAGTGTGCCATAGACATAGCCTTCAAGAATCTCATCATAAAATGCATCATTATATATATGGATGACCTCACTGTGTTTTCAAATAAAATAGGTGACTACGTCTCTGATTTGTGCAAATATTTTCAGAAATGTAGAGAGTTTGACATTTCACTAAATCTGAAGAAATGCATTTTTCAAGTGACCGAAGGAGAGCTACTAAGACACATAATCTCAAAGAAGGGAATCTCAATCAATCCAGAGTGTATACAGGCCATATTGAAAATTTAGCCTCCTGGTAGAAAAAAGGAAATGAAGTCCTTTTTTGGGAAAAGTAACTTCGTCAGGAAGCTCATCATAGGATTTTTTGAAATTGTTAAGCCACTAAATGCTATACTTAAGTAGGATGCCAAAGTAGAATGGATTATGGAAGCCAAATAGGATTTTGAAGAAATCGATAAAGCTATTGCAGATGCCCCAGTACTGGTCACTCTTGCGCTAACATGTTAACGTAGAAAGGTGATGAAGGGAATGATCATCCCATTGCTTTTATGAATTCCCCACTGAAAGATGTAGAGTTGTGTTACCATAATGTTGAGAAGAAAGCTTATGCCTTAGTTCATGGTATTAAGAAATTCAGGCACTACATTCTATGGAACATGGTGTTCACAATTTTCTTGGATCTAGCTGTCAAGACCTTGCTAATGCAAAATGAGTTAGGAGAAAGAAGAACAAAATGGGTCACGTTGCTACAAGAATATGACATGGAGATTTAGCCTATGAATCTAGCCTGAGGGTACGCCCTCACTTGCACAATAGCATAAATAGGACCTAAACTTATAGTGCATCAGTACCAATTGGAGGATGTTTCCCTAGGGGAATGATTTGATGACATCATCTATTATCTATTGAACAGTAAGTGCCCATAACTATTGCAAGGAGTCTAGAAATGGGTCCTGATATTAAACGGCATTAGCTACATGTTCTAAGGATCCATATTATACAAGAGAAACCACAAAGGAATCTATCTCAGATGCCTTGGAAAAGAAGAAGCATTTGAGGTGCTGAAATAATTTCATGAGAAGTTTGGTATTGGTCACAAGTCCAACCCCTCTATAGCTCATCAAATCTTGTAGACTAGGTACTATTGGCCAAAGCTATTTAAAAACACACAAAACCACATCAGAACTTGTCACGTCTGTCAGATTGCTGCAACCAAGTAAAGAAATGTTGTTGTCCTGCTCCAACTAGTCGTGGAGGTAAGGCCTTTTGCTCAACGGGGACTCAATTTCATTGGTTTGATAATCCCACCATCCTCTATAGCCCACAGGTATATTCTGACCACTACTAATTAGTGCACTAGATGGAATGAAGCAATAGCATGTAGGTAGTGTACAATTGAAGTAGTTACTAATTTTCTAGAAAGTTTCATTTTAAATCACTTTTGGTGTCCATTTGCTCTCATTTGTGATAATGGTCCTACATTTACATTGCTTAAGTTTTCATCCAACTATTATCCTGAAGGGAATGGCTTGGTTGAGTCTAGAAACAAAAACCTGATGATTGTCATATGCAAACTACTTGACAAGAATCCAAAAGACTAAAATACCCAATTGCGTTTCACTCCCTGGAAAGATCACAATTATCATAAAGTTACCTTGGGAAATTCCCCATTTCATCTCATCTATGGCCTAGAGCCTATTTTCCTAGTCCACCTCAACATCCCCACACTCCAATTCATGAAAACATACTATGAGGAGGGAGAACACCAAGAGACTCACCTGGCTGAATTGTTGTATTTAGAGGAAGTCCACGACCGAGCAATAGAAAAAATTTCCAAACACCAGGGCATAGTTAAGAGATGGTTCAATTGTTGAGCCAAAGTAGATGCCTTCAAGATTGTTGATTTAGTCGTTAGTTGGGATAAGGCCCATGAGAAGAAAGGGGGACATGATAAATTCTACAAGCTCTGGCTTGGACCCTTTCATATTTTTGAGATCTTAGGAGATAATGCCTTTCATCTTAAGACCCTCACCAAAGAGGATGTATCATTTCCTATCAACGGGTAGTACCTCAAGCATTATTTCCTTGCTTGAGCTCTCCAAGCTCATCCCTTTGTATATAGTTGGTTTGATGTTTTTCTTTTGCTTCGCTTTTGCTTGCTTTCCCTTCTTTTGTTTTTGCTAAGGGTGTTCTCTAATTCTGATGTGGTGGTTGTGCTTGGCTCATCAGATGGACCACTTTTCTGCCTGCTCCCATCTATTCCTTAGATAAGTCTTCATCAGTTATCATGAATTTCTATTCACCTCTGTGAGGTGGGTTTCCTTATTTGAACTCTAACTTGATTTAGGGTAGAACCCTTATTTGACTCCCTTTAAATCTATCTTAGATTACACATTAAATACACCTTAAATACTCTTGACAAGCTACATGATAGTCTTTATGAGGCTTCAACAAGTGAAAATCTTAAGTCTGCTCCAGTGACCATTGTGATTCCCAAGCCCACTATGAGCTTCAGTGCTTATGCAGTTGAGAAAAAGAGTATTAAAAGAAATATGAAAAGAAAAGGAGAGAGAAAAGAAAATGCTAAAAATAGACAACTATGTTGGTGCACGAGAAACTCTATCAGAGCTATGGATGTAAGACTAGCAATAGAGCAATGATCGTGGCGTCACAACAACAACTCTTACGGGGCTATGGATGCCTGGATGATAGCAAAGTGATGTCCAAGTTACTTTTGGGTTAGATAATCTATGTAGATTGCCTTAGTTGATTGATTGCTATCATGTGTGGTCTCTGAGGTAGGGTAATGAACTCACTACACACATTTTTGAGATATTTCATGATCAGATTCAACTAAGGATTTTTTCCTCTTTTAAGTCTCTAGTTTGTTTGAGGAAACTAGCTTTTGGTCTATGAAACCAAAGATTCTAGGTTTCAGATGAATCCTTACCCTTGGAACTCTTAGGAGCATTCCCCAACGGAGTCACCATTTTTTGAGCCTAAAGCACACATGCCCCATTCGGATTGGGGACCCCTCTTTCCTTTTTCGCTTCGTTGGTTCATTTTTTCCTTTGCTCCATTTTGTGAGCCCCTATTCCTGAACTTATGTTGCTCACATGCAATAAAGATACCAAATTCCATTTGACCAAATTCACCTACCTAAAATTTTCTAAGTCATATGCCTTTGAGAATTTGGACTTGTGAGTTTCCCTTAGCCTTTTGTCATCACATCCATCTGGCCTCGTAGACCTGCATTTGCAAGTTTCCCTTTGTGGAGCAACACTATCTTTCCGACGTGATTCAATGGCCAAACCTTGGCATCTACCCACATGGCAGGACTTTCAACACCCTTTGTCTCCTTTCTGTTTGTTGAACGGTCATCTCATTGCGGGTTTCTGTAATCTCACCAATCTGACCTACCACCGTACTAGCAATAAATATGAACCATTAATACACCTTGACCTATAAATATGGGGCCGACTGACCTATCATTTTCATTCACAATTTTTAAGTTACAAAGGAGAGTACTTGCAACTCCCACGTGCATGAAGAATCAAACATCTAGCAGCATCCATTTTCCACTATTTTTCCTGATACAGGTATGGATTCAGGGTTGCATCCTTCACCTTTCATTTAAGCCAATGAATTCATTTCATGGTTAGGGGGTTTAGATTGTTTGAATATGCAGCCACTAAACCCTAGATTTTTCTTTAAATTTTCATGAGTTCCCATGTGGGATTCCACTCCCTTGTCACTACTATAAACGACGAAGACTTTGCGACCTTTTGTTGTCTCTACCCCATGCCTTATCAAGTTGTAAACTCAACATGAAATATACCAAGTATTCATCACCTTACAGCCCTACCCTTGTGGTATTCCATCGAGGGAATTTTGCTAAAAAAATGACCTTCATTTGTAGCCAAGCCAATGCAGACTTCCACACTCAAAACCTCGATGCCAAAATAATTAAATCCCCCATCGAGTACAGGAATCCTGATGCAGGATTTCACTTGTGGGTTTCACCAAAGTCCCCATTGTTCCATTAATGGATAAGACCTAACGTTGCCCTATGATGATTTCTCTACACTCAAACTCCAGTCCTTCAACGAATGGATAAGTATAAACCGTCCACGGGAACGCCCATGCAGGTTTTCATCATTGGGCCATTGCCTCTCTTTTGCCACTATCTTAACTGTCAAACCTCAACGTCTTTCCACACCATGGACTCCGCAAGTTGTATTTCCGTTTGGCCCAAACTATGAATTTGCTAACATTAAGCTAGTGGTCAATCACCTTCATGATTCTGCACTTGTAGGTTTCCACCCACGAGACGTTGTTTCACCGATGCCACTATCTAGTGGTAAATCACCTACACCCCTCTACATTGTGGACTCTGCCGAAAGTGTCTCCCTTACTAAAATCCAAAGTTCATAGATGCAAACCCTCATTCAGGTGGTCTCTATGGGCCCACCTGTGCGGACCGCCATCCCCTTTCAATTGTCTCTTAGCAGAGAAGAGCTAGCTCCCACCCACCCTTTGACTTCCACACCCCTCAAATTGAATTTGCAAATTAAATTTCATGGCATGGTTCATAACTCCCAATGCACCTTTGGGTTCCACACTATAGAACTCTGCATGCAGGTCATCATCCCCTGAATCTCATCACTTAACATTCAAGCCTAGGCTTCCTTCTGCCTTAAGGCACTTGCACCTTCTATGCTTGCATAAGCTGAAGGGGGGTAATTTCATGAAGTACAATAAATGGATTACTTTATATCACATGCCTGCACGTACCAAACCACCTCATGAAGAATTTTTTTTCCAAACATTCCATGTCAAAATTATACTATGGGAAGCCACCTATGGGTTTTTATGACCCCATAGACATTGTTTAACTAGTTTCACTTCAACGGCTTCCACCTAGGGGAACCCGCATCCCTGAGCCTACATTTTCCCAAATGGTCCAAATGAACTCTAAATGTTGAACAATGATGAACTTCATGAACTTTTGATGATTTATTAATGGATCCAATGATCGATTTATAGGATTTGATTGACATTCACCTGAATTCACATGTAAACGCACTTACTACATTTTTTGCATGCAAGATTTATGGAACCTACTACGAGTCCATCAGAGGAGCCTCTACGAACCAACCATGATAAGGGCCTGAGACAAGAAGGAATTCCCTCAGGAGAGGAAGTACTTCCTGAGGATCCAGAAAAGAAAGAAAAAGAGAGCATTGAAGAAAAGGATGTTGATGCTGAGAAGAATGTTGAGGCTGAGCATGGAGAAGATAAAGGGAATTCCCTATAATAGTAGGGCATCACTAAGGAAAACATAGTCTCTAATGAGATAGACAAAGGAAAATATATGTTGATAGAAGGCTCAGATGAATAGGAACTAGATGATGGTTAGATCCCCAGTGATGAGGAAGACGAGCCTCAAAAAGAAAAAGGAAAAATGGAAGGTGATCATTAATCACCCAAGGCTCAAATAGAGGTTCTCAAGTGGCTAGAGTGAAAATTGAAGAAAAAGGCTCCTATGGTTTGTGATACCAAAACCAAATTGGAGGAGCTATCTTGGCCAAATCTCAAACAAGGACCTGCAAGGAGAAAAAGCCCACAATTAGGGCTCAAATCACAATGGATACTTCCAGATCTCAAACACTACAAGTTGCCACTCCAATAATCTGTGGAGGTATAGGAACTGTGCAAGGGCAAGAATATCAAGTATCAATGATAAAACTAGGCCTGGCAACCTGTGAATATATATTGATGCACTTAAATTTAGTTTTTTTTCATGCTTTCATGGTGAATGGATAGTTGAAAATTTGTAGACCTTAGAAGATTGCACTTGTTTCATGAGACTCTAGGCTACTCTTGGTTAAGTGGAACTTAGTTTAGGAAGGTTGTCCACTGTAGCATCCTTTATTGTTATTGTTCAACATTAGTTGCAGACTTAGGAAACCTCTTACCCCTTTTCCCTTTTCACCTTTCCTTAAATCTGAAGTTTAGACAAGGTTCCAACATCACCACAAAGCTAAATCTAATGGCAAAGATGGAGTTTGAATCTTCTATCCTGAACTTGCAGAAACTATCCATCACTGCCAAAATTTATAAAACTCCTTTTTCATACCCAATTCTCTCCTAGCTTAGTGACCATAAATTCCCTTTGTGATTACCAGAAAATCACATCAACCAATTGAACTATTCCAAGCTTAGTCATGACTTGACACCCAAGAGACCTTTGGGTGATTTCTAAAACTGAGTTTCAGAAATTACCTTTCAAGTGAGGTAGCATACTTGTGTGCTTCATATGTTGAGAAAGTGCTCAAACACCTGTGAACAATGTCCAAATCTATTAAAATCTCTATCAAGCCTATACAGTGGGACTCATTCATGATTGATGGTGAATCAATCCACTTCTACTTTTTGAGAAGTTCAAGACTTGATTCTATTCCTCTCATTTTGCTCTACTCTTTTTGAATAGTTTTCAGATCCGAAACTACAAATTTCCACCTGTAGGCCTTCTCCAAGCTTCTCCAAGGCTTGATGAAAAATTTAGGGATTTGAAAACTTTCCTCCAACTTTGCTCCTTGAAAAATTTTCAACCTAGATCTACAAACCATACACAAGAAGAGGGAAAAATGTTGTGGGGTTAGTGAATAGGGGTTTACCTTGGTCAAACCCCTTGTTGGTAATTAAACCTTGAAATGAAAGCAAATATGAAAGGAGAATGATGAATGAACAAATAGTAATGTTGCAAATTTCACCAAACCCTAGCAATAAAATGTTGTAAATATGCTTGAAATGGTTGCAATGGATGTGGTTCTTGACTCTTGCTTGAAAAACTTGCTTGGATCATGAACTCTACATCACAATTGTTAGCACAATAACAAACATGAAGAATGTAATCTTTGACATGATGATTGGTACTTGAATAATGCTCTAAAATGCTTGATAGTCTGCCCTCAAAATACTCTTGAATGCTCTTGTGAATGCTTGAATGCTCTTGCAAACTATCTTGAAATGCTAGGTGAGAATATGAGTGAAAGAACCTTGTATTTATACCCAATTATGCAAGAATTTCCAAAATTACAACACTACAAGCAGACATCAGATCTAGGAGAATAAAATCCTGTTGTAAATTTGAATTAAATTTGAATTTGAGCCACACGGGACTCATTTGAACCCAAGGTGGCGAATGAGTCCCATCAAGCATAATCTATAAGACCAAAAGTGAAAAGTGCTTAGAAATGTGTAAAAGTTTCTTTGGGGCCAAAAGATCTAGGTGGGACCCATTCGCCCAAGGTGGTGAATGAGTCCCAAACACTAAATTTGGGCCACACAAGCTAGGAACACCTGAGTTATGATTGGTCAATGATTGGTGTCAGGATTATCCTTGAAAAGATGAAATAAATTAGGCTTGTGGATGCAAAATAGGGCCAATTAAATCATAAGAAAACCCAATTATTAATGACAAGCCTAGAGAAATGTCAAAGTGAGTTACAACACTTTATAACACTCCAAATAAGGCAAGATTAAGGTTGATTTTGATTAAAATTTTGTTTATTGTGCTTAGTTAATTGATAAAACCTTAGAAAAGTGTGAAAGTGTGTTACAACACTTCACAACACTTTATCAAGGAACCATTAAACTCCATTAGTTCACAAGGGCCTAAGACCTAATGTGAATGTGTTATCCACATTACAACACTAAATCAAGGCAACAGTAAGCCAAAATCCATAAGGAGGACCCAAACGAGTATGAAAATGTTAAGGGATCCATTTTACTACACTACATTTAGCTCCCAATTTAGTGAGAGGATGAAGTTGCTTCAAACTCACACTAAAGTAGACAAACACACACCAAGGGGGATTCAAATGTACCAGTGCTAGTAAGATGAGATGACAATGATCAAGAGGAGTGATCAAGCCCCCAAGATCAAGATCCCATGACAAACCAACATAAGCACAAAGGAACACACATGAGAATGATATAAAGAACAATGAAAAGGTACCAACATACACTTCCAAAGATTAAGAAAAGAGAAGGTGAAATAAAAGAATCGGATCAAGCTTCAACTGTTTGTCCATCACAATGTGGATCAGATCTAGGTTGTTTGTTTAAAAATCACATACTCACTCTGAGGCAATGGAACTCCTAGCTATTCGCTAGGTGAGAAGTACTAAAAGGTGAGTAACATACACTCATGGCTAGTATTTAGTCACACACACACAAGTGGCTATGGGGAAATTCATGCCTTGGATCAGGCTTCCCTCTCAAACTATACCAAAGTTATACCTCCTAATGACTTTAATAAGGCGCCACACAAAAATGATTTTCGAGCTTCATGAGGCAAGCAAAACTTTGTATGCTTGGAGCTCATGAACAAATAGGATGGCTCTACAAGCATGCAAGTTGTGTTATGTAAGGTGGCCATATCAGAACAAATGCAAAATGCAAAATAGGAAATGTTCAAAGGAGTCTTGCTTAGTTCATGCGAGGTCTTTAACTTAGGGAACATTGTGCCTAATGTCTCCAAGAGAGGACCAATCAAAGAATATAAGATTCACAACTTAGGGGATACAACACATGTCACATCAAGCTACCAAGAGTAATATAATATGCTAGGAGAGATCACGCTCTTAAAGGACATCACACCCGATGCCATTCAGAAAGCGACAAACACATTGTATGAAGTAAGAAAATTGCACCAAGAACCATGAAAAATAAAAATGCAAAAGAATAATGTCAATGTATGCCCCCACTTTAAATAAATTGCTAAAAACCATGTTGTTAGCTATTAATTTAAAGTAGCAAATGATAAATGCAAACAGAAAAGGAAGACATGAGAGCCAACTTGGAAAACCCTATGCCAAGTCATATGTTTCTGAGTAAAGTTGCATCATGCAAGAGAGAAAAAAGAAAAAAAGAGAGGGGCTTCCCCCAAAATGAAAACACTAAACACATAAGGGATCTATGGATTTTGGGTCAGTATGTTCTTTGCTACAATTTTTTTAGAGAGCTTGAGATTGTCATCATCCCCCAAATACACATAGAATTGGAAGAATGACACAAAGAGAGCGAAAACAAAGAAAAACCTTTTGGGTCAACATGGAAGATACATAGGGTGTCTCGACACCTTGTGTCATCCCCAAAAGGAAAACACCAAACAAATGAAAAAAAAGAAAAATGCAAGGAAAATGAAAAGCCTTTTGGGTCAACATGGAAGAGACATAGGGTCTCTCGACACCTTGTATCATCCCCAAAAGGAAACCACAAGACAAATTAAAATATATAAAGATAAAAAGTGAAAGAGATAAATGACTTAGAGAAGAATGCAGGTACAAATAAAGGAATGTCACAAAGAGAGAAAACATCAAGAAAAGCATCACGGGGGATCACACTACATGCATGCAATCACACAAAGGAAAATAAAAAAAGAAATAATGAAAAATACTAGTAAGGAAAATGCGAGTCAACCTATGAGCAAGTCATCTACCTCCCAATCATGTTCATTGTATACCAAAGGTGGACAACTAGCCAAAGGGACAAGAGTAAGTGTCGAACTAGGAGAAGCACCAGGTTCAACACTCTTTGTAGGAGATTTGTCATTTAAGCTCATGGAAGAGGAAAATAATGTATTCAATTCATTATATGCCTCTTTTTCAATTCTAGCAACCTCGACATCATCATCCAAATTAATCATAACAGGAGGTTGAAGGATAATGTCCATGGAAGAGTTAAACTCTTGTTGTGGTTGTTGTATTGGATTTTTTTTGTTTTGAGGCAAGGGTAGAATCATCATGAATTTCTTCATTCTAGTTTGGATCTTGATTTTCTTTGTTTAATTCTTTAGGTACCTAAGAGCAAGGCCACGACGTCTACGCCTACTCTCCCTAGCACCTCTATTTCTTTTGGGTTTTTTTTCAAGTTGCATTTGTGTAGGAGCGAGTTGATCAACCATATGTTTATTTTCTTCCCTAAGGAGAGGAATGGAAGGAACCACAAAAGGTTGTTCAACTGATTTCTCTTTGATTTTGTAAACTTGTTTTATTCTTGGAGGTGTGATGGGATTGGTTTTATTATCTCTTGGTCTTTTGTAGGATGAATTTTCTATTTTAGGTTGGTCTTGGTTATTTGGGTCTTGTTTAGGTTCAAGCATAGTTTTGTCAAGGATGGGAGGTGGGAGGTAGGATGTGGATGGGAACATGTTTCGAAGAGATAGTTCGGCTATTTTCTTTGCTTTGAATTTTTGGTAGGATATAAAAAAGAACTCTTCTTGTGGCTTTATAGGTTCCATGGGCTCAAGCCAAAAGCCATCTAAGAAAAAATTTCCTTTGGATGACAAAGGGTTAAAGCCACTATGGTGAATAGTGAATACTTCATTGTCAAAGGGAAACTTTAAGCATTTATACACAACCGAAGAGACAACTTTCATGGAGCAAAGACATGGGTGGCTCATCTTCACATGAAATTGGTTTGACTGTGAGATGATGGAGAATGTGACATCTAATTTTTTTGGTCCTATCTACAATGGTAAGGTGATTGATCCTTTCGTAGGGAAAGAAAAACCATTGTGTTTCTTGATCTATGCTTTTGGTTATCATATTTATCTTGATAGAGTTAATGCAAAAGTAAAAATTCCTCAGTGATCACATTCTCCTCACAGATGAATTCTATTAGTATCCCATTAGTGGGCTTGTCATAGATATGGACGGCTATGTAGAGAGGACCATCAGGTGCATGTTTAATTATATCCTTGGAGGAGAAAGAAATGTCAAGAGGACTCTTAGTTCAGCCCTTATGAGGGATGATGTCTATCACCCCTACCATTTCATCTATAGGATTGACATTGATAGCATTATTTAGAACATAATTATTGTTTTCATCATCTATATCAACATTCATCATGTCATTCTTTGTAGTTTCACTAGCTTTGAAAAATGAAATATTACATTTGTGCATTGGGTTGGTGAAAATTTGTAAGTTTTAGTTTAGAGGGGCAACGGACCTATTTCCTTGATCACTAAAACCTCCAATGAATAAACGGCTAGAATAAATGAGGTCTTGCATGAGATGTTTAAGATGCTTTCAATGTTTCGTTTCATGGCCATTTTTTCGATGACAGTGGCAATAAGCATTTGATTTAAAGATCAGAGGTAAAGGCTTATTACGATCGGATGTTTTGATGGGAGGCAAGGTAATCATTTGTTGTTCTAAAAGTTGGGACATTGTGTTAAGAAGGGTATCAGGCAAGGGAGTGAATTTTATTTTCAAATCTCCATAATTGAAGGGCACCATGGCTTTGACAACAACTACTTGGTTATTGACATTTTGAGTTTTTTTTTAGGGGGGTTAAATTGAAGGAACCCTTTATTTTTTTCTAAAAGGTTGGGAATTGTTTTGGTTTGTGGGCTCGGATCTCTCGATTCAGCTCAAAGTGGATTTTGTATCTCAACTACTAACTGAATTTTGATAATTGTGGAGAGCTATACATAGGTGCATGAAGGATGGGAATTTCATCATGGTAAGCTTGTCTTGAATCTTACTATGCAAATTTTCTATGAACATCTTTTGAAGGTGTGGGTCAGGGACCTCAACATCGATTTGGGAATAAAGCAATTGATAGAGTGAGATAAAATCAATTATCTTTTCTTCTTTTTGCTTGCATCTCATCAAATTAGCCAAGGTCATTTTAGGAGTCATATGCACTTGGAAATGGTTTACAAATGCCTCAACAAGTTCATTGAATGAATGAATTGAGTTATTCTGTAAAGAAGAGAACCATTCCAAGGTGATATCTTTCAAGGACCTAGGAAAAATATTTGTCAACAGTTTATCATCAAGTACAAAGTCAATACATAAGGCAGTGTAGGCATTAACATGGGTTGAAGGATCTCCCTTCCCTCCATATTTCTCAAATCTAGGCACCTTTACAGCTTGTGGCATCGATGTTCGTAATATCTCCACGGACAATGGACTACTTTTGACATAATATGTAGGTGGACCATTTTGATTTTGATTGATGGTAAAAACTTTTTTTTGGAGGGATGAAACAGTTTGGAAAAGTTGTGTTATGAGAGGGTCATTACTTGTGCTATGAGATGGAAGTGAAAGTGGTGAACGAGTGTATGTGTTTTTAGGAAAATTGAATGGAATGCTTATAGGTGGTAAGGTAGGAGATATAACTTGTGATGCCACATAAGAAATAGGGATGCTAGCAAGAATACCCAAGGAAGGAATCACATTACTAACTTGTTGCATTGTTGTTGTGACTTGAGGATTGGTGTAGGTAGGTATTGAGGCTATTGTTATGGGAGGAGGAATTTGGGTTCCTCCTTGACTTGTAATGTTGCTTGTTGGAAAATAACAATTGGTGGTTGAGGGAAGATATTTTCCGAAGATCTCAACTATGTTTTTCACAAAGTCAAGGCCATCTTCACTTTCAAGCATGCGGTGAATGTTTTCTATGGTAGGAATTGCAGTAGTTGAAATGTTTTCCAGGCTTATTTGATGTTGTAAGTTTGCTAAATCCTCATGAACTTGAATGATGCTTTCTTATGGAATATTTTTGGTTCTTGTGTCAACATTCATGGTGCTACTTGAAGGCAAGGAATTGCTAAAGATGTTGACCATGCCTAGTGTACTAGTGTCAATACTAGGAGTGGAAGATCTCGACAACCCAAGATCCACAATGATTATGCTATCACAAGATGACATTAGTCTCAAACTTCATCTCACTATAGTATTAGCAATATGACACCAAACACTCATACAAAGGCTACTAAATTTAGGGTGAATGCAAATGCAATTTAAGCTAAGAACAATGAAATTCTTATAACTAAAATTCTGGAAACTGAAACAAAAAATAGAAACATAGAAAATGAAGTTTAAATGCCAGAAAATGCAGTGCAAAATATGCAAAGGGATTGATTCACCCAAGGTGGCGAATGAGTCCCAGTGATGATTTTTTTGAAATGTTTTAGAATTTTTGAATTGAATTTTATGCTTTTTATGTTTTCTGAGCTATGGCTAAGATGCAAATGTAGAATTTGATTAATTTTTAATGAAATTAAATGTAATAATGCAAGCTAAATGAACTTTTCACTAATGCAAAATTTGAAAACCTAGAAAGTAAATTAACCAATACAAAACGTAATGCAATGTTAATGCAAGCTAAATCTAGGATGTAAATGCACTCCAAATCAGAATTATGATGCTCTATATGCAGGTTTTCCAAAATGAAATGGTGAAAATTTGTTGGAATCTCTTTCACCTTTAGGGTTTAGAACCTAAAAGGAGAGAGACAATCTTCACACACTTCACTCAAGAATAAACCCTTGAGATTTTAATGCAAAGGAGATTGAAATTTTGCAAAGGGAATGTCCTACAAGTTGAATGAAATATAATGAGGGTTTCACCACCAAGTTTAGACTTGGAAAAGACAATGCAATGCAATATGAAATACCAAACCTTAAATGACCTAGAAAGACGAACAAAATGTAATAGAACATTATAAGATAGAAAATGTGCACCTGGGAGACTAAAGAAGGTAGAATTAAGGTCTAGAATTTTGGAAAATATGCTGTCAAGGTTGATTGGGACTCATTTTCCAAGTTGGATGAATTAGTCCTACTTCTAGGAAAATGTGCAGATATAGGTTTCAGCCAAAAAGGTATCCAAATCTATGAAAATATTTATAAGGCCTATACAGTGGGACTCATTCACCACTAATTATGAATCAGTCGACTTCTACTTTTTCAAAAGTTCAGGACCTGATTCTATTCCTCTCAATCTTCTCTGCTCCTTTTGATTAGTTTCTAGATCTGAAACTAACCCTCTCCAAGCTTCTCCAAGGCTTGATGATAACTTTAGGGATTTGAAAAATTTCCTCCAGCTTTGCTCCTTGACAAATCTACAACCTAGCTCTACAAATCATACACAAGAAGAGGGGAAAATGTTGTGGGGTTAGTGAATAAGGGTTTTCCTTGGTCAAACCCCTTGTTGGTAATTAAACCTTGAAATGAAAGCAAATATGAAAGGAGAATGATGAATGAACAAATAGTGATGTTGCAACTCACCAAACCCTAGCAATAAAGTGTTGTAAATATGCTTGAAATGGTTGCAATGGATGTGGTTCTTGACTCTTGCTTGAATGGAGTTGATCTTGCTTGAAACACTTGCTTGGATCATGAAATCTACATCACAATTATTAGCACAATAACAAACATGAAGAATGCAATCTTTGACATGATGATTGACACTTGAAGAATGTTGTAAAATGATTGATAATCTTCCCTTGAAATACTCTTGAATGCTCTTGTGAATGCTTGAATGCTCTTGTGAACTCTCTTGAATGCTAGGTGAGAATATGAGTGAAAGAACCTTGTATTTATACCCAATTATGCAAGAATTTTCAAAATTACAACACTACAAGCCAACATCATATCTAGGAGAATAAAATCCTACTAGAAATTTCAAGTAAATTTGAATTTGGGACACATAGGACTCATTCACCCAAGGTGGTGAATGAGTCCCATCAAGCATAATGTATGGGACCAAAAGTGAAAAGTGCTTAGAAATGTGTAAAAGATTGTTCGAGGCCAAAAGATCTAGGTGGGACCCATTCTCCCAAGGTGGAAAATTAGTCCCAAACACTAAATTTGGGCCACACAAGCCAGGAACACCTAAATTATTACTGGTCAATGATTAGTGTCAAGATTATCCTCGAAAAGATGCAATAAATGAGGCTTGTGGATGCAAAATAGGACCAATTAAAGCATAAGAAAGCCCAATTATTAATGACAAGCCTAGAGAAATGTCAAAGTGAGTTACAAAACTTTATAACACTCCAAATAAGGCAAGATTAAGGTTGATTTTGATTAAAATTATGTTTATTATGCTTAATTAATTTATAAAACCCTAGAAAAGTGCGAGTGTGTTATAACACTTCACAACACTTTAGCAAGGCACCATTAAATTCCATTAGTTCACAAGGGCCCAAGACCTAATGTGAATGTGTTATCCACATTACAACAATAAATCAAAGCAACATTAAGCCAAAATCCACAAGGAGGACCCAAACGAGTGTGAAAATGTCAAGGGATCCATTTTACTACACTACACGAGCTATGCGTAAGGACACTTTTTACTTTAAGTTAAACGGAGAAGCACCTTATAAATAAAGTAAAAAATACATAAACTCTAAATAATCAAAATAGCTAGCTTTTTGGTTTCTAGGGGTGTACACAATGATTATTAACACTTTTACACGATGTTTTTATACCTTTTTATCTTGAAGAAAAAGATGTAAATAGCTATCAAGCATTCACTCTTCTAGCTAAAAGTTTAGACAAAAAAAATAAATACAAATAAAGATTGAATTACATCAAACAACTTGAGTAATAACTTTAAGAACAAGTAGGCATAAAATTAGTATTATTTTTTTCTTAATCCAAAAATACATATTTATTTATAAGTGTTTGCAATGCTTTACATGATTCAATAACGCAATTCATCAAGCTAAATATAAAAAATAATGATCTTAAATTATATGTTGAAAACAAATTGCTTGCAAATAAAGCTCTCTTTAAATAGATAATCATCTAAAATAAATCATATAATAAAAGGAAGTATTTATATAGGTTTTAGTTAAATATATGACATCCTAAGATAACCTTTCTAGAAGGTCGTTTAAGAATATCTATCCTTCAATTATAACCACAATTAAAAATATTAAAAGTAATCAACTACCTCATTGTATTAAGAGTGGCTCCCTTGTTCTAACTATGGTAGGCCCTTGGAAGAAATCTAAATCTCTAACATCAACACTATTTTCATCTCTATAAAGTAAAATTTAGTGATTTAAAACTTCACTCTATCCAAGATGACCATGAAGATCTATCCTTAGCATAATTATATAGTAAAGCTTGGTTACCTTAGCCAAAATCATCTAAGTAAAAATTTCATTTAATATCTCAAGATTCTTAAAATTTAACCACTTTCACATGATCTCGCTGAATGAAAATCAAACTACCAAGTCTTAGACAATTTGACTGGACTATTTTTAAACATAATTCAATTTAACAGTAAAAGATTAATTTTCATCAATAAAAATAAGATAAACATTTTCAACCTTTTAAAATGAATAAGATGTAAAATTGCTATCAACAATTTGACCATTAAACTTAATATTATTTTAATAAAACTCTTTTAATATATATAAAACCCTAAATGTCTTTATGTTTATTGTTCTTTAACCCTTGAAAATTCACCACAGATTGATTGGAAACCTGCTACGAATGGACCACCTCTTGGAAACTTTTTCCCATGGCACGTGGAAGTGAAGCAAGATGCTGAGTCAAAATGTACGTATCATGTTTATGAGTCCATTTTTGGCGATACTATCAGTATTTTCAAACACTTATTTTGTCAAGATCGACAATCACTCTCATAGGCATGCTCTCTTGGTCCCTCGTGTCTATTTTATCACTGTACAGACTTGGCAGTATCTGTTCCTAGAGCGCTTTACTCTCTTCACCTAGCAGTCTTTGGCCTTTTTAATGCTTTTTAACTTTTTGGACAAGATGTTCATAGGTGAAGTGTCCATTTTTTTATTTTGAAGTTTGTCGACTTTCTCTTAGGATGCGTGCTGGAGCTTCTTTGGACATTTTCTTCGAGTTTTCATACTTCTAACCAAACTTGATTATGGTTCAGGCTTTAGTAAGCTTTATCTCCTTTTCTGTTGGTTTAACATTTTTGTCATCCTTTTACAACGGTGTGCATTGGATTCTTGGAGGGTTATTTTTTGTGTTTTTACGGTTCTTGAACTTTTGGTCACTTTCCATAATGATGTGTGTCTATGATTTGAGTATCATTTGTATTTTTATGTATGTTATGTTTGGAGAACTATCTTGCACTTTCAGTTCACATTTTCCAGTTTCTAGTTCACTTTGCATTATCGTGGGAAAATAGTTTAGGTTACTCAAGTTATCTTCTACTAACTGCATGAATCTCAATATTATGGTGTGGTTCAATTGTTCAGATGAGTTCTTTTAGACAGAGATGATTTATATCCCTCTTTTCACAATGATGCATTTCAAAGTATTAGATGTCTTATTTTCATTCTTTAGTCCATTTTGAATCTTATTTTACATCTAAGCTTTGATGATCACCTAATTTGATGTATTGGAAAACTTATTTTTATTAGCTCTACAAAAATATGTAGAGATGGATGCCACTTTTCATATGTTGACATATATTTGTTGCTAACCACTATCATATAATATATGAATTCCACTTAAATTGTGCATTACAGAGCACTTTCTACATGTTCATATTTCTAATTTTGTCTACAATTCATGTTTTCATGTGGCAAAGCAATAGACATGTTATTTCTAACAAGGTGGAGTCACAAGAGAGAAATACAATGGAGAACTTTACTAGTTTTCCATTGAATCTTTCAAAAATACATAGAGATGGATGCAACTTTTCAATCTAGATGAGTCATTGATGATCTCCCATGAAGGTGGGTTTAGGAAAGGAGCTACTAAAACTTCCAATCAGTTTATCACCTTCAACATACCAAATCATAGCTATAATCTAAACATGGAACTTCTTTTTATCATTTATCTTTTTTAAAGAATATATAATTACCAAATACAAATCTTCAACTATACGAAAAAAATATCACCATGAATTTGTTTCTTTAGAATGAATTTTCATTTCTTATCTTAGCCAATTTATTTTTGGAATTCTTATATCAATTTTAGAGCATTACCTTAATTTTTGTAATAATTTTGGTCGAATATCACCCTTATTGATCTATTCTATGTTTTATGATGCACGTATACCTCCAACCTGTATTAGAGTTGTAAGCAATGTAATTCATATATTTATATTTATAGACATAAAATGTTTATAGCTTAAAAACAAAACATATGCTAAAGGTATTGAGAAATAGTGAGGGAATACTCACTTATGTAATATCTTCTATAATGATTTTTAATGCATTATCCAAATGAACTTAGGTGTTCATTACTTCCTCTATAAATATTCATATGGATAATTGAATATTATTATAGTCTTCAAATAATCCATAAATCTAACAAGTCATCTATGGATCATAAGAAGTGGTTCTTTAAATCAACTTGTAACCTTACTTTATATGTTTGATTATAAACAAATCATACTATTATTTTAAAAATGTAAACTTAAAAATCTTATTATATTTCCTAAATTATTATATGTGGTTGCTTATAGATAGTAAGGGCTAGCCCTACAAAGCCACTCGACCTCCATTTCACCTACAAGCTCTCTTGTGGGGGCGTCACCTCCATTTTCATCCCTATTCATCTAAGAAATCAAGGAAACCTCCCATAGAAGCTCCAATTCATTTTATTTTTTGTTCTTCTTTAACATAATGTAACTTAGACATGACACTATATCAAAGAGGGGAAAAATGTAGACAATTAACCATAGTACAACCTTACCCAAAATTAACTAAATGATTAAATTATTTAGTTGATCCACTTCGCCTAATGTACTCCAGCTAATTAAATAATTCAAATATTTAATTAGTCAATTTCCATCTCACAAATAATTAAATAAACTCATTATTTAATTATCCTATTTTTCCTTCAAATGATTAAAAAAATTGAAGCTATATTCTCTCCACCAAAATCCAAGAGGAAATGGGCCCCTAAATCCACTTGTCCTCCACATTCATATAGTTGCAAGAACTTACTATTTTAAATAAATATAATATTATCCTTTCATTTTCAAACAAACTCCATTATGGCCTCGGTCCTAGAAAACTCTTTTCATCACATTTCCACCATCCATATTTCCTCTAAAAAATTTATAAATAAACACAGTATTCTATGCATATGATCATTCACTTTATACTAACTTTATAGCATCAAAATAAGTTTTTTTTGTGCAAAAAGTATCCACATCTCAAATCATTTTGAGAAAATCAAATTTTGCAATGAAGTTGCATGGTAACTTTTCTATGTTTCATGTTTTTATTTGAATTCCATTTGCATGCTTTGCCAAAGATTTGTTATAGTTTAGATTAAGAAACTTGCCATTTGCATTTGCTTCCTACTTTTGAACTTTAAACTAATGCTTACACTTATAAGTCATTCATGAATTATAAGTCGTTCTTTAAATCAACTTGTAACTTTACTTTCTTATTTTTTATTATTTGAATGTATATTTATGTCTTTACAAAATGACAAGCATGATGAACCTAAAACTAGACCAAATAAATATCTCCACAAAATAAAAATATGACTCATTTTTATGTCAATTTAACATTTAAATATTCTAAAATACAAAATCCAACCAAACCAAAACTCATAAAATATATACTAACAAAATATCAATAATCACAACAAATTTTACTATTAGACTTAAAAATCTTATTCTATTCCCTCAATTATTATACTTGGTTGCCTTGCCTATAAATAGTAGGGGCCAGCCCACTCAACCTTATTTTCTAGATATTAATGGCTTTTGTTAGACAGTAACGTCGATTGGCCAATCCTTAATACCGTGAGCAAGATGCGTAAGGTTACCTATCGCATCATTCATAAAGTCCCCAAGACGATAAGTATTCAACACAAACGCAAACGTTACGTTGATTTCGACGAGTCTCATGACCATAGACATGACCCCAACACCTGCACCGCCGTGTTGAAAACTCTTCAGCTTTCCGTCACTACCCACGCTCACAAAAACATTCAGTCCCCTCGAATGGTCCAAGTAAGGATCTCCTTTAAAATTTCTATTGGAGGGCATGGGAGCATTCAGCATCACGTTAACCATATGCGGTTTCAGAATCGCAGGCTGCCCAAGGCCGTCAATGTGATCCATAAATCTAACTGCATCCGCAGCATTTCCTGTCCACCCTGCCGCCGAGTCGAGATTTCTGTAATCCACGATACCGTAGCTGCCATTGACGTAACCTTGGCCCGGAAATATGGAGAGCAGGAGCTTGCCGACGCCGTCAACACCATGATAGTGAACCTCATTTTCTGCCAGACGTTCTTCCGGCGATTCTGCCAATCTCAGCGCAGTGAGACCCAATGGAATGAAAATATGTTTCTGCATGTAATTTGCATATTTCATTCCTGTGAGCTTCTCAATGACTCTTCCAAGAATAGCATAGCCCAAATTGGAGTAGTGCATGGCAGACCCAGGATCGAAATCCAGCGGTACGCCCTTCATGTAACGAATGGCGTCGTAGACTGTAGGAGGCGCAGGGTGGCCGAGAAAGTGTGATGCATAGAGAGCCACTGGGAGTATGAAAACGTTGCGTTCTGGTAAGCTGTCATTCCACCCTCCACAGTGATGTAGCATATGTTGTACTGTAATGTTGTAAACTCGCGGATCGACCGCAGCACCTCTTGGAGGTGACAGGTTGTCCAGAAAAGCAAAGGGTTTGTCCTCCAGACTCAACCGCCCTTCCTGTGTCAAAAACCTTAAGAAATCAATGTACTGTGCGTTAAGAGTTTATACTGATTAGGTATGGTTAGAGTACCTGAATAAGTTTCAGAATGGCGACTCCTGTGATGAGTTTGGAGATGCTGTTGTATCTCATAATGTGGCGGGTCGTGAGTAACTCGCCGTTTTGTCGATTGGCAACTCCAAATGCTTTGAAATATTTGAGATGACCATCTTTGGCCACGGCCAACTGAGCTCCCGGAATGTTACCGTAGGCCATCAGCTTTTCCATCAGTTGACCGAATTTTTCCAGTTCATTGGAAGATGATGATGTTGCCTTCCACACCACCATCACCAGAAATAATATCATGTGCCTCTTAAACATGTACGCTGCCATCTTGGTGTCTTAGATTTTGCTTGGGTTTATTATCCCATGCATGGTCAGGTTATTTATAGTGTACCCTTGCATGGTCAATTTGGAAAATAATAGCTTGGAGTGTGGGCAAAGCAAACTCCTTGTTTGTTAATATGTAAACAATAACAAGAAATTCTTGGTGAGCACGCTGGCCATCTAGATACTGGTATAATGGCTTTACCATGACAATCAATTTATTACAGTGCTTTCCTTCCATTTTCTTTAATACAAATTCAAAATGGTTTGATTTATGTTCTTCACATCGCTACTATAATGTTCTTTGTTCTTGTTTGACCTGTTTTTTTTGTTTTGACTGGTTGGAAGCTATCATTTTGACTGGTTGGTTTATTATGATAGGGATCAATAATACTGTTGTGGAAGTGAAGCAAGCAAGATGCTGAGTCAAAATGTACGTTCCATGTTTATGACTCCCTTTTTGGCAATACTATCAGTATTTTCAAACATTTATTTTGTCAAGATCGACAGCAACTTTCATAGGCACGCTCTCTTGGTCCCTCATGTCTTTTCTTATCACTGTTCAGACTTGGCAGTATCTATTCCTAGACAGCTTTACTCTCTTGCCCTAGCAGTCATATGGTCTTTCTTCATGCTTTTTAACTTTTTGGACAAGATCTTTTTTTGGACAAGATCTTCATTGGTGAAGTGTCCATTTTTTTATTTTGAAGTTTGTCGACTTTCCCTTAGGATGCGTGCCGGAGCTTCTTTGGACATTTTCTTCGAGTTTTCATACTTCCAGCCAAACTTGATTATGGTTCAGGCTTTAGTAAGCTTTACCTCTTTTGTTTTTGTTGGTTTAACGTTTTTGTCATCCTTTTACAACGGTGTGCAATGGATTCTTGGAGGGTTCTTTTTTGTGTTTTACTGTTCTTGAAGTTTTGGTCACTCTTCACAATGATGTCTGTCTATGATTTGGGTATCATTTGTATTTTGATTATACTGTTACAATCTCATGTATTTTATGCTTGGAGACCTACCTTGCACTTTCAGTTCACATCTTCAGTTTCTAGTTCGTGGGCAAATAGTTTAGGATACTCAAGTTAGTTATGTTCTACTAACTGCACGAATCTCAATATTATGACGTGGTTCAGTTATCCAGATGAGTTCTTTTAGACAGATATGGTTTATATCTTTACTTTCACAATGGTACATTCCAAAGTACTAGATGTCCCATTTTCATTCCTTAGTCCATTTTGAATCTTCTTTTACATCTAAGCTTTGATCATCACCTAATTTGATGTATTGGAAAACTTATTTTATTAGCTGTACAAAAATATTTAATGGGATTAAAATTTTAACATTTTAAGTATAGGAGATTAGGTTTTTGGGATTAACGCTCCTCTTAATTATTTTGAATCTTCTTTTAAATCTAAGCATTGATCATCACATAATTTAAAAATTATTTTGAATCTTCTTTTACATCTAAGCTTTGATCATCACCTAATTTGATGTATTGGAAAACTTATTTTATTAGTTGTACAAAAATATTTAATGAGATTTAAATTATAACATTTTAAGTATAAGAGATTAGGTTTTTGTGATGAACACTCCTCTTAATTATTTTGAATCTTCTTTTAAATCTAAGCTTTGATCATCACCTAATTTAAAACTTATTTTGAATCTTCTTTACATCTAAGCTTTGATCATCATCTAATTTGATGTATTTGAAAACTTATTTTATTAGCAGTACAAAAATATTTAATGGGACTAAAATTATATCATTTTAAGTATAGGAGATTAGGTTTTTGTGATGAATGCTCCTCTTAATTATTTTGAATCTTCTTTTACATCTAAGCTTTGATCATCACCTAATTTGATGTATTGGAAAACTTATTTTATTAGTTGTACAAAAATATTTAATGAGATTTAAATTATAACATTTTAAGTATAAGAGATTAGGTTTTTGTGATGAACACTCCTCTTAATTATTTTGAATCTTCTTTTAAATCTAAGCTTTGATCATCACCTAATTTAAAACTTATTTTGAATCTTCTTTTACATCTAAGCTTTGATCATCACCTAATTTGATGTATTTGAAAACTTATTTTATTAGCAGTACAAAAATATTTAATGGGATTAAAATTATATCATTTTAAGTATAGGAGATTAGGTTTTTGTGATGAACACTCCTCTTAATTATTTTGAATCTTCTTTTCCATCTAAGCTTTGATCATCACCTAATTTGATGTATTGGAAAACTTATTTTATTAGTTGTACAAAAATATTTAATGAGATTTAAATTATAACATTTTAAGTATAAGAGATTAGGTTTTTGTGATGAACACTCCTCTTAATTATTTTGAATCTTCTTTTAAATCTAAGCTTTGATCATCACCTAATTTAAAACTTATTTTGAATCTTATTTTACATCTAAGCTTTGATCATCACCTAATTTGATGTATTTGAAAACTTATTTTATTAGCAGTACAAAAATATTTAATGGGATTAAAATTATATCATTTTAAGTATAGGAGATTAGGTTTTTGTGATGAACGCTCCTCTTAATTATTTTGAATCTTCTTTTACATCTAAGCTTTGATCATCACCTAATTTGATGTATTGGAAAACTTATTTTATTAGTTGTACAAAAATATTTAATGAGATTAAAATTATAAAATTTTAAGTATAGGAGATTAGTTTTTTGTGATGAACGCTCCTCTTAATTATTTTGAATCTTCTTTTGCATCTAAGCTTTGATCATTACCTCATTTAAAACTTAATTTGAATCGTCTTTTACATCTAAGTTTTGATCATTACCTAATTTAAATCTTATTTTGAATCTTCTTTTACATCTAAGCTTTGATCATCACCTAATTTGATGTATTGGAAAACTTATTTTATTAGTTGTACAAAAATATTTAATTTGGGATTAAAATTATAACATTTTAAGTATAGGAGATTAGGTTTTTGTGATGAAGGCTCCTCTTAATTATGAGAAAAATCAATAAACACATGTTGATTTATTTTAAAAAATAAAATACTATACGAATATAATAAAGTATCACGTTTACTTAAATGGAGTTACAATATCATATATAAGATTTATCAAAAAAAAAAAGATGTTTCATAAGTGTATGTATGTATGTATGTATGTATGTATGTATGTATGTATGTATGTGTGTGTGTGTGTATGTATATGTATATGTATGTATATGTATATGTATATATATATATATATATGTGTATATGCATATGTATATATATGTATATGTATATGTATATGTATATGTATATGTATATGTATATATGTATGTATATGAATATATGTATACATGTATATGTATGTATATTCAAATCAAATAAATAATATTTCATAATCATGTTCAATGTGGATAATAACATAATAATATCATCTCTAAGAACATAAACAAAGTATTAGTGTCTACAAATTTATATTCAACATAACAAGTACATGTTTTTATTTCACAAATCAAACAATAATATACAATCATATGTAACATTCCTAAAGCATGTGATCCTAAGACTAAAGTGTCCTTAGAGAAACTTAGTGGTTTAGCAACATCCTAAATACAAGTGGGTTGGGATCACAAATCTCAAATTGGAATATATACAATGAGCCCTAACTTGGGGGTTACATTTCATAATGCTCTAGCTAAAGACTTAGCAAACTAGACCTAATCTTCCTAGGCCTATATGCCATATTTTTCTTTCTAAAGGGTCATAATCTAGAATAAACTACTATAGTATAATTGTGTGAATGTAATCATTAGATTATGCTAAGGTTTCTACTCTTCAAGATAAATAAATAAATAAGCATGCATTTATTGTGTTATATTTATGTTCTACTACTAAAGAAATGCAAAATATCCCTACTTGGATCAATTAGGTACCTATTCTTCATCTAAATGTAACTATCTACTTATATTTTTTCTTGTATAACTTGTCAATATAAATGATCATATAAATAATTATTTCCATGTTATGTTTAACAATGACTTACAATGACACATGTAATATAAAGTTGAGAAATCAATCGATGGTATGTACTAAATACCAAAGATATTTTACTAAATTGTTTATTAAATTAACGTGAGTTACAATAGTTCACCAATTATATCCATCTCAATTCTCTCTTTTCACAATCTTAGTTTAGCTATGTCGTATTATAGATTTTAAATATATTCTTATTTCAAATTTTACAAAGTTAATATCCTATTTCCTAATATAAGTATAAATTCAAACATGTATTTTCATGTTTACTCTTAAATTAAAGAACCCATAATGTTTTGGCCTATTTCCATTGAATTCTTTTTTCATAGGCCTACATATATATTCAATTAAACCATGCAATCAAGATCGCATGTAGTCATAGAATGTTAAGTAGGTTAAGGTAGTGTGTATTTAGAATTTTAGATAATACTCAATAAGTTGCATTCATCATTTTTCACTTATGTGTGTGTGCATGTATGTGCATGTATGTATGTATGTATGTATGTATGTATGTATGTATGTATGTATGTATGTATGTATGTATGTATGTATGTATGTATGTATGTATGTATGTATGTATGTATGTATGTATGTACATACGTACGTATGTATTTATGTATGTACATATGTATGTATGTATGTATTTATGTATGGTTGTATAGTTGTATGGTTGATATTTGAAGTTCATTTTTATCATTCCCTTAGGCCTTAATGCATTTACAACTCATAGCAAGCATAAATGCATGATACAAACTAATTAAAAGAACACATGAAAATATGCACTTATGATACCACCATTAGTTTTGTATATTTTCATAATACAATTAGATAAAGCACAACATATAACAACCAGTGTGAATGCAAATTAAACAACGAATATCCCTCTTCTAATCAAATCGTATACATCCAAAAATAATCTTTCAATTTAGCATTATAAGGTTAATACAAGATGCATAACTATACTAAATATAAGGACAAAAAATGGAAAGAATAACAATGGGAAATGGATGGAAAGGGCTATAGAGTTCTTATGTGGGGTGCCTAGATTTGGCTCCCATGACACTGTGATGAACATATGCTAACTAAAGATCATTTGTGTCCCACAAAAAATCAAGAACTCAATTGTAACATCAAGAGCTCACAAAGAGAAAAATAAAACCATGATATTCAAAGAAGATAACTGGTACAATTTCCAAGAAGATATGGTTATTCAACTTAAATCACTCTTACAAGAATGTAATGATCATCCCAAATCACTATAACATGAATCACACATAGTATTTCCATATCATTGTCTTACTACTATACTTTACCAATGTATCATGATGGCTAGAGGACCACCAAGACTAGAATTTGTAATAACATAGAATATAAATAGTTGATATCAAAATCCTACTACAACATGACACAATTAAAATTGTAAATATCTATCAGTATATATAGCCCACAACTAACTTATACATGTCACTTAAGGGCATAGATGATCCATAAAACTATTAAAATTATAGATATTAGAGTACAACATAAAAATAGCAATTAATGTACACCCAAAAGCAAGAAAAATTAACTCCAATTTAGCAATAGATAAATTGAGACAGTAAGAGATAATAATGTAGATTCTTCATAACTAAAACACATGATTAAACCTATATTTAATTTTTTGCAAGCCCACAATAAAGTAACTAATATTTAGGAAACCATCAAGAAAAACTATGAAAGTGTTAAG
Organism: Sequoia sempervirens; assembly: GCA_007258455.2. NCBI lineage: Eukaryota > Viridiplantae > Streptophyta > Pinopsida > Cupressales > Cupressaceae > Sequoia > Sequoia sempervirens. Next base: position 362,087,186 of record VDFB02270651.1, read on the forward strand.
AGAACAAACACATATTAAGACCTATAGATTGAGAATGCTAAAATAACCTCCTCAAACCATACATGAAAACTTTTGACTATTTAAAATTTAGAAACACCCCCATTAGATTCATACTCTAAAGAAAGTCTTTATACAAATCTACAAAAAAACAAGATTTAATTAACCATACAAAACCTTCAAAACCATCCATGCCAAATAAATTTATGTAAATTTGAATCAATTTTCCATCTAGAATACCGACAAATCTAAAAATATCAAAATAAAATAAAATAAAATAATTGAATATTATAGATAAGAATAACCATAGTTTTTTAATTAAAAATTTATAAAACCCACATATCTAATCAACATAAATTTAAAACATGCAAATAATACCATCCAAAAAGAAGAGATTGTTTAGGAATTCCAAGCCACCAAATCTTCCAAATTCATAACCACCATCATGTAAGTGCATACAAAGGAATTAGGATGTTCTAGGAGCTTCTAGATCACCAAATTGGAAACTTCATAACCCACATACATTTGAGGCTAATAAAACATTTATTTCTAATGGAAAGGGCTAAAATATTACCAATTTCTTATGTACAATAACATGACTTTACAAATCCATTGTACATATTTACAAATCAGCTTGACTTTAATAATTTTTTTCATTTACAATCAATATAAGGAACCTTACAAGTCTAATCTAATCTTTATTGTGTCAAGTATTCCCTCATAGTCAGACTCATGAACCTTCCACAAGTTCTTGTTCAATATTCTACCCTCATATTTGATCAAATGAAAATTAGATACCACAACTAGGTTTGAGTAATGAAGAATCTTTTGATGCATATCAAAGTCCTCAAAAAGCCAGACATTAGACTTCTTAATTGAGTACCTTTTAAGCCATGCCCCAATAACAACCATTGGCCCTATAGGATATTTGACATGTTTTCTCCATCTATAATAAGGGCCTCCAATTTATTTTTGGCCTCAACACAATGACATAAGCAATAATTTGTTCCATATTCATATTCCTCATTTGAAATAACTACATAAACATTCCCAACATTGCTATGTACATCCAATTAGATGAATTTAGTCAATATTACAAAAATACTACAAAGTAAGATAAAATTAGGAATATCTTAAACTATGCAATTAGATATATTAACTAGTTGAACCAAATCTAGTGCATGATCAAATTCAATTGATGATTTCATCTTTGTGATTTATAGTGTCATCAAGATTCAATACATCTCAAGTGGGATTGGACTTCTTAAGCATCATTCATCAACCCACTCCTTTGACTCACACTCATTCCAAGATTGATTTGTACATGAAGAACAAAAGTATACCATCTTCCACATATGGATACTCCATGAACCTACATTAGAGCTTCTAAAAGAGTGTAGCTTACTCAATCCTGTCAATGTACAAAAATCCTCATATTTTGCAATGTTAGTATCATCTTCCAACCAAAAATATATATGAACTAAAGACTTACCTTCATTACTTGGACCCATTGTAGCATTAAATCACTCAACAATAGATTTTGCATCTATCAACTTTGCATTGTCTTTGTACTTTAACTCTTCTCATGCTAAGGCTCTTTTAATAAATGCTACTATACCATCATGCTCCCCCTTTCCATACCAAACCACAAAGAAATTCCACATATGCTAAACACCAATGATCTTATACATCCTACTCAACTAATAAAAAATATAAGAGTTCTTGAATTGTGATGTACAATTATTTGACCATATGATATCCTAATAGAATGTTATGCCCCTTCTATCCAAATCATGGTAGAACATCCAAAAGCAACCTTGCACAAACTCTATAAAATGTGTGATCACCATTGATGTAAAATTGATCATACTCCCTCAATATCTTCCTATCATCCTCTTACTATCACCTACATGAATGAATGATATATGTGAAAATATAGCAACCTGTGTGGAGTTGTAATACTATGATTACACCTCATTATATGCTTGTAGTGTGTAGTTCTCTATAAATTCGATAATTGAAATGATGGTATGAAGTGGAAACATGTACTTGCATAACTTTAATTGCAAGTGTAAGGCCTAACTAATTTATAGTCAACTTGGTGTTAGACACACAATTCAGAGGAAGGATTTTTAGCTTAACAGTCCACTAAACCCTTGCTAAGGTTTCATTTAATTATCAACTAGGGCTTCATAATCTTTTGATGATGTTAGCACTATGTGTGCATTCACAAATTCTACATGACCTATATCATCAATTATAGGTGGTTTACACATGTGCAAGAAAATAGTAAAGATTGGAAAAAGAAAATAAAGCATAAACTACAAAATAGGAGAAATAACTTAATTTCCTACTGATGTTGCAAGCACCTTCAGCTTAGCACTGTAACTGATAATTGCTAACGTGAACTCTACAAATTCATTCACTGGTAACTCTTACTCCTAACTACTTTACTTACTCCATAGGATGACTCAAAGACTCAATACAAAAGGTGAATTACAAAAAAAAATATATCATTCACATGCATGTAATGAAGAATCTATTGAAATGAATGCAATAATAAAAACATTTATTCTAACAACAGAAATTAAAGGTGGGTGAATAGTACCTTGAGTGGCCCTTGCTCAAGTTTTTGTTCTCATAGGATAAACCAAATATGTGCTACTTGAATCAACTAAACATAACTGTAAAATAGAACATCTTCATTGTACATAACTAAACTCTCATAGCATGACAAGAATCTTGATATATCTTTCATTCATGAGTGCATATCCATTACAACTGACTGCAGAAAACTAACAATGCAAGATTTTCCACTAGAAAATAATACTAAAATTATTAAAAACACATGTATCTCTCTAACTAGATTCGCTCCTCAACCACCAATCCAACTATTTAGGTTTGGGAGGAGGTTTATTTGCATAAGGACTGAAAACTTAAATTAAATGAAAGTGTCTACTCTCCTTTAGAATAGATAGAGAGAGAGAGATAAATTCTTTGCAATAAAAACTATAACTAAAAAACAAAATACAACTAGGTTTGCAACTCTGTTTTAATGACATGGCAGAGATGTGCTTTGCATAAATAGTCATGGAAATTTCCTTGTTCATCACAAACTCCTTTGTCCTTCCAACATCTTATTGAATGCTCTGATGACTCCCAATCGATCACTCTAATGATCGCCTTCATCATTTCTTGTAACTTTCACGTGCCTAGTTGTTCTGGAATTTCCCCTACTTATCGGCCTAAAATCCTTTGGTTAAGTTATCCAATTTCTACAAGTTGTTATTCTGGTTGCAAGGATTTAGTTCTCATCCAAAGCATACATACTATTAAAAATCATGAATTAAACATAACTTTAAATTGAAATTCATACACATTCATACCTTCATCATGCAAATTCAACATATCATAATCTTATTCCCACTCAACAAAATCTAGTTCAAATTGCATAAAGGATATAAAAGGTATTTAAGTTTGGGAATGTATATGAAATAAACAACTTAAAGTGTTTGAAATATATGGAATAAGTTCAAGAGAAAACTAGATATTAACTAGGCTTATAATTTCCCCATAACCAAGTAATTGCTTGACCTAAAGTAACATTTGGGTCATGGAAGTTGTACTGCAAAATGTTCTCCCTAAAGTTTGCAACAACTGATTAGTTAAAAAAAGGATGCTTTATGGTTTTGGACATGTTCATCACTTTTCACCAACTAACATTCAAGGATGCCCTAGAGATCTCAACCCAAGAATGGAATGAAGGTAATAGATTTGCTAAGGGACTATCCTAGGGTTTGATTATGAAGTAATGAGGGGTTCACCACAAATTTTAAACTTGGAAAAGACAATGATATGCAAGATGAAATGCAAAACCCTAATATGATGCAAACTTGAACTAAATGACTTAAAATGCATGTAAAATAGAATAACAAGTTGTGAAATGAAATGTGTGCACCTGGGAATCTAAAGATGGTTGGAAAGAGCTCTAAAATGCTATAAATTCTAACTTTGTGACCCAGTGGAACTCATTTTCCATTCTAGGCGAATCAGTCCCAGTTCTATATTTTTGCACAAGAGTAGGTTTTAGACGAAAGGGTATTTGAATCTATAAAAATTTCTGAAAAACACCTACAATGGGACTCGTTTACCACTTGTGGTGAATGAGTCTAGTTTGGATTTTCTAGAACTTCAATGTATGAATCTAGTCTTCACTGGACCTACTCTTTTTGTTCCTCTTTGTTGTAAGATCCGAAACCCTGATTTTTAGAATTGTAAGTGACTTTTTGTGAAGATAGCAACCTTGTGACAACTTTATGACTTTATCCACCCTTGCAACTTAATTTTCAATGATCCTTCAAGCTCCAAGACACCTAGATCTACAATCACACATGTACAAAGGGGAGAAAAACTTGTTGATTGTTAGTGAATAGGGATTTTCTTTGGTCAAACCCCTTTTAGGTAATTAAATCAAATGATGAAACAATGAAACAAGTACATGAAACATGAAACATAACATATAAAACATGAACAATGATACCTTGAATGATGTCTTGTAAATCTACAACTCAACATGAAATGGCCATGAAGGATGTAGATCTTGATCTTGACAATAGGTTTAGAATAATGCTTGATCTTGGATCTTCAATGCTACATCACAACACTAGCTCAATAACATGCTTGATGCTTGATATCCTTGACATGATAATGGATCTTGAATTGCTGCAATAATTGATGAAGAATCTACCCTTGAATGCCTTAGAAATGATCTTGAAAACTCTCCTAACAATCTTATGAAGTCTTGGAATCCTTAACTCTTGCTTGCTTGACTTGATATCATGAATGCTTGTGTGAAATAATGATTTGAAAGCTTGTTTATATAGGCAATGCACTCAAATGACCGTTTATTTGATCCCAAAGACTGACATACAAGAAATTTGAACTTAAGACCAAATTTTCCCGCTTAAAACCTTGAAAATAGGTCAAATGGGACTCATTCACCCAAAGTTGTGAATGGGTCCCATAGGGCCTATTTTGCTTTTTAAAATGTCGAGGAGTGTGCAGATTAATTTTATATGTTGATATTGTTGGGTTTTTTATTAAAATATTCCTTGGGATGCATAATATGGAGTCATTGGGGCCTATTAATGATGATATAAAGGTCATAAATGCAATAGGTCCCAAAATATAATGTGAAATTGTAAATAAATACACTTTACAACACTAAATTAAGGAAAATTTGGGTTTATTTAGCTTAGAAAGGCCCCAAATCCCATATGAATGTGTAAAACACATTACAACACTAGATTAGGTCCACTTTAGTTTACAAACCTCCTAAATTTAATGTGAAGGTGTAAATAAATACACTTTACAACACTAGACCAAGGTGACATTAAGTCCAATCTATCATTAATTATTCCCAAATTAAGTGTAAAAATGTACACGACAACATTTTTTGACACTACATTTAGCGCCCACTTTAGTGAGAGGATGAACTTGCTTCAAACTCTAATGTGGATGTGTAAAACTCGTCACAACACTAGATCAAGGTGACATTAAGTCCAATCTATCATTAATTATTCCCAAATTAAGTGTAAAAATGTACACGACAACATTTTTTGACATGGCATTTAGCGCCCACTTTAGTGAGAGGATGAACTTGCTTCAAACTCACACTAAAGTAGACATTCAAGAGGGGTCCAAGCATACCAATGCAAATAGTCTAGGATAACAAAGACTATGGAGGCGATCAAGCCCCCAAGATCCAAGATCCTAAGTCAAACTGACATAAGCACAAAATGACACACACAAGGTGTATAATATGTAGCAAAATAAGATACACAAACGTACAATTTCAATAAAAGAAAGGAAAAAAAAAACAAGCAAAATTAGAAATAGGTGGATCAAGGCTCAATCATTTGTCCAACACGATGTGGATTAGATCTAAGTTGTTTGTCCAACAATGCATGCTCACTCTAAGGCAACGGAACTTTAGGTTGTTCAATGGGTGAGTAATCGAAGAGGGTGAGACACACACACACGGTCGGTGTGTTCTCACCACACACACGCACGAGTGGCTAAGGGAAAGTCATTCCTTGAATCGGCTTCCCATCAAACTGTACCCAAGTTATACCTCTTGATAACTTTGATAAGGTTCCATGCAAAAATGAACTTTGAGCTTCATGAGGTAAGAAAAGCTTTGTATGCTTGGAACTCATGAACAAACAAGATGGCTCCATAGGCATACAAAGTGTGTTATGCAAGGTGGCCATATAACAGTTGTAAAATAGTGTAAGGTTTGTTCAAAGGTATTTTACTTATTTTGTGCAAGGTCTCTTCTTAGGGAACATTGTGCCTAACGTCTCCAAGAGAGGAAAAGTCAAAGAAATATCATGCTCCCGAAGGGAATCAAGCCCAATGACACCACCAAGAAAGGGATGCATTGCAAGAAGAAAGAAGATCACACATTGAAACATGAATGTTGATGTATGCCCCCACTTTAAAGTGGTTGCTAACACCATTACTGTGATAAATTGCTTTAAATTAGAAGAATACATGAGAGATTATTCATAAAGCCCTATGCCAAGTCATATGTTTTTTAATCAAACTACATCATGAATAAGTATGTCACATGTGAGACAACTTAAGGCATGTCATCCACATCCCAAGCTTGCTCTTATATATACATGAAAGGTGATCAACTGGCCAAAAGAGACAATGAAAAGTGACATATGAGGATAAGGCTACCTAACCCCTTTCCCACACTTAGTGTAGGGCAAGGATGATCTGAATAGCATGAAAATAAGTGTCAATTAAAGGAACTAGGTACTTCAACACGAGGAAGAGCACCACGATCCTTAAGATGTTGAATTCGATTACTTAAAGCCTTACATTCATTAGTAGCATGACCATGAACTCTATGATATGCACAAAATGAAGTCTTGTAATAAAATTTATTTCATGTTCTTGGAGGAAGGGATATCAAATGATCTTGGAGGAGTCTCAACAAGATAACCTCTTGATCAAAAGAAGATGTTCCTTTATTTAGTGACAAAGATATATGTTGCTTAGTACAAGGTGTCATACCTACACAAGACTTTTTAGATTGTGAGATTTTGTTCTCTCCTTTACATGAGGGTGTAAAATATAATGAACTCAAATCATTAGTGTTTTTCATTATGACATTGACATTACTTGTGAAGATTTCTTTTTTTTTTCAATTCTTGCAAAGGATAACAATCTAGACCACTAGTGTCTATCAATTCAGAATGCACTACTGTTAAAGTCGGCTTAGAAGAATCTTTTGTAAGAGTTTTGATCTTAAGTGAAGGCTTGTTTGATGGGTTGATTTATATGAAATGACAATAACCAAAACCATGAGTTGTTTCTTGTGTGTTAGGCTCTCTAGGGATGTCATGAATACCTTGTTCATTAGCACCACATCCTTTTCCATTATAACCAAGTTGTTTCATAAGTTCATAACCTTTTCCATAAAGCTTTTTCATTTCTTTTGGATTCAACGGTCATTCATATTCAAGTTCATCTAAGTTGTGTAATTTTTTTTCTTTTGTTCTAAAGTGGTTGAGGTGGATGCTTTTGAAGGGTCTTTCAAATTTTGTGTTGATATTACTACTTTTTATTTTCCCTTTTCGGAGTCTTTGTTTATGATCCTATATTCTCCCATCAAAGTTGGTTCGAAGTCTAAGGAAACCCAATTATCTTCTAATAGCTTTGTGATTTTCTTAAAAAAAAATTCTTTGTCTTTTTGTTGCATGGGTTCCACTTGTGTAGTTGGTTTCAATGTTGCCAAAGGATTTTTCTTATCATTGTCAATGTTCAAGCAACTACTTGGTTCAAGGTCGACTTTGATTGTATATACTTTGTTGTTATAGACATATTTCATGATACGATGAAGGGTAGAGGGAACTACGTACATATCATGAATCCATGGTCTCCCTGGAAGAATATTGTATGAAAGATCATGAGGCATAACATGAATCAGGGTTTGTAATGTGGCCTTTCCAACTATAATAGGTAATGTAATCACTCAAAGTGGTTTTTTTCCTACATTTTCAAACCCCTAAATAGATAAAGAATCAAGTTGATTTTTTTTTATCCACACCAAGCCTATCCAAAAAGGTTTATGCTACACACATTAAGAGCAGAGTCATTGTCGAAAAGGGTTCTCTTTATTCTTGTTCTATTGTGTTTAGCTATTATCATGAAAGCATCATTTTTTTTTTTGCACTTCCAAAGAAGGGATCTCACTTTGTAGGAAAACAATATCAGTGTTTATTCCTTGAATCATGGTTGTTATGTCATTGGTTTGCGTATTATAAGGGATAGGAACTTGTTGTATAGCACTTTGAATCATGTTGTGGTAATGAGGGGAGGCTTGAATAAGGTCCCATAAGGATATCTTTGTAGGAGTATTCTTTACTTGTTCAACAAGATCATACTCCTTTCCACTTTCTGGAGGAAAATGAGGGGGACCTAGTAAGATAGGTTTAGGAAATGGGAGAGATGTTGAAAGTGTTTGTATTAGTTGTAGATTGTTTCTAGTGTTATATGTATGAACAATAGTATTATGACTTAGTTGTTCCAAAACATTATTCTTAGGTGGGTAAAGGATGAATTGAGGTTGAATAATAATAACATCCCTTAGTGAGTCAGAGTCTAATTTTGCTTCATCATCTTCATCTAAGGACACTATATCATTATTGTTGGTGTTATTCTTTTCTTGCACCATGATATCCTCCCTAGGATAAGATTTTTTAGGAGAACTACGAGGTAGATGTTCATGACCTCTGAAGGTTGGTTCTTCTAAAATGACTTCATCACAAGTAAGGGAGTTATCAATGGTTGGTTTTTCTTGTTTATCAATAGTGGGGATATTAGGAGAAGATTCTATTTGATCATTCTTTTTCTCTAAGGTCTCATTCTCTTGTGCCATACTATCTACCCTAGTAGGAGAGCTCATAAGATGTTCATCACATTCCATGGTTAGGTTTTGTAAATTAGCTTCATCACAAGTAGGGGAGGCATCAAGAGAAGGCCAATTATTATTTTCATGCTTACCAAATAGATCTTTCCAAATGGTAGGAGCATTAGGGAAGGGAGGAACAAGATTCTCATGACTCTCAATAGGTGCATCTTTTAACACCAACCTATCCTCTTTGCATCGAGGAGGAGTGTTAGGAGGACAATTTTTATTGTCATGGATATCTATGATATCATCCTCTTTCACTAAAACATTCTCACAAGCAAGGGATGAACGGAGACTAGGTAAGGTGATGTTTAGAAATGTTTCTACATGATCTCATCTTCTTGTTTTCTTATATATTCCAAAGGGGCATGAGGACAGGGACAATCAAGACTCTTAATGCTTGTACCTTCTTTCACCAAGATACATTCGTCACTAATAGGAGAGCTATTGGGAGAAGAACAAGTGTGATTGTTATGATTGTCTACACTTGCATCCTCTTGAATCATACCATCCTCACTAATAGGCAATGTAATATTAAGTATTATGTCAATGGTTTGATCTAATTTCTCTAAGATGTTCTCATAACTATGAAAAATAGTAGAAGGATGACTAATATGTTTCTTAATGACCTCATTGTTGTAGTCTAAATTGAACTCATAAGAGGGCATGTTGTACTTATGCAATCCATTTTTAACGATATCAAAGCCACTTCTCTTGAAAGAAAACATGCTATTATATAGAAAAGTAAAGAAAGTGTAGTGAAATGTTTAAATGTAATTTTCATATTTGAAACAAGGTAATTTTCTAATTACACTATGCAACAACCTAAAAGATGAAATGTTGTAACTGCAAATTTGGAATTGAGCAATGCATGAAATGGACCAATTTAAGCTAGATTTAGTGAAATGCATGTAATACAAAGTCAACCCACTAAAACAGATAACCAATGACAACAAATAGAAGTGTAGAAACAAGGTTTTTAATATTGTAAAAGGTAGTTTCAAGTGTGCACTGGGACTGATTCACCCAAGGTGGCGAACGAGTCCCAATAGGTATTTTTTTCAAAATTTTAGATAATATTTTTAATTTATTTTTATGCTTTTTATGTTGTATGATCTAAATCCTAAGTGAAAATATAGATTTTGTATGAATTTCAATGAAATGAGATGCAAAAATGCAAGCTATATGAACTTTCACTAATGTAAAATTAGAAACCCTAGAATGTTGGAACTGATGCAAACCTAATGCAAAGAATCAATCTGAAGCTAGATCTAGGATGATGGGTATGTGCAGGATCATGATGGGCCAAAAAAGTGCTTGTATAGGTATTTGTAAGAATGATATTAGGTGATGACTTTTTTTTTACCCAAATTGATGAAATGAAAAAGATTTTTAAAGGAGATTCTCAACTTTCCACCAATATAACTTATGCTTTACTTTGAATTTAATAAATAATTATTATTCATTTTCTATTTGAATTACAACTAAAGTCCCGATTGATAGGTTGATTGAAAAGAAACATCATAACCTTCAAATGGTATCACATTTTTGGAATCAAAACATGCATCACATTCTATGCTTCATGCTATAGGATTAAAAAAAGAAAAATTGAATTTCATGAAGTTTCCGACCAAGTTAAAGGTGATGGGGCATACAAGTTTTATATTTTTGAAAATTTGTAATAAAAAATTAATAATTTATTATTTACTTGGAAAAAAATTACAAAAAAAGTATGCATCACATCACGGACATAATTCCTCTACTTATGTCTAAAATCTTATAAAAATATTATCATTTTATTTTGGTTGGGGTGGTGGAACCAGACACTAGTTATTTTTCACAGGGGTGAAGTGCTATTGCATTGGAATTTCAAATTTTCCTGGAAATAGATTTTATTTTTTTAAACAAACTGAGTATTTAGGAAACTACATTCAATTTTCTACCAATTATATTCTTATATTTTGAAATAATATGAATGCTTATTTCAATTTTTACGTCAGTTTCCTAACTCTGATTTTTACAGATTTTTTGCCATAAGGGGCACATTTTTTCCATGATGATCTTGCACATACCCACAATGATGGACTCCAAATCAAAAAAGAAGGTATTCTTAATACAAGTTCACCAAAATGATTAGTTGAAAAATGGATGCTTTATGGTTTTGGACATAGAACATCACATTTCTCCAACTAAAATTCAAGGATGCCCTAGAGATCTCAACCCAAGAATGGAATGAAGGTAAGAGATCTACTAAGGGACTATCCTAGGGTTTGATTATGAAGTAATGAGGGGTTCACCACCAATTTTAAACTTGGAAAAGATAATGACATGAAAGATGAAATGTAAAACCCTAATATGATTCAAACTTGAACTAAATGACTTAAAATACATGTAAAATAGAATAACAAGATATAAAATAAAATGTGTACACCTAGGAATCTAAAGATGAATGGAAGGAGCTCTAAAATGTTGGAAATTCTAACTTTGTGACCCAGTGGGACTCATTCACCATTCTAGGAGAATCAGTCCTAGTTTTGGATTTTTGCACAAGAGCAAGTTTCAAAAAAAAGGGTATATGAATCTGCAAAAATTTCTAAAACACACCTACAATGAGACTCATTCGCTCTAGTTTGGATTTTCTAGAACTTTAAGTTCTAAATCTGGTCTTCACTATCTGCACTTTTTTTTCCTATTTGTTTCTAGATCCAAAACCCTATGTTTTGGGACTGTAAGTGATTTTTTGTGAAGATAGCAACCTTGTGACAACTTGATGACTTTCTCCACCCTTGCAACCTAATCTTCAATGATCCTTCAAGCTCCAAGACACCTAGATCTACAATCACACATGTAAAGGGGAGAAAAAATTGTTGATTATTAGTTAATAGGGGTTCGCCTTGGTCAAACCCCTATTAGGTAATTAAACCAAATTATGAAACAATGAAATAAGGACATGAAACATGAAACATAAGATATGAAACATGAACAATGATACCTTAAAATTATTTCTTGTAAATTTGCAACTCAACATCAAATGGCCATGAAGGATTTAGATCTTGATCTTGACAAAAGGTGTAGAATAATGCTTGATCTAGGATCTTCTTGATGCTACATCACAACACTAGCTCAATAGCATGCTTGATGCTTGATATCCTTGACATGATAATGGATCTTGAATTGCTACAACAATTGATGAAGAATCTATCCTTGAATTCCTTAGAAATGATATTGCAAACTCTGCTAACAATCTTGTGAAGTCTTGGAATCCCCGACTCTTGCTTACTTGACTTGATATCATGAATTCTTATGTGAAAAAATGATTTGAAAGCTTTTTTATATAGTCAATGCACTCAAATGACCATTTATTTGATTCCAAAGGACAACATAGAAGACATTTGAACTTAAAACAAAATTATCCCACTTAAAACATTCAAAATAGGTCAAACGGGACTCATTCGCCACTTGGGTCCCACCTAAATGGGACTCATTTTCCCAAAGTGGCGAATGGGTCTCACAAGGCCTATTTTGCTTGATAAAATGTCGGGGAGTGTGCAAATTAAGTTTATGTGTTGATATTGTTAGGTTTTTGATTAAAATATGCCTTAGGATGCATAATATGGGGTCATGGGGGCCTATTAATGATGAAATAAAGGTAATAAATGCAATAGGGCCCAAAATCTAATTTGAAAGTGTAAATAAATACACTTTACAACACTAAATTAAGGAAAAATTGGGTTTATTTAGCTTAGAAAGGCCCAAAATCCCATATGAATGTGTAAAACACATTACAAGACTAGATTAGGTCCACTTTAGTTTACAAGCCTCCTCAATTTAATGTGAAGGTATAAATAAATACACTTTACAACATTATATTAAGGCAGAATTAAGTTTATTTAGCTTAGAAGGGCCCAAAACCTAATGTGGATGTGTAAAACCATCACAACACTAGATCAAGGTGACATTAAGTCCAATTTATCATTAATTATTCCCAAATTAAGTGTGAAAATGTACATGAAAACATTTTTTGACACTAAAACAACATCAACTTGCTTAACCTATCTCAAATAGTAGCCCTTTTGACATGAAATCTTTGCCAACCTCAGACTCTATGTTGCTTATATTTCATCTTAGTTCCTCCCTGACCAATGTGGCACATGGTAGAGAAGGAGAGGTTGGTGAATTGTCATAGGAAACCATGTAAGCCCATTTTCCCTAGTAATGTCTATATACTTGTGAGACCTTTTGATAATGGCTATAAAAGTATACATGGAGTCAGGTTCCTTTTTCTTTAATTCAGGGGTTAATTCCTCCCATCTCTTCTTTACAAACTTGAAGGTGTGATCAATAGGCCCTATAACTATTTGTTTCATCCTAGTATATTCGCATTCCCTAACACTCATTATTTTCCTTCCTACACCTTTATAGTTCAAGAGCTCTAACCACTCATCGATAGTTGCATTGGGATATTTGGATTCTTTCCTTAGTTGAAAAGAAACACATTTCTCCTTTTCAATATATTTTTGCAAGATCTCACCCTTTTGTTGTTCATTCCTAATATAAGAGGCTAGTGCTTTAATATGTAAGTACCCCGCAAGCATTAGAGGATTCCATTCTATTTAATCTAAGAGCACAAGATTATACAAGTAAAACTCACATAATTGGTCTTGCATATCTGGTGTAGAGTTAGAGAAAGTTTCTAAAAACAAAAAAAATCTATTCACTAATTGGAAAATCACTAATTAGCTGGCTAAATTGAAAACACAAGTATTTATCTTACAAAAATAATGCATAAACTCTTGCAAAAGGAATTCACTTTAGAATTTGTGTAGCCTTGTCTATTACTTCTTCAATCTTCACTTTCAACCTTCTTATTTTTGTATGTTTCTATTGAAGTGTCCTAATGTGTTTTGACATCAAATCAACTCATCTTTTTCTTTTCCCATTCCTTCTTCTAAAAAAACTCTTGGGTGCTTCTCCAAAATTCCATACCTAAGGTAACTATAGATGGCCTAGAGGGAACTAAAAGTGAAGGAATTGGAGTTAGGGGTACTAATTCTTTATTTTTTATTTCTATGATAGCAATATGATAGCCTAGTTTTAAAATATGGTGAACGCACTGCTAAGCCAAGACTACATGCCAAATTGACTCTTTGTGGAAGATTCCTTTTCACATTTTGAAATGCAAGGCAAGTAATGCCTATGAACTCAAAGATATGAACAAAAAAATCTTGGCCCGATACTAGTAAATAGTATTCATTTGAAACTATTTAATTATAAAGCTCGTAGTTCATAAAATTTTACACTTTATGTACCATATATGCAAACTTCTATAAATATGTTATTATATGAAAAAATAAGATGCAAAAAATGATGAGAAGATATATTATATTTATAAACCAAAATTTACATATAATTTGAGGTGTTGAGGACTATTTTTGAGGGAGCTTGCAAAGATCAAAGGAAAAAGTACAAGAAATCTTATTTTCAAAAGAGCCAAAATGATATTCATCATTATAGCCAAAATTTTGGAGGTAATAGCTCAAGATAGCATGAATTTCAACCTAGAGGTTGCAACAAGCAAAAAACATGGTGATATCTTCAAAATCTTAGAAACTTACAACACCAGGGTCTTCATCACATGACTCTGCAAAAACTGACTAGGAATCATTCTTCGACGTCCACCACCACCCACTCTAGGGAGGTACACCAAATTCTTAATTCCATTGAGCGACTCTACACTAAAGATCAACTCAAAATTGTTCAGATGGATGAGGAAGGAGCTAGTAGGCCTTTCCCATTGGCGATGCCACTCTAGAGTCATCATTTAGAAGCCAGGAAAAAAAGGCAGCCAAGGCACCAATTCAGCATTATCCATGTGTCGATAGAGATTCATGGAAGAAGGTATACCAAGGCCTGAGATCGCCACAACAATGACTTCTTAAAGGCCTATTAGGTACTCCTTGTAGATGTCGACAAATATTTTAGCTTCCAAAGATCTTTCTAGCACTTCTAGGGTTTTTCACCAAAAAGGAGAAAGATGGGCCAAAATTCAATGTTCACATTCAAAGGTGGAAACAAGAGCCTTCGGTCTACACTTTCTGCTTCTCCTAGGTGTCCAATTCAGAAACTGTCAAATTATGGCCTGAAGGTGAATTTTGTTATTTTTTACCTTATCTAATGAAGAGATGAGTTGAAAAAACTTTGTAATGCAATCTTCAATGATTCCTAAGCCTCCAAGATGTCTAAATCTACAAACACACAAGACAAGAAAGAGAACTATTGGATGTTAGGGCATGGGGGTTTGTCTTTCAAACCCCTTTTAGGTAATTAAACTAAAATGAGAGAAGAATGTAATGAAGCATGCAATAATGGAGCTACTACCCTTCCATGAAGATTGATCTTGAATTTCTACAATAAAACATGAAGAATCTACCTTTGAATGTATTAGGAAGCTATCTTGATGACTTGCAATGATGAAACCCTAACTTGTTGACTGATAGAGAAGATAGATGATAGTAAATGATAAGAGATGTGTGTATGAGTTAAGATATTATGAATTAGGGCTTAGAAGGTTGATTTTATAGTAAATTCTCTAATTTTCCCATTAATTAGATCCCCAAGGCCAACATGAAGAAAAAATAAAACTTAAATCCCCAAATTTCTCCCACTGCTAGAAAAATAGCCCAGAATGGGACTCCACTTTCCACCTTAAAACCATCCTGACTGCCATGACTCATTCACCATAGGTGGCCACTACTCCAGCAATCCATTTGATGCACCGGATGCTAGGGAAGTAAAGAAAATAAGGTTTCTTTACGTTGACTATGTTGGTATTTCATTAAATATTGCATCAAGATGCACAATATGGGTTAATAGGGTCCTATTAGTGATGATCTAAAGGTCAATTAGTGCTTGGGACACATAACTCAATGTGAAAGTATGATTAAATACACTTTACAACACTAAAATGAGGTCCAAACAACCTAAGAAAGGTACAACATCTCATATGAATGTGCAAAGACACAATACAACACTAGATTATCATTAAGTCTGAATTCTACAAGCCTTCTAGATTAATGTGATAATGTCATTAAACACATTTTATAATGTTGAATTAAGGGAAAATGGGTTCATTAAGTCTAGAAAAGCATGAAATTCTTTTACAACACTTTACAACACCTTTACAAGACATTGTTAAATGCATTTGAAAGGGTCCAAGACCTAGTGTGGATGTGAAAAACACCTCACAACACCAAATCAAGGCCTCATTAAGTCCAACTTATCATTAGTTATTCCTAAGTCAAGCAAGTTTCCTTTTTTCTATGGTCCATTTAGCCCCCACTTTAGTGAGAGGATGAACTTGCTTGAAACTCACACTAAAGTATTCATTCAAGAGAGATCTAAGTGTATAGATGTAGATGACAAAGAATAAAAAAGATCAAGAAGGCAGTCAAGCCCCTAGGATCCAAGATCCTCAGTAAAACCATCAAGATACTTAATCATGCAATGGCTAGAACTAAATGAAAGAAGAGAAAGATGAAAATGAAAAGGTGGATCAAGCTTCGATCATTTGTCTAGCTATTTGTGGATTAGATCTAGGTTGTTTGTCCAAAATAAAATTCATACTCACTCTAGGGTGATGGAATTCTTGGCTGTCTTCTAGGTGAGAAAGCCCAAAAGGTGAGAAACATACACTCGGATGGTATGTACTCACAAACACATAGGTGGCTATGAGGAAATTTGTGCCTCAGAATAGGTTTCCCACTCAACCATACCAAATTTATGAGAGCTAGATAACTTTAATAGGGCACCACAAAGGAAAATGATTTTCGAGCCCTATGAAGTAAGAAAAACTTTGTATGCTTGACATTAATAGACATTATAAGTGGAAAATGGTGTAAGAAATGTTCAAAGGGATTTGTTTAGTTCATGCAATGTCTCATCTTAGGGAACATTGTGTGTAATGTCTCCAAGAGAGGATAAGTGCAAATGGTCTCATCTTGTTTTCATGAGAGGACAAGTGCAAGGTCTCATCCTAGGGAAAATTGTGCCAAATGTGTCCAAGAGAGGGAATCGCAAGAAAAATCACACAATGAAATGTGAGTGGAGATATATGCCTCCACTTTAAAGTAGTTGTGAACACCAGTACTGTGAGAAATTTCTTTAAAATAGAAGAAGAGGACATGAGATTACTCGGAAAGCCCTATGCCAAGTCATATGTTTCCGATAAGCTATGTCATGAATAAGTTATTATATCACATGCGATCCAACTTAAGGCACATCATCCACATCCCAACCTTGCCCTTATATATTCATGAAAGGTTAACGACTAGCCAAAGGAGGCAATGACAAGTGACATACGAGGTCAACCCTACATAACCCCTTGCCCCCACTTAGTGCAGGACAAGGGTGAGCCAAAATCATTGATGAGATGTAGGAGAGAGTGAAAATCAATATCAATTAGAAGGATTAGGTGCCCCCACAGAGGGAAACATACCAAACTCCTTAATATGTTGGATTTTACTACCCAAATCCTTACAATCATTGGTGGAATGACCAGGAACTCTGTGATAGGTGCAAAATGAATTTTTGCAATAAAATTTATTTTGAGGTCTTGGAAGGAGAGATCAAGTGATCTTGGAGGAGTTTCAACAAGATACCCACTTGATCATGGAGAGAAGGTGGTCCTATTGTTTGTGACAAAGATACCCTTTGCTTAGTATTAGTTATCATATCTATGCAAGACACTTTAGATTGTGAGATTTTGTTCTCTCCATTGTAGGAGGGTATAAAATCTAACGGATTCAAATCATGAATGTTTTGTGAGATGAAATTGACATTAAGCAAAGGTATATTTGTTTGTTTCATGTTTTGTAAAGGATGATTTTCAAGACCAATAGTGTCAATGAGCTTAAGGTGGATGAATATTAAGGTTGATTTAGGAGTATGTTGTGTGAGATTGTTGATGTTGACTGAAGGCTTGTTTATCTTGATCAAGGGACAATAACTAAGACCATGAGTTGTTTGTTGTGTGTTAGGTTATATAGGGTTGCGAATGCCTTGTTCTCGAGCACCACATCCTTTTCCACTATATCCAAGTTGTTTCATAAGCTCATAATCACGTCCATAATTTTTTTTCCTTTCTTTTGAATTTGGTGGTTGTTCATGATTAATTTCATTAAAGGTTCAATATTGTTATAAAGTGGTTGAGGTGGATGCTTGTGAAGGGTTGTCTAAGTTTTTTGTTGACAGAATGGTGGTTTCTTTTCCCTCGCTAGAGTCTTTGTGTATTATTTGGTATTCTTTGAATGAGGTAAGTGTGAAGTCTAAGGAACCCCAATCATCATCTAAGAGCTTTGAAATTGGTTCCAAATGTTGGATGGGGTCCACTTGTGTGGTTGGTGTTAATGTGGTCAAGGGATTTTCTTTGTTTTTCTCGATGTTTAAACAATTGTTTGGATGAGGGTCAGTTTCAAGTGTGTACACTTTGTTGTTATATATGTATTTCATTTTCTTATGAAGAATAGAATGCACACCATTCATTGCATGAATCCACAATCTACCTACGAGAAGGTTATATGAGAGACCATTAGACATAACATGGATTGGTGTTTCCAATGTGGCCACTCCAACTGTAATAGGTAAAGTGATTACACCAAGTGGTTGTTTGCTTATATTGTCAAATCCCTTGATGAATAAAGGATCGGGTTGAATGTTTGATTTATCGACACCAATTCTATTGAGAAGGTTCACTCCACATACATTAAGAGAGGAACTAGTATCCACAAGAGTTCTCTTAATCCCTTTTTGTTTGTATTGAGCAATAATCATAAAAGGTTCATTTTTTTTTTGCACTTCCAAAGGAGGAAGCTCACTTTCGTGAAAAACAATGTCAACATTTATGGCATGAATCATGGCTGCTATATCATTTGGTTGTGTATTAGAAGGGACAAGAAATTGTTGCAAGGCTGATTGGATCATGTTGTGATAGTGAGGGGAGGCTTGAATAAGGTCCCATAATGAGATTTTAGTAGGAGTACTCTTTAGTTATTCAACAAGATTGCACTCATTTCCACTAGGAAAACCTAGTAAGATAGGTTTAGAGGGGATAGGATTAGGAAAAGATAAGGGTTTTGGGGTTGGTTGCAGTAGTTGTGGATTATTTCGAGTGTTATATGTATGAGAAATGGTATTATAACTCAGTTGTTGCAATACATTATTCTAAGGTGGGTAGAGGATGAGTTTAGGTTTGTTTTGAGTTGGAGGTTTATGTGTTCAGGGTGGTAAAGGATGAGTTGAGGTTGAATAATATTAACATCCCTTAGCAAGTGAGAGTCTATCATTATTGTGGTTCTTATGTTGCATCATGATATCCTTCCTAGGAGGAGGGTTTTGAGGAGAACTACAAACTGAATTTTCTTGACATTCTAAGGTTGGTTCTTTTAAAAGGACTTCATCACAAGTAGGAGAATGACCAATGGTTGAATTTTCCTTCCCAATAAGGGTTTTGTTAAGTGAAGGGGGACAACCAATATTCTCATGACCTTCATGGAATAAGTTTTCTATCATCAAAGTATCATATTCACAACACTAAGAAATATTAGGAGAAGAAAAACCCGCAGTGACATCATCATCAAAGGTTGTGTTATGTTGGTTGTGAATGTTTCATCCACTAAGAGAGGTAAAAGGAGAGAAACAACTAGGATTCTCAAAAGTCTCATTAATTTATTCTTCTACTAAAATATCTTTGTCACCAAGAGGAGAGATATTATGAGAAGAACAAGTATGATCGTTAGGAATGGCCCAAGTTGTAGTCTCTTTCACTAAAACACTCTTGGGTATGTGCAGGATCATCATGGAAAAAACAAGCCCTTAAGTGGCAAAAAATTTAGAAAAATCAGAGATAGGCAACTTGACGTAAAAAAATTAATAAGTTATATATATTATTTCAAAAATATGTAAGAATAGATTTTTTAGAAAATTGAATGTAGTTTTTAAACTACTAGTTTTATTAAAAAAAATAAAAATCTATTTGGTGAAAATTTGAAATTTCAATGCAATAGTGCTTAAATTTAAAGGAAAAAATAAGTAGGTGTGCCGTCCGACCAATCTCAACCAAAATAAAATGATAGTCAGCTTCTTTATAATATTTTAGCTTATAAGTAGAAGACCCGTCCTGATGTGATGCATATTTTTGGTAATTTTTTTCCAAGTAAATGTATCACTTCGCGTGAATTTTGCCACAACTTTTAAAAATATAAACCTCGTGACAAGTTTTGCTTGACCAATCTTTAATTCTAATATCAAATTCTTCATGAAATTCAATTTTTCTTTTTTTTTTAATCCTATAGTATACAAAGCATAGAATGACATATGTTTCTGAATTTCTGAAAAATGTGTGATAATGCTGAAAGCTATAGGTTGTTTTCAATCAGCCTATCAATCAGGACTTTAGTCATAATTCAAATAGAAATTGAATAATAATTATTTATTAAATTCAAAGTAAAGCATAATTTATATTGGTGGAAAGTTGAGAATCTCCTTTAAAAACCTTTTTCGTTTCATCAATTTTGGGTAAAAAAAAATTTGTCAGCCACATACCCTACACATACCCATCATATCGCCACTTTTTGGCCCATTATGATCCTGCACATACCCTCTCATAGGGAGGGGATAGGAAATGTTTCTTGACATGGCTAAATATGTTTAAGGTACTAGCATTGTTTGAATAAAAATGAAAAGCACATGTAACCATTTCATGCAATGTTTCAGCAATATGAACAATGTATATGCAAAGATACAAAACACTTTTATCCAATGTATGCAACACCTTAAGAATGTAAACAATGTATATGCAAGAATGAAAAGTAATTTTACCAAAATTATGTAAAGTTTTATGAATAGAAATATTGTGTAAGAAAAATTGAATTAATTTTATCGATGTTATGAAAAACTTTAGAAATGTAAGCATTTTTCAGATGTAAAGATGTTTACAATTTAAGTGATTTGAAGAATGATTAGTCTAAAATGATGTTTTTGAGCTAGATGCATAAAAAATATATTCTAGAAACTTTCCAGACTTATACTATATGTACGAGGAGGCTTAGGAAGCACAAAAATGAGGTTTTTGATGTTGTAATAGTAAGTCAAAAATTTGGACACGGATTGACTTGCCCAACATGGCGAATGAGTCGCAATAAAGGTTTTTTGCAAAATTTTCTAAAATTTGAAAAAAAATTATGTGTTTTATGTTGTATGATGTAGACCTAAGATGAAAATGAAAAATTTCAAAAAAATTTAATGATTTAAGATGCTAAAAATGCAATCTAAATTCACTTTTCATGAATGCAAAATTTGAAACCTAGCATGAAAATTAATCTATGCAAACATTAATGCAAGGTCAATGAAAGCTAGATATATGATGTACTCAAAATTAGAAAATAAAAGTATTCTAGTGTCAGGTTCACCAAAATGTAGACAAATATTTTGGCTTCCAAAGATCTTTCTAGCACTTCTAGGGTTTTTCACCTAAAAGGAGAAAGATGGGCCAAAATGCAATGTTCACATAATTCAAAGATTAATGTGATGATGGATGAAATATATCTAAATAAACTAATTCAAATGCATAAAACTAATGAAATCTATTTATTATCAAATGGAAACTATTGAAATGGAACTTGTTGGAAAACACATTGTGTAATGCAAAAACACCTAGAAATGAATGCAAATTATAATAGAAATGGATGGAATTGAAAGTGTGCACCTGAGATCTTGATGGAGACTAGAAATGACTTCTAGAATGCTACTAATCCTAATTTTTAGGCCCGGTGGGACTCATTCACCATTCTGGGAAAATCAATCATGTTCTATGAAATTGTTCTAGATCCCGTTTCAAACAAATGGGTATCCAAAAATGTAGAAAACCAAAATTAGGACTAGAAGTGGGAATCATTCACCACCCATGGTGAATGAGTCCAATTTTTAATTTTCTAAATATTCAAAGGTGGAAACATGAGTTTTTTGTCTACACTTTCTGCTTCTCTAGGTGTCCAGTTTTGAAACTGTCAAATTCAGGCATGAAGGTGACCTTTTGTTGATGTTTTTCCTTATCCAATGAAGAGATGACTTGAAAAAAATTTCAATGCAATATTCACTGATTCCTAATCCTCAAATATGTCTAAATCTACAAACACACAAGACAAGAAAGAGAAATGTTGGATGTTAGGGCATGGGGGTTTGCCTTGGTCGAACCCCTTTTAGGTAATTAAACCAAAATGAGAAGAATGTAATGAAGAATGCAATGATGGAGTTATTACCTTTCCATGAATATTTATCTTGAATGTCTACAAAAAAAATGAAGAATCTTCCCTTGAATGTCTTAGGAAGCTATCTTGACGACTTGTAATGATGAGACCCTAACTTGCTTGACTTGATAGAGAATATAGATGATGAGTGAATGATAAGAGATGTGTGTATGAGTTAAGATTTTATGAATTAGGGCTTAGAAGGTTGATTTTATAGGTAATTATCCTACTTTTCCCATTAATTGGATCCGTAAGGCCGACATGAAGAAAAATAAAACTTAAATCCCAAAATTTATCACTCAAAAGTCAAAAATGGCCCAAATGGGACTCATTCCCCACCTTGGGTGAATCAATCCCACCTAGTAGGAAATAATTCACCACAAGTGGTGAATTTGTCCCAGTGGGGCCCATTTGATAGCTAGGATGCTAGGAAGTAGGAAAATAAGGTTTTTATGGTGACTATGCCAGGTATTTCAACAAATATTGCCTTGGGATGCACAATATGGGGTAATAGGGGCCTATTAGTGATGATGTGAAGGTAAAATAGGGCTTGGGACACAAAATTCAATGTGAAAGTGTGATTAAATACACTTTACAACACTAAAATGAGGTCCACAGAGCCTTGAAAGGCACAACATCCAATGTGAATGTGCAAGACACATTGCAACACTAGATTATCATTAAGTTTATTTTACAATCCTTGTAGATTAATGTGATAATGTCATGAAACACATTTTATAATGTTGAATTAAGGGAAAATGAGTTCATTAATTCTAGAAAAGCGTGAAAGTCTTTTACAACACTTTACAACACCTTTACAAGACATCGTTAAATGCATTTGAAAGGGTCCAAGACCTAGTGTGGATGTGAAAAACACATCACAACACCAAATCAAGGCCTCATTAAGTCCAATTTATCATCAATTATTCCCAAGTCAAGCAAGTTGCCTTTTTTTTCTACAGTACAACAGAACATGACCTTACAGAGCTACATTATCCACAGCTTAGCAATATTCAGGTCCAACAAGGAGGCAACAAACTAAGAAACAATGTCCATGTTGGAATGGTAGTGGTTTGAGTCTGTGACAAAGTACCTCCCCAACACCCACTTGAATGCAGTAATTTTCAAGGGGCACTTTGTTCCCACGAGCCTCTTGATTTTGTCATCAGTGGCCTCTCCTACGAAAGCCACCCAATTTTTCTAACTCAGAAGTTTGATCAGAGTGCCCATACCTCATGGAATGCAAAATAAATAATTTTCAAACATAATGAATATTTTCCCAAGGAAGACATGCTATTTATAGAAAAATCAAGCCAAAAAATTCTACAAAAGGAAAATATTTTTCCTATTGGAATGACAATGGGAAATGCAAGATGGCGGTGAGAACTAAAAGGAAAATAATACATAGGGGATTTCGCAAGGATGTGGACAATTAATAGAGGTGTTAGCATTGATGACTTGATATACAGCTTGTTGACATGTGTTTTGTCACCTTCATAATCACTAGCCAGCTCTATCATGTGAAAAGACCATTCTAAAAGCCACTTCTTGCTTATTTAATGCAGAAGTATTTTCCAATTATGCCTCCCATTTCTCAAGGTTTTCCTTCTCCAGAATGGTGTAAGGAATGCACTTAATTCCCTTTTAAAAGTGAAGGTTGCACTTCCCAATAATGCAGGCATTTATTTTTCACATATTGCCTTCACTAGCAGCACTCAAAAGGCTAGCAGTGATGACCATGCATTTTCTCTATACGCATTAGTCAAAATTGATAACCAAAGAAGAAAAATTTCAAAGTGTGAGCTCTCTAGTAGGAGTGAAAATTCTCTAAGTGCAAAAATGATTTCTTGTAGAAAATTTTATTTCAAAAAATACAAAGAAATGGCTATTGAAGCGTCATCCTCTGGTAGGGGCACTAAAATTCCCTTTTCTTAGCCAGGCTATGTCAATATCTTTAGGGATTTCTCCTACAGTAACACATAGATGCCAAAAGAATGGTGTTTTCTCCATACCAGATTCATAAGGCCTAGCACCCACGTCTACCCAAAAATGGTCAAGTACTTTGCAGATAATATTTTCAATCCAAGGCTACACACCAACCCTAAAAGTCTATGAGAGGGGGCCTTGTAGAGAAGATTTTGTAGATTTGAGGCTAGAAATGTTGAAAGCCTTAGAGTAAGGCTTTGGTATTGCGATCTACCACAATATTTGTTTCCCGTCACACACTCATTCCTAGAGCTAGTAGATATTTGTGCAAGAAATTTGGATAAAGATGTAGGGGTCATCAACAGTGGAGAGTTAAAAGTCACCATCAGTGTGGAAACCATTAGGGATATGCTATGTATCCCCTCTAACATGATGGCCAAGAATTTCTCACAAAGGGAGATGGAAAAATTTTGGAAATCAAGGAGAGATAAGTTAACATTGTTGCAAGTATGAAAGTGTTGTCATTGATGTCAACTGGTTAATCGGTTCTCAACTAGTTTTTGTCATTAATGTCATGGATAATGGTTATTGGCTATAAATTTCAAGGATATTGAGAAAATTGTATTGAAGAAAGGTTACACGTATTCAGTGTTTGCTCCTAGTTTTGCTCTAGGATTTTCTCCTATGTTCATGTGGTTTAGATATGTTGATCATGGTTGTTGAAAGTTTCTATATCTAGATTTTGGGTTTTTAGATCATTGTACAGTGTGAGTTATGTTCACCAATTGTGAACTATGTTTTTCAGTGTCTCTAGTTGAGGTCCAGGAGAAATGTAGTTGATCCATATTTATTCTTGTTCAAGTTTTATGACTTGCAGTTCTAAAGATAAACTAATATGATCATGTTGAAGATAATTTTTTTTCTAGGAGGATTGGATCATGCTAAGGTTGTGTGTGCTTAATTTTTCTATGTGTTTTACACTATTTTGGCTGACCTTGTGTTAAACGCTACTGGAAAAGTTCATGAAGTGTGTTTGGACTTATTTGGGTCCTCATTAAGTGTGTGTTTGGGTCACCCTCATTCTACTTCCACCCTAGAATATTTTGGCACCAACCTAATTTGAATTTATAAATACAAATGGTGTTATGGCTAACTTTGAATATGTTTCAAAGTTGAAGATGGTATAAATACATGATGAGATATTGGTGAAATGTGTGCAAAGAAATAGAACAATATAGATGCAAAATAGAGTGTGTGGTTAAGTAGATTAGTACAAAATCTTAGTGGTGAGTTTCTGGATGTAGTGAGATGAAAGTGTACTCTATCATTCATGCATGTCTGCAAGTGGTGGAAATCTTTGTTTCATTGAGATTATTCTCTCTCTATAACAAATCTCTTCTATCTTCTTTGTATCTATGTGGCAGTGATCCCTCCAGGTGTTTAACCCTTGTTGGACAGTGAGTCCTAATCCAGATAGTAAGTCTTGTTTTGGTAGTGAGCCTTCTCTGGCAATGAGCCTTTGTAATTATTTTTTGTTTTTATCTATATTGTGAGCTAATCCTCATTGTCATTTTTCACTTATTTAGTTTTCCACATAAATTTGGCGTTATTGTGTATGTGATGTTTTTTAGTTTCTTCTTTTGCACTTAATGATTAGTCATATTAGCAAAGTATAGGATTTGTGATTGATCTAATCTTTGGTGAAAGTTTTAAAGGCTTAATTTGTTACAACTGATTCATCCCCCTCTTAGTTTTCTTGTTCAATAAACATTTTATAGAATTGAAATGATTCGTGGACCTGACAGTGAGGAGCATGTCTTCCCTTTGGCATATAGTCAACTTAATTTAGATTTCTAGGATCTTTTTCAATGTTAGACTTTGTATATTGCATGGACCATGATGATGATGTTCTCAAATATCAAATGGGTCTAGTTTTATTGCTCAAAAAGGAAAAAGGAAAAATTCAATTTGAATTTGTCAAGGAAATTACAAATAGGATGCTCCAACAATTGGAGGAGTATAGCTATTATTTTAAGTTCAGGTATTCCTCTTTTCTAGTACATTTGATATTGCACCAAAACCCTAAGTTTTTCAGGAGACAATTTATGCTCAGCATTTGGAGTGGATCAAAGTTATTCAAACCAGTTTTGGTGTGGACCCATATGCTTTCAAGCACTTGTGACTATTATATATTTTCTAAGTATTTCTTGAACCTGATTCTTCAATATTTGTCCCAAAATCCCTTGCATAGGTTCTCTCTCAAGGATTTAGAATGGATGAGGAAACATAAGGCCCCACTTGACTATTTTATGGGCCTAGATTTTAATTTCATTTGATGCCATGGTTTTATAGGAAAGCCCTTTTGGCTACAAAGATTTGTAACAAATAAGAAATTGGCCCTAGAAATATACCAACAATTATCAATTATAGATTACGCCTATGGCACCAAGAAGAAAAAATGAAGCTTCATACAATCGCCCTCACCATTGGCAACAAAAAGGTGACACTCTTGAAGAGGGAAGAATAGGATATATTGACCAAAAAATTGGCCTATCTTGGCCTAGGTCTTATCTGTGATAAATAAAAATATAATTCAGAAGGGCATCTATTATTCAAGCATGAGTTGCAACCATATTGGGACAAAAGGAAAAATTTGGCCAAAGAATACAAAGACGTCTATGTCAACTTGGCCTTCATACCATTTGTATGGAACCCATGGCTTGGATTCTATCAAGTCATGGCAGAATTCAAATCAAGCATTTTGATGTACAAATCCATCAAGAAAAAGTTGAAGAAGGGGTGGTCTGAAAGAAAAGTGATTGATTTCTAGAGATATCGGTAAGAAATTAGGCAAATAGACCCCTTACAAGAAACTATCCCCACAGACAAATATTGAGGATATTTATGATATAGAGGTTGGGTCTGATTTGGACCAAGGATCTTATCAGGATCTCGAATAGGATTATGTCCAAGGTTCTGTCTCACCACCCCAGGCGGTCAAAACAAGAAAGGGGAAGGAAGTACCACAACAAAAGGAGTCACAAGTCTCCTTATCCACCAGCATACCTGAAATGATGAAAATAGGTTGGGAGCATCAATAGTTTTATGATGGACCTATTTCCCTCTATTTCATTAGGAAATGAGATCCACACAAAGAATTTCCTTACAACCATTAGGTGAGTCAACTCAAGGTGTGAATCTACATGTTTCCCTTTTCTATTAAGATGGGGGTCTTGGTCAAACAACACTTTGGGGAGAACACCAAATTGAAATCTAACACTTGGAACAACAAGATTAAGCTCAATGCTAATAGAACTAGAAGAAAAAAATGCAAATCAGAGAAGGGAAGAAGCATGTGTACCAATCACCAAAAGTCAACTTCTGAAGTTGATCTGGGACTCATTCTCCCAAGGCCGAATGGGTCCTAAGTTAGGGTTTTTCTACAACCTTTGAGAGCCTCTGCTATAGATCTGAGTCTTACCATTTTCCTAGGTTTTAGGTTTAAAAAGTCAAAAATAAATTATGTAGATGAGTTTCAATAAGATGACAACTTTTGCAACTTTGACAAGTTCTCCAAATTTTATCTTCAAAAGGTCTTCAAGATTTTTTCCACCTAAATCTTGGAATGTAGATCTGAAACTTGCATGAAATGGCTTCAATGGATGTGGTTCTTGAATCTTGAATCTTGAATTCAAATAGTGCTTTGAATGCTTGATAAGATCATGAAACCTACATCATCATATTAGCTCCAAAAATATGCAGGATACAAGAAGACTTTGACATGTCAACTGGATCTTGATTGTTGCAATAAATCTTCAATAAATCTATGCCTTGAATTTCTCTTGAAATTCTCTTGATCATCAACTTTATCTCTTGAAAACTTGCATGAAAAATCTTAGATTTTCTAGGTGAAACATAGTGTAATAACCTTATATTTATAGATATGTATCCTTAATTTCCCAAAATTCAAATATCACAAGCTGACATTGAAATATAGATTTGAATATGTTAAAATACCACCAAAAACATAATTTAA
Source organism: Sequoia sempervirens (assembly GCA_007258455.2). Lineage (NCBI taxonomy): Eukaryota > Viridiplantae > Streptophyta > Pinopsida > Cupressales > Cupressaceae > Sequoia > Sequoia sempervirens. The sequence goes on from VDFB02270651.1 coordinate 362,115,432, forward strand.
ATTTAGGTCCTAGGTCTAAGGGAGGACCCATTCACCCATGGGTGAATGGGTCCTAGGTCCCTAAACCTAGGATACACATTGCTCAAGGTAAAGTGTTATGTTAAGGCATTAATGAATGTCAATTTTCCTCTTCAGAAAATGTAATAAAATAGGCTTGGTAAATGAATTAAAGGGCCAATTAAGGAATAATTAAGCTCAATTAATTAAGGGATCCCTAAATAAGTGTGAAATTGTAGAGGGGTACACTTTACAACACTAAAATAAGGCACAATGAAGTCTAAATTAACTAGGAGGGCCCAAACAAGTGTAAAAATGTAAAATTATACACTACATTTAGCCCCTACTTTAGTGAGAGGGTGACCTTGCATCAAACTCACACTAAAGTAGACATTCAAAATATATGTATGCAGCAACAACAAGATCACTCAATCATACAATTCTAAAGACTAAAAATAAAAGTAAAAACAAAAAAGGAGGATCAAGCCTCAACTATCCAACACAATGTGGAACACACCTCAAGTGTTTTTCCAAAATAAAGGGTGGATCAAGCCTTAATTTTCCAACATGATATGGAACATGTCTCGACTAGTTATCCAAAAACATTCACAAGTGGAACACAATGTCCACAATGCAAACAACAACGCACACTCACATGGGCTAATGGAACCTCAAGCTATCCACTAGGTGAGCCCCCAAAAAGTGGTGAAGTGAGAAATTCATGCCAAGTATATAGGCTCTCACTGTACAATGAGAAAGGCATGTTAGGTCTACAAGATCTCATCCTACTAACCATACCAAAGCTATATCTCCAATAAATCTGATAAGGCACCACAAAAATATAAAATTAGAGCAAGTCATAAGGTTAACAAGTTGTGTTATGCTAAACACTTATGAACAAAATAAAAATAAAGTTTGTTCAAAGGTATTTTACTTAGTTCATGTAAGGTCTCTTCTTAGGGAACATCGTGCCTAATGTCTCCAAGAGAGGACAAGTCAAGGATAAAAAAATTGCAACTTAGGGAATGTAATGTGTAGCATCACCACTAAGAGGAAAGTCATATGCCAAGAAATATTTCACTCTTGGAGGACATCAAACCCAATGACACCATCAAGAAAAATATGTATCGCAAGAAGAAAGAAAATCGCATAATGAAACATAACAAATGAAAACAATTTCAAAAATAATAATGCCAATGTATGCCCTCACTTTAAAGAAATTGCTAACACAATTGTTGTGAGAAATTTACTTTAAAGTAGCAAATAATCAATGCTAAAAAATAAAGAATGCATTAGAGCTTACTCAAAAATCCCTATGTCAGTCATATATTTCCAAATGAAGCTACATCATGAAAAAGAGAGGAAGGGGTTTCCCCCAAAATAAAATCAAACACGTAAGGGATCCACAGATTTAGGGTCAATATGTCTTTGCTACAATGTTGTTATAGAGCTCGAAAATGTCATCATTCCCCAAATAATCATAGAATAGGAAGAATGACATATAAAGAGTCAAAACAAAGAAAAATCTTATGGGTCAACATGGAAGAGACCTAAATCTCTCAACACCTTGTGTCATCCCCAAAAGGGAAACACAATACAAAGAAAAGATAAATGTTTATGACATATAGAAGAATGTAGATACAAATAGAGGAATGCACATGAAGGGATACATCAAAAAAATAGTACGAGGATCACATTGCGCACATGTAATCATACAAAGAAACATGAAAAGAAAAAAAAGACAAGACTAGAAAGGAACATGCAAGTCAACCTATAGCAAGTCATTTGCATCCCAATCTTGTTCAGTATATGCAGAAGGCTAATAACTAATCAAAGGGACAACATCAAGTTCCAAACTATGACAAGACTATCTAACCCCTTTCCCGCACTAAGTGCAAGGCAAGGATGAGTCCAGATACGTGATGAGAATGAGCTCCTTGCAATAAAGGAAATAATTTGCAATGAATGTAAAGCATGCAATAGTGAGTATGCTATGATCCTACAACTATCACATGACAAGGAGAAAAGTGTGTGCTTTAAGGGACTATCTTTATCATATCAAATTTTTCAAGGATCCTCCTTAAAGCATGACACTCATTAGTACTATTCCCAAGAACTCTATGATATTGACAATTAGACATGTTTGTGTTTTTATGTTTTGGATTTGGATTTTCTTTGATATGTGGTAGTGTTAAGAGTCCTTTATTAAGAAGTATGTGTAAGTACCTTTTAGTGAGAGACATGGGACAAGGGAATTTTATCTTCTTGAGTTTATAAGGCCTTTATTGTGTGCTTGTTGAAGGAGTAGGACCTAAGGTAATCCTATCATCCTTGTGAGACATTACTTTATTATTATGAGGGAGGACATTTGTATCCTTAGAAGATGTGGAGGGAGAAGGATTTTGATATCCTAGTCCTTTAATATCTTTAATTAGGATTTGTTCTAAAACTTTATGAATTTCATGTTCATTAGTTACGTCACATTCTTGTTTATTTAAGATCTTAAAGCCTTGGCCATAAGTCTCTTCTAGGTTGATGGGTGTGTTGGTCTCTTTGTTAACATAAGATGGATAGGTATGCACTTGATTAGAGGAACTAGGTTCACTCATTGTTGGAGGTTTAGGCTTGGTTTGTGACTCAATTTTAGGATGTAAAAGACCAAACATATCAAGTGGTGGAATGGTAGGGGGTGTTGGTTGTTGCATGGAAGGGTGAAAGGTTGTATTTCTTTCAAGATTGTTAAGGAAATTGTTTATGAAATTTTTCATGTTGTCATCATCTTCTCTAATGATGTCGACTTCACAAGGACATTTTTTAGGAGTTGATTGAGCTTGATTAGGTTATATTGCATTAGGATCATTTCCAAAAACACAACTTGAAACATCAACTAAAGATGTTAAAGACTTCCATAGTTTACCAATACACATGTCCATTATGAAGGATTGAAATTAAAATTTTCAAATCATAAGCAAGATAATTTTCTAATTATGCTATGTAAAAATATGAAAATGATGTCTTTTAAATGAAAGTTTGAGTTCACACAATGCACTGAATTTATCAAATGAAGCTTAATATGATCAATTCCAAGTAACAAAAATTTTGTAAACTGAAAACAACAAAAGAGAATACAGACACAAACATTTTAATTCCCAAAAATTTAGGAAAAATCCCTAATCAAGGACTCATTTTCCCATGCGTCCTAGCTTAGGATTTTAAAAAATGAATTTATAGATTTGTGAGTTGATTCCTATAGTTTTCAAATTATGGACTAAGACAAGTGGTTATATTTTGAATTTCTTGTAAATTGAAGTCTAAATGCAAATGAAAAATAGTGATAAATGAAAAACTAGGAGACCTAATTTGATGTGAAATTTTGATTTAATTTTCAAATATAAAGGAATGATGATGCAATCTTATGTAAATGCTTTGCAAAATGGCTGATTTTTTATATTTTCTAGATTTTAAAAGATGCAAAAATACAATCCTAAAACCATAAAAGAGATGCAAACTAATGCAAGTTAAGAAACCCTAAATGATATTCAATTCAATGCAATGAAATGAAAATGAATGAAAGATCTAGATCTAGAGCTGAAATAGATTCCAAAATTAGAAAGAAATAATCCTCAAAAGTTGGGTTCACCAAAATGAAACGATGAAAATAGGTTGGGTGCAACAATAGGGTTATGATGGACCTATTTTCCTCTTTTTCATTAGGAAATGAGATCCACACAAATAATTTCCTTACAACCATTAGGTGAGTCAACTCAAGGTGCGAATCTATAGATTTCCTTTTTGTGTCAAGACAGGGGTCCTCCTTGTGTATTTTTTCTTAATTTTTCCTTGATTTAGTGTTGTAATTTGGATAACACATTTACATTAGGTCTTGGGCCCTTGTGAACTAATAGAATTTAATGGTGCCTTACAAAAGTGTTGTGGAGTGTTGTAACACACTTTCACACTTTTCTAGGGTTTTATCAATTAACTAAGCTTAATAAACCTATTTTTAATCATAATCAACATTAATATTTCCTTATTTGGAGTGTTGTAAAGTGTTGTAACACACTTTCACACTTCTCTAGGATTTTCATTAGTAATTGGGCTTTCTTATGCTTTAATTGGCCCTATTTTGCATCCACAAGCCTCATTTATTACATGTTTTTGAGGATAATATCGACACCAATCAGTAACTAATCATAATTTAGGTGTTCCTGGCTTGTGTGGCCTAAATTTAGTGTTTGGGACTCATTAGCCACCTTGGGTGAATGAGTCCCACCTAGGTCTTTTTGGCCCCGATGCAATTTTCACACATTTCTAAGAAATTTTCATTTTTGTTCTCATGGATTATGTATGATGGGACTCATTCGCCACCTTGGGAGAATGAGCCCCATGTGACCAAAATTTAAATTTAAATCAAATTTCCAGTGGAATTTTATTCTCCTAGATCTGATGTCGGCTTGTAGTGTTGTAATTTCAGGAATTCTTGCACAATTAAGTATAAATACAAGGTTTCTTCACTCATTTTATCCTAACAAGCAATCAAGTGATCCTAGCATTCAAGAGAGTTCACAAGATAATTTGAGCATTCAAGGAATTTCAAGGGAATATTATCAAGCATTTAAGAGCATTCTCAAGTGCCAATCATTGTGTCAAGGATTGCATTCTTCATGTTTGTTATTGTGCTAACATTTGTGATGTAGAGTTGATGATTCAAGCAAGTTTTTCAAGCAAGATCAACATCATTCAAGCTAGAGTCAAGAACCACATCCATTGCATCCATTTCAAGCATACTTTTAGCACCTTATTGCAAGGGTTTGGTGAGTTGCAACATTCTATTTTGTTCATCAATCATTCTCCTTTCATATTCGCTTTCATTTCAAGGTTTAATTACCAACAAGGGGTTTGACCAAGGCAAACCCCTATTCACTAACCCCCACAACATTTTTCCCTCTTCTTGTGTGTGATTTTCAAGGCTAGGTTGCAAATTAGCCAAGAAGAAAATTTGGATAAAAAAATTTAAATCCCCAGAGTTTTCAAAGTTTTCATCAAACCTTGGAGAATCTTGGAGAAGGTCTACAAGTGACAATTTGCATTTTTGGATCCAGAGACCAATCAAAAAGAGCATAATAGACTGAGAGGCATAGAATCCAATTCAAAATTTCTAGAAAAGTAGAATTGGAATAATTCACCACTATTGACAAATGAGTCCCACTCTATAGGCCTAACAAATATTTTTACAAATCTGGATACCCTTTTGGTTGAAACATATTCCCACACATTTTCCTGAAAAACTAGATTGGTTCACCCAGCTTGGTGAATGAGTCCCAGTCAACATCAAGAGTATATTTTTTAGTGATCCAAACCTCCATTATGCCTTATTCAATCTTCCAAGTGCACACTTTCAATTTCATAGTTTTATATTGCATTTTGTTCACTTTTCTAGGTCATTTAGAGTTATTTTGTATTCACTTAGGGCTTTGCATTTCATGTTACATTTAATTGTCTTTTCCAAGTTTACACTTGGTGGTGAACCCCTCATTAGACCTCATTCAACCCCTAGGACATCCCTTTGCACTATTTCAATCTCCTTTGCATTGAAATCTCAAGGGTTTGATCTTGAGTGAAGAGTAAGGAAATTGCTTCTCTCCTTTTAGGTCCAAAACCATAGAAGTGAAAGAGAGAAAACAATTTTCTTCTTTTCTGTAAATCAACACCAAATTGCAATCCACACTTGGGACAACAAGGTTAAGCTCAATACTTACAAAACCAAAAAATAGAATGCAGATCAGAGAAGGTTAGAAGCATGTGTACCAGTCACCAAAAGTCAGTTTCTGAAGTTGTTCTGGGACTCATTCACCCAAGGGAAAATGGGTCCTGAGTTAGGGATTTTCTACAACCTTCAAGAGCCTCAGCTACATATTTGAGTCTTCCAATTTTCCTAGGTTTCAGGTTTGGAAAGCTGGAAATAAATTTTGTAGATAAGTTTTCGTGAGATGACAACTTTTACAACTTTGACAAGTTCTCCAAATTTGATCTTAAAAAGGTCTTCAAGATTTGTTCCACCTAAATCTTGGAATATAAATTTGCAACTTGCATGAAATGACTTCAGTGGATGTGGATCTTGAACCTTGAATCTTGACTTGAAATAGTGCTTTGAATGCTTGATAGGATCATGAAACCTACATCATTATGTATACACATAAAATCGGTCAGGATAATTAATTAAATACAAGTTATTTAATTAATAAATATCTTATTTCATCTACTTATAATTTATTTATTTATATAGTTGGGTATGTGCAGGATCATCATGGAAAAAACAGGCCCTTAAGTGGCAAAAAAATCAGAAAAATCATAGTTAGGCAACTTGACATAAAAATTTGAATAAGTTATCTATATTATTTCAAAAATATGTAAGAATAGAATCTATAGCAAATTGAATGTAGTTTCTAAACTATGAGGTTTGTTTTAAAAAAATCTATTTGGTGAAATTTGAAATTTCAATGCAGTACTTAAATTTCAGGAAAAATAAGAAGTAGGTGTCTGACCACCCTAACCACAATAAAATGATAATATTTTTTAATATTTAAGATATAAGTAGAGGACTAATGTCACGATGTGATGCATTTTCATTTTTTTCCAAGTAAACAATTAATTATGATTTTTTATTACAACTTTTTAAAAATATAAAAACATATATACCACACCTTAACTTGGTCAAAACTTCATGAAATTAAATTTTATTTTTTAATCCTATAGTATGCAAAGCATAGAATGTGATGCATGTTTTGGATTCAAAAATGATACCGTTTGAAAGCTATATATTTTTTTCAATCAATCTATCAATCATGACTTTATTAAGTAATTTGAATAGAAAATGAATAATATTATTATTAAATTCAAAGTAAATCATAATTTATATTGGTGGAAAGCTAAGAATCTCCTTTAAAAACCCTTTTCATTTCATCAATTTTGGGTAAAAAAAAGTTGTCAGCAACATACCCATCATATTGCCACTTTTTGGCCCATCATGATCCTACACATACCAAGTTCACACTTTTTAAATTCTTCTATCTTAAATCACATTCCTCTAATTTTAATTAAATAAAAAAAATTCCAATAGTTTGTTTTATTTAATTAATATCTTCTCACTAAATTTGAACAATTCTAAATTTGAATTTAGTCACATGCCTCCAACTTTTCCTCTTGCTACCTCATCAAGTGTCTCATGGATTTAAATTGGAATTATCATCGACAAATTTTGAAACAACCTTGGACACTTGGCTCTTCCATTTCATTTATTCTCTCTAACACTTGGAAAAGTTCTCTTTTAAAGGGAACATCCTCCATGATTCCCTCTAACTTCTTCATTCTCCACCGTTCATCTCTCTAGCTGAAATCTTGACCATTGGTTGTTGCCACATCACCATATGCCTTGAAAATCCTATAAATACAGCATCATTCTCCAGAATTTGACATCCATATTTGAGAAAACTTACTCTGCAAAATTTTTCGTTAAGCATTTGAGAGCATTAGAGTATTGGAGCATTTAGCATTTAGCATTGTAGAATCATATTAGTTTAGAATCATGGCTTAGTTATTAGCTGCATTTCCATTATCATAGTAGTTTTTATACAACATTTGCATCATAGTCTTCAACATCATATCCATTATCATGTAACCATTATCATTTACAGCATAATATCATGGCATCAATCATATAGTTTATCATAATGTACGAATAGATTTATTGCATCTTTCAACAATCCATTCCTCAAGTTGTCATTCTAATAGTCATAGTGCATACACAAATCTAAGAGCCAATATGATTTAATGAATCCCTAAAGATAGGAAACAAAGGAATGATTTAAGGGAATTTTTTGTGTTTTAATTCAATTAGTTTTGTGATTCAATTCTCTAATATAATATGTTTCATTAATTGTGTGGTTTTATTACTCATTTACTCAAATTACACAATTCACCACATATACATTTTGGCACCCACCGTAGGTCCTAGCCCCTTTTTATTGGCATTTTCTGGAAAGTTGTTTTACAGATCTGGCTATGAACTCTTATGTAGCACATTCGTGATTTCTTTCAGCGCATACAAAACATATTTTAGCACATCCAGTTCTTGTTACAATGCATCCAGAGCATCTTTCAGTGCATCCAACTCATACTTTAGCACATGCAGGGGGTCTTTTAGTGCATTCAGTCTATACTTTAGTGCATTAAGTAGATTTTCTAGCACATTCAGTAGTTCTTTTAGTGCATAGGAGTAATCTTTTAGCCCATTTGATGTCTATTTTAGTGCATCTAGTTTATTTTGAAAAAATTTAAAATTTTGAGAACTGATCAATAATTTTTCAATGTCATTAGATTTTCGCAATCCATATGAATTTATTTTGCATGCTTATGGATTCGATTGTGTTCAAGATTTTTTCATCAACATTTCAAATCACACACAATGATCCATCATCAGGATGAAGAGTTGGAGAGGATGATAAAATCTTTTCTCATCCTCTCCAAATCTTCATCTTGATGATGGATCACTATGTGTGATTTGAAACATTGATGAAAAAAACTTGAACACAATTGAATCTAGAAGCATGCAAAATAAAATCAATAATATTTTTTTTGCAAGTGCTTAAATTAATACGTTGGTCAAAGACAATTATATCAAACTATTGATGATGTTTGCAAGGGTTGGTGCTTTTATTGTCTTATTTTGATTAAATTAGGAACCTAATTTAATTAGAAGGTTAAATAACCCCTTGTATACTTTGCTTGTAAAGTGATAGGCCTATGCTCTCCCCTTCACTGGGTGACTAGAATGTTAGAATCATTATTTCTTGCTTTATATTAACACCTTTAAAAGGCCTGCCATAGTGGGAAAAAGTACTCACCCTATGGGAACGACCTAAGTGAGAACAACTAAAGCCAAGTTTTCCAACCCAATATAATCAAAAGAGAATTTGAGGAAACCCGCAATTCGACGGTAGTGTGCAAGATAACCATCCCCAAAGCCTTTGTTCTAAAGGTTGGGAGGTCTCTTGAGGGAGTTTATCTATTTTTCACACTAAACGGAAACCCTTACTATGAACCTTAGTGTAGAAGTTAGCCGAGTCAATTTCCAAAAACTTCTAATATCATAGTCCAAGGGGAGGGGAGAATCTACCCCCAAGATACTCACCCCATAACTATCATGGATTACTTGCCAAAAGTGGAGGATTCAACTTTGGTTAAGACCTGAGAAAGGAAAAAAAATGGGTGCCCTCTAGGGGGCGACATGGCTGTGTGAGCTAACATAGTTCTAAGATGTGGGTTGTGGTATTTTAAGTGACCCTTGACATTAGAAAAGTGCTTGAACTATTTTATCTTGTGCTATACCTGTGGAAATCGAAGGAATCAGACCAGATTCTTGAATACACACTCAATGTTTAGTTCCCAGGCTTGAAACAACTATTTTACAACTTGTTGTTGTGTTTGAAGTCATTATTCAAGAAAACATCCATTTAAAGCACTTAATTCACATAATTCACAAACTGGAAAAAGCAAGCAAAAATCATTGCTCAAAAACACACCACCTGAAAACATCCATTTCATTGTTTAAAAGCAAAATAACTAGACATATTTGCAAAAACATTGAACACTTCTAGATTAGCGCATGCATTCCCTATTTCAACACATTCACTACATTTTCAAGCACATATAGGCCATTTTCTAGCACATTCAAATCATCTTTTAGTGCATTGAGTCCTTTTTTTGGTGCATCTTGGGTACAATCTAGCGCACCTGAGTTATTTTCCATCACATACAGTCTATTGTCCAGGGCATCTGGGTCACTTTTTGGTGCATTTGTTCCATCTTCCAGCACATCTACAAATCCTTTAAGCGCATTCACCTACATAATAGCAACTTGAAATCACATACTTAGGGGTAGTCTAGTGTATCACTGGCTTTTTCTAGCACATATAGTCCATTTTCTAGCGCATTCGAGTCATTTTCCAACACATTCAATCCATCTTTTAGTGCATTCATTACATTCTCTAGCGCATTGAGTCCATCTTTTAGCGCATTGAGTCCATTTTCCAGCACATCTTGGGTATATTCTAGTGCATCTAGGTTGTTTATTAGCACATCTATGCAATCTTTTAGTGCATCCATACCCTATTTTAGCGCATCCAGTAAATTCAAAACCAAAGAGCTAAATTCACCATTTGTTTGTCAGTTTGAACCAGGATTAAGGATCTTTTCCAAAGCAGAGTCATTCCTCAGTCACACCAGTGTCTTAAATTTGTTGAAACTGACCTTTACAAGTAAAATTCTTTAAACTAAACCAAGATCTAACACCTTAAAGTGCCTAATCATCCAACACATCTAATTGTTAAGCCAAGTTTCACCATCAGGATCTATCATCATTCATCATGAAAAAACACTATATAATCAAGTTCAACTTAGTCTCATCAATAGAATTTTTCATTCTATTTGACTTAGTTATTATCCTTGGCATGCCTCCAAACAAAGATCAAAGTTTATTCAAATTATAGCACTTGTATGCTTGTTCAAACAAGATCACAAAAGCATAAACTCAAAGAAAAAGAACTTGAAACTCAAAACACCATGGCTGAAGTTGAAGAAAATCATTTCCATAAACTCCACCAATTTTAAGGTGATGAAATAATTGAGCAAGACATCCAACATGCTCAACAAGATCCAAATTTCCACAAGTTCCTAGAAAATATTTTTGAAAAAGATGGGGAAAAATACTTTCTAATGTTGTCTAATCAAGGAATCAAACTTCCACATGACTTTGATGTTAATCAATTGAAAGCACCTCCCAAAAGAACTGAAACTGATCCACCAAACACAGATCTAGTGGCTGCATTAACTCATCAAATGAAAAATCTCCAACAATAGATTCAAGACATGCAAAGAGGAACCACAAAAAGATACTTGATACAAGACATATGCCCATATCCTTTTGATCAAACTATTAATATGATTCCTTTTCCCAAACATTGTGAATTCCCAAAGTATGATAAATACAATAGTAAAATAGATCTTATAGATCATGTAAGGGAATTTTGAACCATGAGCCTTGAATTTGCACATGAAGAGACTTGTTTGATGAGATTGTTCCCACAAAGTCTAGGTGGAAAATGTATGGAATGGTTCTCCAAACTTGCACCACCAATTAAAACCTTTGAAGAGCCAGTTAATAAATTTATCACCGAATACTCCTACAACATCCAACATGAGATAACCATGAAAGACCTTTGCAATACAAAATAGAATGAATCATTCCTCATATTTTTGTAAAGATGGAGAAGATTGTTTGCAAGATATGCTCGTCCCATACCTAAAAAGGAAAATATGGAAATCTTCATTGACAATCTAAATGATGAGATGAGCTATAGACTTGAATTGCAATTTCCACCTACCTTTGAGAAGATGATTGAAAATGGACTCAAAATCGAAGAAGCTTTGGTCAAGAGAGGATTCATAAAAATTTACAATGAAGGAAACAACTCAGTAAATTCTTCCAATCATTATAACAACAATGATAAACCAAAGTTTTGGCAAAGAAACAAGAATGTTGGTAACAATGATGGTGCAACTAAAACACAAAATACAAAACCAGTATCTAAGTTGAGAGCATCTGCCACCAAGACTTATCAAAACAGCAATCAAAATTCCAACAAAAACACCAATCAAAATAGCAATTCAAACAATATTGAATCTAGACCACCACCATATCGAACATCATCAAATCAAAGAAGATTCACACCTTTGGGACAGTCACTCAAATCAACATTAAAGGAGCTTCTTGCAGCCAAGGTTATAACATTACTAGAAGCATGAGATTGGGAACCAAGAGTTAAACCTTCGTGGTGGAATGATGCACATTATTGTGACTTTCACATAAACAAGGGACATAAAACAAGTGATTTCATGCAATTGAAAAATTTGATACAAGACTTGATTAATAGCAAGACAATATTTATAGAAGGACCCCAAACAAATGTTGATCATGGAGCATTCAAGAATCCTTTACCAAACTATGAAAAGGGGGAATCCTCTTCATCAAAACCAAAGGGGAAAATGTGAACTATGTTTATGATTCTACCATTCTCCATATCGAGGTAGTTGAGGATCAAACTAGGGATATCAAAATCAAGGGCCAAAAAGACATCCTTGTAGTTGAGAATCCAACTAGTGACATCAAAATCAAGGGCCAAAATGACATTATTGCAACTAAAATAAAATTAATGACATCACAATTGAGCATGAACAAAACATTGTTACTAAGGTAGCTAAAGATCAAACTAAAGACATCAAAATCAAGGGCCAAAGAGACATTATGACAACTGAAAATCATCTTCATGACATCAACACCAAATAACATCAAATTAATGACATCATACTAATGAATCTAATCACAAATATTGGTGCAAGTGATAATTAAATTAATGTCATTAAAATTAGAGATAAATAAGATCATCAACCAATCAACACAACCATAAGAGGGCAAGCTAAATTAATATTGAAAGGAGCTACATCTAAGACACTTGTTGCCCATGCAACTCAATACAACATAGTTGATCAATTGCAGAAAATCCCGGCTCAAATATCCATATTAAAACTCCTCAAAATTTCACCAGCTCACAAAGAAATTCTAGAACAAGCTCTAGTAGCCACCACAGTACCAAAAAATATAGAATTTTGTCAATTCCAAGCTATGGTGGGACACTTGACTGCACCTTATTTCCTATCATTTTCTAAAAATGATGATGTGTCACTCACACATCCACACAATGTTTCTCTTCACATTGAGTTTTTAATTCAAAAACATCAGGTCAAACATGTTCTAATAGATGGTGGAGCTATCCTAAATATTTGTACTTTTAAACTTATCTGTGCACTTCGATACTCATAAAATTCCATTGATGCTAGAAGAAAAATCACTATCAAATTCTATGATGATGAAGAGAGATCCTCCCAAGGATTAATTTTTCTAACAATTCAAGTGGAACTGGTTGCAAAAGACATAATATTCCAAGTTCTAAATAAGGAATTGACATATAATATACTCTTGGGACATCCTTGGTTTCACGAGATGCAAGCAGTGCCATCAACATATCATCAATGTTTGAAATTTCCTTTCAATGGGAAATAAATCACCATTTCAGCTGATTCTAACAATCCACAATATTGCAACATGCTCAAAACAACCCAAGATACTTTTATACCACATAACAGTGAAGCTCAAACTCCTAGTTCATCCAACAATAAAAGACAACAAAATTCCTTGTCAAAATGGGTTGAGAAAAAGGACCAATCAAAAGATAAGGGTATCAATGATTCTACTCCATTAAGTAACAAAAGTAAATCAAATTCTTTGTCAAATCAGCTTGAGGAAAAGGTTTAGTCAAAAGAAAAAGGTGTTGGTGATTCTACTCCATCAAATCATGAAAGTCAACTAAATTCCTTATCTAAACAATTTGAGAAAAAGATCCATTTGAAAGAAAAAGGCCTGGGGGAATATTCATTTGAGCAATCCTTATGTATTTCACAATTGATATCTTCTCCTAAGTCATATGGGAAGCTATCCAGATCAAGACAACAATCCTCGCAACCAACTACACTCTTTGATGGTAAGTATTGAAAATCAGGCACTTTGGTGGATGAATCTGAAGACGATAATGTTTTAAACTAGTTGTACAAGGATGAAGAAACATCACAAGCATCAACTTCCAACGTGCTAACAGAGCCATATGGTAAAGGTTTTACAATCCTATAGAAGATGGGATATGATGGAAAAGGTCTTGTTGGCAAAAGAAAATAACGTATCATTGAACCAATAAAACCTACCATAATCAATTCAAAGGATAAAATAGGGCTAGGATACAGAGAAGAGTCAAAAGAAGAAACCAGACAATAGATTGTTGAGTGAATCCTCCAATTACGAGATAGTTCTAAAATGGATTCCAATGAGTATGAATGGGATTCCCTCTCTAAAGAATCTTTTCATGACAAAGAAATTGATGTTATACAAAGGTATGCACCAACATGTATGGAGGGACAAAGCTTGAGTTCTAGACCTCTTGAATTTGGATCACAACATATCGATGACTCTAATGAATACAATCAAACTTCGAGAAAGATAGATCCTTCAAAAGAGAGTAACATCATAGACCTCGATATTTCTATTGAACATTTTGATCAAATTTCCATCATGACACTCACTCCTTTTGACCTTAACCAATCAAATGATTCCTTGCCATTCGTACACCTTGAACTAATTGACTAGGACCAAACTGAGTTGCTTAACATACATAGCTTTCCAAATTATGATGCCATTGTGAACTTCCTTTGCTCTGATAATCTTGAAACATATTCCACTAGTGAATATTATAACAAAGCTTCAGACAAGGGGAGTTTCAAATCTCTCAGTTGCAAAATGAATATCAAAAATCAATCTAATGGTGAAAACCATTTAATGACAATATTAGATCAAGAAAAGTAAAAATAAAGAGCACATCTAATAGTGAAAACCTCTCTAAGGCATAGATCCAGAGCTTATCATGCACCATTTATCCCTACCACCTAGAGTGAAGCCAGTGAAGCAAAAGTTGAGAAAAATGCATCCACACATCACACTATTGGTGAAATTTGAATTGAAGAAACTACTAGATGCAAAATTTATCTGACCTATTGACTATGCTAAATGGATATCAACCATTATACCAAAACCAGATAATAGCATTAGGATATGTATATATTTTAGAGATCTTAATAGGGATTGTCCAAAAGATGATTTTCCTTTTCCTAATATTAACATCATCATGGATTTGACAGCAGGTCATGCAATTCTTTCACATGTCCATGGGGTACTTTATGTTGGAACTTCATGCCTTTTGGGTTGAAGAATTCTAGGGCTACTTATCAACATGTGATGACCACTATCTTTCATGATATAATGCACACCTTTATGGAGAACTATGTAGATGACTTGTTGGAAAAAACATTCACTAGAGAGGGACATTTGGAAATCCTAGACAAAATCTTCACTAGGTTGGAGAAATTCAAAGTACGGTTAAATTCTAAGAAATGTGTATTTTGTGTGACATCAGCTAAACTTTTAGGATATATAGTATCAGCTAAAGGCATTGAGGTGGACACTGTGAAGGTCAAATCCATCATGGAGATGCCTCCTCACAAGCATATCAACCAACTTAGATCTTTATAGGGATGATTTCAATCTATCAGAATGTTCATCACACAACTAGAAAATAAAACTCACCCTTTCAATCACTTGTTACACAAGAACATTTCTTTCAAATGGGATGAAAAATGTGAAGCAAATTTTAACCAATTGAAATAGTATCTGATGTCACCACCCATACTGGTACCATCAACTGAAGGAAAACCATTATTACTCTACATAGAAACAATGGAGGTATCTTTGGGCACTCTATTGGCACAAGAAGATTATAGAGGAAAAGAAAGGGTTATTTATTACATCAGCAAAACCTTGAATGGCTATGAAATCAAATACACATTTATTGAAAAATATTTTCTGGTGGTAATATTTGCTACTCAACAACTAAGACACTACATGTTAACTCACACCATCAAACTCAGAAAAAATTGATCCATTGAAGTATCTACTTAGCAAAGCTACCTTGATAGGAAAACTAGCCAAATGGGTAATGATATTGAGTGAGTTTGACATCCAGTACATGGATAGGAAACCAATCAAGGGCTAAGCGATAGCGGATCAACTAGCTAAAGCACCACTACAAGATGATCATCCAATGAGAATTGAGTTTCCAAATGCAAATGTCCTTGCAATGTCAACACAGTAGTGGATGTTATATTTTTATGGATCTTACACGCAACATGGATCAAGCACATGAATCTTATTTTTCATGCCACAAGGACACACCATTCCAAATTCCTACAGGTTAATATTTCCTTATACTAACAACACGGCTGAGTATGAAGCATTGATCATTGGTATCAAGACAGCCATGGAGTGGAAAATAACATAGTTACATGTCTATGGAGATTCTCAATTGATCATAAATCAAGTTAATGATGACTACCAAACAAAAGATGATAAATTGATGCATATAAGAGAATGGTGGATGATTTCAAGAAGTACTTTGTGGAGATCAAATTTGAGCAGATTCCAAGAGGGGACAATAAAGCTACTGATGCTATGGCAACCATTTCCTCTCTCCTACATATACCATAGAAACGAAGTTGTTATGAGTTCATGGTGGAGCAAATTTTTAACCCTACCTATGATAACCTCGAATCCCAAGTACTATACCATCTAGTTGAGGTTGAGGCTTCTATCTATGGGAAGATCTACACCTATCTAAGAGACAATACCCTACCACCAGATCTATCCTGAAATGAGAAACGTAACTTTATTCGACAAGTAGCTCGACATACATTGATAACTGGTGTACTTTACTGATGAGGTCTTGATGGTACTCTCCTTCATGTCTTGAATGTAACACTAACTCTCGCTAAAAAACTCCTATGCTTGGGGTATTATTGGCCGAATATGGAAAAGGAGTCTTTCCAATTTGTCAAGAAATGTCAAAAATGTCAAATCCATGGAAACCTGATACATGCACCAACATAAGAAGTACAACCATTTGCATCAACATGGCCCTTCTATCAATGGGGATTGGACCTTGTAGGTAAAATTCATCCACCTTCATCAAATGGACACAAATTCATCATCACAACCACAAAGTATATTATAAATTGGATTGAAGTTGTTCCCTTGACCACAATCATAGGAAAAGAAATTGCATCCTTTATCCTAAATTACATCATCTGTCAATATGGTGTTCCTCAGTCTATTATCATGAGAAATGGTTGACTTTTCAAGAATCAGGACGTCCAAGAACTTTGTGAAAGGTTTCATATCTAGCATCGATTTTCTACACCTTACTATCCTCAAGGAAACAGCCAGGCAGAGGTATCAGGACATAATAACCCGGCCAAAATAACCCTGGACAGAATAACCCGACCAAAATAACCTAGGGACAAAATAACCCAGAGTCATAATAACCCATGGACAAAATAACCCATGGTCAAAATAACCCATGGACAAAATAACCCATGGTCATTTTAGATCAAGCTGGTAATGATGAGAATCATTTTTTAATATTCACACATCGGAAGATCTTATCTTACCAATTGAATATACAATTACCAATAGAGGGGAAAAGTTTCTTTTTCATGAAAATAATGATGAGAATCATTTTTTAATATTCACCACCACACAAAACTTGCAATTACTGAAAGAATCTGAAAATTGGTTTATTGATGGTACATTTAAAACCGTGCCAAGTATTTTTCAACAATTGTACAAGATTCTTGGCTTGAAAACTGATGCAATATTTCCATTCATTTATATTCTTATGAGCAACAAAACAAGAACCACTTATACACAAGTACTTGCAGAATTAAAACAACTTCAACCTGATCTAAACCCAAAATCTATACTTACTGATTTTGAATTAGGTTTCATGGGAGCTATTTCTGAATTTTTTTCCAAATGCCACTATTCGGGGATGTTTTTTCCATTTCTCTCAATGCTTGTGGAGGAAAGTTCAAGAAGAAGGTCTACAAACACATTACAGTGTCGATGAAGTATTTGCATATGAGATCAAGAAACTTGTTGCATTAGCTTTCGTGCCTCAGATGGACGTAATTGATGCATTTGAAACACTTCAACAATCTCCTTATTATACAGAAAATGAGGAGACCCTGCAACCCATAATTGATTATTTTGAAGACACGTGGATTGGTAGACTGACCAGAAGAGGCAACAAATGATCACCCAAGTTTCCAATCACAATGTGGAATTGCTATTCAGCTACTCAAGATGATCTTCCCATAACCAATAATACTATTCAGGGATGGCATAGAGGATTTAGTGAATTGCTTCAAGCATCGCACAACTCAGTTTGAAAATTCATCAAAGCAGTGAAAAAAGAATAGTCTCCAAGAGAATAGAATAGAGAAATATATGGTTGGATACATTGGGCAACCAAGTAGGAAAAAATACCGTGAACTCAAAGAAAGACCAAAAATATTGGTTGATGGTTATGACAACCATAACATTTTAGATCATATAAGAGGCATCACTCATAATTTGACACTTTAATTGAAAATTTGAATAATAAAGTTTTTTAGCAACATACATGTAATTTATAAATTTTGTTTTCCTTTCTCTATATTCTTATGGGGATATTTTTTCCATGGGTTATTTTGACCATGGGTTATTTTGGCTTGGGTTATTATGACCCTGGGTTATTTTGTCCCTAGGTTATGTGACCAGGTTATTCTGTCCAGGGTTATTTTGGCTGGGTTATTATGTCCCGTAACCCCAGGCAGAGACCTCAAACAAAACCATCCTGAAAATTTTGAAGAAAACCATCAATGATGCTAGATGTGATTGGAACATCCAACTAAACCCTACTTTGTGGGCTTATCATACCAGTATCTTCACCCCAATAGGAGCTACACCATACGCTCTTGTATATGGATCATAGGCCATTTTACTTATTGAGGTTGAGCTACCATCACTCCATGTGTCACTAAAGGGGGTCATTTCAAATGAAGATTATAGAGTATCTAGGCTACAAGAGTTGGAGTTGTTGGATGAATTTCATCAACAAGTTGTGGATCACCTAAAATCCTACCAGCAGAGGATGTCACAAAGTTACAATCACAGAGTAAAACCAAGAACATTTCAAGTCGGTGACTTGGTCCTGAAAAAAAATCCATGAAATCAACAAGATCAAGAGAAGGGTAAATTTGAAGCAAACTAGCTAGGTCCCTTTTTCATTGTATCAGTCTTTGGATATGAGAATATCATTTGTCTAAACCTAAAGGGGATTTGTTCGAAGAACCCATCAACAACCTGCATCTCAAGAATTTCTACACCTAGTTCATCTAGTGCACATTAAAAGTCTTGAAAAATAAAAAAAATAAGAAAATGTCTTGAAAAAATGGTCACCTTGATGAAAACCTAGAAAATGGGCATCTCAGTGACAACAAAAAAAGAAAAAAATTCAAATACAAAAAAACAAAAAAGAGAAGAATGCAAAAAAAGTGAAAATCATAAAATCATAAAACTTGAAAAAAGTGCAATAAAAATAAGTAGTGAAAACCTAGCAACAAGCACTATTTGTGATAGATTATATTTTCCATCTATTTGAGCATGTCGACCATTCACTTTTGCCATCATTCTTCCTGTCGTCGAAGAAACCTCATGTACATAAGATTATATTTTCCATCTATTTGAGCATGTCGACCATTCACTTTCGCCATCATTCTTCCTGTCATCGAAGAAACCTCATGTACATATTCTAGCATTGTGGTTGTGTCTCACCCTGGACTGGGGGCAAAATCCTGAACTCACTGGGGGCAATAAAACTTTGAGCTTAAACCATCAGACAAATAGAAGTTAGACAACACAACAAACACAATGATCATAGTGCAACCTAATATTGAACATCAATCAAAATTTACACATCAACTATCCAAATCAAGTAGCTAAAATAAATCAAACCAAAACAAATTTAAATGGATGATGTTTCTTTTGGATCATGGCTTTATCATGTTAGCATGAATGTTCAACTATTGTACTCTATTTTTTTGTCATCATTTCTCTGGAGCAACTCAATGATGTCTTGGACTAGAGGAACTAGTTAGGAGAATGATATTTTCTTTGTCTATTGTCTGTGAGTTATTCATTATTACTATGTGAATTGTCACGGGATGTGCTCTACAAACTATCACTGATGACATTCTGAATTTGCATAGGAAAATGATTAACTCTTTTCTTTTTACACAAGAAATGCTTAGGTCATCTTGGTTTAATTATACCTAGATGCTTGTGTTAACTTGCAATATCAAAAATCATGGAAGTAGTACTCAAGTCATCATGGTCTAATTATACCATTGATGCTTGTACTCACTTTCAATAATTTAAAGGCTCAATGATGATAAAAGCACGACAAATCAGTTGATACGATGACAACTTTGCATATTAGATTTCCATGGTTAAGTTAGATTATATCCATGTTAGTTTTGCATTTGTATTTATGGATTTTCCAAGGTTGGCAAGATTTTACAATGTTGTTATCTCTATCATTAATGGATTGAGTACATTTGACATTAACAAAAACATATCATTCTCATGTAGTTGCATAATCATTTTCATATCATACATACATTAGAAAACATTATTACATCATTCATCCATCTATGCATTACGTCATAATATTTGCATCGAAAAAAAAGAAAGCATTGCATCTCACTTGCATAATCAAATTCATCCCATATAGTATAAAAGTATCATACATTTTCATTAGAAGATATAAAACATAAGGGGTGTCACATTTCATTTTGCATCCATCTCATAGTATAAAGCATCATGTGTAAGAACATATAGAGACATCATTCATACGTCATCATATCATCATTGCATTCATATCATAAACATGTCATAAGCAAATAAACATCATATAAGCATCATAATGTAGAAATTCAATGCATCCATCATAAGAATCCATCATAAAATCATAAACGGATATATATTGCTAATCATTGTTGCATCTCATATAAATCTCAAAATAATAATGTCAAGTGTACAATGATGTCCAAATATGTAGAGAGATATAATATCAAAAAAATGGCAGAAACCATAAATGTCTCAACTAAATAAGTGTATACATCATCAAATTTCTCAAATATATTGTGTCTCATTAGAAGTGATCATAACAAGGGCTATGTGTTGTTGCCCCCAAATGGTGTTGGCCCTGTACCTCCTGCTACACTGGATGGCCTTACCCTTAGATCTCTATGCAATGGCCCGGTGACTCCCCTACTAGTGGTCCTGGTATGAGTACGGGCACTGACAAACTATGCATAACTTTCTTGACACTCTAGAGGAACTATCTCATCATACCTCAACTTGTAGTACATGGCCTCCTTGGCAGAACATTGTACCTCTCTAAGGTATTATGTTGTCAAGGTGGCCTCAACCACCTTTTGCAGTCTCTCTACTACACCCTATGCTTGCTCACATCATTGTCTCAGGATGTCTCTCTCTACGGTGAGCACAACAATCTATGCATGTGCCCACATTCTTACCTATGCCTATTCCTGTAATTGTCCTTGTATCTACACAAGTTGTCCTTGTAAGGTTTGAACTTGGGCCTATAATGCAGCTATCTGAGCCTAATACTATTGAGAAGGCAACTAAATCTATACATGTGTTGCAGCCACCAGAGATCACCTCTTCTATGGCACTCTAAAGTCCAGCACATCCAGCACTGGTCCACCACCACCCTCATCTCCATCACCTCCTCCATCTCCGCCATCACCATCTCCTCAACAAATTTTGAAACAAAAGCATGCATGATGCAAGAATAATTTGACATGACAATTGGATCTTGATTATTGCAATAAATATTCAATAAATATTCCTTTGAATACCTTGAATTTCTCTTGAAATGATCTTGATCATCAACTTTATCTCTTGAAAACTTGCACAAAAACTCTTAGATTTGTTAGGTGAAACATAGTGAAATAGCCTTATATTTATAGATATTTATTCTTAATTTCCCAAAATTCAAATATTACATGCCGAAATTGAAATATAAATTTGAATATGTTAAAATACCACCAAAAACATAATTTAAATTTAGGTCCTAGGTCTAAGGGAAGACCCATTCACCCATGGATGAATGGGTCCTAGGTCCCTAAACCTAGGACACACATTGCTAAGGGTAAAGTGTTATGTTAAGGAATTAATGAATGTTAGGTTTCCTCTTCAAAAAATGTAATAAAATATGCTTGGTAAATGAATTAAAGGGCCAATTAAGGCATAATTAAGCTCAATTAATTAAGGGAGCCCTAAATAAGTGTGAAAGTGTAAAGGGGTACACTTTACAATGTAAAATAAGGCACAATTATGTCTAAATTAACTAGGAGGGCCCAAACAAGTGTGAAAATGTAAAAAGGGATACATTTTTCTACACTCCAATACTGAGGAAAGAAAAATGAACCCAATGATCTATGAGGAATTCTCCAGCAGGTTGGAGAGCTCAAGGTTCATCAGGGTAAATGGCAGAAGGATTTGGAGCAACAAGTGTGCCCTCCATGAAGAGAAGGAAGCAAGCAAGGACTTTCGAACAAAGAAGATGAAGAAGTGAATTTTTCCTTTTAAATATCTTTGGCTCTTGTGATCCAGGTAAGTTTTTAACCTATTGAACTCTTTCTTCCACTACTTCATTAGTATCTTCAGGCCTTCCATCCCAAGAATATAATCCATCGGTCAATTCATGCCTACTTATCCTCAATACACCTCACATCATGTTTTCTAATGAGCCTCTTGTTGAAGCCCTATGCAAAGAACATGTGTCTTTCACTATAGCTATGGTCAAAATTTTAATTGCTTTATCTAAGGCCCAGGTTTCAACCTTGAAGCCACCATGCTACAAGTTAAATCACCATTTCCTACTTCTAATCCTATGCCTCTATTTATAGCCATTTCTCCCCTTACCCCCAATGAGCACTTTGCACTCTGCTCAATATTTGTGAGGCATCCTGCCTTTTTCACCGATAGCTTTTCCCTTTGCCTCTCCCCAAGACCAAGCAACCAGAAGCACACCTCATGCCACTCTTTATGGCCTCCCTTTTGGTGTCCCTATTTCTACATAGAGTATTAATTCTCCACAAAATCTTTGGACCCAAATAGATTTGTCCAAGTAGGCTCACAAGGAAATAAAATAGAAGCAATTAGTGAAGGTTGCAATAGCACCAGTCACCCCAAAGTTAGAGACGTGTTTCGATTAAGAGAAGAGGTCTTTGATGATTTCAGCTATGAAGCCAATAGTTTCCAAGTCAAAAGGAGTCATAGAATACAAGGACTATGAGATCTAAAACATGAGCCTGAACCTAAGTGAGGTTCTTCCCCACAAAAATATAGGCCTCACCAAGGCCACATAGAAGTTGGTATACACAAACTACATGAATTTGGAGAGGAAATTAAAAAAGTGGGAAGTAGTGTTGGTGAATATAAAGGCTACAATTGACAAACATCAAGTGGAGATCAAGGAAAAGGATATGGATATTTCCCACCTAAGGAAGACATAGGATTAGCAAGGATAAGCGACTTTATTTCTTAAATATATTCAGACTTACAAGGATTGGCTTTTGGTCGAAATAGAAAATATGATGCACGAGGTCGAGACAAAGCAAAAAACAACAAAAGATTTAAAGGAATGAATACAAGAGGCTACAAAAGAATGGAAGTGGAATCAAAAATATTTCATCGACATATCAAGCTAACAAGGCAACAAATGTGAAGAATTGCAAAAGGAGCTAAAAGAAATGAAGGGTAAATGGTCTAAATTTGTGGACCAAATTAAGCATATAGGAAAGAAATTTTAAAAGGAAAGGAACAAAAAACAAGGAGAATTGGCTAGAGCTCAATCTCAAGTGATGGAGGAGCTTTGAAGGGCTCAGGTAGAAATTTACAAGGAGAAGCAAGAGAAACAATATATCATGTCCACTCTACAGACCTGCAGTGAAGAGATAGATTGGTTGCATTCTGAGCTTTCAAGCACCCTCCAAACAATTCCTCAATTAAACGGGGATATAAAGGCTAAAGAGTCTCAGTTCCAATAGGAACTGACCATGGCTTGGATGTATGAACTCCTCTTGGTACTGGAAGGATTATTTTCCTCCCATTGGGAAAGAATCAAGGTTGCAACAACAGCTCTAAATCCAACTCTAAGATTCACAATGGATGTGCACAAGTTGAACACAAAGGTTGGTCCAACAGTCAACCAAGACCTGAATACAGACACCCTCCGATTAGTGGAGTCGGGTAATTTGATAATCAAGTTGTATAAGGTAATTGAAGAGACTTTAGAAAGTGTTTGGATTACAGACTAAAGATTTGTTGCTAGGAAAGCAAATGATTTCATCATATACAACCAGGCCACCCAAAGAATTAGGAACTTTCAGCTAGCATTGACTAAGAAGGTTGAAAAAATGAGAGAAGATTTCAAATTTTTGATCTAATTGGGTTTACCCTCTCCATTCTTTTGTAATGGAGTAGTTTCTACTAAGGAGCAGCTTAGGGAAGCGTTAGAGGTCAAGCAACAGGATCATTTGAAACTCCAAAATTTGAGTTCATCGCCTACTGCTAAAGAGATTGAAAAGGTACTTCTCCCCCTAGCTAGGTTCTACTTCCACATCATAGCAGCATAAGCAAAATGGGGGGGAGTCTCCTTCAAGGAGATACTTGACTTGGATCAGGCTTTCAAGATGCTACACGCACTAGCTCCACCTTTTGATGAAGACTAGGAATATCTGCATTCTATATTCCTCAAACTTTGAGGGATCACAAATTTCTTTACTCTTTTAATTTTTTTTTAGTTCTCTTTGGGTTCATGCCCCCGCAAGCCAAGGCCCTTTGTGAGTCGCTAGAAATCATGGAGAATTTTTTTCTCTAAGTATGTTTGTTGTCCTCTTTGCTTCTTTCATCCTTAAGGTTCATATGTTTTTGGATTTTGTATTCTCCATGCCATGTGTCACATTGGTGCATCATTTTGGAGGTCACGGGTTAAGTTAGGCTAAAAGGTGCGCAATGGTGCCACATGGTGGCTATACGACCTTTTTGAATATCGCTCTCCTTTCAGGCTCAAAGTAGAGCACATGAATGCCCTGCGGGAATTTTCCCCAAGCCGCTCTCACATATTTTGAAAAATGCTCGCCAACGTGCCACATCACCCATCTTTCATCGAGCGAGTTTTCTTCACCATTGGGAATTGTATCTTTGTGGACACTGTCAGGTGGTAAGGTGCTTTCACTCCTTCATAATCTTAGGGGTTAGTTTCCATTTGACAATGCAATTACTACTTGCAACCAATTAGATCAGATTTTATCCATCATTTAGAATCTCATATATTCCTTTTGATAGGGAACTAAAGCTCTTGCAGCATCCAGGTCATCGACTAGTTACACCCATCACCATTATTGAAGCAACACGATTTTATTACCTAATATTTTCATGATCGGATCTGATCTTTGATTGGATTTTGAGGTTATCTTGGATGCCACCTATTAGGGTTTTGTGTTTTGGTGGCGAAGAGTTCTTTGTGCTTGTATTCTCCCCTTGTCTTATAAAAGGGAATTTCTAGTAGCCTCTCTAGGTAGTAATGGTAGGAGAAAAAGATAGATAAATAGAATAGTGTTGTAGAAGATTTATTACAGAACTTTCATCATTCTATAGCAATTTTGCAATCAATTTCAAGAAAATTATTCATATCTATTATCCGATCTTAGAATTTTTATTAAGATCAAGCAATAGAAGAAGGAAAATTATATTAGACCGTGCACATGTGGCCTATGTTTTATATTTTATTCTCTATTCATGCATACTAAATGCTCCATGCAAATTTATTTTTGGATATAGTCTTGATAATTGATTCTCAGTTACTAGCTTTTATGTTCTTCTAACTTAGACTCTTAGGAATTGAATCATGTTATGATACTCTTTTATCTTCCTATTGAAATCATGTTAGATTTCATATTATGTTGTTAGGGAAAAATAGTTTTGCAAGGATCTGAAACATCTTGTTCAAGCTCGGGTTCCCTTGTTTTTTTCAAACCTTAATGGGTGCTTCTCATGGAAGGATTTGAATGACTAATTTATGCTTTATAGGTCATAGTTGCTCATTCTCCTTCCAACAATGAAGGGTCTTTGGCATTATGTATTCATTTTATTAGAATCAAGAGCCTATTAGAGTTTTGAAATGTTATAAAAAAAATTGGTGCATCGCCTTATGTTAAGTTTTATTCTTGCATTTTCTTCTCCCTTTCCCCAAACACAAAGGAAGAGTTGGCTTCTTTAAAAAATCCTGGAGGTTATTTAGTGGAGTGCAAGAAGGTCCCCCATTCATTGAATTTCCCATAAGGTTGTTCAAAGAAGCACAAGCTTTCATGAACAACAATATAATCTATGGATACTAGTATGTACTCCTTGTTGTTAGATGTTGGTGATAATTTCCCAATAAAATCTAACCCCCATTTATCAGATGGTGTTATTGCTAACTATGGCTGCAATGGCATTTCATCTTTTTTTTGGCCTTCCCATTCTTTAACACCTATCATAGCCCCTTGTGTACTTCACTACATCCTTATGAAGATTTGGACAATAATAGCCAGTTGTGATAATATTAAGATCTTTCCTCTTTGTCGCAAAGTTTCCCCACAAGGTTCATCATGGAATGCTCTAAGAATTTCATAGACCTCATCTTCTCTAATACATATCCTCATAATGTTATTTGGGACAATGTAAAAGAATTATCCATTTATCCAAGAGTAGGGAAAACTCTTTTGAACCAATTATCTCTTTTATCTTGGGGAGAAATGAGGTGGTGTCCACCCTACTACTAGATAGTTGGCAATGTCTAGAAACCAAGGTGTATGCAAAGATAGAGAAAATAAATTCTCATCTAGGAATGAATCATCAACAACATCTAATTTGGTTGGAATTTTGGATAGAAAATTTACCACTACATTTTTTTTGCCTGGCTTGTCCACAATGGTGAAGTCAAATTCTTGAAGCAAAAGTAACCACCTTACAAGCCTGTCACCAACCACTAGTTTGTTCATGAGATACTTGATTATTGTGTGATCAGTGTGTATGAACACTAGATATCCTGTAATATAATGCTCAAATTTTTTTACTACATATACTACTACCAACATCTCCTTCTCTATCACTATATAATTGAGTTATGCCCCTTGTAGATTTTTACTGATATAATATATGGCATACTCCTTTTTGTGTTCCTTTTTCCCAAGTACAACTCCTATAGAAAAATGAGAAGCATCCATATGGATATGGAAAGTTAAGGTCCAATTTGGTCCTCTCAAGATAGGGGTTTTATTTAGTGTTGCCTTGAGTGCTTTAAAACAGTGTTGACAAGCAACTATCCATTCAAATTATACATCTTTGGACAGTAAAAAAAATAGTGGAGTTGCATGTTTGCTAAAATCTTGGATGAGTCTCCTATAATACCCAACACATCCTAGGAAACTTCTAACATATTTTTTTCTTTGAGGCACAGGGAGTGTTGAGATTACTTCAATTTTGTTGGGGTTCACTTGAATTCTTTGATTTGACACAAAATTTCCCAATATAATCCCTTTTTTCATCATCATGAAACATTTTTTATGACTCAGGGATAGGTTGTGTTCATGACACCTTTTATCACCTTCTCTAGATTTCCAAGTGCTTCATCATATGTATTCCCATATGTTGTGAAATCATCCAAGTAAACCTCCATGGAATCATGTGCAGAGCATGAGAATATACTCAATACTACCCTCTAGAAAGTGGTTGGTACATTACATAGGCCAAAGGGAAAGAAAAAATAAGCATATTTACTCCAAGGGCATGTAAATGTTGTCTTGTATTGGTCTTCTGGGGAAATCTTAATTTGATTATAGCCACTAAATCCATCTAGAAAGGAGTAATTTTTACTTGCTAATGAATCAAGCACTCGGTTAATGAAGGGGAGTGGAAAGTGGTCCTTCCTAGTTGTAGCATTTAATTCTTGGTATTCTACACATACTCTCCACTTTCCTCCTTTCTTTGGTACAACTACTAGAGGTGACACCCATTTACTATTAGAGATAGGATATATAAAGCCTACATCAAGTAATTTAAATTATAATTCTATTTTAACTATGTCTCTAACTAGAAGGTTCATTCCTCTTTTTGGTTGTCTTATGGATTTAAAACTAGCATTGATGTAAATCCTTTGCATCCACAATTCTATATCTATCCCCTTCATGTCATGATAATCCTATGTAAAGGCTATTGTGTGTTCTTTTAGCATAGTTATCAGTGATGTCAGTTGTAAATCATTCAATTGATTTTTAATGTTCAATGTTTTACCCGACATGATCTTGAAAGTCTTGGATGTTGTTTGCAGTGATGAGATTTCAAGTCCCACTATGTTTGGAATACATTGATGTGGTAAAAAATTATGAAATATTTGGGAAATTGACTCAGATGAACTAGTAGGGATAATTTTTTGTAGAGGATCTTGCAAGCATGTCAATCATTCATGATGATGCAGGTCCCTACCATAGTCATTTTGCACGATGTTTACTATCAATTCCTATTCATCTTGGTGTTCTAACAGTGGATTGTGTTCAATAGTCATCAAGGCTTGCAAGGAGTATTGATCCTCCTCATTTAGGGAAGGCCAAATTGTTTTTTCTAGGTCTGCATGTGGCTGGGTTGGTGGATAAAGGACTAATTTCTTAGTCATATTTCAATTAGATATAATTGTATTCTCAAACTTGCGGCCTATGAAGGCATTTTTTATTGATATCCAAGTTCTTCCTAAAATGAATGGGTAACCTACAAGATTATCCTTTGGTTGCAACACCATGAAATCTATAGGGTACTCCCATGAATCTAGTGTTATTACCAAGTCTTCAATTATACCCTCAGGTTTGATTGTGGACCTATTTGCTAACTATAGAACAATAGGTTTAGGTATAAGTTCTATCAAATATAACAACTTCATGGTCACTTTAGTTATTACATTGATAGCTACTCCCAAGTCAATTAGGGTTTTCTTAAGGAGAGTGTCATTTATCTTTACATCCACCATAGAACTTTTAGGGTCTGCATACTTGGGAAGCTCCTTAATGGCTTAGATATGGAGTATTTTGATACAAGCATCTTTAATTTATCCCAATAGCTTTGTTTCAACTTATGTTTGATGTCTTTGAACTACTAATCTTTCAAGGAATGGAGGATCTAGACTTGGATTGGTTTGGTTACCTTGATTTGACTTAGGCTCCTCAGATTGAATGTCTAAGTTCTCTACTGGGGGTTATTCATGAACTAATTCAATGATTTGATTGGATGAAGTCCAGCCAAATTTTTCCATAATCAGAGGTGTACATCACTCACCTCTACCCCATAAGTAGGGTATTGAACAACTTCAATAGTGTAGACCTATTGAACGGGCTTGTTATTGGGATTAGGTGTAGGTTGTGTTGGCATTTGAGTGCTCTAGGTGGTTTTGGTTTTGGATTTCTTGGGTTTTACATAATGGTTTATTGTTTTGGCTGCAAGGGTTGTTGTTGCTATTCATAATTCATGTTTTTGTTTTTCCATTGTTGGACTCTTTTCCACTGGGGTTGCTATTTGTTTTATTTTGGTGGCCATTGGGAATTATAGCTAGATCCTGGGTAATTTTGTGATGGCCTCATATTTTACTATTGTTGGTTCCAATTGGTTTGAGGAATTTTCCATTGTTAGTTTTTCATATTGGCCCAAGACTGAGGATTCCAATTAGGAAGATTTAAATTATTACCAAGAAATGACATATTAAGTAATTCAAAGAATCTTGGGGCATACCTTATCTTGTATGACACGGTTTCCTTTGAGATATATAGAATACTTTTCCATTTTATCCTTCCAATGCATGAAAAATATAATGTCCCATCAAAGATACTTGCCACCTTCTTACATTTACAATTAGTCCTTCTTTGTCTACAATGTGGGTAGTATTCTATAAGAGCTTCCTCTACCTCCTCTTACTTCTTTTTGATATGGAGGGTATCTAGTTGTGTAGCTAGATGGTTGATAATATTATCCTTCATATTAGACAACAAATTACTCAATTCAACTCTAGAGACTCCATTGGATGGTTTGATGATGAAAGATTCCCTTTCTCCTCTAAAATTCTTTGTGAAATACATTTTCTTTTATGCCTTGTAAATCTCCTTAAATGGTGCTTGATATATATCTCCCACTCCAATGAGGTTAAGTGCATCTATACAATCCTCGTTAATCCCCCTTAAGAATATCATATTTAAAGACTCGTCAAAGAGTGTATTTTGGTGGGATTTCTTAAGGAAAAACTAGAACCTTTCCATGTAGTCTTCCAAAGATTCATCCTCCTTTTGTGACATCCTAAAGATGACATCTCTCTTTCTGTCAATTCATCTACAATAATCCTAGTACTTCTCCAAGAAATTTTTCTTCATGGAATTCCAATTAGAAGAAACATCTCTTCCTAAACCCATGAATCATCTCAAAGCAACATCCTTCAGGATTGTTGGAAATAGTTTGAGCCTATAAGCATCTATAGTATAATCATAACTTTTGAACAACACATCAAAATTAAATAAGAATTTATTTGGCTCCTCCATAACCAACCCATAGAAGATAGGTAATGCTGAAGGAAGCATGTTCTTCAATACAATTGCTCTCTCTGAGTTGGAAATGGGGAAATCAAAGGTTACATTCTTTGGTGGGTCTTCCACTACAGCATCACCCATGGTGATGATTTTTGTATGGTAAATCTCCTCTATATCTAACATGGATATTGGTGTTAGGGGTGATTCTTCTTCAAGAATACCCTTGTTATTCACTATGATTACCAGTATTCTCTAAAGCTTCATTTGTTGAAGGGAGAAATATTCCTAGAGAATCTCACCACCTCCAAATAGAATAGTAGTGACTCTTTGGATCAACAACTCCTACATATTGTTATTAAAGAATTTTTGTATTGATAACTAAAAACCTAATTACCCTAATGCTTGAAATAAAAATTCTAACTATAAAATCTTGAAATAACATAGGATAATTATGAATGTAGCACCATCCCCAGTAGCAGTGCCAAAAATGTAAGGCCTAACTAATGTATAGTCAACTTGGTGTTAGATACACAATTCAAAGGAAGGGTTCCTAGCGGAAAAGTCCACTAAATCCTTGCTAAGGCTTCATTTAATTATCAACCAAGGATTTGTAAACTTTGATGATGTTGGAACTGTATGTGAATTCACAAAGTCTACATGGCCTATATCATCAAATATAGGTGGTTTACGCATGTGTAGGAAAACATGAAAGAATTGAAAAGGAAAATAAAGCATAAACTACAAAACAAGAGAAATAACTTAATTTTCTATTGATGTTGTGGGTACCTTCAGCTTACACTGTAACTAATAATTTCTAACTTGAACTTTGTAGCTTCATTAACACTACTAACTCTTACTCCTACCTACTTGAATTACTTTGGACGATGACTCAAGACTTAATATAGAAGGTGAATCATAAAAAATATATCACTCACATGTGTGTAATGAAGAATCTATTGAAATGAATGCAATAATATGAATATTTATTATAATAGCATAAATTAAAGGTGGGTTAACAGTACCTTGAGTGTCCCTTGCTCAAGTTGTTGTTCCCATAGGATAAACCAAATATGTGCTACTTGAATCAACTAAACATAATGGTAAATAGAACATATTCATTGTATATAACTGAACTCTCACAATATGACAAGAATATTCATAGATCTTTCATTCATGAGTGCATATCCATTACAACTGATAAAAAAAACTATCAATGCAAGATTGTCTACTAGAAAATAATACTAAAAAATATTAAAAACACATGTATCTCTCTAACTAGATTCACTTCTCAACCATCGCTCCAACTATATAGGTTTGGGAGTAGGTTTATTTGCAAACAGACTAAAAATTGAAATTAAATGAAAGTTCCCACTCTCCTTTAAAATATAGAGAGACAAAGTCTTTGCAATAAAAACTATAACTGAAACAAATAGAAGAAGATAACTAGGTTTGCAACTCTACTTTAATGACATGGAAGAGACGTGCTCTAGACAAATAGTCACAACAGTTTCCTTGTTCATCACAAACTCCATCCTTCAATCATCTTATTGAATGCTCTGATGACTCCCAATTGATCATTCCAATGATTCCCTTTATCATTTCCTACAATTTTTATGTGCCTATCCATTCTAGAATTTCCCCTGCTTATTGGCCTAAAATCCTTCTGCTACGGGTTGAGTTCTCTAGTTGTTGTAGGTTGCTATTCTAGCTGCAAGGAGTTAGTTCTCATCCAAAGGATACACACTATTAACAATCATGAATTAAACACAAATTCATACATTCATCATGCAAATATCAACATATCATAATCATATTGCCACTCATCAAAGTCTAGTTTAGATTGCATAAAGGATATAAAAGGTATATAAGTTCAAGAATGTATATGAAATAAATAGCTTAAAGTGTTTAAAAGATATGGAATAAACAACAGAAAACTAGCTATTAATTAGGCTCATCAACTTGTCCATCCATCGATCTCTATGGGTATTCCTTTCATACTCATACACTATAATCTCATAAAAAATACCCATAAACTAATACACTGGAATCTTTTCACTCACTATTTTTTGCTTCTTTACCATTTTTTAGATTGTAGGCCACTATCTTATATTTTCTAAATTCCATTAGTTCATTTCCAAAATTGCATGTGTATTATCCATATGTTCACAAATTTGTAAATGTTGCAAGCCACCACAACGAACATACATGTCTTCCAAGCATAATTTCTTGTTAAAAATTTGACCATCCACTGTTTCACATAAAATGCTATATATGAAATACCTTGAAGGTCTAGGAGGAGCCCTTATGTTACATTTTTGCAAAACATTGTTAGTATGCAAATCTACACATATATGTGGATAAACATCATAATGAGTAGAAAATTTAACATATACCGTACAATAAGAAGTACATGTGTGATTTAGTTTGACATAAAAATTATTTATCATTTCAAAATATCTTTGACTAATTTTAATTTGAGGATACATCTCTTGAAATTTGGAAAAAAAAATATGTTTGAGTCATATCCAAAAAATTCTTCAAATGTGGATCACATATTTGACTTCCAATCTTCCTTCTTAAAACATCTCTTTGATTGGGAGATATCATTGTGTTCTTCCAAAATTCTTCAATTAAGGATCTCAAGGCTTCAGCTTGATTGCTTTATCTTTTTGTGATTATCTACCGGAGAATGCCCATAATTCATTGTTATTTGGATCCTCCACTCTTTGACACCTTCCCATGGATCTCATTAGAGATGATCTACTTATTTTCAATACTTTACTTGTCTTTGTAATGAGGCAAGCTTTCTTGGTTTGAATTTGTACCATTGTTGATGTCATGACATGTCGGGTGCCATTACTATCTTTCATGCATGAGGTAGAACCCAAACTCTCACATGCACTCGTTAGATTATTTACAAAATATTTCTCTCTTGAATTATATGATGTTCTTAGCCCAAGAATCTTCAATATGGGCCTAAATTATCATTGCATCCTCATTTCAACAAATTGTTAACATCTTTTGGTCTCATTTAACTTCTCAAAAAATAATCTCCATATCCTCTTAACATATCTTTTACAAGTATGCTTTGGAATCTTATAAATTATTGGTTTAAAAATATTAGCATCAATATCAATCAAATACTTAGGATTTCTATACAAAACTTTAGGTGTTCTCAAAGGTAGAGTTTCCTCAACATTAGGAATGTCAACAACATTAAGGATAGATGGCATACCTTCAACTAGAGATTAAAAGGATGATGTAACTTGAAATTGAGATTAAACGAAAAAACTCATAATAAACATTTGAATTCTAGAAACATAAAAATATTACCTTATATAATCAAATTTGATCTAAAAACTTCAAATTTTCATCTTCTATGTTGTCAAATGAACAAAAAGGTGGTGGAAAGGTGATGGAATATACAAAATATTTTTTTGAAAGATGTCAACACCATGAAAAATCATTTCTTTGGTGGATAATGCATAGAAACCAAACAAAATAGGAGAATGTGGACCTAAAACACAAGTCACATGCCTCTTTTTACCATTTTTAGTGTGGGCTATTTGGTGCTCGCCAAATTTGGCACTAGCCAAATTTGGTAAGCACCAAATAACCTTTATTAAGATTTTGTAACCCTTAACAAATTGGGAAATAGGAGAGAGAGAGAGAGAGAGATAGAAGAGAAAAAGAGAAAGAGAGAAGGAAAGGGAATGAGTCACACACACACACACACACACACACACACACACACACACACACACACACAGACCCTCACTCATAAACCCTTTACCCTTAATCATAGACCTTAAAATCTATACTGATACCCTCAAATATAAATTTAATACCCTAAACCCTACACCTTAACCCTAGATACCTTATACCATCAACCCTAAACCCTACACCCTTGACCTATACCATCAACTATACCTCTAATACCCTAAAACATATAATTACTACCCTTAACTCTAAACCATACACCCTAAACCCTAAAGCCTATTCTAATACCCTCGGCCCATAACCTTATATGTTAAACCCTCAACCCTATACCTTATACATTATACCCTCAACCATAAATCCAATACCCTAAACCCTAAACCCTATAATACCCTAAACCCTATACCTTATGTACCTCATACCTTGTACCATCAATCTTGTACCCTAAACACTATACCAATACCCTGAACTCTATACCCTATATCTTATACCCTATAATTTACCCTAAACCTTATACTATCAATTTTCTACCCTAAACCTTATACCAGTACCCTACCCTCTACACCCTATACCATAAACCCTATACCCTATACCCTAAATCCTATACCTTGAACCCTATACTTGTACCACCAATATTGTACCCTAAACCCTATACTAATATTATAAACCCTAAACTCTATACCCTATGTACTGTAAACCTTGTACCATCAATCATGTACTCTAAACCCTATACCCTATGTAACCTAAACCTTGTACCATCAATCTTGTACCCTAAACCCCATATTGATACTCTAAACCCTATACCCTATATGCTATACCCTATACCCTATATCCTATCTTGATACGCTAAACCCTATACCCTATATTGATACTCTAAACCCTATACCCTATATATCTTACACCCTATATCCTATACTTGGGTGGGGAGAGGGGTGAGATAGATAGAGGAGGATAGGGAAAATCCTAATAAATGTTGAAGCTTGAAGTAGTCTTCTCTGGCATGAATGAGGTAGCACACTTAAATTCAGTGAGAAAGGAATGAAAGGGTGGAAATTTTAGCCTAGATATCTTAACTTAAAACTTGAATTGGAGCAAGATAATGTTGGCATTCCTGCAACTAGATTTGGTTTTCATAGCAATTCTTATAATACCAATGGAAAGGATAATGGGTTTTTAGGGATCAACAAAAATGTTGGAAGTCTTGAAAATCACAGTCTTTTCCACAGTGGATAGCTTGAAGCAAAAGATTGCATAGTACCCTATTGATTGGAAAGGGTGGATTTAGTGTTATTAATAATGAAATTATTGGTAATTCTACTTGCTTGACTTAAATATCAAAAAGAAAGGGAGTGGGATTTTTTATAATCATGCAATTTGTGCCCACAGAGGTATCAAAAGACCATGTTATAATTTTGAAAATATAAGTGAACAAGTGATAGTAGGAGAGAATATAGATGAAAAAAAAAATAGGGAAAAAAATAGTCTTGATTCTTCATGGGGTAAGGGTAAGCAAGAACATCATATAAGCGATGAATTATTTGTTGGTGAAAGAAAAGCTCAAGATCATAATCAGATAGGTGAAAATGTAAATACTTAAAAGAAGTTGATGCATTATAGTAATTTTAAGTTAAATAAATTTTATATCCTTTATTGAGGACCTCAATAGTACCACCTATGGCAAGATCCACCTACCCATGACCCATTCTTGATAGGGGTAGAGGACCTTAGGTTCACAATTTTTCCAAGTTATGGTGTCTAGAAATAGAGAAAGTAACTCTATTGAAGAGCATCAAAAGTTGATGGGAAATCTAGGACAATGGAACACCACCAAAAATCATTGTGAAATGCTTCCATAGCATTTCCCATAGCTAAATTGTTGGGTAATGGCATTAGAGGTGGTACTAACCTCAAATTTTTATGACACAAAATTTCTCTTAAGGTTTAATTGTCTTTTTTCCCAAATGCCTCATATTGGACACTAAAGGTTTTGCAACCATCACATGATTTGAGAGGCCCAACATCAATAACTACAACCTTAAACTATGCACCTTCATAACCATTTTGATTGTTATGACACCACCAAAATTCCTCTTCAAAACTCCATTTTACTCCCACAACACTTTACCCAATATCCTCAACCCTAAGCCATGTACCCTATACACTTAACATTGTGCCCTCAACCCTAAACACTATCCCTCAACCCTATAGTTAAACCCTAAACCCTATACCCTATGTACCCTCAACCCTATACCCTAAACCTTATACCCTAAATCCTATACCCTAAACCCTCAACCCTAAATAGATACCTTATACCCTCAATCATAAACCCAATATCCTCGACCTTATACCCAATATCCTCAGCCCTAATCCATATACCATATACACTTAACCTATACCCTCAACCTTGAACACTATCCCTCAACCTAATACCCTCAACCTTGCACCCTCAACCCTACACCCTCAACCATAAACCATAACCCTAAACCTTATACCTAACACTTTGTACCCTAAAACCTAAACCATGAACATCTAGACTAGGCCATGAACAAGGTGGATGTTGTGAAGGGTGTTACCAAGCATGCAAAGCTTAACAGGTAGGAGAAAAGTTCACCAGGATTTATGGACCTATTGAACCAAGAAACAAGGGGCTTTGAGGAAGAAATGTGAATGAAATTTTGGACTTAAATAGGCAACTTGATAATCATACTTTGTTGTGGGAAGGTTTGTCTATATTAAAAAAAATAAAGGTTGCACATGTAAGAGAGGATGTCTCAAGAATGGACAAACTATAAATGAATCCTATAAATAGAGTAAAGTTTGTAGGTCAAAAGAATATACCTCTCATTTAAGATGTCAACAACCATTGTGTTACACCCCGTTGTGTTATTACCTATTTACTTTTACCTTGATGGGTTAAGAATGCTTTAATATATATATATATATTATTGTGTTTTGCATATGAATCTTGATGGAATTTGATGAATGCATGGTTAATTCAAGTTGATATTTTATAATGATTCTAACAATGGGATATGATGCATATGATTGTATTGTTATCAACTAACTACTGTTATGATGTACTAAGCTAGATGCAGGAATAGGCTTGAACCTCTAGAAGAGAGGCGGAGTATCACTCAGGAGAAAACTTGGTATGGTAACCTGATGAACCTAGTTGAGCATACACACACTCACACCCTAGTTGGTATAAATTGAGTCAAGTCAGTTTTGGTGAATAGTAAGTAACCCTTTGTCTAGGTTGTGAATTTTTTGAAGTGGTTTAAGATTTTTTCTATGAGTATTTTGACTAAGGTTATATGATTGAGATTTATATCAAGTGAGAGTTATTTTTTCTGTGTTCTTATTGGAATATGTTGGTCGATGAATTATATACATAGAATGTATATATGTATATATGTACATTTCTGTGATAACTCGTACATATGATTATATGTGTGCATGAGTATACATAGGTAGACATACCTATGCATACTCATGAACAAATAACCCATATGTATCAGAGTATAGATTGGATAAAAGTGACATTTATATAAAACTTCATGTATGTACATTGATCAATGAGTACATGCATATATGTGTTTGAATTTGATAATTGAAATAATGATATAGATATAATATAATATATATTAATATGTATGTATATAGTATGTTGGTAGAAATAGGGTGATCCCATAATAGTGGTTTACACTTTTTGGGACATCCTGATTTTTGCTGAAATCACATATTATTAGAAAATATAATGATTTAAGCCTTGAAAAGTTCCATTGAAAGGATTCTAATTGAAGAGGGTTTGATCAAATCACCTTAGATCAAACCACCTTGGATAAAACCCCACTAGTTTTAAACCATACCTATAGCAGAGTCTCCTTTACACCTATCAAAATGCTAATAAAAACCCACTTTTGATTTACCTTTCAGGGGATCAAAACAATTCATTTAAAATTTATTTTTTGTAAGTATGTCATCCTTATTATAAGCTTCCCAAAAAGTATAACTTTAAATATATTTAATTTGATTATTATTTTTTTTTTTGGTGAATGTAGGTTTTTCACCGAAAATCAAGCTCCATGTTCTACACATGTGGAAAAATAGTATATTATCAAAAAAATATCTAAAAAATATCTATGCACTTGATATTGATGTCTTTGATCCAAAATAAAAAATTAAAAAAAAATGAATTTTTATACATACAGAAAAAGTTATGTTGTAGCAAGTAAACCTATGTCTAAATTGTAACTGGTCTGACTTCAAAACTTAATTAAGAAAAAATATTCAATAAAACACTATGAAACCAATTGCATGCACTAGATATCATAGTTACAAATCTAAATTTGAAAAAATTACAATTTTATCCTTCATATAAAAAAAGTTATGTGTTAACAAGTACACATCACTCTATAAAAATAGTATTTACTATTGAAAACTAGTTTTTGAAGGAGATGGAAAAAGAAATGCAATTTTATTCAAAAAAAATTAAAATATATATTTAGAATCTACAAATAAAATTTCACAAATCACTAGTTTGCATCATCTTCAAATTCCTCATGGTTTAGCAACTATAGGTGCCCGAAAGTGAAGATTTAGTTAAAAAAATCAATTCAATGTCTAGTTTGGCCAAAAATTGTAAACCAGTATTGTGGGATCACCCAACATTTATACATATATACTAATATATGTATATATGTATGTATACATATGATTATTTAATATAAGCTAATATCTACAGGTGATAGATGTATTTAATAATCAAGTGGATGTGATTATATATATTATGTGGTTTACATATATATATATATATATATATATATATATATATATATATATATATATATATATATATATATATATATATATATATATATATATATATATATATTAATAGTATATAATATATATAATGGTTGATATATATATATTGATAGTGCATAAGTATTTATCATAGTGCATTTTATTAAGCACTGAATTTGTGTAAAGGAAAGCACATGAGTTAACGTTGTTGTTAAACATATTAAAGTTCTATAGTGAAGCGCATAGTATAGCATTGTATTATTTACAAATATGTGGCTAAAGTCTACACATAAAGAAAGTGAAAGACTAAGCCAATGAAGACTTATTCACCATGCATGAAAGAAAGAATATAGCTTAAACATTGCAAAAAGATTAAATGTAGATTCTAACAAATAGAATAAGCCTTTGGTAGTGCTATCTTATGGGGCACTAAGATGTGAATATGTGGCACCAAGTCTAAAGTATGTGAAGTAAATAAGAAGTGTAAAACCCATTCCATGTACAAGTACAATATTTTGTTAAATTTTAAACTCAATCAATGAAGTGCTGATAGAAATATGAGAGGGTAGTCAACTTGCAAACTTAGTAGGAAACCTATAGCTTTTCATTGTTGTCCCTTGACTCATTAAAAGAGTCATGTTGTCTCTCATAAAGAGGCTGACTCAACCATTGGAGAAATGTGAACTATTATGTGTTGCAAATTTGTGATTTAATTAGTTGAGTCATTGCATGTGAGTAGGAAGGTGGCAGAATTACTAGCTTGTTTGTAGCCTTTGTAAGCTCAAATTTTAGTATATATAGATGTGCTCTTCCTATAATTTGTTACACTTCTCATTTTGATTTCTTTGTCGTTATTCTATTACATTTTTTGTGCAAGTGAATTAGAGAACTTGAGAATTAGTGAGTTGCTTTATTATTTCGGAATTATATTGTTGAGAGAATTTGTAAGGGGCTACTGGTTGGAAGTTATTTTAGCTTTGGTGAAGTAGAATTCATGGAGGTGAAGGCTAAGGTTGGAAGGAATCATTTTCAAGTTGGAACTTATATCCAAGCATGCTAATTTTTATTCTTCATTTTCTTATGTTTCAAAGGTTATTTGAATATAATGCCTTTTTTTGGAAAGATTGTTTGAATGCATGAGTGCTTGTTCGTATGAACTTAGATGTTTCCTAGCTTTGGAATAATCTATGTATGCATGGTATGTATGTTATTATAAACTTAGTTAATTCCTAAATGGAATATGCTTGTGTGATTCTTGATTGAATCTTGAATTAGTGAACCCTATTATGGGGATTACATTTATATAATGTTAAAATGTGTATGGCTTAAATGATATTAGGAATATACTAGTTCATTAATTCTATTTAGATAATGCACGTGATGGAATATGATGTTATCTTATAGTATTGTTATGATTAAATCAATTTAAACATAATAGGTTAGTAGAGTTATTCCTGGGGTTAGTGAAATCCATGGGAAAGGGGGTAACTTAGATAGTCACTAGATTGTGTACATGTTTGGTTAGTGTGGTTATACCTGGGGTTAGTGAAATCTATGGGTAAGGGTGTAACCTAGATAATTAGTTTATTATAAACTTGAGTATTCCTTGGGTTAGGGTAATCCACGGTTAAGGGAATAACCTTGTTGAATATTTTATTATGTTATCATCTTAGGGTAATTGTGTGTTATGTTTATGGTCAATACCAAATTGAGCTTAAGGGTGGGTGGACAGATGACTCTCACTGGAAGTACTAGGTGTTAAATTCTTTGGCCAAGGTAGTGTAATTAGCCACTATTTACAATGTTAGTTTAGTGTGATCCATGATTTCAATCTAGGTAGGGAAACCAATGTGTGGTAGCTCTAGATATGTAGGACACAAAACTATGCTCAATAAGGCTAGGATTATGGGGTTACCAAACCAATCTCTTCGTCGAAGGGTAGGGCCATCTTACCAATAGGGTAGATGTGTGGAGGACTACATTAATTCCATGGTTGGTAGAAAATCTCATGAGTGATGATCTCCCTCATACAGTTGGCAACCAGTGTAGTGTCTCTCCAGTTGTTGCACTTTGATTTAGTTTTTTTTTGTTCAGTTGATAGTTGTTTTAGCTTTTTTTGATACTATGCTACTTTACTTCAGTTACGACACTGATACTATGTTGGTTTTTATACTTTTTTGATGATACATTAGAAACATTGTTGATCATCTGGTTACGTTTGTGTGGTGATATTATGATGAACATTATGTGTGTTATGGTTTTATGTTGTTTTGGAGCATTAGTGTGTTTATGATGATGTATCTGATGGTGTTTATGATGTAATATTATATGTTAGTCTTGGTGAAGGAGACAGTGTAGCATTACTCACTCGTGAGTACCCTGCTATGCTACGACTCTCTTTCATGGTGTGATTGTCAGTTTATGCAGATATGTTTGACAGTGTTGTTTGATGTAGTTTGTAGGTATTAGGCATCAAATCCACCTACTTTGTCAGGTTTGAGTGTGCCATGACCTAATGGAAATATGTTGTTTTGGAGATAATGTTAGGTCCTTCTTTGGCCATCATTCCCTTATAGGATGATTATCTGTGTTTTCACTTCTCGTTGTATTGTTGTTTTGGTATGTTGTGTTGTTCATGTTTGCGTCTTGATTGCAAATTCATTAATTATTTAAATTGTTTATTAATAGGTTATTTGATTTAGTGTAATTTTGTTGAAATGATAAATTAAAATAGTCATGTTTATGGTTGGATTAATTAAATTAATAAATAGGATATTTAATTAAATGTGTTTGTTAATTTTAAGCAATAGATATTTGTTGATTTTAATGTGCAAACTTAAATATATGGAAAGTAGATATTTTTGAAGGGTTTATTTTCAAGATATTATAGATAAATATATGGAATCTTGATATGGAGTCAGAAAGTGATATCTTGGGTAATTATTTTGTGTGGGGTAAAATGTGTATAATAAACAAGATCACACAAGCAATGAAACATTTTACATTAAATATTTGAATCATAAAACTAATATAATTTTAGACAAAGCAAATCTCTAAAATCGTTCCATTGTTCTTTATTCTCAAGGATTCATTAAATTGTATTGGATCTCAGATTTGTGTATGCACTATGATTGTTAGAATGACAACTTGAGAAACGAGATGCTATTCAAAATGCAAGAATATAGTTCCTACATGATTTAATAAATTGTATGATAATGTTCAATGATGTTATGATATTAAAGGCTGCAAATGATAATGGCGATATGACAATGGATAATGATGCTAAGAGCAATGGTGGAAATGTTGTATGAAAACTAAAATAATAACTACAATGTAGCTATGAACTAAGACATGATTCTAAACTAGAATGAAAAAAAAATTCTAAATGTTAAATCCTCAACAATGCTAAATACTCAAACTCTAAATGCTCCAAATGCTCCAATGGTATTCCTACATAATAAGTTTACTCAAAGATGTGATGTTAAATGTTGTAGAAAGGGATTGTATTTATAGGATTTCCAAAGCATCTTATAATGTGACAACAACCAATGGTCAAGATTTCACCATGAGAGATGAACGGTGGAGATGGAAGAATCATGGGGGATGTTCCCTTAACCAAGGGAAACATGCCAAATGTATGAGAGAATAAAATGTGTTGCGATTGTCAAGTGTCCAAAGTTTGTTTTGGAATTGGTTGAGAATAATGCAATTTAAATATTTGACATATTTAAATACATGTGTCACTTGATGATGTGGCCAAAAGTATTGTAGACATGTGACTAAATTTGAATTTTGAATTATTCAAACTTAGTGAGAAGATATTTAATTAAAAAAACTATTGAAATTTGTTTATTTAATTAAATTTAGAAGAATGTGGTTTAAGATGAAGAATTTAGAAAAGTGTGAACTATATAAATAAATTAAGAATTTATTTATAAGTAGATGAAATAAAAAGGGTCATTAATTAAATAACTAGTATTTAATTAATTAATTGTCTTGACTGATTTTAGGTGTATACATTTTGCCCCTCTTTGAAGTAATGTGTTTACATGTTGCTTCAAAGAAAAATTTGTTGTTGATGCCAACAAAGAAAAAAAAATGGATGCCCCAGACATTGATTTTTAGGTGATGACAGATATATGGCCCCTCGGGAGATAAATCAGTGAAATTTTGAATTTTTAGGATTTTTCAAAAAAAAAATTGAAATTTTGATGATTTTTCGATGATTTGATGATGATTTCAAAATTTTATAATTCAGAAACAATTTATCTCATGAAAAATGATGTTTAAGCCACTAGGTGATGATTTGATTAATTAAGCCCCTTTTGAAAAATAAAACAATCCCATAAAAATCCCTCTTAATTAACCTTTAAAAGGATAAAAAGGTGGAATAAAAGTTCATTTGTGCATTTTGGGTTTGAAGATTTGAGAGTGATATAGCAATCTAGAAATTTGGAGCAAAATGGTGATCCCCTACCACACACACCAATTCGAGTGTGTCAAATGTCACAACTACCTAGTAGTGTACAGACCTCCGATATGTATCCCAAAAAACTTCCTCGTAAATTGTGCAATTTGTTTTTCCTGTGTTTTTCCACATTTGAATTTGGTTTTAATAGATTAATTGTTCTAGTGCATAGGGTTAGTATTGTAGTGCATTTTTAGGGGGATTTAGCGCTTAGAGCAAAACATTTAGTGCATCTGATAACTCTTCTAGCACATAGGATTTATTAGCACGTAGGTGAGGTATTTTAGCACATTAGGTCAATGGTGTAGCACATAGGATCTTTTAGCACAATGATAGAGGGTTTTAGCGCATTGGTCAAATTTGATGGCGCATAAGGTATTTCGGTGCATTGAAACCCTATTTTGGCATGTTCATGAATTTTTCTGGCACATGCATGCTTTTAGCACATAAAAAGACTATTTTAGCACATACATGGCAAAATGATGAATTTTTTATTAGACTCCCTAATTTTGATGATTTTTTATTGTGTCAAATGTCGATTTGATAGATTAGATGATGATTGATCTCATGATAGGTGAGATTCAATGATAGGATGATGATAATTGACCTCATGATAGGTGAAGGCCAATGATAGTTTGATTTATTGATTGACCTCATGATAGGCGAGGTGCATTGATAGATTGATTGATAAAACCTCATGATAGGAAAGGTTGAATGATAGATTGATTGATAAACCTCATGATAGATGAGCTTGAATAATAGATTGATGCTTGCAATATTTGATCAAATTCTCACTAGAGCTAATTAGATTGATAGGCTGATTGATTTTGATGGATTGATAGGTTGATTGATGTCAATTGATTGATTGGTTGATTTGTGATTTTGTATGATGATAGGAGCCTTTGATAATCCTTCAGATTTGGGAGCACTTTCCAAGGACATGGGATTTGATTCCACACCTGGTGTCGGCTGAGGTAGCTATTATTGCATGATGCAGATTGTCCTCTTTGATAGATATGACCCAAATTAGGATTAACAAGGGTTTATTGATAAATTTAGCAAAGAGGTGGTATAGTGAGCATAACACCTTTCATTTTCCCACCAGTGAGATGACAGTGAGCCCGTAGGATGTCTATTGAATTCTATGGATACCTATTGTTGGGGAACTAGTATTATATGATTCTACTGAGTAGGGAAGGACCAATGCACTTCATAGAGTATTTTAGGATGATCAAATATGTGGTTATGACATTCCATGGAGAGAGATGGTTAATGCTTATGCCACATTTCCCTCTGTTCTTATCAGATTCATTGGAGGGTTCCTTTGTCCTAATTGTAGGTCAAAGGGACTTTCAATTGGATGGGGTAAGATTCTTGAGAGCATGATTACTCATGGTACTCGATATGCCTAGGGATGTTGTATGCTTGCTCATTTGTACCATGATTTACACTAGGTTGTCTACCTTTGAGGGGCCAGTTTGGAAGCAGGAGTCACGTTGCTTTAGATATGGGCATGGGAGCATATAGTAGTCACATGTCCAATTGTAGAAAAACAACGACCTGCCATGAGACCCTATGTTCATGCTTATGCAGGTCTAGTTGCTCAACCTAGGCTAGGAAAACTAGAGTACTAGAGGAGAGTACTTAATGATTTAGAGTCAGTGACATGGTGGCCCTACCTTGATTGTGACCAG
Source organism: Sequoia sempervirens (assembly GCA_007258455.2). NCBI lineage: Eukaryota > Viridiplantae > Streptophyta > Pinopsida > Cupressales > Cupressaceae > Sequoia > Sequoia sempervirens. The sequence goes on from VDFB02270651.1 coordinate 362,160,402, forward strand.
TGGATGAAAGATGACACTGAGATACTATTTTTGTGTTAGTTTATGTACCTGATTGGGTGGACCTGATTCATCATTGAGAGGTTCTTGCTATTGAGGGTACTTAGGTAGTATGGCAAGGTCCAAGGTATGCACCAGGGAGTGGCTCATTATGCATGGCGACCGATGGATGCGACAAAATGGGGACCTATTTTTTCATATGATGCAGCAATGTAGGCGTTTTAGGGTTTATAGGCCATCATTTGGAAGATTCATCTAGAGATTATTAAGGCTCTGATATCATAAGAGTATCTACAGTACCTCTTCTTACATCCATTCCCATAGATCTTCGGCCCAAATGAGCCAGTGCCATTGTTAGATGATGAGGAGAGGGAAATAGTACATGGGCACATGTGGAGGGGAGATGGGGGGAGATGAGAAGGAGGAAGTAGAGAGAAATGATGACGAGGATGGAGATGGATATGATGGAGGTGATGATGACAATGATGGAGATGGATGTAATAGAAGTGGAGGAGATGAGGTTTGTCGAGGTCCAGCAATATATGTTTGAGATTTCAAAGTGCCTCGGAAGAGGAGATCATTGGTAGTTGTAGCACACTGGCATGTAGAGATCTTCCTTCCCTCATAGTAGTAGTAGACTCAAATTGTTGCATTACAGGTATAGGTTTAAACATTGCAGGGTCATCTTGCACAGGTGTAGGCATTGTTAGCATAGACACACGAGTAGATACAAACACAGGCACAAGCCCAGGCTCAAATGCAGGCATGGATTGCCACACTCACAGCCAAGAGGGACACCTTGAGACTGGGGGTTGATAAGACAGAGGGCATAGCAGAGAGACTGTAGAGATATTTTGAGGGAATAGGTATAGTAGACCACTTCAAAGAGGTATGACATTCTACTAGGGAGGTAGAGTTTTATAGGCTAAAGTATCATAAGGTCATTCTGCTAGAGCGTCGAGAGAGCTATGCGCAATCTCGGTCAGGTAGGTCCTAGTCTCAGACCATGAGCAAAGGTGTTACATAGCCACTTTTGAGAGATCCAAGAGATCCTAATGTAGGTTTGTCTAGTAGGGGAGGCATTGGTCCAGTGATGCTGGCACCATCTCGGGGGAGCACGACATAGCTCTGATGTTATGTCAGATTTGTGGTATTTTAGGACATGATGTATACTTCGTGATTCAATTAAGACACTATGATATACTACAATTTTTGACATTGATAGATCTCTTTATATTATTGGATATCCTTATAAACTTGGACATTATGATTTTGAGGTTATATGCGATGATGATTATCAATTTATGTGTCTATATGATTTATGATGGATTCCTATTCTAGATGCATTTAATTTATGCTTTATGATGCTTATGTGATGTTCTATATGATGATGGTATGATATGTTATGGATGAAAATGATGAAACATGCATTATGATTCTATGATGCTTTATGAATGATGCCTATATGATGTTAGAAACCAAGATCAGATTTGCAAACCAGAATAGACCTTCCACAAAAGAGAAAAACAAAAAAGCAGAAACTATTGCAAAAAGATGTGCAACATTATTATTCGAGAATTCAATAATTACAAGATAAAGATTTTCTTTATAAAAGAAAAGATGTCGAACCCTAATCTTATCTTAAGAAACAAGATAGCTCAAAAGATAAAGATGAGAATTAATTAACCTAGGAAATAAATAATACCTAAGTAAAGTTATGCAAGTGTAATTAAATATTAATTACACCAACACCCCCCCATAAGTGCAACTTAGGGAGAAGCAAATTATTATGCAAATATGAGTCCCAACAACAAGGCCTGATCAGGTACTCATGTACAAATGCAAAGATGAGGTAGAGAAGGAAAACCCAGTGGGACAAAACCCCCTACATTGAGATGACCACTGCAAGAAGCACAGGAAGAACACTGTGGAGTAACACTGGAACCGCAATCCGACAAGCAAGGAAAGATACTTTTGTCTACAACTAAAACCAAAACTGGAATCATGATAATGTGACAGCAGACCCGATGCCACAGAACACTGGAAAACTCACAAATGGGAACAACCCTGGGATCTGTGAAGCAACAGTAAATGAAATGATGACAGAATCTGGAAATTGTGTATCTCGATGCTGATGCCAAATTGTGACTAAAACTCTTCCATGGGAAGGATTACCAAAAATAGACTCTGGAACATTAACCATAAAAACATGGCCCTCAAACTAAGAAGGATCTTAACCAATGCGGATCAATAACCATAATCTCTCAACAAAAGTGTGAACCAATGAATCTGACATGTGTCAAGGAATAGAAAAAATGTGGCCAAAAGAAAATAGGAGACCAGATATAACCCATGCGAGCTAGCATCAAATTAAGATGAATATGGATATGCAAAAAACCCCCCTGAATGGAACTTTATCATAGTTCATTTATTACAATAACCCAATGATTGTAAAAGGAGATCATACAAACATGCATAAACATAAAAATAAAATAGACCTCAAATCTGTGTAGAGGACTAAAACGCCGTAAGAATGATGAAAAATAGATCACCGAGTCAAAAGATATGCCCTCCGGAATGAAAACAAAAACATCTAAGTTCAAAGGCCTAAAAAATAAATCTGGAGCAAGATCTAGTAAAAAAAACCTACACCACTGGATCGACGTCAAAATAATCTTCCCACTGGTATCTCATTTGTGAAAAACTCACATCGTACGCAAAAAATACAACCGATTTCATGAAGACAGCTCTAGAAAGGCCAATAAGGCCTGCAGGCAGCCCAAGGGGCTAAAAAAATAGCCCCTAGTCCCATGCAAGACCAGGGGGGCGGTGGCTAGGGGCTGGGGCGGAGCCCCTAGTCACCCATATGATCACCGCTGGTGCTGAGGGGGCCGGTGGGGCTAGCGCATAGCACCTGATCCTTAATAGGACCACTGTTGGTGCTTAGCAGAGCCCGCAGGGGCTGAACCGGAGGCCCCCAGTCCGCCATGTGACCGGGGCGGTCTGCAGAGGAGCCCGCAGAGGCTGCAAACTGGCCTAGTGGTGCTAGAAGGAGGGAACCACCGGTGGCAGTGGCGGGCTAGTGGCCGCCCAGTGGCCGTCGGGTGGTGGGCTCGATTTGCACTGGGCACGGTGGTACAATTTCCAAAAACATAGATTTTTTTATTTTATTTTTCAAAAATGTGCCTCGGTCTACGTGCTAGGGAGGCCGTACGGCCCCCCAGACAAAATTTTTGCCTCCTGGATCAACTACACCAAAATCGATGAAACGAAGGGCGCTTTTAGGGTTTTTGGCCGCTGCGAACGCGATGGTGAGCTCCATTTCTACCCAAACTACTCCAAAAATTTGGCTACCCCTAGAGCTTGCAAAAAATCTCCCAGCTTGAAACCCTCACAGATCTGGCAAATGATGGCCAAAATCTACAAAGTAAAAGTCAATCCTGAATTTTTCTAGCACTCTAAATCTAATGGTGAGGCTCGATCTGATCCAAAATGTCGCATAGATGAACTCAAGGCATGATACCCTCGAGGAATCCTGAACGAACCCTGCAATGATTTTCTCAAAAATCTGAGAAGAGGCTACAAATCAAGGTTTTGATACCATGTTAGAAACCAAGATCAAATTTGCAAACTAGAATAGACCTTCCATAGAAGAGAAAAACAAAAAAGAAAGAGAGGTTGCAAAAAGATGTGCAACATTATTATTCGAGAATTCAATAATTACAAGATAAAGATTTGCTTTATAAAAGAAAAGATGCCAAACCCTAATCTTATCTTGAGCAACAAGATAGCTCAAAAGATAAAGATGAGAATTAATTAACCTAGGAAATAAATAATACCTAAGTACAGTTATGCAAGTGTAATTAAATATTAATTACACCAAAATATGATACATGTGATGGATCTTATTATGCCAATGCAATGTGATGCATTTTATGTGTTTTGTACTTTTCTAATGTAAATAGATGATGTAATGAATGGATGAATGTATGATAATGTTAATGCACAAGTGAATGGATGGATGGAAATATTGTATGATGGTTCATAGTTCTATGTGTTTATTATTTTTATATGATTCTTATGTAATGATTATGTGATGTATGCAATGATGATATGATAATGCATGGTTGATGATTCTATATGCTTAATGGATGATGTTTTATGCTATGTGAGATGGATTTGATTATGCAAATGATGTGTGAAGTTTATGTGATGATTGTGTTGATCTAGTTAATCCTTTGTTAGTATTGGATTTGATTAATAACAAATCCATCTTCACTACTAGTTTGAGATATTCATAACAATGGCATTATATCCTTGCTAACCAGTCATGTTTCTCTAACACTTTTTCTTCTTGAAAATCTTACTCTATTGGATATGTCTTTCAATCTTCTTATACCATGTCATGTTCTTCAACACCTTTTTCTTCTTGGAAATCTTACTCTGCTAGATATGTCTTTCAATCTTCTTAATGGACCATTTTCTTAATCCATTAATAATAGATGAAATGATTTTGATTATGCAAGTGAGATGCAATGCACTTATTTTTGTTTTTTATGATGTGGATATTATGATGCAATGCATGGATAGATAAATGATGTGAGAATGATTTATAATGTATGCCAATGATGATGCAACTGAGAATGATGTGTTTTTGGTAATGTCAAATGTACTCAATCCATTAATGCTAGAGATATCATCATTGTGAAATTGTTTCAACCTTGGAGAACCCATAAATACATATGCAACATTGATATGAATGCTATCTACCTTAACCATGCAGATCTAATATGCAAAGGTTGTCATTGTAACAACCAATTTTTCATGCTCTTTATCATCATTGAGCATTTAAAGTGTTGAAAGTGAGTACAAGCATTGATGGTATAATTAAACCATGATGACCTGAGTACTACTTCCATGATTTTTGATATTGCAAGTTGACACAAGCATCTAGGTATAATTGAACCAAGATGACGTAAGCATTTCTTGCATAAATAGACAAGATTTAATCATGTTCCTTTGCAAACTCGTAATTTCATCAATGATACTTTGTAGAGCATGTCACATGAAAATTTGCATAGTGATAATGATCAACTCATAGACAACAGACAAAGAAAAATCATACTCCTTCCTAGCTCCTCTAGCTCAATACATCATCAAGTTGCTACAGAGATATGATAACAAAAATCAAAGTACAACAGTTTGAACCTTCATGCTAACATGATAAAGCCATGATTCAGATGAACATCATCCATTAAAGGTTGTTTTGATTTGATTGATTTTTCTGTTTGATGTGAATGGTTGATGTGTTGCTAATTGTGATTGATGTTCAATGTTGGGTTGCATGATGATCATTGTGTTTCTTGTGTTTTCCTACTATTTTTTGTTTGTTAGTTTAAGCTCAAAGTTTATTTGCCTGCAGTGAGTTCAGGATTTTACCCCCAGTCTAGGGTGAGACACGACCGCGATGCTAGGATATGTACATGAAGCTTTCAATGATAGGTAGATTGATGATGAAATCAAATGGAAAAAGTGAATGATCGGCATGCTCAAATAGATGGAAAAGCTAACCTATCACAAATAGCACCTATTGCCAGGTTTTCACTACTTATTTTTATTACACTTTTTCAAATTTATGATTTTTTTTTAATTTTTTTTTCACTTTTTGTATTTTTCAAAAAAATTGTTGTTACCAAGATGCCTGTTTGCCAGGTTTTCATCAAGGTAACCATTTTTTCAAGACTTTTTTTGATGTTTTTGTATTTTTTTTAGGACTTTTACCGATGCACTAGATGAATCAGTTGTAGAAATTCTTGAGATGCAAACTATTGAGGGGTTCATCAAACAAATCCCGTTGGAGCGTAGACTACTGATATGCTCATGATCTAAAGACTAATACAACTATAAAGGGACCTAGATAGTTTGGTTCAAATTTCTCCTTTTCTCTGTCTTGTTGATTATGAGGATTTTATTTTAGGATCAAGTCACCCACTTGAAATGTTCTAGGTTTTACTCTATGATTGTAACTTATGGATATCCTCTATTGATAGGCTTTCATGCGATCAACTACATGCTGACGATGCTCATCCAACAGTTCCAATTCTTTTAACCTAGACACTTTGTAATCCTCATATGAAATGATCCCTTTTAATGACATATGAAGTGATGGTAGCTCAACCTCAATAGGTAGAATGGCCTCTGATCCATAGAGTAGATCATAGGGTATGGTTCTAGTTGGAGTGCAAATGCTAGTTTGATAATCCCATAGAGTAGGGTTCAATTGAGCATTCCAATCACATCCAGCATCATTCACAGTTTTCTTCAGGATTTTTAGGATGGTTTTGTTTGATGCCTCTACTTGGTCATTTCCTTGAGGATAGTAAGGTGTAGAAAACCGATGTTGGATATGAAACCTTTCACAAAGTTCTTGGACATTTTTATTCTTGAAAGGTCTATTGTTATCTATGATAATGGATTGAGGAATGCCATACTGACAGATGATATAATTTAGGATGAAGGATGCAATTTTTTTTTGGTGATGGTGGTTAGGGGAACAACTTCAATTCACTTTGTAAAGTACTATGTGGCTGTGACGATAAACTTGTGTCCATTGCAAGATGATGGATCAATTTTTTCTACGAGGTCAAGTCCCCATTGAAAAAGGGGCCATGTTGATGTGAATGATTGCAACTCTTGTGTTGGTGCATGTATCAAGTTTCCATGGATTTGACATTTCTGGCACTTCTTGACATATTGAAAAGACTCCTCCATATTGGACCAGTAATACCCCAAATGTAGGAGTTTTTTAGCTAAAGTTAGTCCACTTGAATGTGTTCCACAGATAATGTCATGAACCTCACATAAAGTGGTTTCAACTTCGTTATGTTCAAGACACCGAAGGAGAGTACCATCAAGACCTAGTCTTTTAAATAAGTGTCAAATAAAATTTCATTTTTGGTTTTGGGATAAATCTAGTGGTAGGGTATTGTCTTTTAAATAGGTGTAGATTTCCCATAGATAGAAACATCGGCCTTGGCTAGATGGTATATGACTTCGGATTCGGGGTTATTATAGGCAGGGTTAAACAGTTGTTCCACCATGAACTAATAACAAGCTCATTTTGCAAGTATCTATAAGAGAGAGGCAATGGTAACCATAGCATCAATAGTGTTGTTGTCACCTCTTGGAATCTGCTCAAATTTGATTTCAGCAAAGTACTTTTTGAAGTCACCAACCATTCTTTTATATGGCATCAATTTATCATCTTTTGTCTGGTAATCATCATTTACCTGATTAATAACTAGTCGAGAATCACCATAGACATGCAACTCTATGATCTTCCATTTGATTGTACTTTAATTCCAATGATCAATGCTTCATACTCAATTTGTTGTTAGTACATGGGAACAACCGATCTTAACCATGTAGATCTAATATGCAAAGGTTGTCATCGTAATAGCCAATTTTTCATCCTTTTTATCATAATTGAGCCTTTAAAATGTTGAAAGTGAGTACAAGCATCAATGGTATAATTAAACCATGATGACTTGAGTACTACTTCCATGATTTTTGATATTGCAAGTTCAAACAAGCATCTAGGTATAATTGAGCCAAGATGACATGAGCATTTCTTGCATAAATAGACAAGAGTTAATCGTGTTCCTATGCAAATTAGGAATGTCATCAATCATACTTTGTAGTGCATGTCCTATGACAATTTGCATAGTGATAATGATCAACTCACAGAAAACAGACAAAGAAAAATCATACTCCTTCCTAGCTCCTCTAGTTCAACACATCATCGAGTTGCTCCAGAGATATGATAACAAAAATCAAAGTACATCAGTTTGAACCTTCATGCTAACATGATAAATCCATGATTCAGATGAACATCATCCATTAAAGGTTGTTTTGATTTGGTTGATTTGGTTGTTTGATGTGAATGGTTGATGTGTTACTGATTGTGATTGATATTCAATTTTGGGTTACATGATGATCATTGTGTTTGTTGTGTTGTCCTACTATTGTTTGTTCATCAATTTAAGCTTGAAGTATTTTTTCCCCCAGTGAGTTCAAGATTTTGCCCCCAATCTAGGGTGAGACACTACCACAATGCTAGGATATGTACATGAAGCTTTCAATGATAGGCAGATTGATGATGAAAGTGAATGGTGAAAGTGAATGATCGACATGCTCAAATAGATGGAAAATCTAACCTATCACAAATAGCGCCTTACTTGTTTTTATTGCACTTTTTCAAATTTTATGATTTTTTTTTCACTTTTTTTGTATATTTCAATTTTTTTAATTTTTTTGTTGTTACCAAGATGCCTACTTGCTAGTTTTTCATCAAGGAAGCCATTTTTTCAAGACTTTTAATGATTTTTTTGTATTTTTTTAGGACTTTTACCAATGCACTAGATGAATCAGGTGTAGAACTTCTTGAGATGCAAGCTATTGAGGGGTTCATCAAACAAATCCCCTTCAGGCATAGACTAGTGATATGCTCCTGATCTAAAGACTAATACAACTACAAAGGGACCTAGACAGTTTGGTTCAAATTCCCCCTTCTTTTCTCTATCTTATTGATTATGAGGATTTTATTTCAGGACCAAGTCACCCACTTGAAATGTTCTAAGTTTTACTAAGTGATTGTAACTTATGGATATCTTCTATTGATAGGCTTTCAGGTGATCAACTACATGTTGATGACATTCATCCAACAATTCCAATTCCTGTAACCTAGACACTCTGTAATCCTCATCTTAAATGATCCCTTTTAGTGATATATGAAGTGATGGTAGCTCAACCTCAATAGGTAGAATGGTCTCTATTCCATAGACTAGAGAATAGGGTGTGGCTCTTGTCAGGGTGCAAATGCTAGTTTGATAAGCCCATAGAGCAAGGTTCAATTGAACATGCCAATCACATCCAGCATCGTTGATGGTTTTCTTAAGGATTTTCACGATGGTTTTGTTTGAGGCCTCTCCTTGGCCATTTCCTCGAGGATAGTAAGGTGTAGAAAATCGATGTTGAATATGAAACCTCTTACAAAGTTCTTAGACATCTTGATTCTTGAAAGGTCTACTATTATCTATGATAATGGATTGAGGAATGCCATACCGATAGATGATATAATTCAAGATGAAGGATGCAATTTGTTTTTTGGTGATGGTGATTAGGGGAACAACTTCAATTCACTTTATAAAGTACTATGTGGTTGTGATGATAAACTCGTTTCCATTGGAAGATGACAGATGATTTTTTCCTATGAGGTCAAGTCCCCATTGAAAAGAGGGTCATGTTGATGCGAATGGTTGTAGCTCTTGTGCTGGTGTGTTGGAATAATGTGCCTCAATCTCACATGCTGAAACCTCTAAAAGAGCCAAGTCAATGTGACATTCCTTTTTTCTGGCTGACTAGCAGTTTAGTAACCTTGTGGTTTGTATAGGTCACCAAGACAATGCTTTTGTCTTGCCAACTGGTGTTGTCAATGTGACGTGTGGCATTCACTGTAACCTTCTGTCGAGTGGGTTGGTCTGCCGATAGGTCATTCTTATCGGATATCAGAGAGACTTGGACGTTCGGTATGTCTCATATCGACAAGAGAAGTCTCGTTGACTGTTTTATTCTTGAAGACTTCAGGGTAACATGGAGGCTTCACTATGAACTCTTGGTGACATATGTTTGTCTCACTGATGCTCATTGGGGTAACATGGAAGCCTTAGTAAGAAGTCTTGTCAACGGTTGGTCCTCTCGCTGATAGGTATGAACATCGGTGTAATCTCCTGGTGATAGTGGTAAGTCTTGTCGACTATGTATGTTTGTTATCAAGTTTCTTCGATGAAACCCCTAGCGACTGAAGTCTTCAGTGAAAGGTGTGAACATTCGGAGTAACATCTCAGCGATAGCCTAAGTCTTGCCGACAAGTGTTCTTTTCGGTATGACTTGAAGGCTCAGTGTGATCTCTTGGCGAATGATGATAGTCGTACCAATGGAAATGCTAACGTCTATGTGACTTTGGAACTTTGGTATGATGTCTCATCGAAAATGGTGGTCTTTCCGAATAGCGATACAAGTGATGATCATCGATATGAGGTCTTGGTGACAAGGAAAAGTTTAAGTGACAACTTTCTAAACTCAGTGTAACCTCTTGCTGATAGTTTGGCGACATCGATGGTTGAGTCTTGTGGCATTAGGGAGACACGGTTAGTGTCTCACTGACATGCGAATACTTTTTGAATGCCTTTGACCGATTGACCATCCTACGTGGTTTGTCCTCGACCAATCAGAGAGAAAAATGGAAATTGCTAGCAGTTGGACTGTTACTGAGAGGAAGATCAACAAACCAGCGACGTCATGGATATACTCAGAGATGGAATATTATGATCGGTTCGATGAACAGTTGGACGAATGGTTAGATGAATAGTTCGATGAGTGATCAGTGAATTTAATTCTAAGTGAATTGTAACTTGAATATTCTGGACAAGGTTGATCATTCAATGCTATTGTAATTTGACATCAGAAAGATAAGTCTGATCTCTGTATGTAATCTCCATTACTGTAATACAAAGTGACTTCTCTTGGTGTGGTGGGTTTTTCTCCAGTAAGGGTTTTCCCACATAAATTTGGTGTTCATCTATGTATGTTATATTCTCTATTTCTGTTATTGCTTTCAAGTGTATCTTAATTGGACTGTAATTGAAAATTTAAAAGTATCTTTGCATTCTTCCCTGAGGTGTTGACGTTAGGAGAGTTGTTTCCACACCTTAGCTTTCCTTACAAGTGGTATCAGAGCCTGGCCAGTTGTGTTATCCTTGTGGGTACGTTGGGTTTTTTGAGTCAATTTCTCTTCAATGGGAGTCTTGTAGAATTTTGGTGATTTGAATTATAGGTTAAGATGGCAAGCACGTCAGGAAAGATTGAAATTGAGAAATTCAATGGCAGCAATTTTGAGTTGTGGAAACTTAAAATGGAATATTTGTTAGTTGATCGTGATCTTTGGATTGTTGTGTCTAGAACGAAGCCTACAGGCATGAAGGAAGAGGATTGGGACCTTGTAGATAGAAAATCAAAGGGGATGATAAGGCTCTATTTAGCAGACTATGTTCTTCTAAATGTTCATGAAGAAAAGATTGCATCTTCCTTGTGGAAAAGACTGGCATCTATTTATCAAGGCAAGTCCTTGGTGAATAAATTATTCTTGAGGAAGAAGTTGTATGCTTTGAGAATGCAGGAGGTAGGATCTGTTGTTGATCATTTGAATGCTTTCAACATGTTGATTGCACATTTAACATCTGTTGGTGTGAAGAATGATGAAGAGGATCGATGTATGTTGTTATTATGTTTTTTGCCAGATTCTTGGGATCACCTAGTGATGGCAATTGGGAGTACAACATCCATTTTCAAGATGTAATATGTTGCTTCTTTGTTATCAGAAGAGATGAGAATGAAATATTTTGAGATGGCGAAGGACACCCTTGTTGTTAGAGGAAGGTCAAAAGAGAAAGGCAAGAAGAAGGACAAGAAGTCCAAATCCAAATCAGAGGGGAGATCAAAGTCTCCTGGTAAGAAGTCCAAGGTGAAGTGATGGAATTGTGGGCAACCTGGTCATGTCCAAAAGGATTGCAAAGAGGAGAAAAAGAAGAAGAGAAGAAGAATTTTGACTATGATTCTTCTCAAAGTGATGCAGATTCCTTCATTGCAGCCTTGGCTACGCAAGCATCAAACAATGTCTGGCTGATTGATTTTGGAGCATCTTTCCACATGACATCTCATAGATACTGGTTCACAAAGTATGAAGAATATGATGGTGGGAAGGTGTATTTTGCAAGTGATTCATCTTTGGAAATTGTTGGTTGTGGAAGAGTTAGAATTCAATTCCCTGATGGAAGAGTGAAGGGAATCAATGATGTAATGCATATACCAGGTTTGGCTAGAAATATGCTTTCTATTAGTAAGTTGAATGATATTGGAGTGCAAGTCACATTCTCTGGAAATGGCTACAAGATGACTAGAGGCTCAATGGTGCTAGCAAGGGGTGTTCGTATTGGTACCTTGTATAAGCTAGATTCATATGTTGTTCAATGTAATAGTGTCTCTATAAAGTCACAGGAAGCTACTCATGGAGGAAAAGAGGAAAATTTTCCTGATTCTATAAACTCTATGGAAGTTAAAATTCTAGCAGAAAAGACTATGCTCTGGCATCATAGGATAGGCCACATTGGTGAGAAAGGTTTAAAAACCTTGAAGAATAAAAACTTGGTTGAGGGGCTTGAAGATTGTAACCTTGAATTTGAATTTTGTGAACATTGTATATATGGTAAATAGCACCATGTTTCATTTTATTCCAATCCTCACAAATCTTCTGGTTTTCTTGATTATATACATTCTGATGTTTTTGGTCTAGTGAATGTTCCTTCTTTGTCTAAGTCAAGGTACTATGTATCGTTCATTGATGATTATTTGAGAAGAACATTTGTTTATTTTTTGAAAAGTAAATCAGAAGTGTTCAGTCGGTTTAAGGAATTTAAAAACCTTGTAGAAAATCATACTAGAAGAAAAATAAAATGTTTAAGGACTGATAATGGCGGTGAATTTTGTTCTGATGATATCGATAAGTACTGTAAAGATCATGGGATTAAAAGACATAAAACTACACCTTACACTCTGCAGCAAAATGGAGTTGCAAAAAGGTTCAATAGGACAGTGATGGAAAGAGCACGAAGTATGCTAAGCTATGCTCACTTGGAGGAGAAGTTCTGGGCTAAGGCAGTTGCTATAGCATGTTACTTGATAAACCATTCTCCAAATTCTGCTCTTGTTGAGAAAACACCTTTGGAATTATGGTCTAGTAAGAAGCCCTCTCTAAGACATATTTGTGTTTTTGGCTGTGAGGCATATGCATATGTGCCGAATGAGAAAAGATCTAAGTTGGAGAAAAAGGCTCTTAAATATATTTTTATTGGCTATAGTGCTAGCATAAAAGGATACAAGCTTTGGAATCCTGATATGGAGAAGGTTCTATACAGTAGAAGTGTTATCTTTCATGAGCTGAAGCCTTCTACCTTAGATCTGCAGTCAGAGAAAAAATTAGAAAACAAAAAGGATTTAGTTGAAATTCCTCTGACACCAGATAAAGAGGAATTGAAAATTCAAAATGTACCTGAAACTGAGGATATCTCAAGTAGTTCTGAGAGTTCTGATGAAGAATAAGAACCTCAACCTCAACAAGTGAGGAGTTCAACTCATGAAAGGAAGCAACCTGATAGGTATGGGTTTTCTTTGATAGATTCTACTTGTGCCTATGCTTTAATTTCTAACACTAATGAGCCTAGGACTGTGAAAGAGGCATTTAGAATGTATGATTCAAACTCTTGGTTGGAAGCCATGAATGAAGAAATTTCATCATTAGAAAAGAATGATACTTGGAGTTTGGTGCCCTTGCCTGAAGGCAGAAAAGTTGTGGGCTGCAAATGGGTATTTAAAAAGAAAATAGGTCTAGATGACAGTGTGGAAAAATATAAGGCAAGGTTGGTTGCGAAGAGTTATTCCCAAGTAGAGGGAATTGATTATGGGGAGATTTTTTCTCCTATAGCTAAGTTGACATCTATCATATTTATTTTGTCACTTGCAACAGCGTATGACTTAGAAGTCGAACAGATGGATGTGAAGACAACATTTCTTCATGGTGATCTTGAAGAAGAGATTTATATGTCCTAGCCTGAGCACTTTGTGGAAAAAGGTAAAGAAAGATTGGTTTGCAAGTTGAATAAATCTCTGTATGGGTTAAAACAGTCTCCTAGAATGTGGTACCAGAAGTTTGACACTTTTTTTTTGTCATTGGGATTTGTAAGATCAAAATCTGATCATTGTGTGTATTACAAAGCTGAAAGTGATCAAGTCCTTATTATTGCTCTCTATGTTGATGATATGTTGTTCATAGGCAATAGGAAGTTAATGATTTCTGATCTTAAGTCTCAATTGCCTGCAAAGTTTGAAATGAAAGATCTTGGTGCAGCAACGTATATTCTGGGAATCGAAATAACCAAGGATAGGAATAGTAGAAAACTTTGGCTCAGCTAGAGTAAATATATCAAAACTATTCTAGAGATATTTTTCATGAATGATTATAAGCAGCTAGTTGTTCCAGTTTTGCAAGGAACGAAGCTATCTATTGAAGACTATCCAAAATCTCCTACTGAGATGGAGGACATGACCAGTGTACCTTATGCTAGTGTGGTTGGTAGTCTTATGTATGCAATAGTCTGTACAAGGCCAGACATTTCCCAAGTAGTGGGAGTACTTATTCGGTTTATGGCTAATCCTGGAAGGACACATTGGGATGCTGTAAAAAGAGTATTCAAATATTTGAAGGGCACTTTAGAGTATGCTTTGTGTTACCATGGTAACTTGGTTGAATCACATAGGACTCTCAGTATTCGAGGCTATGTGGATTTTGATTGGGCAAGGGACATTGGCAATAGAAGATCCACCAGTGGATATACTTTCATGTTGAATGGTGGTGTAGTTAGTTGGATGAGTAAGCGGTAGGTTGTATTTGCTTTGTCCACTACAAAGGTAGAATACATGGCAGCAACACATGCCTATAAAGAAGCAATCTAGTTAAGATGTTTGTGTTCTAACATTGGTTTTGATGCAGGGAAAATAACTATTTATTGTGACAGTTAGAGTGCTATTTGTTTGGAAAAGAATCCTACTTTCCATGCCAGGATGAAACATATAGATGTACAATATCATTTTGTACGAGATATGGTGGAGGATGGAAAGGTCTCATTAGAAAAAGTGGATACTCTAGAGAATGTTGCAGATGCATTAACGAAGCCAGTGAGCACAGACAAGTTCAGATGTTGTGCCAATTTGATGGGCCTCAATGCCCATGAATTTTACTAGTTTTGTTGTGCTCTGGAGCTACCTATGTGATCTTCATCAAGTGGGAATTTGTTGGAATAATGTGTCTCAATCTCACAGGCTGAAACCTCTAAAAGAGCCAAGTCAATGTGACATTCCTTTTGTCTGGCCGACTAGCAGTTTAGTAACCTTGTGGTTTGTATAGGTTGCTGAGACAATGCTTTTGTCTTGTCGACTGGTGTTGACACTGTGACTTGTGGCATTCACTGTAACCTTCTGCTAAGTGGGTTGGTCTGGCTGATAGGCCATTCTTATCATATATCAGAGAGACTTGGATGTTCAGTATGTCTCATACCGACAAGAGAAGTCTCGCCGACTACTTTATTCTTGGAGTCTTTTGGGAAACACGGAGGCTTCGCTATGAACTCTTGGTGACATATGTTTGTCTCACCAATGCTCATCGAGGTTACATGGAAGCCTCGGTAAGAAGTCTTGTCGACGGTTGGTCCTCTCGCAGATAGGTATGACTATTGGTGTAATCTCCTGGCGATAGTGGTAAGTCTTACTGACTTTGTATGTTTGTTATCGGGCATCTTCAGTGAAACTCCTAGTGACTGAAGTCTTTGGAAAAAGTTGTGAACATTCAAAGTAACGTCTCAAGGATACCCTAAGTCTTGCTGACGAGTGTTCTTTTTGGTATGACTTGAAGGCTTGGTGTGATCTCTTGGTGAATGACGATAGTATTGCCGATGGAAATGCTAACGTCTATGTGACTTTGGAACTTTGGTATGATGTCTCATCAAAAATAGTGGTCTTGTCGAATAGCGATACAAGTGATGATCATCGGTATGAGGTCTTGGCGACAAGGCAAAGTCTGAGCGACAGCTTTCTGAACTCAGTGTAACCTCTTACCGATAGTGATGACTCTTGGTGACATCGATGGTTGAGTTTTGTGGCATCGGGGAGACACGATTAGTGTCTCATCGACATGTGAATACATTTTGAACGCCTTTGACTGATTGACCATCCTACGTGGTTTGTCCTCGACTAATCAGGGAGTAGAATGGGAACCGCTAGC
>VDFB02270651.1:362176367-362223756 GCA_007258455.2 Sequoia sempervirens
GTAAGCTATTGGGATACATAGTTTCCCGAAGAGGTATAGAGGTCGATCCGGCAAAGGTTAAAGCAATCATAGACATGCCTCCACCTAGAGGGATCAGTGAACTCAGAACCCTGCAAGGCAGAGTACAATCTATTCGCCGCTTCATAGCACAATTGGTAGATAAGTGCCACCCATTCCAGTATCTGTTACGCAAAGGTGTCCCCTTCGTATGGATAGATAAATGTCAACAGGCCTTCCAGCAAATCAAAGATTACCTGCTATCAACACCAGTCCTCATGTCGCCTATTCATGGAAAGCCATTAATTCTATACATCTCGACCACTAATTCAGCACTGGGGGCATTACTGGCTCAAAATGATCATGAAGGGAAAGAAAGAGCAATCTACTACATCAGCCGCACACTGATAGGTTATGAGTTGAATTATACATACATTGAACGTGCATGTCTCGCAGTTGTCTTTGCAGCCCAAAAACTAAGGCATTATATGCTTAATCATCAGACGCAATTGGTTGCCAAGATTGACCCATTAAAATACCTATTAAGTCGAGCAGCGTTAACAGGCCGATTAGCAAAATGGGTCATGATCCTGCTTTTATCACTCTATTATACAAGATGTTTGAACGAAGGCAATAAAAGGGCAAGTAATAAGCGCATCAATCGCGCGATGCCTAATGCAGTTTTTCCTCTCATCCGTTGGTAACTGATTTTCCCGACGAGTCCATCTTTCATACGGAACCAGCAACACCATGGAAGCTGTATTTTGATGGGTCTCACATTGGTCATGGCTCAGGGGCTGGAATCTTGTTCATCACACCACAAGGGGATTCAATTCCTAAGTCATTTCGAATTGCTTTCCCTTGCACAAACAACATCGCCGAATACGAAGCACTAGTTACAGGTCTCAAGTTGGCAATCAAATGGAAAATTCAGACATTGCTTGTATTCGGGGATTCCCAGCTAGTAATCAAACAAGTGAATGGTGACTATGAAACAAAGGATGAAAAGTTGCTTCCTTACAAGAGGATGGTGGATAGCTTCCTAACATACTTCCAATCGTCTTTTGAACAAATCCCCGTGGTACGTGCATAAGGCAAATGTGACGCTAATGGCTACTATTAGTTCTCTGGACATCCCTAAAATGTGCCCAATTTGAGTTCCAGTGGTAAAAATGTTGATACCAAGATATGATATCCCGAGTCGTAAATGGTTTGTGAACTTGTTGGTCCCAACTCTCCTTGGTATCGTGATTATTTATGACTATCTAAAGACTCACACCCTTCCATCGAACCTACCCAATAACCAAAGGAAGTCCTTCATTAGAAAATCTGCAAGGTATGCCATTATCAGTGACACCCTATACCGCCATAGTTTCGACAGTACCCTCCTTAGATGTCTTGACACCGATGAAGCATGTACGACCTTACGAGAAGTACACGACGGTATATGCGGATCTCATTCGAGTGGTCCTACTCTGGCTAAGAAACTAACGAGACTTGGATATTATTGGCCGACAATGGAAAAAGATGCAATAGAATATGTCAGAACCTGTCGCAAGTGTCAGATCCATAGTGATTTGGTCCATGCTCTAGCACAGGAACTTCGGCCAATCACTTCTCCGTGGCCCTTCGCTCAATGGGGACTCGACCTCGTGGGTAAGATTCATCCAACTTCCTCCAACGGCCATAAATTCATTATCACCGCCACTGAGTACTTCACAAAGTGGATCGAAGCCATTCCATTGACATACATTACTGGCAAACAAATATCGAAGTTTATCCTCAATTACATCATTTGCCGGTATGGCCTCCCACAGTCCATCATCACTGACAATGGACGTGAGTTCAAAAACCAAGACGTACGTGAGTTATGTGAGCGATTCCATATCCAACACCACTTTTCATCCCCATACTACCCCCAAGGAAACGGCCAAGCTGAGGCGTCGAATAAAACCATTATCAAGATCCTTAAGAAGATTGTCAATGACGCTGGTCGTGATTGGCACATACAACTTAACCCTGCCCTGTGGGCTTACCAAACTAGCATTCGTACGCCCAGAGGAGCTACCCCATTCGCCCTGGTTTTTGGCGCGGAAGCCATCTTACCCATTGAGGTCGAAATTCCTTCGCTACGGGTCTCTTTGAAGGGTCTAGCTAATGAAGAGGAATACCGACAATCACGCTTGCACGAGCTAGAAATGTTGGACGAAAGAAGACAAAACTCATTGAATCACCTCCAGGCATATCAAAATCGCCTTTGTCGCAGCTACAATAAAAAGGTCATGGTCAGAAGGTTTGACATTGGCGACCTGGTTCTCATGCAGAACCCTAAGAATCAAGCAGACAGAGAAAATCCAGGAAAGTTTGAACCAAACTGGTTGGGTCCATATATCATCATATCTTCTTTTGGTTCTGGAGCATATCAACTGGCGACTCCAGATGGGGAACAATTGACTGAACCCATCAACAGTTTACACCTCCGAAAGTTCTACACACATAGTATCGAGGACAAAGCCGGAAGACCCCAAAATACAAAAAAATGGAAAATAAAAAAAATCATTACCTTGATGAAAACCCGGCAAATAGGCATCTTGGTGACACCACCAAAATCAAAAAATCACAAAAATAGTAAAAAGAAAAATAATTGGCCCAATAGTGAAAACCTCGCAAACAAGCAACTTTGACAAGTACCATGGTGAAAACCTGGCAAACAGGTGCCATGCGTAATCAATCATTGCTCGGCTATCTATTGTCACTTGGTCTAAACTTGGCTTAGGATGAAAGCTATCTTCACTGTTATTTCGCAAGTCACCATCACATCCTACTCTACCTATCCTAGTGGATGAAGGATTGACATCAAGCCCTGATGACTGTTGGTCCAGCAAGTCAACAACATCCTCTCCGTATCCCTTGCAAATGGCTAAGTCTTAATCCTGACTGGGGGCAAAATGTTTATCATGTGATCGCGCGGGATGACACGCGAGATCAAAACATCATAAAATTCCTGAAAAGACAAAACATCATAAACAACTCCGGGAAAGACAAAACATCATAAAATGTCCTCAAAAAGACAAAACATCATAAAAGGTCCTAAACAAAGACCAAAAACATTGCAAAATGTCCTGAAAAGACAAAAAAATCATAAAACGTCCCGAAGAAAACCAAACAAAACATCGATCAAGCAAGACACACAAGTGCACTGTCATCTCTGGTCTAAGTCAATCAAGTCACTAAGTCCATGTCATTGTCCGAACTACGTTGTCTCTGCACATTTGCTACGTAGGCAAGACTCATACTTGAGTCCCCGAGACATTAGGTCAGTCCTATTAGGTTTGTCAAAATAAATCATGGCGCAATCTTTTCCCATCAAGACAAGGTCATTGGTCGTGTCGAACTACGAGGTCTCTGAGTGTATGACGTAGGCAAGGCCATCTATCGATGAGTCCCCGAGGCCACACTAGGTCAGTCCATTAGGGTTCATGACACTACAATGGCACACACGTCAAAGAAAATCTTCAATCAATTTCCAAATGGGAAAGCTCCTGAAACAAAGTAAAGCAATCTTTTATTCAACATGACAATCTCATTAAGGCAACATTGGCATATAATCAAACACAAGTCAACCTCGGTCACAACAAGTCAACCTCAGTCAAACACAAGTCAAAACAAGTCAAAACATTATAACTGCTCAAACTGTCAAATTTTGGTTAGTCTTCAGATGCGTCCTTCTGAAAGATAACCTCTGTCATTTACGCCTTAGGATATGTCCTTCCTAGGCGTCGTCATCGTCATTCGGCCTTTCGAGCGATCCTCTTGACATCTAAGGATCCCTCTTCCTGACATTAGCGTTCTTCAGATGAGTCCTTCTGAAGAACCAACTCTGTCATTTATGCTTTAGGATGTGTCCTTCCTAGGCATCGTCATTATTTTGAGGTACCCCTTACGACCATTAGGGATCAAATCCTCCCGACATTCGGCATCATTCAGGATGTGTCCTTCCTGAATTCACCAAGTCTCGACATTTTCAAGGTCATCAAAACTTTAAACACTCAGACATCTTGACATCGTCAAACATGACACCTTGGCATCAGAACAATGGCTATCCAGATGCACTTGACAAACACTTGGCAACTGTCTTTTCATCTCTTATCATGTTATTAGTTTTTCAGCGAGATCCCACTAAGCAGGATTTAGAGAAGCAGCGATGTAGCATGACAATTGACACGCATGACTACTAGCTTCTCAGCGAGATCCTGATCTTGGGATTTAGAAAAGCAACGACATATCATGATAGAGACTTTATTTTTGTAATTTGGCAATCATGTCACTAGTTTCTCAAGGATGTCCTGGCAACAGGATTTAGAGAAGCAACGATGTTTCATGATTTGTCATTGTCTTTTTCTGCCTGTGGTTGATTATGACAACAAGACTGGGGCAAGCACGGTCCTAGTATGAGTCATAACCATCCTTGTCTGTGACTGTTCTGTCTTGGGTAATGGTACGACCTTGCACACCTGGATCTACATCATATCTTGGTGTTTGTTGACCATTACAACAGTTTTCCCAATGATGATTAAAGAGCAATGAATATTAAAAGTCTTATAGTAAAGTTTTGAAGGATTTGTATCTTCTCATAGGTCTTCTCCTCTTTGGTCTAGTCATCTTCTCTCATCGGTCTCGTCGTCTTCTCTTGTCCATCCTGCGATGATATCCTGTGTCATTCAAAAACATAAGTGCATACATGCTATATCCACTGCATTAGGTCCATACATACATCATCCATGGCATTAAATAACATCATACATGGCATTACATCATATACATAATCATAAACATTGCATTAACATAATCATCATCATTGCATATTTTACATAAATGCATCATGCACATCATTAACATAAGCATACGAATATTGCATCATCATGGCATCAAAAATCACAACATAGACATCATAATACACAAATGGCATCATAAAATAAGCATCGTACATCATACACACATAATGCATAGAACATCACATAACACATATAGGCCGCATCAAAACTGCATCATCATATAAATATCATCTCAAAAATATGCAATGTCACAGGATAGAGTCAATGGATATCCCAAAAATGGAGCTCGCAGGCTCAACAATAAACATAGTGTGTCCAAATACAAATATGCCCCTAGGGTATGCTCTCATCATCCCCTCGGGGTGAAGAATGTGGTGGTGGCTGAGGCCCTGTCACTGGCTCTGAAGCAATGGACCATCCTGTAGTGCCCTGTGGCTGTGAGGATGAGGGAACTGCGAATGAAGGTATCATCGTGACAGTAGGGAACACCTGTGAGGTCACTGCTGCTGGACTCTGAGAAGCGGTAGGATCTGTCACTGGTGGCTGACCCTGTACTGACCTCTGAGCTGAACCAATAGAACCCTGACTATGCCCTGAATGATGACTCGGAGTATGCCTGCGCAAGTGATGTGATCTGTGGCCTGATGTGTGTCCTGTGGAAGCCGCACTCCTCCGACATTGCCGTGGCTCCTCCCGGTACCACCGCCACTACCCGCACCCGTACCTACCGGGCTTCCTACCATCCTTCCACCGGCTATCTCCACCCCCGCCTCCCCTTCCACCTCACTTCCATCATCACCCCTGCCTCCATCCCTCCCTCCATCACCACCCCTCCCTCCATCTCCATCCCTGCCCCTGCCTTTGCCTCTGCCTCTGCCCCCATCTCTGCCTCTGCCCCCTCATCTGGCTCGCGACACTCGTGGAATCACTAACCGCTCATTAACCGGGCGGCCGTCCAGATCTCCGTCATCGGTACTGTGTCGGCGGCTTACCATCTAGAGCCTAGGGTCAAGGTACCTAGATCTCGCCGCTTCCACCTTCTCCAACCCCAAGTTCGGGCTACAACTGGCTAGGCCGCAGCGTACAATTAGGATAGTCGACTTCATGCATACTCTCTCGACGATTGGGCATACTCTGCTGTCCCCATCGGTACATCCTGTTGCTCCTCGAATTGTCTCAGTACACGCTGTGGCAGATACATCTCAATAATCAGCGATGTCTGTACTGTTTGGCCAATGAGGTATCGATACTGCCTGCAAAAACTGAGATGATTATCCTCATCATCCCATGCCTCACAATCCCTGTAGGGTTTCCACATGAAAGTCACCATGGTGTCAATCCGATGTCACCATCACCCTGTCTCACCCATATGAGTCTGCTGTAATGCGCCGGCATAGTAGTACGAATAAGGCATCCCCTCGGCCAGCTGTGGTCTGTCGATAGGAGGGCAGAATATGGCAATATGCTCCCATGCCCAGATCATCATCAATGTGGTCCCACAGGAGATACTCTCTCCTCTCCTGTACACAACGTCATGCAGCTGATGATAAAGCGTCCCCAGCAAACAGGGACCCCATGCGTAAACTGTCCTGTCTCGCCGCATGCCGACCATGACATCCCCCCAACCAATCGGAAATCTGTGTCCTCGTCGGTCAGGTACCAAAATCCCACCGATCAGAGTCGCCAGAAATGCATCAAAGTGACTGTAATGCTCCACCAGGAAATCCCAATGGATTCAGAACTTCAATGCCAGTCCGCACCCCGATCCGGTAGTACGCCTGGAAGTTCGCCATGGTGGATCAGAACGATCCGCTTCCCCTTTGAATCGAATCGAGAAATGTGGTAGATGTCTCCAAAGTAGATCGGACGCCTCAATTGCCGGCAGATGAAAGGAACAGTCTCCAATGCCATCTTCGTGACAGCTTCATCAAGAACTCCCTCGTCACCGGGAATGGCGAATGGTACTGAATAAGCCGAGTCTCATTAGTCGCCACCGGGCCTGCGGCCTAGATGATCACAAACCGGAAGGTCCTCGATCCGCTTCCTCGTGTAAATAGGGGCAAGCTGCCTCTAGAAAAAGACGAACACTGCATTAGCACCTTTTTGGGTAACTGTGACCATCATGGAAAATAACTTAGGGCATGAAAACATCAAAACAACTTAAAGTCAAAAAAAAAGGCAAATGCGTCGCAAAACAGCAATTCCGTCTCAAAAACACAACTGTGTCGTTCAAAAAATCAAATGCATTGTACCAAGTCAACTGCGTCGCTGTATTACACTTGCATCGCGAATTTAGGCATTTGCGTCGCCACATTATGAATGCGGCACGGAATTTCATTTGCGACATTCAAAAAATCAATTGCGTCTCAACATTGCGATTGCGGCATTTGAGAGGTCAAATGCGATTCGATTAAGCACTTGCGTTGCACCAAATATCGAATGTGGTGCAAACCGCCGGTGCGGCTCGTTTGTTGAATGCACTTGCACCGCGATGCATCAAATGCGGTGAACGCAAAGTCAGTTGCGGCTTATGCGAACGCATATGCGTCACGGCGCATTCGTTCACTACCCTAGAAAGCATAAAAAAACACATAAATCAAGAAAATGATAAAGCAAGTTTAGGGTACATACCGCTGGTCCTGAGCCCTCTGGCCGTTTGAAAGTCCTCACGATCTCTCCTCGCTGTACCAATAATCGAATAACCATCGTAGCTGCTGCGTCTTCGCTCTGAGCTCTCAGGATTTACAAGGTGAATAGTAAAAGTGAATTGACTTTTACCCCTTTGACCACCTATTTATAGGGTGAAAATGACATTTTTTTAACCACAGTCAGTACTGGAGGCTCATTTCCGCACCTTTGACCTCCCCGTAAGTTGCTTTAAACATGTCAGAATCTGAAACCGACTGCGCCGTTGTTTTTCTAGCCATCAAATTGATTTATCGGGACCTTTTGCAAATTTTTCTGGCGCCGACCCACAATTTGAAAATTTCCCGAGGGGGCAGGAATATTCCGTACCTTCGCTGGGGCATATTCTTGATGTATTTTCTTTGTCACAATACGACAAGCGACATTATGACAAAGAGGGGCAAAATGTAGACACCTAAAAATGACCTAGGCCTGCAAGCTTCATTTTTACCACCTTCGTCCTAGCATAATTAAGTTATCTAATTATGTCCTTGGTCCACATTCGACTATTGATTAAATAATTCATAATTATTTAATTAATTCATGTCATTTGTTCCTCCTTGATTATTAAATAAATAAATATTATTTATTTATCTAATACGTCATTAATTATCTAAGTCTTCCTTTGATTAAATAAATTTCATAATTTATTTAATTTCCCTTTGTCATCTATGTCTTCCTTTAATTAAATAAATTTCATAATTTATTTAATTTCCCTTTGTCATTTTATGTCTTCTTGATTAATTAAATAAATCTTATTTATTTAATTACATCACTAATTAAGTCCCCCTCTTCTAAAAATTAAATAAATTCTTATTTATTTAATTGTCCACTTTCCACTATAATTAAATAATTTTAATTTAATTATTTAATTATTCATTAGCTGTTTCTCTCATTAAAATTAAATAAATTTGATTTATTTAATTTAGCCAATTCTCTTGAATTTTGAATTAAAATCATTATTTAAATTCAAAATAATTCTTTTGTCACATTCCTCCATAATTAAATAATATCTTTATTATTTAAATTATTTACTAGTCACCTGGAGTAAATAAATTTTATTATTTAATTTCTCCAGCAACCTCTTTGTCCGTGCCAGCCTTATCTTCCAATTTAATTCTTGACTTTTGACTTCTCATTTAATTTCGACCATTGATTGAATTATGTTATAATTCAATCTCCACCCTTCATTCTTACCTGTTGCCCTAATTTTGACCTAACCCTAATGCACCCAGCAACATTCAATTTTAAGCATTGATCTTAGGGTTCTTGTCATCTTTTCATCCTGGCCACACATTCAAAATTGCAGTTTTCATAAAATGGCAATTTTGTTCTCTCTTGGTCTCTAGCTCTCAGCTCTCTTGACTTCTTGCACTCTTAGTCTCTCATGTTTAGATTTCAATTTATGCTACTAGTCTTACAGTCATAGTCACTTACAGTCATAGGCATTTTAGTCCATTGTAGGGACATTTTATTTTCTGCAAATCCTTCAACACTTGCATAGGGCTTAGTCTTTAGTCACAGTTGCTCACATAAATCTGAGGGCATTTTTATTTATCTGCAAGCTAGGAGGTGTAACAAAGGTTAATCATGGAAGGTGGAGACTTAGGGTAACTTCATCCCTTTTGTCTTCACATTACTTCCTTTGTACTTTGTTACTTCATAGGAATTTTATTGTTATTGTGCTAACCCCACTTAATAATAATTTTAGGATTTTCCCTTGATTACAGTTCCAAGCCTAGTAACTAAACATTGAGTGTGTATTCAAGAATCTGGTTCAATTCTTTCAATTTCCATAGGTATAACACAAGGGAAGATAATTCAAGCACTTTTCTATTCTCAAGGATCACTTAAAATACCACAGTCCACATCTTAAAACTATGTCAGCTCACACAACCATGTCACCCCTTAGAGGGTGCCCATGTTTTTTCCTTTCTCGAGTCTTAACAAAAGTTGAATCCTCCACTTTTGGCTAGGGATCTCTGATAGTTATATGGTGAGTGTCTTGGGGGCAGATTCTTCCCTCCCCTTGTATTGTGATATAGAAAGTGTTTGGAAACTGACTTGGTTGGCTTCTACACTAAGGTTCATAGTAAGGGTTTATGTTTGGTGTGGCAATAGATAAACTCCCTCAGGAGACCTCCCAACCTTTAGAACAAAGGATTTGGGGATGGTTATCTTGCACACTACTGTCGAACTGTAGACTTTCCCTGAATTCACTTTCGATTATAGTGGGTTGGAAAACCTGGCTTTGGTTGTTCCCACTTAGGTCATTCCCATAGGGTGAGTACTTTTTCCCACTACGGCAGGATTTCTAAAGGTGTTAACAAAGCATACAATAGTGAGTTTGGAATTATGGTCATCCAGTTAAGGGGAGAGCATAGGCCTATCACTTTAAGCATGAAAGAAAAGGGGGTTTTTTTAACGTTCTAATTAAAGTAGGTTCCTAATTTAATCAAAAAAAATTATTAAATAACACCATCCCCTGCATAAATCATTAGTAGTTGCATAAATTTGTCTTTGACCAGTGTATCATGCACCTGCAACATAAAAAACATTAATTAGTTCTCAGAATTTCAAGATTTTACAAATTTAAACAAATGCGCTAAAACAGTAATCCTATGCGCTAAAAGAACTACTCTATGCGCTAGAAGAATTAATGGATGTGCTAAAAGAACTACTCCATGTAGTAGAAGAACTAATGTATGCACTAAAATAATGACCTAATGCACTATAAAACTCCATGTATGTGTTGAAACAGATGTTGGATGTGTTGAACTATAAGATGGATGTATTGTAAAAGAGATTGGATGCGCTAAAATACTTTTTAGATGCATTGAAATAAATCACATTCACACTAAAAGAAGCTCACGTCCAGAATCTACAAAACAACTTTCTAGAAATGTTAATAAACAGGGGCTAGGCCCCACAGTGGGCACCAATTTATGTGTGAGGTAAAATGTGTATAATAAACAAGATCACACAAGCAATGAAACATTTTACATTAAAGATTTGAATCATAAAACTAATATAATTTTAGACAAAGCAAATCTCCAAAATCATTCCATTGTTCTCTATTCTCAAGGATTCATTAAATCAAATTGGCTCTTAGATTTGTGTATGCATTATGATTGTTAGAATGACAACTTGAGAAATGAGATGCTATTCAAAATGCAAGAATCTAGTTCCTACATGATTTAATAAATTGTATGATAATGTTAAATGATGTGATGATATTAAAGGCTGCAAAAGATAATGGTGATATGACAATGGATAATGATGCTAAGAGAAATGGTGGAAATGTTGTATGAAAACTAAAATGATAACTACAATGTAGTTATGAACTAAGACATGATTCTAAACTAGAATGAAAAAACAATTCTAAATGTTAAATGCTAAACAATTCTAAATACTCAAACTCTAAATGCTCCAAATGCTCCAATGTTATTCCTGCATAATAAGTTTACTCAAAGATGTGATGTCAAATGTTGTAGAAAGGGCTTGTATTTATAGGATTTCCAAAGCATATTATGATGTGGCAGCAACCAATGGTCAAGATTTCACCATGAGAGATGAACGGTGGAGATGGAAGAATCATGGGGGATGTTCCCTTGACCAAGGGAAACATGCCAAATGTATGAGAGAATAAAATGTGTGAGATTTCCAAGTGTCCAAAGTTTGTTTCAGAATTGGTTGGGAATAATACAATTTAAATATTAGACATATTTAAATACATGTGACACATGATGATGTGGCCAAAATTGTTGTAGACATGTGACTAAATTTGAATTTGGAATTATTCAAACTTAGTGAGAAGATATTTAATTAAACAAACTATTGACATTTGTTTATTTAATTAAATTTAGAAGAATGTGGTTTAAGATGAATAATTTAGAAAAGTGTGAACTATATAAATAAATTGAGAATTTATTTATAAGTAGATGAAATAAAAGAGGTCATTAATTAAATAACTAGTATTTAATTAATTAATTGTCTTGACCAATTTTGAATGTATACATGTTTAATTAGAACTATCTGATCAATCTTGTTTGCATGTTAACAATTAGTTAAGTTTTGTGATTTATGAGTTAATTGAAAATGAATAAAAAGCTTTGGTTATGCAAATATCATTCATGGAAAAAAAATTTAGAAGGTTTTTGCACGACAATTTTTTGGAGAAAGTTTTTTTTTCAATATTATTGTTTCAAAAGCTCTATGAAAATGAATTTGGAAGGGTTTTTTTGATTTGTTTGCGGATTGTTCTGAAGATCGCAGTATTTGAAGTTAGTTGAAAATCTAGAATTCTTCTTCTTCAAATCTTTGATTGAACAAGAAGAATTAAACAGGTTCCTTTCTTTTCTATTTGATTTGAATCTTAAGGATAATTTTTTTGTATATTATGCTTGAATTTAGTTTGCACTGGAAAAATGGTTATGCTTGCTTGTGGAAAAGAGAAACCTAGCCACACCTGTACATTCAACAAAGAAACAATTAGGGTGAGCTTTCAAATTTAAAATTAAAATATAGCAAAACAATGATAAGGAAAAATTCAGAGGAATATGGTTACATTTTGCAACTTATCATATAATTTATATTATACATGGTCTATTACTATTCTTCGAAATGGGAGATGAATTTTCTTGAATCACTTTTAATGTTTAAAAGGGTTTTGAAATATATATTTTAAACTACTTGCAGATCAACGCCTACTTACTTATGCATAAGAGTTAGACAAATAACTATAAAGGAAGGAAAGGATAGATAGCACTAGTTTGACCTCATAGTCTGCAGCTTGTGAATGGTGTTTAAATCCCATTAAAAACAACGCCATCAATGGTCTATACTATTTATGCAAATTTTGACTCCTTGTAGCTATTCAACCTCAGACATCATTTTAATTATGTTCCTATATGTGCTCGCTGAAATATGAAGTTTCTTTTTATTCTGAGTAATTCTTTTTCCATGCAAATCCTACGCTCAACCAATATACTCACAAATTCCTCATTCCTATGCCTTGCAAGTTCTTCTTGTTGTAGCTGGAGCTGATCTCTTTAGTCGACTTCTAATTATCAGATCGTTGAAATGCCTTAGATGTCTAATTATTCTTTATTTACCATTTCCTTTGGTTTATTTAATCTCTTGTAGCTCCTTGCATCGGCGGTATTGAAATTTTGTAACTAATTTATGTTTTTTTAAGTAAACTCTTTGATTTATGATTTTTCCTACTAGAGTTTAGTCTAGTGTTTATTGTTGTAAATTATTTATTTTATTCGCAGTGATAGGAGCTTTATAAGAAGAACAAAAAAAGTTTAGAGTTTGAATAAATTTACTACCTATAGTGGTTGAATGTGTCTTGCATATGGTTTTAGGAATTATGAGTTGCATGCTAAATGATTTGTACTTGCTGAATCTATATCTATTTCTATGCAACTATGAGATCACTGTAGATTTCAAATGCAAGCACCGTATCTAACCCAAGATAACTATAGAAAACAAAGCGTATATTTCTACTTGAATATATATACAATAAAAAATGTTTAATTTTAAATTGTTTTTTTTAGTTTGCTAAAATATTTTATTAGTATCGGTGTATTCTTAAATAAATTTCAAGTAATTTTAGTTTATTTAGTTTTAAATGAATGTTAAACTTAGATTTAGTTTCTTTTGGAACAAATAAACATTTATATGTAATATAAAAACTTGTATGAAATTTGATTGTTTCTATTAAGTCATTTATTGATAAGAGTGGTCATGTTGTTCTTTTAAATGGATAGATAATTCTTAAATTTTTGTTTTAAATGAATATGGTTTTTAATTTGTGAATTAATGGGTTATTACTTTGAACTATTCTTTTAATTTTGATTTGGTGTCAAGGAAAGCTTTTGTAGAAGAAGAATTTTGTTTGTGTTATGGAATTCTTAGTTTTCCAGAGGCTAGGAAAGGAAACTTGTTCTATAAAGCTTATTGTGTTTATACTTTGATGTCCAATTGTAATGATTTAAATTAGGATTTATCCATGCATAGTTTATTTGTTATCTTGGTTGTATTTAAAAGTTAAATGGTCTACATCATTTTTGAGATGTGCTCATTCTTGGTTTTGTTTAATTTGCATGACGGATATCCTTTGTAATTGTTAATGAGTTATGTTATTAGGAAGAGTGGCTTTCGATAGGGGTTAGATCCCTAAGAGGTAATCAAGGTAACCTATCGAGAGTTTATAATATAGTGAAAACCTAATTAAATGTACTAGGGGTTGGGTAGTGTTCACTAAATAATTCAAATTATTTGAATGCCTCACCTAATACCTTAGTGCTTGTAAAGATTAAGGGTAGGTTGAGATGGCCTGGAATGGCATGATCATCTACTTTGTCTTCTTGAAAGGTAGTTCGATTCCACATGAGTTTGTTTAGGGGCCAGGAATCGGTAGAGACTGCTAGGGTAACTCAGTATGAGGGCCAGTAGTCTAAGAAGATTCACCAGGGTAACCTATAGTAAACTTGTGATGACACTATTTTCCTAATACATGTTATGTGGTCTCTTGTGTAGAATTACCCTTGTTTATGTTGTTGCCTCTGGGATATTTGTTTGTAATTAGGTGGTTTAAATATCGTTATGTCGTGATATGTACGTTAAGCCATGTAATGTTATATGTTGTCTTCATGTTTGTTTATCTTTGTGGACCTGATATTATCTCCTCGCATGGGGAGTGGACCTTAGGGTACCATGTGGTTGGTAGGAATGTGCTATATCCTCCATTGGGTTCCCTTGCAGGTGTTGTTGTGCTTGGATAATATTGTACTTGTGACAGGTTCCTGATTCTTCACAGTTCATGAAGTTGGATGTTGAGTGTGCTCAGGAACAATGTTGATAGATGTGATATGATCTTCATCTATATTGGATACATTCTTGATGTATATGTGAGAACTTATTGTAATGCTATTATTTTGTTATGAGATTTTCCATAATCTCACTTGATGTAACTTGAATAAGTAACTTGAATTCTTTATGATTATGTGATTGGCTCATTCATTAATGGTATGATTTATCCTTTTTGCTTTATGTCTTTGGGTTTAGTGATGTGATGTTCTTACTTGTGAATTTTTATGTAGCGTTGTCACAGAACACTAAGAACATATGTTTGTATATTTCTTTTGTACTCACATTGTAATCAAGTGTCTTTTAAAAAAAAATTGTTTGGTTATTTTGTTACTTTATGTGTTGTTCTTTGGGTTCCATGATGGGGCAATATAGTTTGGTATCAAAGAAAAGGTTCTAACACTGGGTACTTTGGATTTTTGTGAGCTCATTAGGTTGTCCTAGATGTTAGACTCTGTAATTTGCATTTTTTAGTTGTCATTTGTGTCTTGTAACTAATATTGTCCTTGATTTTGTGTAGGACAATGCCTAGACATCGAGGTAGGGGTTGTGGTTGAGGTCGAGGTGGTGGCCATATGGATAATTGCCAAGATACTCCTCCTTAGAGTTCTATGAGAGTGAGCATGCAGAACAATAGGGTCCTCAATTGGATCAAGTGAGTGAGGAACAAAATTTGATATAGCCAGAGTTAGAGGGAGCACAGTTGTGTCCCTTACTAGAGGAGGTTCTTTCTTGACTTGGTCCTAGACAAGAGGCTAAACAAGAAGTGGCTAGAGAATGAGACATATCACAAAGGAGAGTTGTTGAGACTATGGAGCAGGATTTCGTTGTTGCAAGGCATATGAGAGACTTATTGAGGGCATGCCCTCCCACATTTGATGGTACTGGTGGTGGTCTAGAGGTGGAAACTTGGTTGTTAGATTTGGGACAATATTTTTTTGTGCATCTATATGTTAGCAACACTAGAGCTAGATGCGCTATTATGCATCTTAAAGGCTTTGCCCCTACATGGTGGCAATTGGAGGAGTAGAAGCTTCATTTGGAGATTGTTTTAGTTTCATGGGACATGTTTTTGGAGATATTCAAAGCGCATTTCCTGTTAGAGTATTGGAGACAACATCATGCAGATGAGTTCCATGATCTACGTTAGATGGCCATGTCAATTGAGTAGTTTGAGTGTAGGTTCTACGAGCTCAAACAGTATGTTAGAATTGTGGATGATGAGGCTATATTGGTACAACACTTTATCAAAGGATTGAATTCCCATATTAGTGGAGGATTCTAAGTCTTCGAGCTGAAGACTATGAGGTAGCCGTGGAGAAGGCACGTCTTGTGGAGGAGAATTTTACTACGGCTTTGGGTGGACATATAAGTGTCCAAATAGGTAGTGCACCTTCAACAAGATTTGTTCTACGAGGCATTCAGACTTAGACAAGGGGTTCCTCTCAGAACCAACAGGCACTCTATAAGGGTGGATAGTAGCAGCAACAGTGTTACCCCTCAATAAGTCTCTCATATTCCCTGCAGCACCAACATCTCGCTCCATAGTCTCAACAACTCTCCTAGGTGATATGTCTCATTCTCTAGCCACTTCCTATTTAGCCTCCTATCTAGGACCAAGTCGAGCAAGAACCTCCTACAATAAGGGATGCAACTATTCTCCCTCTAGCTTTGGCTATATTAGATTTTGTTCCCCACTCGCTTGATCCAATTGAGGACCATGTTGTTCTGCATGCTCACTCTCATGAGAAATTTGAGGAGGAGTATCCTATAAATTAGCCATATGGCCACCACCTTGGCCTTGACCACGACCCCTACCTCGATGTCTAGGCATCGTCCTACACAAAATCAAGGACAAGTCTCACTTACAAGACGCAAATGGCAACTAAAAAATGCAAATTACAGTCTAACATCTAGGACAACCTAATGAACTCGGAAAAATCTAGAGCACATAGTGTTAGAACCTTTACTCTGATACTAGTATGTTGGAATTGTGGATGATGAGGCTATTTTGGTACAACACTTTATCAGGGGCTTGAATGGACGTATCAATGGAGGAGTCTGAGTCTTCGAGCTGAAGACTATGGAGGTAGTTGTGGAGAAGGAACATCTTGTGGAGGAGAATTTGACTATGGCTTTGGGTGGACATACAAGTGTTCAAATAGGTAGTGCACCTTCGGTGGGCTTTCGTCTATGAGGTGGTCAGACTTAGATAGGGGATTCCTCTTAGAACTAACAAGTACCCTCTAAGGGTGGATGATGAGGCTAATTATAGAGTCTAACATCTAGGACAACCTAATTAACTCACAAAAATATAGAGTACCTAGTGTTAGAAACTTTTCTCTAATACCAGTATATTAGAATTGTGGATGATGAGGCTATGTTGGTACAACACTTTATCAAGGGCTTGAATGGACGTATCAGTAAAGGAGTCTGAGTCTTCAAGCCAAAGACAATAGAGGTAGCCATGGAGAAGGCACATCTTGTGGAGGAGAATTTAACTATGGCTTTGGGTGGACATAAAGGTATCCAGAAAGGTAGTGCACCTTCAGTGGGATTTGGTCCACAAGGTGGTCAGACTCAAATAGGGGGTTCCTCTCAAAACCAACAAGAACCCTCTAAGGTTGGACAATAGCGTTACCCACCAAAGAATAAGAATTCTCAAGCTCAACAAGGTAACAGTTCACAGTCTAGGAAGAACCATAATTGGTGGCGTAATAAGTGCAACCATTAGGATCAACCAACATAGAGTGCATAGTCTATGGTTAGCAAAGGTAGTTTTCAGAAGTCTAATGCACCTTTAGGTGGTAGAGGTTTTGGAAAAGGTATTGTTGCTTTTCATGTGATCAGTACGGTCACATTGCTAGGCAGTGCCCTATGAGGGATACATTAGGATTTGTTCAGTGACCAATAGCTTTGGAGCCAACAGTTGGAGATGTAGGCCATTCACATAGAGTCTTTATTGTGGTAGATAACTATCAAGAAGATCATCAAAATAATGCAGTTGAGACTTTAGGTCAGTTACAGGGTACTAATGTTTCTATATTTTTTATGCTAAGTTTCCAATTCATTTATTTCTCCATCTATTGTTGAGTGATGTGGCTCGTAGCCATAAAGCAAGGTGATAGGTGGCAGGTTGAATTCACCTCTAGAGAGAAGGTAGAAGTAGAATCCCTTGTTCACAATTATGGACTAAGGATTGGATCGCTATCTACCTCAATAGATCTCCATGTTACACCTCTTGGTTCTTATGACATTATTTTTGGGTATGGACTAGTTGGAAACCCATCATGCAATGATTTATTGTTGACAAAATATAGTACATTGCTTAGATGATTTTGGTGTAGAAGTTGAAATAATTGTCATATAGAGACCCATCTCCTTGTGGATTATATCTTCTATGTAGTTGAGGAGATACTTTCGTCAGGGTTGTCAACTATTTACAGCAATAGTTAATGACTTGGAGGTAGGGGAGAGACAAGAGGTATCTCTTGATGATTACCCTATTCTTGGGGAATTATTAGATGTTTTTCCCAGTGATATTCCTGGTATGCCTTCAAAATGTGACATAGATTTCAAAATTGACCTAATTCCTAGAGCAAAGCCTATATATAGAATGACCACACAGGAACTAGAAGAGCTTCATTTGTAGCTAGAGGAACTTTTGGCTAAGGTTTTTATACATCCAATCATTTATCCTTAGGGAGAACCTCTCATCTTTGTGAAGAAGAAGGATGAATCTCTCAGATTGTGTATCAATTATCGTCAATTGAACAAAGTGACGGGAAAGAATTGATATCCCTCACCTAGAATCAATGATCTCTTCGATCAAATCAAGGGAGCTAATTTTTTTTCTAGGATTGATCTGAAATCATGTTACCATTAGTTGCACATTGCAAAATTTGACATTCATAAAACAACATTTCATACATGTTACAGACAATATGAGTTCATAGTGGTACCATTCGGGTTAACAAATGCACCATATGTTTTCATGAGTTTGATGAACAGTGTTTCTCACACATACCTTGATCATTTTGTTCTCATGTTTCTCAATGATATTTTGATCTATTCAAGTGACATGAAGGGAGCATATGAGACAGGTATTGTAGTGCTTGAGAGAGAATCAGTTGTACGCAAACTTGGTGAAGTGTGAGTTCTTCCAGACTAAAGTGAAATACCTTGGTCATGTTATCTCTGGTGAGGGTATTATTATGGATCCTTCAAAGATCCAAGCCATCATTGATTGGCCCATGCCTACCAATGTACCTGGGATTCATAGTTTTATGGGTCTTGTTGGGTATTACAGACAATTTATTCAGGGGCTTTCAAGGATTGCTCATCCCATCACTTCTCTTCAGAGGAAAGGGAAGAAATTTATTTGGTCAAATCAGTGTCAATCGGCTTTTCAGAAACTGAAGGAAAATTTGACTAGTGTTCCTACCTTAGTCATTCATGATCCTACTAAGGACTTTTCCATTTGCACTGATGCATCTTTGGAAGGATTAGGAATTGTGTTGATGCAGGATGGTCATGTGATCATTTATGAGTCTTGCAAACTCAAGGATCACAAATTGAACTATCCTAATCATGATTTGGAGCTAGCTACAATTGTTCATGATCTGGTTTGGTGGAGGCATTTCTTGTTGGGGCATCATTTTGAACTTCACAGTGATCACCATAGTCTACAGTATATTTTCACGTAGCCTAATTTGAATGCTACGCAGAGACAGTGGATAGAGTTCTTATACAAGTATGACTTCAAGGTGAAATTTTTCCAGGGGAAAGAGAATGTAGTGGCTGACTCTCTTAGTCAGCAAAGGAATGAGATTTCTGCCATGAATCTTGGAGTTGATTTGAGGAGCCAAAATTAGGAGCAATTCCTACAGACAAACTATATCAGGAGGTGAAGACAGAGTTAGGATTTGGTAGACCCTTAGAGGGTAGATTCATAGGTTATACTCTTGAGTCAGATGGATTGTTGCAACATTTGGGTCATATCTATGTACCACATATAAAAGGTCTTCACACTCTGATTTTTTCAGAGGCACATCGAGTACCTTATTCAGTTCATCCAGGTGTTAAGAAGATGCATGCAATCCTTTGTCAATTGTACTTCTAGCTAGGAATAAAGTGTGATATCGCTGATTTTTTTTTGAGATGTCTTGAGTGCCAGAGATTTAAGGTTGAGCACCAACATCCTGTAGGACTACTGTAGCCACATCTTGTTCCTGAATGGAAGTGGGATATCATATTGGTAGACTTCATTGTTGGTTTACCTATGTCATCTCGTCAACATGATGCTATTTTGGTTACTCTCAAGATAGGTTGACTAAGGTAGCCCATTTTTCTTTAGTTCATTCTTCCTATAATGCCTCTTCTGTGGCCAAGATATTCACGGAGGATATTGTTTGATTGCCTGGAATTCCTCGCATAATCATTTTAGATAGAGATCATGTGTTTACATCAGCATTATGGACATCATTGCAACATGCCTTAGGTACTTAGTTGAAGTTCAGTTCAACTTATCACCCTAAGACCAATGGTCAGACTGAGAGGGTTAATTAGATTCTTGAGGATATGCTTAAGATGTATGTAATGGATTAGTAGTCACAATGGGAAGATTATCTTTACTTAGTGGAGTTCACCTATAATAATAGGTATCATAGTTCCATAGGTATGCCTCCTTTTTAGGCATTGTATGGATGTCCTTGTTGGACTCCATTGAGTTGGGATCGAATTGAGGATAGAGTTCTATTTGGACCTAAGATGCTTCAAGATATGGAGCAATAGGTTGATCACATCAGAGAGCATTTGGTGGTGGTGTAGGATAGGCAGAAGAAGTATGTTGATGCTCATAGGATAGATCATCAATTCTCAGTTGGTGATAGGGTATTTCTTCGGGTGCATCCACAGAAGATTCTAATCTGTTATGGAAAAGTCTCTAAGCTCACGCCTCATTTTGTTGGACCGTTTGAGATTCTAGAGAGCATTGGTCCTATAGCACGTACCATCTTTCTTTACCACCTATTTTTTCATGCATTCATGATGTATTCCATGTATCTATTCTTACGCCTTATCATCCTGATATTTCACATGTGCTCAATTGAAATGCATTATAGGTAGAGGATAGGTAGTTAGCTTTGGAGCCCGTGGGTGCTCTTCATCACAGGAAACTCACCCTCAGGGGTCGAGACATTGATTAGGTGAGGGTCTAGTGGGATCCAAGTGACTAGGCATCAGCTACTTGGGAGAATGCGACACGCATGAGAGAGCTTTATCCATATCTATTTACAGGCTTCCAAGAGTAAACCTTATCCTAGGGGGGAGGATGTGGTGTCCCTCCAATTGTTGCACTTTGGTTAAGTTTGTTTCTATTTGGTCAATAGTTTTTTTAGCTATTTTTGATACTATGCTACTTTACTTAAGTTAGGACACTAATACTATGCTTGTTTTTATAGTTTGTCAATGATACATTAGAGAAAATGTTGATCATCTGGTTACGTTTGTGTGGTGATCTTATGATGAACATTATGTGTGTTATGGTTTTATGTTGTTTTGGATCATTAGTGTGTTTATGATGATGTATCTGATGTTGTTTATGATGTAGTACTATATGTTAGTCTTGGTGAAGGAGATAGTGTAGCATTACTCACTCGTGAGTACCCTGCTACACTGCAACTCTCTTTCATGGTGTGATTATCAGTTTATACAGATATGTTTGATAGTGTTGTTTGATACAGTTTACAGGTACTAGGCATCGACTCCACCTTCTTTGTTAGGTTTGAGAGTGCCATGACCCAATGGAAATATGTTGTTTCAGAGATAATGGCAGGTCCTTTGGCCATCGTTCCCTTATAGGACAATTATTTGTGTTGTCACTTGTCATTGTATTGTTGTTTTGGTGTATTGTGTCATTCATTTTTGCGTCTTGATTGGAAATTCATTAATTAGTTAAATGGTTTATTAATAAGTTATTTGATTTAGTGTAATTTTGTTGAAATGATAAATTAAAATAATCATGTTTATGGTTAGATTAATTAAGTTAACAAATAGGATATTTAATTAAATGTGATTGTTAATTTTGAGAAATAGATATTTGTTGATTTTAATGTGCAAACATAAATATATAGAAAGTAGATATTTTTGAAGGGTTTGGTTTCAACAGATTATAAATAAATATTTGGAATCTTGACATGGAGTTAGAAAATGTTATCTTGGGTAATTGTTTAATTAGAATTGTTTGATCAATCTTGTTTGTATGTTGACAGTTAGTTAAGTTTTGTGATTTATGAGTTAATTGAAAATGAATAAAAATCTTTGGTTATGCAAATATCATTCACGAAAATTTTTCTGAGAAGGTTTTTGCACATAAATTTTCTAGAGAAAGTTTATTTTCGATATTATTGTTTTGAAAGCTCTGTGAAAATGGATCTATAAGGGTTTTTGTGATTTGTTTATGGATTGTTTTGAACATTGTGGTATTCAAAGTTAGTTGAAAATTCATAATTCTTCTTCTTTGAATCTTTTATTGAATAAGTGGAATTAAACAAGTTCCTTTCTTTTCTATTTGATTTGAATCTTAAGGATAAATTTTTTGTATATTATGCTTGAATTTAGTTTGCACTGGAAAAACAGTTATGCTTTCTTGTGGAAAAGATAAACCCAACCAAACCTGTATATTCAACAAAGAAACAATTAGGGTGAGCTTTCAAATTTAAAAGTAAAATATAGCAAAACAATGATAAGGAAAAATTGAGACAAATATGGTTACATTCTGCAACTTATCATATAATTTATATTATACATGGTCTATTACTATTCTTCGAAATGGGAGATGAATTTTCTTGAATCACTTTTCATGTTTAAAGGGGTTTTGAATTTGAGATTTTAGACTACTTGCAAATCAACGCCTACTTACTTATGCATAAGAGTTAGACAAATAACTATAAAGGAAGGAAAGGATAGATAGCGCTAGTTTGACCTCATACTCTACAGCTTGTGAATGGTGTTTAAATCCTATTTTTCAGTTAAAAACAACACTATCAATGGTTTATACTATTTATGTGAATTTTGAATCCTTGTAGCTATTCAACCTTAGACATCATTTTTATTATTTTCCTCTATGCGCTCACTGAAATATGAAGTTTCTATTTATTCTGAGTAATTATTTTTCCATGCAAATCCTATGCTCAGCCAATATACTCGCAGATTCCTCATTCTTATGCCTTGCAAGTTCTTCTTGGTGTAGTTGGCGCTGATCTCTTTAGTTGACTTCTAATTATCAGATCATTAAAATTCCTTAGATGTATGATTATTCTTTATTTACCATTTCCTTGGGTTTATTTAATCTTTTGTAGCTCCTTGCATTGACGGTATTGAAAGTCTATAGCTAATTTATGCGTGTTTAAGTAAACTCTTCAATTTATGAGTTTTCCTACTATAGTTTAGTCTAGTGTTTATTGTTGTAAATTATTTATTTTATTCATAGCGACAAGAGCTTTATAAGAACAAAAAAAATGTTTAGAGTTTGAAGAAATTTACTACCTATAGTGGTTGAATGTGTCTTGAATATGGTTTTAGGAATTATGAGTTGCATGCTAAATGGTTTGTACTTATTGAATCTATATCTCTTTGTCTGCAACTGTGAGATCACTGTAGATTTGAAATACAAGCACCATAGCTAACCCAGGATAACTTTAGAAAATAGAGTGTATATTTTCGCTTGAATATATATATACAATAAAAAAATGTTTAATTTTAAATTGTTGTTTTTAGTTTACTAAAAAAAATTATTAGTATCGATGTATTCTCAAATACATTTGAAGTAATTTTAGTTTATTTATTTTTAAATGAATGTTAAACTTAGATTTAGTTTCTTTTGGAACAAATAAACATTTATATGTAATATAAATGCTTATATGAAATTTGATTGTTTCTATTAAGTCTTTTATTGATAAGAGTGGTCATGTTGTTCTTTTAAATGGATAGATAATTCTTAAAATTTTGTTTTAAATGAATATGGTTTTTAATTTGTGAATTAATGGGTTATTACTTTGAAGTATTCTTTTAATTTTGACTTGGTGTCAAAGAAAGATTTTGTACAAGAATACTTTTGTTTGTGTTATGCAATTCTTAGTTTTCCAGAGGCTAGGAAAGGAAACTTGTTCTATAAAGCTTATTGTGTTTATACCTTGATGTTCAATTGCAATTATTTAAATTGGGATTTAGCCATGCACAACTTATTTTTTATCTTGGTGGTATTTTGAAAGTTAAATGGTCTACATCATGTTTGAGATGTGCTCATTCTTGGTTTTGTTTAATGTGCATGATGGCTATCCTTTGTAATTTTTAATGAGTTATGTTATTAGCAAGAGTGGCTTTCAATAGGGGCTAGAACCCTAAGAGGTAACTAGGGTAACCTATCAGGAGTTTATAATATAGTGAAAAGCTAATTAAATGTATTAGGGGTTGGGTAGTGTTCAATAAATAATTCAGATAATTTGAATGCCTCACCTAATACCTTAGTGCTTGTAAAGATTGAGGGTAGGTTGAGATGGCCTAGAATAACATGATCGTCTACTTTGTCTTCTCGAAAGGTAGTTCAATTCCATATGAGTTTGTTTAGGGGCTGGGAATCACTAGAAATTGTCAGGGTAACTCAGTATGAGGGCCGCTAGTCTAAGAAGATTCACCAGGGTAACCTATAATAAAATATGTGATGACACTCTTTCCTAATACATGTTATGTGGTCTCTTGTGTAGAGTTACCCTTGTTTATGTTGTTTCCTCTGGGAGTGATTTTTGTAATTATGTGGTTTAAATATCATTATGTCATGATATGTACATCAAGCCATGTAATGTTATGTTTTGTCTTCATGTTTGTTTATCTTTGTGGACCTGATATTATCTCCTAGCATGGGGGGTGGACCTTAGGGTACCACGTGGTTGGGAGGAACATGCTATATCCTCCATTGGGTTCCCTTGTAGGTGTTGTTGTGCTTGGATAATATTGTACTTCTGACAAGTTCTTTATTCTTCATTGTTCGTGAAGTTGGATGTTGAGCATTCTCATGAACAAGGTTGACAGATGTGATATGATCTTCATCTATATTGGATACATTCTTGATGTATATGTGAGAACTTATTGTAATGCTATTATGTTGTTATGAGATTTTTCATAATCTCAGTTGATGTAACTTGAATATGTAACTTGACTTCTTTATGATTATGTGATTGGATCATTCATTAATGATATGATTTATTCGTGTGCTTTATGTATTTTGGTTTAGGGATGTGATGTTCTTACTTGTGAATTTTTATGTAGTGTTGTCACAGAACACTAAGAACATATGTGTATATGTTTCTTTTGTACTCACATTGTAATCGAATGTCTTTTATTTTTTTATTTTGTGTGTTGTTCTCTAGGTTCCATGACGGGGCATTACAACTAGGATTTGAGGATGTAGTGCATGTTTGAGGACACCTAGAATGTATGCATCAACTGATGGGAACATCTAGGAGGTATGCACCAACATTAGGGACATATAGACCATTGTACTCAGTTTATGTATCTTTATTATCGAACTCATATTAGCAATGTATGTATAACAACGAAAAATTGTACACCCTTGGAAATGGTACAATTTCACCTAATTTTAGAATAATTAATGATAAATTGGACTTGATATCACCTTGATCTAGTGTTGTGATGTGTTTTACACATCCACATTAGGTTTTGGGCCCTTTTAAAGCTAAATAAACCTAACTTTTCCTTAATTTAGTGTTGTAAAGTGTATTTATTGGCACCTTCACATTAAATTTAGGAAGCTTGTAAATTAAGTGGGCCTAATCTAGTGTTGTAATGTGTTCTATACATTCACATTTGATTTAGCACCCTTCTAAGCTAAAAAGACCCAATTTTACCATTATTAGTACTTGCCATTGGCATAGTACTATTGTAATGAGTTTGGCTTTTTTTAGTTAACTAGTTCCTAATAATTTAGTTTTCAACCAATCAAAAACAGTATTTTTAAAAAATTAAAATAAAATTCAATTATGTAAAGTCAACTTGTAAAATATTTAACTTTACAAATTTTAAAAATTATTTCTTGTGCATATGATTGGTTAAAAAGTTATGTGTGTTATTGGCCCATTTGTAAGGAAAGCAAGGTAAACATTTTTTTAAAGAATGATTTTTCATTTTTCCCTTTATAAAGTCATTTCATTAAATCTTTCTAAAATAAATAAATGTTACTTATTTTGACTTTTTTTAAGAATGTAATTGTTATTTTTTTATTAAAGAAAATCTCACAAAAATCAATTAACTATTTTATAGAGATTTGGATTCACACTAATAAAATAATAAAATAAAATAAAA
Source organism: Sequoia sempervirens (assembly GCA_007258455.2). NCBI lineage: Eukaryota > Viridiplantae > Streptophyta > Pinopsida > Cupressales > Cupressaceae > Sequoia > Sequoia sempervirens. Next base: position 362,202,140 of record VDFB02270651.1, read on the forward strand.
ATTGTATTATTCTTTCCATTAGACTAATATCTTTGTTATCTATGTTTTTTAATATTTTATGGTATAATTTAATTATTATATTGTCTCCTTTTCATTAATAATTTTTTCTTCATGTATATTTTTATATTAATTTATATATATAGGTTCTCCAAAAAAATTATAACCTATAATATATAAAATAACCTATATTATTTCAGGTCTTTATTATATATAATATACAACCTATTTTAATATATATAGATAATATTAATTTATATATATAACCTATATTAATGTAGAATTTATATATATTATTTCTATTTATATCTTATGTTATTGAAGGTAGTATTTTGTAGGTAAATAAGTTAATCTACATTGTGTAGGTAATATATTAATTTATATTATATAGTTATATTAATATATATGATAGGTTATTTTATTTTGTAGATTCTCCTTTAATCTATATTTATATATATATATATATTAATATATATTATATAAATTATTATGATTTTATCTATTTATATTAATAGATATTATAGGTTATATATATTATAATCTATTGTATTTTAACCATCTATTTTTTATTTTAATTGAATCATTTATTTAATTTTTCAATTTATATTTTATATATATTCTCATCTTTTTTCTTTTTTCTTTGGTTAAATTATTATTATTTTAAGTTTTAGTATATTTTCCCTTATATCTTCATTCTTTTTAATAATTTTGGTAATTGTTCCTCAATCATTTTGTTATATAATTCATCTTTATAATACTCTTAGAGTTATTTATTCAGTGTTTGAGACATATAACCTTTAACCTTTTTTATCCATTTATTTGTGTTATATCATATTATTATATTAATCATTCTTTTGTTACACATCAATATGTCTTCATCATTTTTTCCCTATTTTCACTGTTACTTCATTTTTTAGTCTCCTCCCTATGTACCCTCTCCCACCACTTAACTCTTCTTAAGGTCATTTCTACAATATTATTCTTCATTATCCTCTTTGTATGATGAATCATTGAGTTAGGGTTAGGGTAAGGTCATTAGAGTTATTTATTCATTGTTTGAGACATTTAACTTTAACCTTTTTTATCCATTTATTTGTGTGATATCATATTATTATATTATTCATTCTTCTATTATGTCTTCATCATTTTTTTTTCTTATTTTCACTTTTACTTCATTTTTCAATCTCCTCCCTCCCTACTCTCTCCCACCACAACTCTTCTTAAGGTCATTTCTACAATCATATTCGTCATTATCCTCTTCCTATGATGAATCATTTAGTGTGGTTCGAAATGTCAATTCAAAATAGCATACATAGTTTAATCTAGAAGTGTTTACTCTATCATTCATGGATTTTGAAAACATCATACCATATATAATCATCGATTCATTAATATTTAACAATTATTGATTAGAATGAAGAGATATAGTTGTTGATAATTTAATATAATATATTTAATTTTTTAATATATATATACATATATATTAAATTAAAAATAAACAACGTGTAATAAATAATAATTTTAATATATAACAATTTTATATTAATAATAAGAGAAGAAACATTGCCAACATGTAATATCTAACTTTTAATAATTTTTAGTATAGATTGTATTTATTTTATTTATAAAATTTATTTAATATATAATAATTCATAATATAACATTTATTAAATATGTTATTTATTTAAAATTTGGTGATAAAAATTAGGTTTTTAGTTATGGATAGTGTTACTATCATAGTTAGGGTTAGAGATAGGTCTAGGATTAAGATAATGGTTTAAAATTTATTGTTAGGGTTAGAGTTAGGGATAGGGTTAGGTCACTAAAATAACTAATTAACAATATTAAAACACTATAATTAACAAAACTTACATTTATTTTTATTCACATGAATAAAACTTACATTTAATTTTTATTCACATGAATAAAACTTACATTTAATTTTTATCAAATCTAAAAAACAATAATCACAATACTATTAAGGCAAGTATTAGCCACTACGTTGCACTTGTTTAATATATAATCATTCATAATATAACATTTATTAAATATGTTATTTATTTAAAATTTAGCGATAAAAATTAGGTTTATAGTTATGGATAGTGTTATGATCATAGTGAGGGTTAGAGATAGGTCTAGGATTAAGATAATGGTTTAAAATTTACTATTAGGGTTAGAGTTAGGAATAGGGTTAGGGTTAGGGTTAGGGATAGAATTAGAGTTAGGGTATGAGTTAGAGTTAGGGTTAGGTCATTAAAATGACTAATTAACAATACTAAAACATTATAATTAACAAATCTTACATTTATTTTTATTCACATTAATAAAATTTACATTTAATTTTTATCAAATCTCAAAAAAATAATTACAATTTACTATTAAGGAAAGTACTAGACACTACGTGGCACTTGATTAATGTTGTAAAGTATATTTATTTACACTTTCACATTGATTTTTGTGCCCCCTTGCATTTATGAACTTAATATTATCATTAATAGGCCCCTAATATGCTATATTATGAATCCCAAGGCATATTTTAACTGAAATCCCAACATAGACCTCATATAAACTTAATTTATTCACTCTCTGACTTTCTCTCTCTTCAAATAGGCCCTATGGGACCCATACAACACCTTGGGCATATGAGTCCCATCCAGGTGGGACCCATATGCCACAGGTGGTGTATGAGTCCCATTTGGCCTATTTTTAAGGCTTTTAGCTAGAAAATCTTGATTTTAAGTTCAAATTTCATGCATGTCAACCTCTGAGATCTAATACATAAGATATTAGATGGATTTCCTATATAAATGAGCTTTCAAATCACTATTTCATATAAGCCTCCATGATATCAAGTTAAGCACTCAATAGTTAAGCATTCAAAGATTTTACAAGGTCATCAAGAGAGCATTGAAGATCATTTCTAAGGAATTCAAGGGAAGATTCTTCATCAATTGTTGCAGCAATTCAACATCCATCATTGTATCAATATTATCAAGCATCAATCATGTTATTAAGCTAGTGTTGTGATGTTGCATTCAAGATCCAAGGTCAAGCATCGTTCTACTCTTATCGCAAGATCTAGATCTACATCCTTCATGGCCATTTCATGTTAGATTGTAGATTTACAAAGAATAATTTACAATGCATCATTCAAGGTATAATTATTCATGTTTTATGTCCCATGTTTCATGTTTCATGTCCTTTCAAATTGTTTCATCATTTGGTTTAATTACCTAAATAGAGTTTGACCAAGGCAAACCCCTATTCACTAACAATCAACAAGTTCTTCTCCTCCTTACATGTGTGGTTGTAGATCTAGGTGTCTTGGAGCTTGAAGGATCATTGAAGATTAGGTTACAAGATTGGAGAAATTTTTTGGAATTGTCCCCTCATTTGCAAGGTTGTAATCTTCACTAAAAAGTCACCTATAGCCCCAAAATCAGGGTTTCAGATCCAAAAATAAATTGGGAAGAACACAACAGACATTGAAGACTAGATTTAGACTTTAAAGTTTTAGAAAACCCTAACTAGACTCATACACCAGTCCTAGAATATGAGTCCCAATTTAGGTCATTTTTCAAATTTTGGAAATTTCAGATACCCTTTTTCCATAAACTAGTTCTTGCACAAAAACCCAAATCTAGGATTGATATGCCCATACTGGTATATGAGTCCTAGTGGGCCTAATTTTTAGGTTATTTATCATTTTATGCCTCCATTCAACCTCTCTTAGGTTTCCAGGTGCTCCTCTATACTTTTCTAGTTTATTGTTCTGATTTATTTGCATTTATAGTCCATTTAGTGAGGTTTTATGCATCATTGAGTTCAATCATTAGATCTTACATTTCATATATTTTTCCAAGCCCTAGCTTGGTGTTGAACCCCTCATTGATCCCCAATTAATATCCAAACATTCCCTAGGATACACCATTTTCAGGTATCTTTCCCCTTTCTTCATTGGATTGAGATCTCTAGGGCCTCCTTGAATGAAACTTGAGGGAAATAGGTCTAGGTCTCTAAACACCTAGTTTGCATTCCACCTCCCAAAATATGGAACACTATTTCCATTGTTTCATTTTGGTGAACCTGAATGTAGAACATCATAATTCTAATTTGGAGTACATCATCATCATCCTAGATTTTTCTTCCATTAACACTGCATTAGGGTTTACATTAGTTAATTGGAATTCTAGGGTTTCTAAATCTTGCATTAGGGAAAGTGCATATAGGTTGAATTTTTGCATCTCAAATCATTGAAAATCATATAAAATCTGCATTTGCACTTAATTTAAATATCATACAAACTAAAAAGCATAAAAATCGCTTAAATTTTTTTGAAAATTATGTAGAAAAACCCTCACTGGGACTCATATGACCCTCTGGGTGAATTAATCCCAGTGCACATCTGAAACTACTTTTTACAACATTCAAAACCTTGTTTCTGCACTTTTTTTTATACCATTAGTTATCTATTTTAGTTGTTTGAGTTTCTATTACATTCATTTCACTAAATCTAGCTTAAATTGGTCCATTTCATACATTGCTTAATTCCAAATTTGCATTTACAACACTTCATTTTTAGATCATTGCATAGTGTAGTCAATAAATTACGTTGTTTGAAATTTGAAAATTGCATTTCATTCTAGGTCTTTACATTGCATTTTGAGTTTGCATAGATTATTGTTCACAAATGTTAGTTTCGGTCTTTTCCAAGTTGGCAAAGAAAAAGTTAGTCAATAAGCATGTTAGTCATTCATTCAATACATTCCATAGCTATGAGAGTCTCTTGGTGCAAGAGAGTGAAAATTTTAACGCTTACCTTAAACTTACACCCCCTCTTATCTCTCCTATTTGTGGGAATGATGTGATAAAAGAGGATGAAATATAGGAAATCCTAATGATCATAGTTGCTCTTCTCCTAATACCTCTCCTACATGTGATGAAGGTATTTCAGTGTTAGAAGATGCACTCATTGAGAATCATGACATTGTTGAAAGCTCCTCTTCTATAAACTCCTACATTAGAAGATATTTTAGCACAAGATAATGACATCATAGACACATTTCTAAACATCACCTTACCTAACTTCCATTCTCCCTTTACTTGTGAGAATGATTTAGAAGAGGATGAGATTGAAAATGATGAGGATATGTTGGTGTTAGATGATCAAATATTTAATGTCTATAACAACCCTCTTTATGATCCTTCCCCTACCTATCCTATTTTGGAATACATTAGGGAACAAAGGAATTAAATCATAAATGATCATGAAAATAATAATTGTTCTTCTCCTAGTATCTCTCCTAGTTGTGAAGAAGATACTTTGATAGATGAAAGTTATGAGAATCTTATGTCTCTCTTCCACTAGGTAAAACATTATGGAACAAGAAAATAACATCATTGATGAGCAAGACAGTTCAACCATTGATCATTCCCCCACTTGCAATGAAGCCATTTTGGAAGAACCAATCCTTGAATATCAAGAACATTTGGTTTGTAGTTCTCCTAACAACTCTCCTCCTAGGGAGGATATCATGATGCAAGAAAATGACAACAATAGTGATGTGACTTCCTTAGATTATGGTGAAAAGGTGATTCTAGATTTCCCTTTATTAGAAATACATCAAACCAAGACCACTAAGGCTATGAATGCACAAGTGTCCATTAGATCTCCCTTGACTATTGGACCTCCTACATACCCTGTAGTACATCCTAAGAACCCTCTAATTCTTTACCCACCATCACACAAACAACAAACCTAAACTTATCCTTTACCCACCTACGAACAATTTTTTGTAGCAATCGAGTTTTAATATCGTTGATCATACATATAATACTAGAAATAATCCACAACCAAGAAGAATACCTTTAACATCCCTCCCATTTTCTAATCCCATCTTACCAGGTCCTCCTCATTTTCCTTCACAAAGTGGAAAGGAGTATAATCTTATTGAACAACTAAAGAATGCTCCTGCTAAGATATCATTGTGGGACCTTATTGAAGCCTCCCCTCACTACCATAACATGATTCAAAGTGATTTACAACAAGTTCCTATTCCTTCTAATGTGCAACCAAATGGCATAGCAGCCATGATTCAAGGAATAAATTTTGACATAAGGATCTACTAAGAGAGGGTGGGAGAGATCTAGAGAGGGGAGAGAGTAGTGAGAGAGAGAAGAGAGGGATAGAGAAAGGGAAGAAATGGAAGAGATGGAAAGAGGTAGAGAGGTATTTAAAGGTAAAACCTCAACTATCCATCATCAATCATAAAACCTAAACTCTAAGTCTTAATTAAAGTGGGGGGAGGCTCTAGCATTCTAAAATGTATTTTCATTTGGCTAGTGCAAAATTTGGCACTCACCAAATGGTTTGCATTGGAAAATACCAATTCTTTGAGTTGGATTTTCCTTGGAATCCAACCCAAAGGGTTGGACAACCATTTCAAGCCAAAAAAAATTCATGCATTTTTGGTCGTGCTCTCCATCAGGTTTGTGCATGATTCAATGAAAATTTATAAAATACCACGATGATGTTAAGTTCTCTCTTTAGCTATCTAACCATATAATTTTTTCATGTTTTGAATATGTTAAGGTTTTCATCTTTAATTTCTTTTGTTAGTGAGTATGTTTTTTGTCAAAAACCAACATCTAGTATTTTGGGTATAGTTTTTCACTCATCCATCAAATTTTGTAACAAATTATATTTTTAGAAAATAGAATCCATTCTACATGTACTAAAAAAATTATTTTGGATTATTTTTCAAAAAAATTAAGGGGGAGCATGCTCAAATTTTTATTTTTTAGGATGTTTCCACTTCAAAAATTAGTAAAAATAATATATTTATTAAAAAATTAGCCAAAAAATCTAGCATAAACTACATGGTGTTAGCTAATTTCTCACTAAATTTATTTTTGAAATTCTTTAAAAAAAAATAACATTTTAAGGGAGCACACCAAATGCTATGTTATGTTTTTTTGAAAAAATAGGACCACTTTGTGTGATACCCCATTTTGAAACCCTTAATCTTCACCATTTTCAACAAAAAAAAAATAGAAAGTAGATTCAGATAACTACAACTCTTGTTCTTGTTGCATCTTCAAATTTTGAGTGTATCTTCATTTTCTCATCAAATATCAGACTTTGTTGATCTCAAAAAAAAGGTGGCACCTTAAGACCCCATTTTTGTATCATGCATCTTGGTGCACTTACCCACATCTCTAATGCAACCTTTTTTATTAGATAATTTCATGTTTATTTTTGTAGTGTAGGAAAAAGTATCCCATTTTCACACTTAATTTGGGAATAAATAATTAATAATAAAATGAGCTTAATTATGCCTTAATTTAATGTTGTAATATGTATTTTACATATCCTTAATTGTGCCTTATTTTTGGTGTTGTAAGGTGTACCTTTACACTTTCACACTAATATAGGGCTTCATTAATTAATTGAGGTTAATTTTCTTTAATTGGCCCCTTTAATTCAAATCCAAGCCTAATTAAATATAATTTTTGAGGGATAAAACCTGACATTCATAAATTCCATTACACAACACTTAATTTTGGAAGATGTGTGTCCTAGCTAAGTGACCTAGGAACCATTCTCCATAGGGAAAATGGGTCCTCACTTAGATCTAGGACCCTAATTTAACATAATGTATAACACTGAGCAATGTGTGTCCTAGGTAAGTAGCCTAGGACTCATTCGCCCTATGGAAAATGGGTCCTCACTTAGACTTAGGACCCCCCTTTAAAATAAATTTTTGGTGGTATTTCAATGATTTCAAATCCATAATTCAATGTCAGGTTGTGATATTTGAATTCCAAAAAGTAATGTTAAGATATGTATAAATAAGAGATCATTTCACTATGTTTCACTTAGAATTTTCAAGAGAGCATTCCTAACAGCAATTTTATGATTTCAAGAGCCAAGATTATTGTCAAAAGAATTCAAGGGCAGATTTCTTCATCATTTAGTGCAACAATCAAGATCCAAGAATTATGTCAAAGTTATGTGGAGTCATGCATGTTTTTGGAGCTCACATTGTGATGTAGATTTCAAGATCTAATTCAAGCATTCAAGTCAAAGATTCAAAGAAATATTCAAGTATCAATATCCACATCCATTGAAGCCATTTCATGCAAGTTGCATACCTCCATTATCAAAGGTTCATCTAAGGGTTTGGTGAGTGGTGGCATAGAGTTGTTCATTCATCTTTTTTTTCATGTTTTTATTCATTACAAGGTTTGACCAAGGAAAACCCCCATTCACCTAAAAACAAACATCTTTCTCTCTTGACGCGTGTTTGCAAATTTTAGGTGGAAGATCTCTTGGAGAGCAAAAATTGTAAAGTTGTCAAAGTTGTCACTATTTTTGCAATTTCACAGAAACTGACTTACAAGATTTATTTTTGGCTTTCCAACCACAAGATTCAGGAATCTAGGAGTGTGGACATAGGAGCAAAGGACAGAGCAACCATTTTTAAAAATCCATACTCATGACTCATTCACCATAGGGTGAATGAGTCCCAGGACAACTCCTTAAAACAGTGTTTTTTGAGAGGTACACAAGATTTTCCCTTCTTAGATCTGCCAAAATTTTTATTGTTTATGATAGTATTATGTTTCATCTATAAAACCCACTTTTTACATTTCTTAAATTAGTGCATTTGATATTTTTAATCTTTCTCCCAAAACCCCTATTTAGTCATTTCTATCAAGACACTTTGTGACAATTTTTTAGATCAGTTTTAAGTGTCCTCCACTCATTTGATTTATGTGAAATAATTTTTTTCTATTAGCGATATGGTTAATCTACTCATATCTAGTCTTACATTTCAATTTTGAGGTGATTTATTATTTTTATTGTGTCTCCCAAAAGTGTAATTTAACCTAGACCCCCATCCTAGAGAAAAAGGAAAATTACAAGATCCTTCACAAAATTCACTCACCTAAGGGTTGAAAGTGGACTTTCTCTTGAGGGATCTCATTTCCTGAATGAAATAGAAGAATAGTTAGGTTCATTCACCCCATTTTTTCCTTTCCATGTTATTTTAAGTTTGGTGAAATATTCCAAATTTAGTATAAAACCCCATATGTAGTGAACCCTAACCTATTTTTCTATGTTTCATTTTGGTGAACCTGAGTATTTGAACATCCTAATTTCTTATTTGGAGTGCATTTAAACCCTAGATCTATAATTAATTCATTGTATTTAGGGTTTCTAGATTTGGCATAAAGTTGCATTGCATTTTAGATGTAAATTTCCATTTTGTATTCATTTTAAATCTGAAAATTCAATAAAAATTAAATAATGTTAGATTAGTTTTGCATAGTGTTTGCATATTAGTGTACTTTTCATCATTCACATTCAATAATTGGATCAACATTTCATTTCAAAGTGTCACATAGTTCATCATTTTTCATTAGTTTTACTTGCATTTCCACATCAAATTCTTAAAAAAATTGTTATAGAAATACTAGTCTAAGACCTGAAACAAAGAACACATATAATCACTCAGAAATTGAATTTTTCAATTTTAAAAAAACCCTACACCAGGACCCATTCGCCAGTGGGTGAATGAGTCCTTGGAGGCCTACAAAAACCAACTTTTCTAATCTTTTTGTGGTTTTCTACACTTCCTAGGCCTTTTGGTAACCTATAGTATTAGTCTTGAAAGTTTCAAAAATTTCTATTTTATGCATCTAGGTCTAAACATCCATTTAGTGTAGTCATTTTTAAATCATTCTAAAATAATTTAGTAGAAAAAATCATCATGAAATTTTTGAAGCATTGCATAATTTAGATAGCTTACTTTTTCATGTTAGCATGTTTCCTTTTAAGAGATGTAGTTTTGTAGTGTATTAAAATGCATACCCTTGCATTTTCACACTTGTTTGGGCCTGCTTTGCTTTATTTATCCTTATTTATGTCTTAATTGGTCCTATTTTGCATCCACAAGCCCTATGAATTATATATTTTTCTGGCTAATCTTGACATTCTCCAATGGATAAATGATAATTTAATGATTCTATCTGAGTGTCCTTGATTTTTGGATTGGGACTAAAACACCACCTAGGGCATCTTTTTCCCCTAAAGGTCTTGGGACCCTGATTTTGAGGCATCTTAAATGAGCCCCTTTTTGGTGTTTGTGCCCCAATTCTCATGCCTTGGGACTAAGACGCCACCTAGGGAATCTTAGTCCCCCTTAAGTTATTTTTGGGATTTAATTTCAAATTCTAGTGAGATTTAGCCTCCTTTAATTAATGAATTCATATGTCTGCTTGGTGTGGTGTAATTTTGGGATATTAAGCATAGATAAGTATAAATACAAGGTTCCTTCTCTCATTTTCTCCTAACAATCAATCTAAGCATCCAAGCATTCAAGTATTCATAGAGCATTCAAGTGCATTTCATCAAGCATTTGGAGCCATCATCAAAATTCAAGCATCATATCAAAGATATTCTTGCATCATGTGTTGTTGTGCTAACATTTGTGATGTAGGGTTTTGATTCAAGCAAGCAATTCAAGTCCATAACTATCAATCATTTCTTTGATTCAAGATCCATATCCATTGCAGTCATTTCACACAAGTTTCTAGACTTCATAGCAAGGGTTTGGTGAGTTGTAATATTGCATGTTGTTCATTCATCATTTCCCTCCTTTATTTCATTTATTTTCAAGGTTTAATTACCAACAAGGGGTTTGACCAAGGAAAACCCCCATTCACTAAAAATCAACAAGTTTTTTCCTTTCTTGCATGTTTGTGATTACAGATTTAGGTTGAATACTTGAAGATCATTTGAAGTTCAAAGTTGCAAAGTTGCAAATTTGCATTGCAAAGTTGTCATCCTCACGAAAACTCACCTATAGATCAAATCCAGAAGTTTCAGAACCTAAGATTAGAGAAGAAGGAAGAGTAGACATCAAGCCTCAAGACAACATTCAAAGATTCTAGAAATTCTATACAAGACTAAGTCACAACCTAGGGCATCTTAGTCCTCCTAAAGGTATTTTTCAAAAATTCTTCCAGATCTAGTTTCGACATCTGAATATTCTAAATCTGCCCCAAAAAATAGCAGGGAGACTAAGACAATAGTAAAGGCATATTTTTCCTCCATAGCTCATTTTGACAGCTTCTTTGCATTTCTAGAATCCTTATCACATTTCTAGACTTCCTAGGTACACATATCCTAACTCCCTATTGCATAATTTCATCATTTGTATCCTTCATTTAGCTTGCATTACTAGGTTTTGTGAGTTGAATTCTTATTTGTATTTTAGCATTTTCTTATTGGTGAACCCCTAAAAGTTTAAAGAACCCCCTCCTAGGTACTCCTTGTTGATAATTGACTCACCTTGTGAGGTTGATAGTCAATCCAATTAGGACTCCTCGAACATTGTTGAATGATTGTTGGAGAAAAGTGATATCACATCACCATTTTCCACATTAATCATTTTGGTGAACCTGCCCCTTTTGAGCATTCATTTTTTGATTTGGAGTTCATTAAATTCCTTGATCTAGATTGAATTCATTTCATATTGCATTAGCAAAATTGCATCTAGGATTTCTCATATTTAGTGAAAATTGCATCTAGGATTTCTCATATCTAGTGAAAATTGCATCTAGGGTTTCTTATGTTTGCATTAGTGAAAGTGCATATAGGTTACATTTTTTTCTTTCTTGAATCATCTAATTTCATTCAAAAACTTAAAATTACATTGTTTATCATCTTAATTGTATTTATAAACATTCTTATTGCATTCAAAACTGAAAAAAATTGCACTAACTTTGCATTCAATTGCTTGCTACTAGTTACTTTTCCTTGCATTCATTCACATAGTTTTATGTTTATAAACATCATCATCTTGAACAGAAAATCTATGAACACTATAGAAAATCCAAATTTTTTTATTTTTTTTATAAAAACCTCTGCTAGGACTAAAATTCCCTTCCTAGTGTCTTAGTCCCTCTCAGGGTTTCTAGCTCAGAATCCTCTCTCTGCTATTTGCTGCCTGTTTCAGTCCCTAGAACTTCATAACTTCACCAATAGGACAAATATGCCCTTATTGGTGTCTTAGTCCTTGTTGAATTTGACTTTCCAATTTTTCAAGATCTGAGATTCCTTTTGTGTGCTTCTGTTGGCTACCTCCATTTTTCTGTTTCAGTTTGCAAAATTGTTGTTGTTCTGATTTCTTTCATTTCAAGTGTAATTGCAAGCATAGGATATTTTTTTCATTGTACTTTCTTTGGTTTATCCCTTGTAATTTTGTATTACTTGGTTTCCTACTACTAATATTGTGGTTAGATGAAGTGTGAGACTCATGGAATCCCACAATAAAACACTCATTGTGGATCTTGGGTTATCAATCTCTCTTACTTCTAGTGTTGGTATTAGTTCACTAGGTATGGACCATACCTTTGATACCTCTTTTGCTATGCCTACCTTACCTACAAGTTATATGACAAGTGTTGAACATATCCCTCAAGAAAACATAATGAAAATGCATGAATACCTAGCTCATTTACAAGATAGTGTGAGTACTAAAAACATATTCAACATTGTTATACCTACCATAGATAGTATTCACCACATGATGGAAATTTATTAAGGACTAGAAGTTTTGCATAACATAGCTCACATATTTGGAAAACATCTTCCTTCCACCACTAATGGTGCTCAAGCTTCAAACAATGTGCAAATCCAAGGAAGAAATCAAACTCCTCCCCCTTCAACCATAACATCCATTCCAACCTATACCAATCCTCAAGTGACCATTATGATGCAACCAACTAGCAATATCCTTCCTACCTAAAACATTTCCAATAGTGCTCCTTATACCTATGTGGCATCTAATCTTATATCTCCTCTTGTAAGCAATCCATTCACTGGTCCTTCCAACACATACACACCCCCACCATATTCACCTCCATCACAAGCCACAAGCAATGATCCTATCATTAACCACCTTTTACAAAGTCTTTCATCCATTCAACATCAAGTTTCCACCATAAATCAAAATCAAAATGGTCCACCTTCATACTATGTCAAAATTAACCCACTATCCTTGGAGATATTGAGAACTCTGATGCCACAAGGTATAGAGATCCCTATATTTGAGAAATGTGGAGGAAAGGGAGATCCTACTAATCATGTTAATTCCTTTACTGCTTTGTGTGGTGACTTTATCCTTGAGGAAAAACTTTTGGCCAAGTTTTTTCCCAATCCTTGAAATACATTGCCTTGGATTGGTTTTTTGCATTATCAAATAACTCAATTCATTCATTCAATGAACTTTTTGAGGCATTTATTAACCATTTCCAAGTGCATATGGTTCTTGAAATGACATTAGCTCATTTGATTAAATGTAAGCAAAATGAGGGTGAAAAAGTCATTGACTTTATTTCATGGTACCAATCACTTTATTCCCAAGTCAGTGTGAAGATTCCTGATTCCTGCCTTAGAAAGATGTTCATAGAAAATTTACAAAGTAAGATAAGATACAAGCTCACCATGATGAAATTCCCTTCATGCATTTATGCACTGTCCTTCGAGATTATCAAAATTTCATAGGTAGTAGTGAACCAAAAACCACCTCTACCCATCCTGAAAAGTTTGAAGCTTCAAACCAAAACACCTACCAGTATTTCAAAAGACAAAATAAAAGTTTCCTTCAACTAAATTCCACCTCTCAACCTACCCAACCAGTTGATACCCAAGTAGCTACTATAAAGAAGAGTAATCCTTATATCTTTTTGGATCCACAAAGACAATCTACACCCTTACCCGACACACTTCGCAACATTATGACCCAACTATTAAACAAAAAAATTCTTACCTTACCTCTCATTTGACCCCTTGATCCTAGCAAGCCATTACCACTGAGCTTCAAACACAATTCCTATTATGCTTATCACCAACAAAAAGGACATGATACAGAACATTGCAAGTGTCTTAAACATATTTTGCAAGACCTCATTGATTCTAATCATATCCAAATTGGAGGTGTGAATGAAAAAGGTAATAATTCTATAGCTCCTCCCAACCAAAACTTGCAAATATTTACCAATCCCATTCAGAACCATAATATTTCATTTGTTAAGGCTAGTGAAACTAAGCTCGATGTGATGAATGTTGACATAGATGATGAGAATATGAGCAATAACAAACAAATTCCTATGGATAATGATGAAAATTTTCCTATGGATACTAATGACCAAAGTCCTATTAATACAATGATAGGAGTGACTGACATCGAGCCTTATAAATAGAAAACTATAATGCCCACTGACATTAATTTCTCTTTAGAAGAAATAATCAAACATACACCTGATGGTCCTCTTTACATAGCCGGTAGAATCAATAATAGGCCCACTCCTAGGATTTTAATTGATCTTTTCTATGGAGAGAATGTGATCACAAAAGAACTATTATATGTGCATGAACTTACTCAATATAGATATGATAAACCAAAAGCATGGATTAAAATGCATGATGCTTTTTCGCATGCTACGATGTGCTCGATCACACTCCCTTTACAAGTAGGACCAAATAAATTAAATGTATCATTCTCATATCTAACTCAAACCAATTTTGCGTGAAGTTAGGCTACAAATGGATTAGTTCCATGAATGTGGTCCCATCCATTGTCCATAATTGCTTAAAGTTTCTAGTCGGCAATGAAATATTCACTGTGAACTATAGTGGCTTTAGACCTTCATCTTCTCGTGGAAATTTTCCCTTAGATTATTTTTGGCTTGATCCCATGGAGCCTATAAGACCTCATGAATACTTCCTTCTCATATCCTACCAAAAGTTCAAAGAAAAATGCATAGCCAGATTATCCCTTGAGAATTCGCCTCCACCCATGATTGAACCTCCAACCCTTGAAGAAAATAATAGTGAGCCTAAAGCCCTTCCAACAAACCAAGATCCATCCATTAAAAATCCCTTGCATATTTCCTATAAAAGGACAAGAGAAAACCAAAAAATACCTAATCCACATCTTAAAAAAATTTATAAATCCAAAGAGAAAGTGGTTGAACAACCTTCCATGGTTTCTTTCGTTCTTCCCTCACAAGAAGAAAAGGAACCTATGGTTGAAAAACCCGCTCCCACACAAATGCAACTTGAAAACCACAATAAAAGAAATAGAAATGCTAGAGAACGTAGGAATAGATGTCGTGCTATTGCTCGAAAGTTGAATGAAAAACATTGAAAATCAAAATCTAAACTTGATAGAAGCAATAAATGATGACCCTCCTCTCTTAGAAAAAAAAAATTCCAACACAACAAGGACCAGAACCCTCTATGGATATTATCATTGGTCCTCCTATTGTGGTTAACTTGGATAACAATGAAGAAATAGCTAAAATTGATGAGCAAGTGCATAATGAGTTGAATTACTATTTTCCTCTTCTATGAGCTTAAATGATAACAACCGTGATGATCCTCCTAAACCAAGTGATGCACCATGTGTTGAACCTAGTGATTCTCCTAGTATATCACTTGATGTTGTCCCTCTCTCTAGTGATCTATGTTCTGCATATACTAAAAAAGGTTGGGATGTGGATGACCTGTTGGATGGTTGACTCACATGTGCTTTACTAGTCTTTTATCTTTTCTTTTTATTTTTCTTTCCTTTTTGCTTTCTTTCTACTTTTGATTACATGTGCATAATGTGATCCCCTGTGATGTATTGTTCGATGTTTCCTCTCTCTATGTGTATTCCTCTATTTGTACCTTCATTCTTCTATATGTTGTAAGCTTTTTCCTTTTCACTAATCTTTATTTTCATTTTCATTTTTGTCTTGTGTTGTCCTTTTGGGGATGACGCAAGCCGTCGAGGCACCCTATGTCTCTTCCATGTTGACCCAAAATATTTTTCATTATCTTTGCTTTTCATTTTCATTTTTGTCTTGTGTTTTCCTTTTTGGGATGACGAAAGGCATCAAGACACCCTATGTCTCTTCCATGTTGACCCAAAATATTTTTCATTATCTTTTCTTTTCATTTTCATTTTTATCTTGTGTTTTAATTTTGGGGATGATGCAAAGCGTCAAGACACCCTATGTCTCTTCCATGTTGACCCAAAATATTTTTCATTATCTTTGATTTTCATTTTCATTTTTTGTCTTTTTTTTTCCTTTTGGGGATGAAAAGGTGTCAAGACACCTCTATGTATCTTCCATGTTGACCCAAAAAGTTTTTCTTTTTTTTCTCTCTCTGTGTGCCATTCTTATAGTTCTATGTGTATTTTGGGAATGATGATAGTTCCAAACTCTCTAATAACATTGCAGCAAAGACAGATACTAACCCTAAATCCATAGATCCCTTATGTGTTTCTGGGGGGAAACCTCTCTTTTCTTTTTATTTTTATTTTTTGGCTACTTTAAAGTAATTTATCATAGCATGGTGTTAGCAAGATCTTTAAAGTGGGGGCATAAATTGGCATTATTTTGGCATGATTTTTCTTGTATTTATGTTCATTGATGTGATTTTCTTTCTTTATAAAATGATTTTTTCCTCTTGGTGGTGTCATCAGGTTTGATTCCCTCCAAGAGAATGATATTTCTTTGACTTGTCCTCTCTCAAAGACATTAAGCATGATGTCCCCAAAGATAAATACCTCACATGAACTAATCAAAATCCCTTCGAACATCCTTCAAAATTGTTGTATTTTTCTTTTTGTACCTTATTAAATTCATGGAGGTATGGCTTTGATATGGTCCCCTAGGGCTCACCTAGTGATCACCTAGCTTCACTAGCCCTTGTGAGCATCCATTTTTTTCCTTATCATAGTCATGGTATGACTTTGATATGGACTTCTTGGGGCTCACCTAGTGGACACCTAGCTTCACTAGCCCTTGTGAGCATGCATTTTGTTTGCATAGTGGATAGTGTGTTCCACTTGTAAACCTTTTTTCGACAAACAACCTAGACCCAGTCCACAGTGTGTTGGATGGCCAGTCGAAGCTTGATCTATTTTCTTTTTCTTTTTCCTTTTTCCTTTTTCTATCTTTGATGGTGTATGTTTGTGATCTGGTTATAGCTTCATATATCATCTGCATGTATGTTCCTTTGTGCTTATGTTGGTTTGCCATAGGATCTTCATCCTGGGGGCTTGGCCACCCTCTTGGTCATTTTCATCCTATCTTGCTAACATTTGTACATTTGAACCCCTCTTGATTATGTGGTCAGCTACTTTAGTGTGACTTTGAAGCAAGTTCCTCCTCTCACTAAAGTGGGGCCTAAATGTAGTGTAGTAAAATGCATACCCTTGAATTTTCACACTTGTTTAGGCCCACCTTGTTTTATTTATGCTTATTTATGTCTTAATTTCTCCTATTTTGCATCCACAAGCCCTATGAATTATATATATTTTTGGCTAATCCCAACATTCTCCAATGGATAAATGATAATTTAATGATTCTATTTGAGTGTCCCTGATTTTTGGGTTGAGACTAAAACGCCACCTAGAGCATCTTTTTCCCCCAAAGGTCTTGGGACCCTAATTTTGAGGTATCTTAAATGGGCCCCTTTTTGGTGTTTATGCCCCAAGTTTCATGCCTTCGGACTAAGACATGATGTAGGGCATCTTAGTCCCCCTTAATTTATTTTTGGGATTTAATTTCAAATTCTGGTAGGATTTAGCCTCCTTTAATTAATGAATTCATAAGTCATTTTGGTGTGGTTTAATTTTGGGATATTAAGCATAGATAAGTATAAATACAAGGTTCCTTCTCTCATTTTCTCCTAACAAGCAATCTAAGCATCCATGCATTCAAGTATTCATAGAGCATTGAAGAGAATTTCATCAAACATTTGTAGCCATCATCAAGATTCAAGCATCACATCAAAGATATTCTTGCATCATGTGTTGTTGTTCTAACATTTGTGATGTAGGGTTTTGATTCAAGCAATAAATTCAAGTCCATATCTATCAAGCATTCCTTTGATTCAAAATCCATATCCATTGCAGCCATTTCACACAAGTTTGTAGACTTCATAGCAAGGTTTTGGTGAGTTTTAACATTGCATGTTGTTCATTCATCATTTCCCTCCTTTATTTCATTTTTATTTCAAGGTTTAATTACCAACAAGGGGTTTGACCAAGGAAAACCCCCATTCACTAACAATCAACAAGTTTTTCCTCTCTTGCATGTTTGTGATTGCAATTTTAGGTTGAAGACTTGAAGATCATTTGAAGTGCAAAGTTACAAAGTTGTCATCTTCACAGAAACTCACCTACAGATCAAATCTAGAAGTTTTAGAACTTGGGATCAAAGAAGAAGGAAGAGTAGACATCAAGCCTCAGGACCACATTTAGATCCATATAGGACTAAGTCACCACCTAGGGATTCTTAGTCCTCCCAAAAGTATTTTTCAAAAAATCTTTTGAATCTAGTTTCGACATCTGAAGATTTCGCATCTACCCCGAAAAAATAGCAGGGAGACTAAGACAACAGTAAGGGCGTCTTTGTCCTCCATAGCTCATTTTGAAAGCTTATTTTCATTTCCAGAATCCTTATCACATTTCCATACTTCCCAAGTACACATATCCTAACTCCATGTTGCATAATTTCATCATTTGCATCCTTCATTTAGCTTGCATTACTAGGTTTTGTGAGTTGAATGCTTATTTGTCTTTTCTAAGCATTTACTATGGTGTGTGAGATTCTATATTCTATTCTTGCTTACTATGGTCATCCAACTAAGCATGCCTACCTCAATCAAGTTCTTGTCCTTCAACATGTTTCCTACACACATTCTTACACTTTTCCACTTATCAATAACCTTTAACCGATAATCTCATGGAATGATTTCTTAATCATAAAATTACATAATATTCATTTTTCAATTTCTTCATTTCATTTTTATCAAATTCCATAAATAAAAATGATAATTTCTATTTTCCAAAAATTTCAATTTCCTCAATATTTAAAATGCAATAATGAAATCAAGATATGACATCCTTCCCCACTTGAAAGAGGCATTGTCTCAATGTCTAATTAAACAAAATTGTTTCACATATTTATCAGTCATATTGTTTTCAATCCAAAACATCATCATAGCATACCAATCCAAAACTTTATTCAAAAATATAAAGATAATCATCTATAGTCTATCTAAGAAAGGAAATGAGGAAAGGAGCGTTCTATCTCCTCTCCATCCTCCCAAGTAGAATTTTCCTCATGATACTGGTCCCATTGAACCTTATATTGAACAATATCCCTATTTCATAACTTGACATTGTGTCTATCCAAAATTCTATTGGGCTCCACTAGCACTACTCCTAGATCCTCCACCTATAAAGAATGTCAATCAAGTATATGAGTTGCATATGGGTGGTATGGTTTTAGCAAGGAAACATGAAACACATTATAGAGTCGAGCTAGAGCAAGGGGTAGAGCAAGTCTGTATGCAACCAGGTTGATTACTTCCAACACATCAAACAACCCCATGTATCTTAGAGCTTGCTCGGATGACTTCCTAAAGGTAATAGAGCTCTTATGCAGATTGACTCTCAAAATGACCTTATCCCCAATTACAAATTGTCTAAAGGTTCTTTTTTTGTTGACATAGCTCTTTTTCCTATTTGCTACCTCCTTCAGTCTACTCTGAATAAGCCTCATCTTCACTTTGATTTATTTTAGCATCTTACGACCCACTATGATCCTTTCTTCCAATCTATCCCAATTGATGGTAGTACAACACCTTGGCCCATATAGAGCCTTGAAAGGTTCCATACCTAAGGATGCATGATGAAAGTTATTATAAGAAAATTTTACCAGTGGTAGATACTCTTCCCATTTATACTAATGATCCATACAGTACATCTAAAGGATATCTTCTACTACTCGATTCACTCTCTCAGTTTTACCATTGGTCTGAGGATGGTATGTTGAACTAAATTTCAACTTAGTCCCCAATATTGCATTCAAAGTGGTCTAGAAACTTGATGTCATCTGTGTATCTTTGTCAAATATAATTTTATTTGGCACTCCATGTAAACAAAATATCTCTTAGAAAAATTTCTTGGCCAAGGTCAACGATCCATCCTTAAGGTTCCCTAGGATAAAATGTGCCACCTTAGTCAACTTATTGACTACCACCAGAATGACATCATTCCTATTCTTTTTTAAAGGAAACCCCTACACAAATTCCATACTGATGTGCTTTCCATTTGTACTCAGGCATATTGTGAGGATAAAGGAGCCCTTTTGGATGCACATGCTCAGCCTTGACTCATTGACACTCCAAGCATCTGGCTACATATTCCACTACATCCCTCCTGATTTTTGGCCAAATTTACATTTTTTTCAATTCTACAATCATCTTTGTAACTTCAAGGTGTCTCGAATATGGTGCATTGTGGACCTCATCAAGTACCGACTTCCTAAGCTCTCCAAAATCTAGAATGTACATCTATCTCTAGTATCTTAAGATACCATTTGATTCAACCTCATACTGATGGTCTGATGGATTCTCTACTAGAGCCTTTTTCACCTTCTCATAATGCTCATCACGTTACAAGTGTTGCATCACCTATTGTCTTAGATTGAATCTCGTAGATGTCATGGATGAAAGATTTCTTCATTGTAAGAGAAAAAGATATTATCTCAACACCCAATACCACTTGCAAAAACAATTAAAACCTTCTACAAGAGAGTATGTAAGAAAATGAGCTTGCTTGATATTAAGACCTATCAAATGATGGGGTATGAAGTATATTACAAATGTGTATAATGACCTTCCTTATATAGGCAAGGTTGAAATGTAAGAATTAACATGATGTTGAAAAATACCACAATCCTGTGATATGTGACAACTAACAAACTAACTACCTAGGAATCATGCAAAATAGCTAGGTAAGATAAGTTCTAGAAAAGCCAACTAAGACTTCTAGAAATAATCTTATATCTTATCACCTATAAAATGATACCTAGGAATAAATGAATGTCTAAGTAAACTTATGTAAGTGTAATTAATTATTTAATTACACCAACACCCCCCCATAAGTGCAAATTAGGGAGAATATTATTATGCAAAATATGCAAGGATGGGTCCCAACTACTAGGCCATGTTAGGTACCCATGTACAAATGAAAAAAGAAATGTCTCACAACCGAAGAAAAGGAGAAAATCTAGTGAAGAAAAATAAAAATAAATAAAATGCAAAAAACTCCAAAACCATTGAAGAATGTTTGAAGACAAAAGAGAATAAAATGCCTGCAAATAATGTATCTCCCCTTGGGAAGAAAAAGATCCAATGGTCAATGTTGAATAATCCTCATCTCCATGAAGAAGCAAGAGGGAAGCAATCTGAAGCATGAAATCTATGAAGATATTTCAAGAGCCTCTAAAGATTCCTCAAAAAAATAGGTGTTAGCCCAATCAAGGAGGAAGAAAAAAAATCTGAAGACCCAAGAGAAACCTCCAAAGATGAATGATCAAGAAGGAGAGAAACCCCCTCAAACAAGTCCTCAAAATCTACTAAAGAAGTCTTACATACCAAATCTGATATCCCTATCAAGAAACCATCTGGTATGTGCAAATCTAGAAAACCACAAGTCTCCTACTCATTTGAAGTCTGGCTCAAAGATGAAGAAGCATGA
>VDFB02270651.1:362223856-362289628 GCA_007258455.2 Sequoia sempervirens
CTAGGCTAGGAAAACTAGAGTACTAGAGGAGAGTACTTAATGATTTAGAGTCAGTGACATGGTGGCCCTACCTTGATTGTGAGCAGTGGATGAAAGATGACACTGAGATACTATTTTTGTGTTAGTTTATGTACCTGATTGGGCAGACCTGATTCATCATTGAGAGGTTCTTGCTATTGAGGGTACTTAGGTAGTATGGCAAGGTCTAGGGTATGCACAAGGGAGTGGCTCATTATGCATGGTGACCGATGGATGCGAAAAAGTGGGGACCTATTTTTTCATATGATGTAGCAGTGCAGGCATTTCAAGGTTTATAGGCCATCATTTGGAAGATTTGTCTAGAGATTATTAAGGCTCTAATATCATAGGAGTCTCTACAGTACCTCTTCTTACATCCATTCCCACAGATCTCTGGCCCAAATGAGCCAGTGCCATTGTTAGATGATGAGGAGAGGGCAATAGTACATGGGCACAGGTGGAGGGGAGATGGGGGAGATGAGGAGGAGGAGGAGGTAGAGAGAAATGATGATGAGGATGGAGATGGAGATGATGGAGGTGATGATGACAATGATGGAGATGGAGGTAATAGAAGTGGAGGAGATGAGGTTGGTCGAGGTCCAGCGATATATGTTTGAGATTTCAAAGTGCCTCAGAAGAGGCGATCATTGGTAGTTGTAGCACAGCAGCATGTAGAGATCTTCCTTCCCTCATAGCAGTAGTAGACTCAAATTGTTGCATTACAGGTATAGGTTTAGACATTGCAGGGTCATCTTGCACAGGTGTAGGCATTGTTAGCATAGACACACGAGTAGATACAAACATAGGCACAGGCCTAGGCTCAGATGCAGGCATGGATTGCCACACTCACGGCCAAGAGGGACACCTTGAGACTGGGGGTTGATTAGAAAGAGGGCATAGCAGAGAGACTGCAGAGAGCTTTTGAGGGAATAGGTATAGTAGACCACTTCAAAGAGGTATGACATTCTACTAGGGAGGTAGAGTTTTATAGGCTAAAGTATCATAAGGTCATTCTGCTAGAGCGTTGAGAGAGCTATGCGCAATCTCGGTTAGGTAGGTCCTAGTCTCAGACCATGAGCAAAGGTGTTACATAGCCACTTTTGAGAGATCCAAGAGATCCTAGTGTAGGTCTGTCTAGTAGGGGAGGCACTGGTCCAATGATGTTGGCACCATCTCGGGGGAGCATGACATAGCTCTGATGTTATGTCAGATTTGTGGTATTTTAGGACATGATGTATACTTCGTGATTCAATTGAGACACTATGATATACTACCATTTTTGACATTGATAGATCTCTTTATATTATTGGATATCCTTGTAAACTTGGACATTATGATTTTGAGGTTATATGCGATGATGATTATCGATCTATGTGTCTATATGATTTATGATGGATTCCTATTCTAGATGCATTTAATTTATGCTTTATGATGCTTATGTGATGTTCTATATGATGATGGTATGATATGTTATGGATGAAAATGATGAAACATGTGTTATGATTCTATGATGCTTTATGAATGATGCCTATATGATGTTAGAAACCAAGATCAGATTTGCAAACCAGAATAGACCTTCCACAAAAGAGAAAAACAAAAAAGAAGAAGCTATTGCAAAAAGATGTGCAACATTATTATTCGAGAATTCAATAATTACAAGATAAAGATTTTCTTTATAAAAGCAAATATTCCAAACCCTAATCTTATCTTAAGCAACAAGATAGCTCAAAAGATAATGATGAGAAGTAATTAACCTAGGAAATAAATAATACCTAAGTAAAGTTATGCAAGTGTAATTAAATATTAATTACACCAACACCCCCCCATAAGTGCAACTTAGGGAGAAGAAAATTATTATGCAAATATGAGTCCCAACAACAAGACCTGATCAGGTACTCATGTACAAATGCAAAGATGAGGTAGAGAAGGAAAACCCAATGGGACAAAACCCCCTACATTGAGATGACCACTGCAAGAAGCACTGGAAGAAAACTATGGAGTAACACTGGAACCGCAATCCAACAAGCAAGGAAAGATACTTTTGTCTACAACTGAAACCAAAACTGGAATCACATAATGTGATAGCAGACCGAGCGCCACAAACACCGAAAAATCCCTGCTGTAAACTGGAACAACCCTGGGATTTGTGAAGCAATAGTAAATGAAATGATGACTGAATCTGGAAGCTGTGTATCTCGATTCTGATGCCAAACTGTGACTAAAACTCTTCCATGGGAAAGAGTACCAAAAATAGACTTTGGAACATTAACCATAAAAACATGGCCCTCAAACTGAGAAGGATCTGAACCAATGCGGATCAATAACCATAATCTCTCAACAAAAGTGTGAACCAATGAATTTGACATGTGTCAAGGAATAGCAAAAATATGGCCAAAAGAAACTAGGAGACCAGATATAACCCATGCGATCTAGCATCAAATCAAGATGAATATGGATATGCAAAATACCCCCTAAATGGAACTTTATCATACTTCATTTATTACAATAACCTGATAATTGTAAAAGGAGAGAAAAAAACATGCATAAATAGAAAAATAAAATAGACCTTAGATCTATGTAGAGGACTGAATCAGCTTTCCAATGCCGCAAGAATGATGAAAAATGGATCACCAAGTCAAAATATATGCCCTCTAGAGTGAAAACAACAACATCTGAGTTCAAAGGCCTGCAAAATAAATCTAGAGAAAAATCTGGTAAAAAAAAACCCACACCACCGGACGGCAGGCTCCAATCATCTTCCCACTGGTATCTCATTTGTGAAAAATCCATCGCACGCAAAAATACAACCGCATTTTGTGGAAGATAGCTCTAGAAAGGCCAATAAGGTTTGCTGTGCAGCCCAAGGCTAAAATAAAATAGCCTCCCCCTCGGGTCCCATGCAGACTAGGGGCTGGCCGGGCCGGCCCCTACCGGCCCATATGATCAACACGGGTGCCGAGGGGTTGGTGGGTCGGGCGATAGCACCCAGTCCTTAATAGGACCATCAAGCCGCTAAGCTGGGGCCAGACCCTCGGGCAGTGGGTCGAGCCGCGGGCCCCCAATCCACCATGACCCGGGTGGTCCGCAGAGGAGGCCTCACGAGCGTAAACCGTCTGAAATGGCCGAAGGAGGGGAGCCACCCAAGTGGCAAAGTATAAGTTAGCGGCCGCCTCGGCACCGGGCTTCCGGGTGGTGGGCCTGATTTGCACTAGGCTGCGGGCACAATTTGAAAACATAGATTTTTTTATTTTATTTTTCAAAAAGTGCCTCTGTCGACGCGGCCGTGAGGCTCTACGCCCCCGTGACAAATTTTGCCTCCTGGATCAACTACACCAAAATCGATGAAACGAAGGGCGCTTTTAGGGTTTTTGGCCGCTGCGAACGCGATGGTGAGCTCCATTTCTACCCAAACTACTCCAAAAATTTGGCTACCCCTAGAGCTTGCAAAAAATCTCCCAGCTTGAAACCCTCACAGATCTGGCAAATGATGGCCAAAATCTACAAAGTAAAAGTCAATCCTGAATTTTTCTAGCACTCTAAATCTAATGGTGAGGCTCGATCTGATCCAAAATGTCGCATAGATGAACTCAAGGCATGATACCCTCGAGGAATCCTGAACGAACCCTGCAATGATTTTCTCAAAAATCTGAGAAGAGGCTACAAATCAAGGTTTTGATACCATGTTAGAAACCAAGATCAAATTTGCAAACTAGAATAGACCTTCCATAGAAGAGAAAAACAAAAAAGAAAGAGAGGTTGCAAAAAGATGTGCAACATTATTATTCGAGAATTCAATAATTACAAGATAAAGATTTGCTTTATAAAAGAAAAGATGCCAAACCCTAATCTTATCTTGAGCAACAAGATAGCTCAAAAGATAAAGATGAGAATTAATTAACCTAGGAAATAAATAATACCTAAGTACAGTTATGCAAGTGTAATTAAATATTAATTACACCAAAATATGATACATGTGATGGATCTTATTATGCCAATGCAATGTGATGCATTTTATGTGTTTTGTACTTTTCTAATGTAAATAGATGATGTAATGAATGGATGAATGTATGATAATGTTAATGCACAAGTGAATGGATGGATGGAAATATTGTATGATGGTTCATAGTTCTATGTGTTTATGATTTTTATATGATGCTTATGTAATGATTATGTGATGTATGCAATGATGATATGATAATGCATGGTTGATGATTCTATATGCTTAATGGATGATGTTTTATGCTATGTGAGATGGATTTGATTATGAAAATGATGTGTGATGTTTATGTGATGATTTATGTGATGATTGTGTTGATCTAGTTAATCCTTTGTTAGTATTGGATTTGATTAATAACAAATCCATCTTCACTACTATTTTTAGATATTCATAACAATGGCATTATATCCTTGCTAACCAGTCATGTTTCTCTAACACTTTTTCTTCTTGAAAATATTACTCTATTGGATATGTCTTTCAATCTTCTTATACCATGTCATGTTCTTCAACACCTTTTTCTTCTTGGAAATCTTACTCTGCTAGATATGTCTTTCAATCTTCTTAATGGACCATTTTCTTAATCCATTAATAATAGATGAAATGATTTTGATTATGCAAGTGAGATGCAATGCACTTATTTTTTTGTTTTATGATGTGGATATTATGATGCAATGCATGGATAGATAAATGATGTGAGAATGATTTCTAATGTATGCCAATGATGATGCAACTGATGTGCAACTATATGAGAATGATGTGTTTTTGGTAATGTCAAATGTACTCAATCCATTAATGCTAGAGATATCATCATTGTGAAATTGTTTCAACCTTGGAAAACCCATAAATACAGATGCAACATTGATATGAATGCTATCTACCTTAACCAAGCAGATCTAATATGCAAAGGTTGTCATTGTAACAACCAATTTTTCATGCTCTTTATCATCATTGAGCATTTAAAGTGTTGAAAGTGAGTACAAGCATTGATGGTATAATTAAACCATGATGACCTGAGTACTACTTCCATGATTTTTGATATTGCAAGTTGACACAAGCATCTAGGTATAATTGAACCAAGATGACGTAAGCATTTCTTGCATAAATAGACAAGATTTAATCATGTTCCTTTGCAAACTCGTAATTTCATCAATGATACTTTGTAGAGCATGTCACATGAAAATTTGCATAGTGATAATGATCAACTCATAGACAACAGACAAAGAAAAATCATACTCCTTCCTAGCTCCTCTAGCTCAATACATCATCAAGTTGCTACAGAGATATGATAACAAAAATCAAAGTACAACAGTTTGAACCTTCATGCTAACATGATAAAGCCATGATTCAGATGAACATCATCCATTAAAGGTTGTTTTGATTTGATTGATTTTTCTGTTTGATGTGAATGGTTGATGTGTTGCTAATTGTGATTGATGTTCAATGTTGGGTTGCATGATGATCATTGTGTTTCTTGTGTTTTCCTACTATTTTTTGTTTGTTAGTTTAAGCTCAAAGTTTATTTGCCTGCAGTGAGTTCAGGATTTTACCCCCAGTCTAGGGTGAGACACGACCGCGATGCTAGGATATGTACATGAAGCTTTCAATGATAGGTAGATTGATGATGAAATCAAATGGAAAAAGTGAATGATCGGCATGCTCAAATAGATGGAAAAGCTAACCTATCACAAATAGCACCTATTGCCAGGTTTTCACTACTTATTTTTATTACACTTTTTCAAATTTATGATTTTTTTTTTTTCTTTCACTTTTTTTGTATTTTTCAAAAAAAATTATTTGTTGTTACCAAATGCCATTGCTCTTGCCGGGTTTTCACAAGGTAACCATTTTTTTCAAGACTTTTTTTTTGATGTTTTTGTATTTTTTTTAGGACTTTTACCGATGCACTAGATGAATCAGTTGTAGAAATTCTTGAGATGCAAACTATTGAGGGGTTCATCAAACAAATCCCGTTGGAGCGTAGACTACTGATATGCTCATGATCTAAAGACTAATACAACTATAAAGGGACCTAGATAGTTTGGTTCAAATTTCTCCTTTTCTCTGTCTTGTTGATTATGAGGATTTTATTTTAGGATCAAGTCACCCACTTGAAATGTTCTAGGTTTTACTCTATGATTGTAACTTATGGATATCCTCTATTGATAGGCTTTCATGCGATCAACTACATGCTGACGATGCTCATCCAACAGTTCCAATTCTTTTAACCTAGACACTTTGTAATCCTCATATGAAATGATCCCTTTTAATGACATATGAAGTGATGGTAGCTCAACCTCAATAGGTAGAATGGCCTCTGATCCATAGAGTAGATCATAGGGTATGGTTCTAGTTGGAGTGCAAATGCTAGTTTGATAATCCCATAGAGTAGGGTTCAATTGAGCATTCCAATCACATCCAGCATCATTCACAGTTTTCTTCAGGATTTTTAGGATGGTTTTGTTTGATGCCTCTACTTGGTCATTTCCTTGAGGATAGTAAGGTGTAGAAAACCGATGTTGGATATGAAACCTTTCACAAAGTTCTTGGACATTTTTATTCTTGAAAGGTCTATTGTTATCTATGATAATGGATTGAGGAATGCCATACTGACAGATGATATAATTTAGGATGAAGGATGCAATTTTTTTTTGGTGATGGTGGTTAGGGGAACAACTTCAATTCACTTTGTAAAGTACTATGTGGCTGTGACGATAAACTTGTGTCCATTGCAAGATGATGGATCAATTTTTTCTACGAGGTCAAGTCCCCATTGAAAAAGGGGCCATGTTGATGTGAATGATTGCAACTCTTGTGTTGGTGCATGTATCAAGTTTCCATGGATTTGACATTTCTGGCACTTCTTGACATATTGAAAAGACTCCTCCATATTGGACCAGTAATACCCCAAATGTAGGAGTTTTTTAGCTAAAGTTAGTCCACTTGAATGTGTTCCACAGATAATGTCATGAACCTCACATAAAGTGGTTTCAACTTCGTTATGTTCAAGACACCGAAGGAGAGTACCATCAAGACCTAGTCTTTTAAATAAGTGTCAAATAAAATTTCATTTTTGGTTTTGGGATAAATCTAGTGGTAGGGTATTGTCTTTTAAATAGGTGTAGATTTCCCATAGATAGAAACATCGGCCTTGGCTAGATGGTATATGACTTCGGATTCGGGGTTATTATAGGCAGGGTTAAACAGTTGTTCCACCATGAACTAATAACAAGCTCATTTTGCAAGTATCTATAAGAGAGAGGCAATGGTAACCATAGCATCAATAGTGTTGTTGTCACCTCTTGGAATCTGCTCAAATTTGATTTCAGCAAAGTACTTTTTGAAGTCACCAACCATTCTTTTATATGGCATCAATTTATCATCTTTTGTCTGGTAATCATCATTTACCTGATTAATAACTAGTCGAGAATCACCATAGACATGCAACTCTATGATCTTCCATTTGATTGTACTTTAATTCCAATGATCAATGCTTCATACTCAATTTGTTGTTAGTACATGGGAACAACCGATCTTAACCATGTAGATCTAATATGCAAAGGTTGTCATCGTAATAGCCAATTTTTCATCCTTTTTATCATAATTGAGCCTTTAAAATGTTGAAAGTGAGTACAAGCATCAATGGTATAATTAAACCATGATGACTTGAGTACTACTTCCATGATTTTTGATATTGCAAGTTCAAACAAGCATCTAGGTATAATTGAGCCAAGATGACATGAGCATTTCTTGCATAAATAGACAAGAGTTAATCGTGTTCCTATGCAAATTAGGAATGTCATCAATCATACTTTGTAGTGCATGTCCTATGACAATTTGCATAGTGATAATGATCAACTCACAGAAAACAGACAAAGAAAAATCATACTCCTTCCTAGCTCCTCTAGTTCAACACATCATCGAGTTGCTCCAGAGATATGATAACAAAAATCAAAGTACATCAGTTTGAACCTTCATGCTAACATGATAAATCCATGATTCAGATGAACATCATCCATTAAAGGTTGTTTTGATTTGGTTGATTTGGTTGTTTGATGTGAATGGTTGATGTGTTACTGATTGTGATTGATATTCAATTTTGGGTTACATGATGATCATTGTGTTTGTTGTGTTGTCCTACTATTGTTTGTTCATCAATTTAAGCTTGAAGTATTTTTTCCCCCAGTGAGTTCAAGATTTTGCCCCCAATCTAGGGTGAGACACTACCACAATGCTAGGATATGTACATGAAGCTTTCAATGATAGGCAGATTGATGATGAAAGTGAATGGTGAAAGTGAATGATCGACATGCTCAAATAGATGGAAAATCTAACCTATCACAAATAGCGCCTTACTTGTTTTTATTGCACTTTTTCAAATTTTATGATTTTTTTTTCACTTTTTTTGTATATTTCAATTTTTTTAATTTTTTTGTTGTTACCAAGATGCCTACTTGCTAGTTTTTCATCAAGGAAGCCATTTTTTCAAGACTTTTAATGATTTTTTTGTATTTTTTTAGGACTTTTACCAATGCACTAGATGAATCAGGTGTAGAACTTCTTGAGATGCAAGCTATTGAGGGGTTCATCAAACAAATCCCCTTCAGGCATAGACTAGTGATATGCTCCTGATCTAAAGACTAATACAACTACAAAGGGACCTAGACAGTTTGGTTCAAATTCCCCCTTCTTTTCTCTATCTTATTGATTATGAGGATTTTATTTCAGGACCAAGTCACCCACTTGAAATGTTCTAAGTTTTACTAAGTGATTGTAACTTATGGATATCTTCTATTGATAGGCTTTCAGGTGATCAACTACATGTTGATGACATTCATCCAACAATTCCAATTCCTGTAACCTAGACACTCTGTAATCCTCATCTTAAATGATCCCTTTTAGTGATATATGAAGTGATGGTAGCTCAACCTCAATAGGTAGAATGGTCTCTATTCCATAGACTAGAGAATAGGGTGTGGCTCTTGTCAGGGTGCAAATGCTAGTTTGATAAGCCCATAGAGCAAGGTTCAATTGAACATGCCAATCACATCCAGCATCGTTGATGGTTTTCTTAAGGATTTTCACGATGGTTTTGTTTGAGGCCTCTCCTTGGCCATTTCCTCGAGGATAGTAAGGTGTAGAAAATCGATGTTGAATATGAAACCTCTTACAAAGTTCTTAGACATCTTGATTCTTGAAAGGTCTACTATTATCTATGATAATGGATTGAGGAATGCCATACCGATAGATGATATAATTCAAGATGAAGGATGCAATTTGTTTTTTGGTGATGGTGATTAGGGGAACAACTTCAATTCACTTTATAAAGTACTATGTGGTTGTGATGATAAACTCGTTTCCATTGGAAGATGACAGATGATTTTTTCCTATGAGGTCAAGTCCCCATTGAAAAGAGGGTCATGTTGATGCGAATGGTTGTAGCTCTTGTGCTGGTGTGTTGGAATAATGTGCCTCAATCTCACATGCTGAAACCTCTAAAAGAGCCAAGTCAATGTGACATTCCTTTTTTCTGGCTGACTAGCAGTTTAGTAACCTTGTGGTTTGTATAGGTCACCAAGACAATGCTTTTGTCTTGCCAACTGGTGTTGTCAATGTGACGTGTGGCATTCACTGTAACCTTCTGTCGAGTGGGTTGGTCTGCCGATAGGTCATTCTTATCGGATATCAGAGAGACTTGGACGTTCGGTATGTCTCATATCGACAAGAGAAGTCTCGTTGACTGTTTTATTCTTGAAGACTTCAGGGTAACATGGAGGCTTCACTATGAACTCTTGGTGACATATGTTTGTCTCACTGATGCTCATTGGGGTAACATGGAAGCCTTAGTAAGAAGTCTTGTCAACGGTTGGTCCTCTCGCTGATAGGTATGAACATCGGTGTAATCTCCTGGTGATAGTGGTAAGTCTTGTCGACTATGTATGTTTGTTATCAAGTTTCTTCGATGAAACCCCTAGCGACTGAAGTCTTCAGTGAAAGGTGTGAACATTCGGAGTAACATCTCAGCGATAGCCTAAGTCTTGCCGACAAGTGTTCTTTTCGGTATGACTTGAAGGCTCAGTGTGATCTCTTGGCGAATGATGATAGTCGTACCAATGGAAATGCTAACGTCTATGTGACTTTGGAACTTTGGTATGATGTCTCATCGAAAATGGTGGTCTTTCCGAATAGCGATACAAGTGATGATCATCGATATGAGGTCTTGGTGACAAGGAAAAGTTTAAGTGACAACTTTCTAAACTCAGTGTAACCTCTTGCTGATAGTTTGGCGACATCGATGGTTGAGTCTTGTGGCATTAGGGAGACACGGTTAGTGTCTCACTGACATGCGAATACTTTTTGAATGCCTTTGACCGATTGACCATCCTACGTGGTTTGTCCTCGACCAATCAGAGAGAAAAATGGAAATTGCTAGCAGTTGGACTGTTACTGAGAGGAAGATCAACAAACCAGCGACGTCATGGATATACTCAGAGATGGAATATTATGATCGGTTCGATGAACAGTTGGACGAATGGTTAGATGAATAGTTCGATGAGTGATCAGTGAATTTAATTCTAAGTGAATTGTAACTTGAATATTCTGGACAAGGTTGATCATTCAATGCTATTGTAATTTGACATCAGAAAGATAAGTCTGATCTCTGTATGTAATCTCCATTACTGTAATACAAAGTGACTTCTCTTGGTGTGGTGGGTTTTTCTCCAGTAAGGGTTTTCCCACATAAATTTGGTGTTCATCTATGTATGTTATATTCTCTATTTCTGTTATTGCTTTCAAGTGTATCTTAATTGGACTGTAATTGAAAATTTAAAAGTATCTTTGCATTCTTCCCTGAGGTGTTGACGTTAGGAGAGTTGTTTCCACACCTTAGCTTTCCTTACAAGTGGTATCAGAGCCTGGCCAGTTGTGTTATCCTTGTGGGTACGTTGGGTTTTTTGAGTCAATTTCTCTTCAATGGGAGTCTTGTAGAATTTTGGTGATTTGAATTATAGGTTAAGATGGCAAGCACGTCAGGAAAGATTGAAATTGAGAAATTCAATGGCAGCAATTTTGAGTTGTGGAAACTTAAAATGGAATATTTGTTAGTTGATCGTGATCTTTGGATTGTTGTGTCTAGAACGAAGCCTACAGGCATGAAGGAAGAGGATTGGGACCTTGTAGATAGAAAATCAAAGGGGATGATAAGGCTCTATTTAGCAGACTATGTTCTTCTAAATGTTCATGAAGAAAAGATTGCATCTTCCTTGTGGAAAAGACTGGCATCTATTTATCAAGGCAAGTCCTTGGTGAATAAATTATTCTTGAGGAAGAAGTTGTATGCTTTGAGAATGCAGGAGGTAGGATCTGTTGTTGATCATTTGAATGCTTTCAACATGTTGATTGCACATTTAACATCTGTTGGTGTGAAGAATGATGAAGAGGATCGATGTATGTTGTTATTATGTTTTTTGCCAGATTCTTGGGATCACCTAGTGATGGCAATTGGGAGTACAACATCCATTTTCAAGATGTAATATGTTGCTTCTTTGTTATCAGAAGAGATGAGAATGAAATATTTTGAGATGGCGAAGGACACCCTTGTTGTTAGAGGAAGGTCAAAAGAGAAAGGCAAGAAGAAGGACAAGAAGTCCAAATCCAAATCAGAGGGGAGATCAAAGTCTCCTGGTAAGAAGTCCAAGGTGAAGTGATGGAATTGTGGGCAACCTGGTCATGTCCAAAAGGATTGCAAAGAGGAGAAAAAGAAGAAGAGAAGAAGAATTTTGACTATGATTCTTCTCAAAGTGATGCAGATTCCTTCATTGCAGCCTTGGCTACGCAAGCATCAAACAATGTCTGGCTGATTGATTTTGGAGCATCTTTCCACATGACATCTCATAGATACTGGTTCACAAAGTATGAAGAATATGATGGTGGGAAGGTGTATTTTGCAAGTGATTCATCTTTGGAAATTGTTGGTTGTGGAAGAGTTAGAATTCAATTCCCTGATGGAAGAGTGAAGGGAATCAATGATGTAATGCATATACCAGGTTTGGCTAGAAATATGCTTTCTATTAGTAAGTTGAATGATATTGGAGTGCAAGTCACATTCTCTGGAAATGGCTACAAGATGACTAGAGGCTCAATGGTGCTAGCAAGGGGTGTTCGTATTGGTACCTTGTATAAGCTAGATTCATATGTTGTTCAATGTAATAGTGTCTCTATAAAGTCACAGGAAGCTACTCATGGAGGAAAAGAGGAAAATTTTCCTGATTCTATAAACTCTATGGAAGTTAAAATTCTAGCAGAAAAGACTATGCTCTGGCATCATAGGATAGGCCACATTGGTGAGAAAGGTTTAAAAACCTTGAAGAATAAAAACGGTTGAGGGGCTTGAAGATTGTAACCTTGAATTTGAATTTTGTGAACATTGTATATATGGTAAATAGCACCATGTTTCATTTTATTCCAATCCTCACAAATCTTCTGGTTTTCTTGATTATATACATTCTGATGTTTTTGGTCTAGTGAATGTTCCTTCTTTGTCTAAGTCAAGGTACTATGTATCGTTCATTGATGATTATTTGAGAAGAACATTTGTTTATTTTTTGAAAAGTAAATCAGAAGTGTTCAGTCGGTTTAAGGAATTTAAAAACCTTGTAGAAAATCATACTAGAAGAAAAATAAAATGTTTAAGGACTGATAATGGCGGTGAATTTTGTTCTGATGATATCGATAAGTACTGTAAAGATCATGGGATTAAAAGACATAAAACTACACCTTACACTCTGCAGCAAAATGGAGTTGCAAAAAGGTTCAATAGGACAGTGATGGAAAGAGCACGAAGTATGCTAAGCTATGCTCACTTGGAGGAGAAGTTCTGGGCTAAGGCAGTTGCTATAGCATGTTACTTGATAAACCATTCTCCAAATTCTGCTCTTGTTGAGAAAACACCTTTGGAATTATGGTCTAGTAAGAAGCCCTCTCTAAGACATATTTGTGTTTTTGGCTGTGAGGCATATGCATATGTGCCGAATGAGAAAAGATCTAAGTTGGAGAAAAAGGCTCTTAAATATATTTTTATTGGCTATAGTGCTAGCATAAAAGGATACAAGCTTTGGAATCCTGATATGGAGAAGGTTCTATACAGTAGAAGTGTTATCTTTCATGAGCTGAAGCCTTCTACCTTAGATCTGCAGTCAGAGAAAAAATTAGAAAACAAAAAGGATTTAGTTGAAATTCCTCTGACACCAGATAAAGAGGAATTGAAAATTCAAAATGTACCTGAAACTGAGGATATCTCAAGTAGTTCTGAGAGTTCTGATGAAGAATAAGAACCTCAACCTCAACAAGTGAGGAGTTCAACTCATGAAAGGAAGCAACCTGATAGGTATGGGTTTTCTTTGATAGATTCTACTTGTGCCTATGCTTTAATTTCTAACACTAATGAGCCTAGGACTGTGAAAGAGGCATTTAGAATGTATGATTCAAACTCTTGGTTGGAAGCCATGAATGAAGAAATTTCATCATTAGAAAAGAATGATACTTGGAGTTTGGTGCCCTTGCCTGAAGGCAGAAAAGTTGTGGGCTGCAAATGGGTATTTAAAAAGAAAATAGGTCTAGATGACAGTGTGGAAAAATATAAGGCAAGGTTGGTTGCGAAGAGTTATTCCCAAGTAGAGGGAATTGATTATGGGGAGATTTTTTCTCCTATAGCTAAGTTGACATCTATCATATTTATTTTGTCACTTGCAACAGCGTATGACTTAGAAGTCGAACAGATGGATGTGAAGACAACATTTCTTCATGGTGATCTTGAAGAAGAGATTTATATGTCCTAGCCTGAGCACTTTGTGGAAAAAGGTAAAGAAAGATTGGTTTGCAAGTTGAATAAATCTCTGTATGGGTTAAAACAGTCTCCTAGAATGTGGTACCAGAAGTTTGACACTTTTTTTTTGTCATTGGGATTTGTAAGATCAAAATCTGATCATTGTGTGTATTACAAAGCTGAAAGTGATCAAGTCCTTATTATTGCTCTCTATGTTGATGATATGTTGTTCATAGGCAATAGGAAGTTAATGATTTCTGATCTTAAGTCTCAATTGCCTGCAAAGTTTGAAATGAAAGATCTTGGTGCAGCAACGTATATTCTGGGAATCGAAATAACCAAGGATAGGAATAGTAGAAAACTTTGGCTCAGCTAGAGTAAATATATCAAAACTATTCTAGAGATATTTTTCATGAATGATTATAAGCAGCTAGTTGTTCCAGTTTTGCAAGGAACGAAGCTATCTATTGAAGACTATCCAAAATCTCCTACTGAGATGGAGGACATGACCAGTGTACCTTATGCTAGTGTGGTTGGTAGTCTTATGTATGCAATAGTCTGTACAAGGCCAGACATTTCCCAAGTAGTGGGAGTACTTATTCGGTTTATGGCTAATCCTGGAAGGACACATTGGGATGCTGTAAAAAGAGTATTCAAATATTTGAAGGGCACTTTAGAGTATGCTTTGTGTTACCATGGTAACTTGGTTGAATCACATAGGACTCTCAGTATTCGAGGCTATGTGGATTTTGATTGGGCAAGGGACATTGGCAATAGAAGATCCACCAGTGGATATACTTTCATGTTGAATGGTGGTGTAGTTAGTTGGATGAGTAAGCGGTAGGTTGTATTTGCTTTGTCCACTACAAAGGTAGAATACATGGCAGCAACACATGCCTATAAAGAAGCAATCTAGTTAAGATGTTT
The DNA here is from genome assembly GCA_007258455.2 of Sequoia sempervirens. Classification (NCBI taxonomy): domain Eukaryota; kingdom Viridiplantae; phylum Streptophyta; class Pinopsida; order Cupressales; family Cupressaceae; genus Sequoia; species Sequoia sempervirens. Next base: position 362,238,622 of record VDFB02270651.1, read on the forward strand.
GTGTTCTAACATTGGTTTTGATGCAGGGAAAATAACTATTTATTGTGACAGTTAGAGTGCTATTTGTTTGGAAAAGAATCCTACTTTCCATGCCAGGATGAAACATATAGATGTACAATATCATTTTGTACGAGATATGGTGGAGGATGGAAAGGTCTCATTAGAAAAAGTGGATACTCTAGAGAATGTTGCAGATGCATTAACGAAGCCAGTGAGCACAGACAAGTTCAGATGTTGTGCCAATTTGATGGGCCTCAATGCCCATGAATTTTACTAGTTTTGTTGTGCTCTGGAGCTACCTATGTGATCTTCATCAAGTGGGAATTTGTTGGAATAATGTGTCTCAATCTCACAGGCTGAAACCTCTAAAAGAGCCAAGTCAATGTGACATTCCTTTTGTCTGGCCGACTAGCAGTTTAGTAACCTTGTGGTTTGTATAGGTTGCTGAGACAATGCTTTTGTCTTGTCGACTGGTGTTGACACTGTGACTTGTGGCATTCACTGTAACCTTCTGCTAAGTGGGTTGGTCTGGCTGATAGGCCATTCTTATCATATATCAGAGAGACTTGGATGTTCAGTATGTCTCATACCGACAAGAGAAGTCTCGCCGACTACTTTATTCTTGGAGTCTTTTGGGAAACACGGAGGCTTCGCTATGAACTCTTGGTGACATATGTTTGTCTCACCAATGCTCATCGAGGTTACATGGAAGCCTCGGTAAGAAGTCTTGTCGACGGTTGGTCCTCTCGCAGATAGGTATGACTATTGGTGTAATCTCCTGGCGATAGTGGTAAGTCTTACTGACTTTGTATGTTTGTTATCGGGCATCTTCAGTGAAACTCCTAGTGACTGAAGTCTTTGGAAAAAGTTGTGAACATTCAAAGTAACGTCTCAAGGATACCCTAAGTCTTGCTGACGAGTGTTCTTTTTGGTATGACTTGAAGGCTTGGTGTGATCTCTTGGTGAATGACGATAGTATTGCCGATGGAAATGCTAACGTCTATGTGACTTTGGAACTTTGGTATGATGTCTCATCAAAAATAGTGGTCTTGTCGAATAGCGATACAAGTGATGATCATCGGTATGAGGTCTTGGCGACAAGGCAAAGTCTGAGCGACAGCTTTCTGAACTCAGTGTAACCTCTTACCGATAGTGATGACTCTTGGTGACATCGATGGTTGAGTTTTGTGGCATCGGGGAGACACGATTAGTGTCTCATCGACATGTGAATACATTTTGAACGCCTTTGACTGATTGACCATCCTACGTGGTTTGTCCTCGACTAATCAGGGAGTAGAATGGGAACCGCTAGCAGTTGGACTGTTGTGGCCGTTACTGAGAGGAAGATCGATAGACCAGGGGAATCATGGATATACTCAGAGATGGAATATTGTGGTCGATTTGATGAATAGTTGGACGAATGGTTGGATGAACAGTTCAATGAGTGATCAATGAATTTAATTCTGAGTGAATTGTAACTTGAATATTCTGGACAAGGTTGATCATTGAATGCTATTGTAATTTGACATCAGAAATATAAGTCTGATCTCTATATCTAATCTCCATTACTATAATACAAAGTGACTTCTCTTGGTGTGGTGGTTTTTTCTCCTGTAAGGGTTTTCCCACATAAATCTGGTGTTCATCTATGTATGTTATATTCTTTGTTTATGTTATTGCTTTCAAGTGTATCTTAATTGGACTGTAATTGAAAATTTAAAAGTATCTTTGCATTCTTCCTTGAGGTGTTGATGTTAGGAGATTTTTTTCCACACCTTAGCTTTCCTTACATGGTGCATGTATCAGGTTTCCATGGATTTGACATTTCTAGCACTTGTTGACATATTGAAAAGACTTCTTCTCCATATTCGGCTAGTAATACCCTAAATGTAGGATTTTTTTAGCTAAAGTTAGTCCACTTGAATGTGTGCCACAAATACCATCATGAACCTCATGTAAAGCACTTTCAGATTCATTATGTTCAAGACATCGAAGGAGAGTACCATCAAAACCTCATTTGTAAAGTACATCAACTATCAGGGTATGTCAAGCTACTTGTCAGATAAAATTTCATTTTTGGTTTCGGGATAAATCTAGTGGTAGGGTATTATCTTTTAAATAGGTATAGATTCCCCATAAATAGAAGCTCCAGCCTCAGCTAGATGGTATATGACTTGGGAATTAGGGTTATTATAGGTGGGCTTAAACAATTTTTCCACCATGAACTCATAACGAGCTCATTTTTCAGCTATCTATAAGAGAGAGGCAATGGTAGCCATAGCATCAACAGTGTTGTTTTCACCTCTTGGAATCTATTCAAATTTGATTTCAACAAAGTATTTTTGAATTCATCAACCATTCTTTTATATGGCATCAATTTATCATCTTTTTTCTGGTAATCATCACTTACCTGATTAACAACTAGTTGAGAATCACCATAGGCATGCAACTCTATGATCTTCCATTCGACTGTACTTTGATTCCAATGAACAATGCTTCATACTCAATTGTGTTGTTAGTATAGGGGAACATCAACCTGTAGGAATTTGGAATGGTGTATCCTTTAGGTGTGATAAATAAGATTACTACACCTGATCCATGTTGCATATAAGATCCATCAAAGTATAGCATCCATTGTTGTGTTGACACTGTAAGGACATTTGCATCTGGAAATTCAATACTCAATGGATGATCATCTTGTAATGGTGCTTCAACTAATTGATCCTCTATGGATTTACCTTTGATTGCTTTCTTTTCCATATACTGGATATCAAACTCGCTCAATATCATTACCCACTTGGCTAGTCTTCCTATCAAGGTAGCTTTGCTAAGTAAGTACTTCAATGGATCTATTTTCGCTATGAGGTTGATGGTGTGAGTCAACGTGTAATTTCTTAGTTGTTGAGTAGAAAATACTACTACCAGGAAAGCGTTTTCAATAAATTTGTAGTTGATCTCATAGACATTCAAATTTCTACTAATGTAATAAATTTCCCTTCCCTTTCCCATAGAATCTTCTTGTGCCAGCAAGGCACCCAAAGATACTTCAGTTGTTGCAATGTAGAGTAATAATGGCTTTCCTTCAGTTGGTGGCACTAGTATGGGTGGAAACATTAGATATTGTTTTAGTTGATTCAAGGATGCTTTAAACTTTTCATCCTATTTGAAAGAGACAAATTTCTTGTGTAGTAAGTGACTAAAAGGATGAGCTTTATCAGCTAGTTGTGCAATGAACCTCCTAATAGATTGGAATCTTCCTTGTAAATATCTAAGTTGGTTGATATTCAGAGGAGGAGGCACCTCCATGATGGCTTTGACCTTTAAAGGATCCACCTCGATGCCTTTAGATGATACTATATATCCCAAAAGTTTGGTTGATGTCATGCCAAATACACATTTCTTAGGGTTTAACATCACATTGAATTTCTCCAATCTAGTGAAGATCTTATCTAAAATTTCCAAATGTCCCTCTCTAGTGAATTATTTTTCCAATAAATCATCTACATAGTCTTCCATAAAAGTGTGCATCATTTTATGGAAGATGGTGGTCATTGCTATCTGATATGTGGGCCCAGCATTTTTCAACCCAAAAGGAATTATGTTCCAACAAAATGTACCCCAAGGACATGTGAAGTTTATCTTATCTTGATCTTTAGGTGCTATTTTTATCTGATTGTAACCTAAAAAGTCATCCATAAGTGATAACATTTCATGTCCAGTTGTCAAGTCTACGATGATGTCAATGTTAGGTAGGGGAAAATCATCTTTTGCACAAGCCTTGTTGAGATCTTTGAAATCCATGCATATCCTGATGCTTTTATCTAGTTTTTAAATAGGTACAATGTTTGATATCCACTCAGCATAGTCAATAGATCTGATAAATCCCACATCCAACAATTTCTTCAATTCAGCTTTAACCAAGAGGGCGATATGGGGATTCATTTTTCTCAACTTTTTCTTCACTTTCTTTACTCTAGGTGGTAATGATAAATGATGCATGATAAGCTCTAGATCCATGCCTAGAATGTCAGTGTAGGACCAAGAAAATTTGACTTGTCTCTCTTCAAATAATTTAGTGAAGCTTGGTTTTTCTTCCTTTATCATGGATGTTGCTAGATGTAGAGTCTTGACTCTTCCATCTGTACCAACATTGATGGATTGTGTAGGTTCAATCAGCACCGAAGATCTCTCATGATAGTGTTTGGGAAGAGTTTCAAATCTCTCATCTTCCAATGCCTAGGAGAGTTTTTCACCATCAGATGTGCTCTTTATTTTTACTTTTTCTTGATCTAATACTGCCATTGAATGGTTTTCACCATTAGATCCATTTTTTATATTCATTTTTTTGCAGATGAGAGATTTGGCACTCCCCTCATTGGTAGCTTCATTATGAGATTTGATGATGGAACATGTTTCAGGATTATCGGAGCAAAGGAAGTTTACAATGGGATTATCATTTGGAAAGGTAGGTAGATCAAGCAGCTCAGTTTGGTCCCAGTCAATTAGTTCGGGGTGTACCAATGGCAAGGAATCATCAGATTGGCTAAGATCAAAAGGAGTAATTTTCATGATGGCAATGTCTTCAAAACATTCGATAGTGATGTCAAGGTCTATGATGTTACTCTCTTTCGAAGTATCTATCTCGCTCAAAGTTTGATCGTCTTCACTTGAGCCATCGATATGTCGTGATCTAATTTCAAGTGATCTAGAACTCAAGTTTTGTCCCTCCATACGTGTTGGTGTATACTTTTGTATCACATCAATTTCCTTATCATGACAAGACTCTTCAGAGAGGGAATCCCATTCATACTCATTGGAATCCATTTCGGAACTATCTCTCAATTGAACAATTTGTTCAATAACTTGTTGCTTGGTTTCTTCTTTTGATTCTTCTTTGTATCCTAGTCCTATTTTTTCCTTAGCATGTATTGTGATAGGTTGTATTGGTTCTATGATGCCTTCTTTTCTTTTACTGATAGGACCTTTTCCCTCATATCCCATCTTTTCTGGGATTATCTCCCTTTGCCATATTGCTCTATTTGTACATTGGAGGTTGATGCTTGTGATGATTCTTCATCTTTGTACAACTAATTCAAAACATCCTTGTCTTCAAATTCATCCACTAAAGTGCCCGCTTTTACAAACTTACCATCAAAGAGCGTGGTTGGTTGTGAAGATTGTTGTTTCAATGTGGATGGTCGGCCATATGACTTGGGAGAAGCTAAGAGTTTTGATAGACACAATGATTGTCCAAATGAGTATTCCCCCATGCCTTTGTCTTTCAGTTGAACCTTTTCAACCTATTTCGATAAGGAGTTTAATTTTCTTTCATGAGCTGGTGGAGTGGAATCACTAACACCTTTGTCTTTTGATCAATCCTTTACCTTGGGCTGATTTGATGAAGAATTTAATGTACTTTCATTACTTGATGGAGTGGAATCACTAATACCCTTATCCTTTGATTGATCATTTTTCTCAACCCATTTTGACAAGGAATTTAGTTATCTTTCATTATTTGATGAGCTATGATTTGGAGCTTCCCTGTTATGTGGTACAAAATTATCTTGGGTTGTTTTGAGTGTTGCAATATTGGGGGCTGTTGGAATCAACTACAATAGTGATTTCTTACCTATTGAAAGGAAATTTTAGACACTGATGATACATTGATGGTATGAATTGCATCTCATGAATCCAAGTACATCCCAAGAGTATGTTGTATGTCAACTCTTTGTCCAATACCTGGCATATTATATCTTTGACAATTGGTCCCACTCGAATTGGTAGCACTATCAACCCTTGCAAAGATTTCTCTTCATCATCATAGGCTTTTATAGTGATTTTCCTTCTAGGATCAATAGCATTTTCTAAATATCCAATTTCATGGACAAGATTTAAATTACAGATATTTAGGCCAGCTCCACCATCTATTAGAATAGGTTTGACATGGTGTTTGTGAATTAAAACCTCAATGTGGAGGGCAACATTATGTGGATGGTTGATTGATACATCATCATGTTTGGAAAATGATAGGCAATGAGGCATGGTCAAGTGTCCCACCATAGCTTGAAATTGGAAAACCTCTAGATTATTTGGTACTGTGGCATTGGCTACTAGGGCTTGTTCTAGGATTTCTTTTTGGGTTGGTGAGATTTTGAGCAGTTCCAATATGGATATTTGTGTTGGTATTTTCTTAAATTTTCCAACTATGTTGTATTGAGTTGTAGGGGCAGCAGTTTTTTTGGATGCAGAGGAGGCAACAACTCTTTTCAATGTCACTTTAGCTTTCCCTCTTGTGATTGCTTTGACAGGTGAATTGTCTTATTTTTCTTTTATTTTAATGACATTAATTTGATTGTCACTTGCAGCAACGTTTGTGATTATATTTATTGGCACAATGTCATTAATTTTATGTGGTTTGATGTTGATATCGTGGTGATGAGTTTCAGCTCTAACCATGTTTCTTTGGCCCTTGATTTCGATTTCCTTGGTTTGATGTTCAACTACCTCAACACGATGAATGGTAGAATCATAAACATAGTTCACATTTTTCCTTTGGTATTTGATGAAGAGGACTCCCCCTTTTCATAGTTTGGTAGAGGATTCTTGAATGCTCCATGATCATTTTTTGTTTGGGGTCCTACAAATATGGTCTTGTTATCAATTAATTTGTGTATCAGATGTTTCAATTGCATGCAATCATTGGTCTTGTGTCCTTTGTTTCTATGAAAGTCACAATAATGTGCATCATTCCACCATGAAGGTTTAACTTTCGGTTCTGAATTTCTTGCCTCTGGAAGTGTTATAACTTTGGCTGCAAGAAGCTCCTTTAATGTTTATTGTAATGATTGTCCCAAAGGTGTGAACCTTCTTTGATTTGATGATGTTTGATATGGTGGTGTTCTAGATTCAACATTACCTTGGTTGTTGTTTTGATTGGCATTTCTGTTGTTTTGGTTGTTGGGTGGATTGTTGTTCTGATTGTTTTGGTGGTAGTTGCTGTCAGATTAAATATTGGTTTTTCATTTTGTGTTTTAGTTGCACCACCATTGCTACCAGTATTTTTGTTTCATTTCCAAAACTTTGGTTTATCAGTACTGTTATAATTGTTAGAGGAGCTTGCTAAGTTGTTTTCATTGTAATTTTTTATGACTCCTCTTTTGACCAAAGCTTCTTCAATTTTGATTCCATTTTCAATCAATTTTTAAAAGGTAGGTGGGAATTGTAATTACAATCTATAGCTCATCTTGTCATTTAGGTTATCAATAAATATTTCCATCTTTTCCTTTTCAGGTATGGGACGAGAATATCTTGCAAACAATCTTCTCCATTTTTGCAAAAATATGAGGAATGATTCACCCTTTTTCTATTTCAAGTTACAAAGGTCTTTCATTGTTATATCATGTTGGATGTTATAAGAGTATTGAGTGATGAACTTGTTAACCAACTCTTCAAAGGTTTTAATTGGTGGTGCAAGTTTGGAGAACCATTTAAGACATTTTCCACCTAGGCTTTGTGGAAATAATCTCATCAAGTAAGTTTCTTCATGTGTAAATTCAAGACTCGTGGTTCTAAATTCCCTCACATGATCTATTGGATTTGTTTTACCATTGTATTTATTATACTTTGGGAATTCACAATGTTTGGGAAAAGGAATCATGTTAATAGTTTGATCAAAAGGATATGGGAAAATGTCTTGTATCAAGTATTGTCTTGAGGTTCCTCTTTGCATGTCAAGAATTTGTTGTTGGAGGTTTTCCATTTGATGAGTTAAGGCAGCCACTTGTTTTGTATCTTTTGAATCATTTTTAGGATTTTTAGGAGGTGCTTTCAATTTATTAACATCAAAGTCAAGTGGAAGTTTGATACCTTGATTAGCCAGCATTAGGAAGTATTTTTCCCCATTTCTTTCAAAAATATTTTCTAAGCACTTGTGGAAATTTGGATCTTGTTCAGCATTTTGGATGTCTTCCTCAATTAATTTGTCACCTTCAATGTTGTGGATTCCATGGAAAGGATTCTCTTTAGGTTCAGCCATATTGTTTTGAGTTTCAATGTTTGGAGTTTCAATGTTTTGAGTTTCGATGTTTTGAATGTTTTGTGTTTCGATGTTTTGAGTTTCAAGTTTTTTTTTCCTTGAGTTTCTTCTTTTGTAATCTTGTTTGAACAGGCATGCAAGTGTTATAATTTAACTAAACTTTGATCTTTGTTTGGAAGAGTTACAAGGATGAAAACTAAGTCAAATAGAATGAAAAATTCTATTGATGAGACTAAGTTTAATCTGATTATACAGATTTGTTTCTTGATGAAAGGATGACAAATCCTAATGATGAAGTGTAGCTTAACAATCAGGGATATGATAAGTTTGATGATTTAGGAACTTTGAGATGTTAGATCTTGGTATAGTTTGAAGAATTCCACTTGTAGAGGTCAGTTTTAACAAGTTTAAAACTCTATTGTGACTAAGGAATGCTTCTATTTTGGAAAAGATTTTGAATTCTGGTTCAAACTATGAAATAAGGAATGAATAACTCTTGATTTTTGCATTTACTGGATGCACTAAAATAGAGCCTACATGCACTAAAATATTGCACATATGCACTATAATACTACCTAGATACACTATAATACAAGGTTTATGTGCTAAAATATGTTGTGTATGTTCTAGAACAAAAAGTGAATGCACTGTAAGATGACTCAGATGCACCGAAAAAAAGAAGTGGATACACCAGAACAGTGTATGAATGCACTAGAATAGATGTTGTATGCACTAAAACAGTGAATTTATGCACTGGAAAATGGGATCAATGCGCTAGAAGATGGAAGCAATGCACTATAACAGGAAATAAATGCGCTAATCTAGAAAAATCCAGTGTCTTTACAAATTTGTCTGATTGTTTGGATTTTGATTAGTGAATCTAGGTGTTTCTAGAGATATAATCTCTTGACCAATGAATTTTTCTTGGTTTCTAACTTGTGAAGTATGAGAATTGAGTGTCCAAATGGATGGTTTTTGAATTATGACTTCAAACATAGCAACAAGTTGTTAAACAGTTGTTCCAAGCCTAGTAACTAAGCATTGAGTGTGTATTCAAGAATCTAGTTCAATTCTTTCAATTTCCATAGGTATAACACAAGGGAAGATAATTCAAGCACTTTTCTATTCTCAAGGATCATTTAAAATACCACAGTCCACATCTTAAAACTATGTCAGCTCACACAGCCATGTCACCCCTTAGAGGGTGCCCGTGTTTTTCCTTTCTCGAGTCTTAAAAAAATTCGAATCCTCCACTTTTGGCTAGGGATCTTTGATAGTTATATGGTGAGTTTCTTGGGGGCAGATTCTTCCCTCCCCTTGTATTGTGATATAGAAAGTGTTTGGAAACTGACTTGGTTGGCTTCTACACTAAGGTTCATAGTAAGGGTTTTTGTTTGGTGTGGCAATAGATAAACTCCCTCAGGAGACCTCCCAACCTTTAGAACAAAGGATTTGGGGATGGTTATCTTGCACACTACCATTGAATTGTAGACTTTCCCTAAATTCACTTTTGATTATAGTGGGTTGGAAAACCTGGCTTTGGTTGTTCCCACTTAGGTCATTCCCATAGGGTGAGTACTTTTTCCCACTATGGCAGGATTTCTAAAGGTGTTAACAAAGCATACAATAGTGAGTTTGGAATTCTGGTCACCTAGTTAAGGGGAGAGCATAGGCCTATCACTTTAAGCATGAAATACAAGGGGGTTTTTTTAACGTTCTAATTAAAGTAGGTTCCTAATTTAATCAAAAAAAATCATTAAATAACACCATCCCCTGCATAAATCATCAGTAGTTGCATAAATTTGTCCTTGACCAGTGTATCATGCACCTGCAACATAAAAAACATTAATTAGTTCTCAGAATTTCAAGATTTTACAAATTTAAACAAATGCGCTAAAACAGTAATCCTATGCGCTAAAAGAACTACTCTATGCGCTAGAAGAATTAATGGATGTGCTAAAATAACTACTCCATGCAGTAGAAGAACTAATGTATGTGCTAAAATAATGACCTAATGCACTATAAAACTCCATGTATGTGTTGAAACAAATGTTGGATGTGTTGAACTATAAGGTGGATGTATTGTAAAAGAGATTGGATGCGCTAAAAGACTTTTCAGATGCATTGAAATAAATCACATTCGCACTAAAAGAAGCTCACGTCCAGAATCTACAAAACAACTTTCTAGAAACGTTAATAAAAAGGGGCTAGGCCCCCTCAGTGGGCACCAATTTATGTGTGAGGTAAAATGTGTATAATAAACAAGATCACACAAGCAATGAAACATTTTACATTAAAGATTTGAATCATAAAACTAATCTAATTTTAGACAAAGCAAATCTCCAAAATAATTCCATTGTTCTCTATTCTCAAGGATTCATTAAATCAAATTGGCTCTCAGATTTGTGTATGCATTATGATTGTTAGAATGACAACTTGAGAAACGAGATGCTATTCAAAATGCAAGAATCTAGTTCCTACATGATTTAATAAATTGTATGATAATGTTAAATGATGTGATGATATTAAAGGTTGCAAATGATAATGGTGATATGACAATGGATAATGATGCTAAGAGCAATGGTGGAAATGTTGTATGAAAACTAAAATGATAACTACAATGTAGTTATGAACTAAGACATGATTCTAAACTAGAATGAAAAAACAATTCTAAATGTTAAATGCTAAACAATTCTAAATACTCAAACTCTAAATGCTCCAAATGCTCCAAATGCTCCAATGTTATTCCTGCATAATAAGTTTACTCAAAGATGTGATGTCAAATGTTGTAGAAAGGGCTTGTATTTATAGGATTTCCAAAGCATCTTATGATGTGGCAGAAACCAATGGTCAAGATTTCACCATGAGAGATGAACGGTGGAGATGGAAGAATCATGGGGGATGTTCCCTTGACCAAGGGAAACATGCCAAATGTATGAGAGAATAAAATGTGTGAGATTTCCAAGTGTCCAAAGTTTGTTTCGGAATTGGTTGGGAATAATACAATTTAAATATTAGACATATTTAAATACATGTGACACGTGATGATGTGGCCAAAATTGTTGTAGACATGTGACTAAATTTGAATTTGGAATTATTCAAACTTAGTGAGAAGATATTTAATTAAACAAGCTATTGACATTTTTTTATTTAATTAAATTTAGAAGAATGTGGTTTAACATGAATAATTTAGAAAAGTGTGAACTATATAAATAAATTGAGAATTTATTTATAAGTAGATGAAATAAAAGAGGTCATTAATTAAATAAATAGTATTTAATTAATTAATTGTCTTGACCAATTTTGAATGTATACATGTTTAATTAGAACTATCTGATCAATCTCGTTTGCATGTTCACAATTAGTTAAGTTTTGTGATTTATGAGTTAATTGAAAATGAATAAAAAGCTTTGGTTATGCAAATATCATTCATGGCAAATTTTTTTAGAAGGTTTTTGCACGAAAATTTTTTGGAGAAATTTTTTTTTCAATATTATTGTTTCAAAAGCTCTATGAAAATGAATTTGGAAGGTTTTTTGTGATTTGTTTGCGGATTGTTCTAAAGATCACAGTATTTGAAGTTAGTTGAAAATCTAGAATTCTTCTTCTTCAAATCTTTGATTGAACAAGCAGAATTAAACAGGTTCCTTTCTTTTCTATTTGATTTGAATCTTAAGGATAATTTTTTTGTATATTATGCTTGAATTTAGTTTGCACTGGAAAAATGGTTATGCTTTCTTGTGGAAAAGATAAACCTAGCCACACCTGTACATTCAACAAAGAAACAATTAGGGTGAGCTTTCAAATTTAAAAGTAAAATATAGCAAAACAATGATAAGGAAAAATTCAGAGGAATATGGTTACATTTTGCAACTTATCATATAATTTATATTATACATGGTCTATTACTATTCTTCGAAATGGGAGATGAATTTTCTTGAATCACTTTTAATTGTTAAAAGGGTTTTGAAATTGATATTTTAAACTACTTGCAGATCAATGCCTACTTACTTATGCATAAGAGTTAGACAAATAACTATAAAGGAAGGAAAGGATAGATAGCGCTAGTTTGACCTCATAGTCTGCAGCTTGTGAATGGTGTTTAAATCCCATTAAAAACAACGCCATCAATGGTCTATACTATTTATGCAAATTTTGACTCCTTGTAGCTATTCAACCTCAGACATCATTTTAATTATGTTCCTATATGTGCTCGCTGAAATATGAAGTTTCTTTTTATTCTGAGTAATTCTTTTTCCATGCAAATCCTACGCTCAACCAATATACTCACAAATTCCTCATTCCTATGCCTTGCAAGTTCTTCTTGTTGTAGCTGGAGCTGATCTCTTTAGTCGACTTCTAATTATCAGATCGTTGAAATGCCTTAGATGTCTAATTATTCTTTATTTACCATTTCCTTTGGTTTATTTAATCTCTTGTAGCTCCTTGCATCGGCGGTATTGAAATTTTGTAACTAATTTATGTTTTTTTAAGTAAACTCTTTGATTTATGATTTTTCCTACTAGAGTTTAGTCTAGTGTTTATTGTTGTAAATTATTTATTTTATTCGCAGTGATAGGAGCTTTATAAGAAGAACAAAAAAAGTTTAGAGTTTGAATAAATTTACTACCTATAGTGGTTGAATGTGTCTTGCATATGGTTTTAGGAATTATGAGTTGCATGCTAAATGATTTGTACTTGCTGAATCTATATCTATTTCTATGCAACTATGAGATCACTGTAGATTTCAAATGCAAGCACCGTATCTAACCCAAGATAACTATAGAAAACAAAGCGTATATTTCTACTTGAATATATATACAATAAAAAATGTTTAATTTTAAATTGTTTTTTTTAGTTTGCTAAAATATTTTATTAGTATCGGTGTATTCTTAAATAAATTTCAAGTAATTTTAGTTTATTTAGTTTTAAATGAATGTTAAACTTAGATTTAGTTTCTTTTGGAACAAATAAACATTTATATGTAATATAAAAACTTGTATGAAATTTGATTGTTTCTATTAAGTCATTTATTGATAAGAGTGGTCATGTTGTTCTTTTAAATGGATAGATAATTCTTAAATTTTTGTTTTAAATGAATATGGTTTTTAATTTGTGAATTAATGGGTTATTACTTTGAACTATTCTTTTAATTTTGATTTGGTGTCAAGGAAAGCTTTTGTAGAAGAAGAATTTTGTTTGTGTTATGGAATTCTTAGTTTTCCAGAGGCTAGGAAAGGAAACTTGTTCTATAAAGCTTATTGTGTTTATACTTTGATGTCCAATTGTAATGATTTAAATTAGGATTTATCCATGCATAGTTTATTTGTTATCTTGGTTGTATTTAAAAGTTAAATGGTCTACATCATTTTTGAGATGTGCTCATTCTTGGTTTTGTTTAATTTGCATGACGGATATCCTTTGTAATTGTTAATGAGTTATGTTATTAGGAAGAGTGGCTTTCGATAGGGGTTAGATCCCTAAGAGGTAATCAAGGTAACCTATCGAGAGTTTATAATATAGTGAAAACCTAATTAAATGTACTAGGGGTTGGGTAGTGTTCACTAAATAATTCAAATTATTTGAATGCCTCACCTAATACCTTAGTGCTTGTAAAGATTAAGGGTAGGTTGAGATGGCCTGGAATGGCATGATCATCTACTTTGTCTTCTTGAAAGGTAGTTCGATTCCACATGAGTTTGTTTAGGGGCCAGGAATCGGTAGAGACTGCTAGGGTAACTCAGTATGAGGGCCAGTAGTCTAAGAAGATTCACCAGGGTAACCTATAGTAAACTTGTGATGACACTATTTTCCTAATACATGTTATGTGGTCTCTTGTGTAGAATTACCCTTGTTTATGTTGTTGCCTCTGGGATATTTGTTTGTAATTAGGTGGTTTAAATATCGTTATGTCGTGATATGTACGTTAAGCCATGTAATGTTATATGTTGTCTTCATGTTTGTTTATCTTTGTGGACCTGATATTATCTCCTCGCATGGGGAGTGGACCTTAGGGTACCATGTGGTTGGTAGGAATGTGCTATATCCTCCATTGGGTTCCCTTGCAGGTGTTGTTGTGCTTGGATAATATTGTACTTGTGACAGGTTCCTGATTCTTCACAGTTCATGAAGTTGGATGTTGAGTGTGCTCAGGAACAATGTTGATAGATGTGATATGATCTTCATCTATATTGGATACATTCTTGATGTATATGTGAGAACTTATTGTAATGCTATTATTTTGTTATGAGATTTTCCATAATCTCACTTGATGTAACTTGAATAAGTAACTTGAATTCTTTATGATTATGTGATTGGCTCATTCATTAATGGTATGATTTATCCTTTTTGCTTTATGTCTTTGGGTTTAGTGATGTGATGTTCTTACTTGTGAATTTTTATGTAGCGTTGTCACAGAACACTAAGAACATATGTTTGTATATTTCTTTTGTACTCACATTGTAATCAAGTGTCTTTTAAAAAAAAATTGTTTGGTTATTTTGTTACTTTATGTGTTGTTCTTTGGGTTCCATGATGGGGCAATATAGTTTGGTATCAAAGAAAAGGTTCTAACACTGGGTACTTTGGATTTTTGTGAGCTCATTAGGTTGTCCTAGATGTTAGACTCTGTAATTTGCATTTTTTAGTTGTCATTTGTGTCTTGTAACTAATATTGTCCTTGATTTTGTGTAGGACAATGCCTAGACATCGAGGTAGGGGTTGTGGTTGAGGTCGAGGTGGTGGCCATATGGATAATTGCCAAGATACTCCTCCTTAGAGTTCTATGAGAGTGAGCATGCAGAACAATAGGGTCCTCAATTGGATCAAGTGAGTGAGGAACAAAATTTGATATAGCCAGAGTTAGAGGGAGCACAGTTGTGTCCCTTACTAGAGGAGGTTCTTTCTTGACTTGGTCCTAGACAAGAGGCTAAACAAGAAGTGGCTAGAGAATGAGACATATCACAAAGGAGAGTTGTTGAGACTATGGAGCAGGATTTCGTTGTTGCAAGGCATATGAGAGACTTATTGAGGGCATGCCCTCCCACATTTGATGGTACTGGTGGTGGTCTAGAGGTGGAAACTTGGTTGTTAGATTTGGGACAATATTTTTTTGTGCATCTATATGTTAGCAACACTAGAGCTAGATGCGCTATTATGCATCTTAAAGGCTTTTCCCCTGCATGGTGGAAATTGGAAGAGTAGAAGCTTCATTTGGAGATTGGTTTAGTTTCATGGGACATGTTTTTGGAGATATTCAAAGTGCATTTCCTGTTAGAGCATTGGAGACAACATCATGCAGATGATTTCCATGATCTGTGTTAGATGGCCATGTCAGTTGAGTAGTTTGAGTGTAGGTTCTACGAGCTCAAATAGTATGTCAGAATTGTGGATGATGAGGCTATATTGGTACAACACTTTATCAAGGGATTGAATTCCCATATTAGTGGAGGAGTCTGAGTCTTTGAGCTAAAGACTATGAGGTAGCCGTGGAGAAGGCACGTCTTGTGGAGGAGAATTTGACTACGGCTTTGGGTGGACATATTGGTGTCTAGATAGGTAGTGCACCTTCAACAGGCTTTGGTCTACGAGGCATTCAGACTCAGACAAGGGGTTGCTCTCAGAACAAACAGGCACTCTATAAGGGTGGATAGTAGCAGCAACAGTGTTACCCCTCAATAAGTCTCTCATATTCCCTGCAGCACCAACATCTCGCTCCATAGTCTCAACAACTCTCCTAGGTGATATGTCTCATTCTCTAGCCACTTCCTATTTAGCCTCCTATCTAGGACCAAGTCGAGCAAGAACCTCCTACAATAAGGGATGCAACTATTCTCCCTCTAGCTTTGGCTATATTAGATTTTGTTCCCCACTCGCTTGATCCAATTGAGGACCATGTTGTTCTGCATGCTCACTCTCATGAGAAATTTGAGGAGTATCCTAGAAATTAGCCATATGGCCACCACCTTGGCCTTGAACATGACCCCTACTTTGATTTCTAGGCATCTTCCTACACAAAATCAAGGACAAGTCTCAATTACAAGACACAAATGACAACTAAAAAATGCAAATTACAGAGTCTAACATCTAGTACAACCTAATGAACTCACAAAAATCTAGAGTACATAGTGTTAGAACCTTTACTTTGATACTAGTATGTTGGAATTGTGGATGATGAGGCTATTTTGGTACAACACTTTATCAGGGGCTTGAATGGACGTATCAGTGGAGGAGTCTGAGTCTTCAAGCCGAAGACTATGGAGGTAGTTGTGGAGAAGGAACATCTTGTGGAGGAGAATTTGACTATGGCTTTGGGTGGACATACAAGTGTCCAAATAGGTAGTCCACCTTCAGTGGGCTTTGGTCTATGAGGTGGTCAGACTTAGATAGGGGATTCCTCTCAGAACCAACAAGTACCCTCTAAGGGTGGATGATGAGGCTAATTATAGAGTCTAACATCTAGGACAACCTAATTAACTCACAAAAATATAGAGTACCTAGTGTTAGAAACTTTTCTCTAATACCAGTATATCAGAATTGTGGATGATGAGGCTATGTTGGTACAACACTTTATCAAGGGCTTGAATGGACGTATCAGTAAAGGAGTCTGAGTCTTCAATCCAAAGACTATAGAGGTAGCTATGGAGAAGGCACATCTTGTGGAGGAGAATTTAACTATGGCTCTGGGTGGACATAAAGGTATCCAGAAAGGTAGTGCACCTTCAGTGGGATTTGGTCCACAAGGTGGTTAGACTTGAATAGGGGGTTCCTCTCAAAACCAAAAAGAACCCTCTAAGGGTGGACAACAGCGTTACCCACCAAATAATAAGAATTCTCAAGCTCAACAAGGTAATAGTTCACAATCTAGGAAGAACCATAACTGGTGGCGTAATAAGTGCAACCATCAGGATCAACCAACATAGAGTGCATAGTCTATGGTTAGCAGAGGTAGTTTTCAGAAGTCTAATGCACCTTTAGGTGGTAGAGGTTTTGGAAAAGGTACTAGTTTCTTTTCATGTGATCAGTAGGGTCACATTGCTAGGCAGTGCCCTATGAGGGATACATTAGGATTTGTTCAGTGACCAATAGCTTTGGAGCTAACAGTTGGAGATGCAAGCCATTCACATAGAGTCTTTATTGTGGTAGATAACTATCAAGCAGATCATCAAAATAATGCAATTGAGACTTCAGGTCAGTTATAGGGTACTAATGTTTCTATATTTTTTATTCTAAGCTTCCAATTTATTTATTTCTCCATCTATTGTTGAGTGATGTGGCTCATGGCCGTAAAGCAAGGTGATAGGTGGCAGGTTGAATTCACCTCTGGAGTGAAGATAGAAGTAGAATCCCTTGTTCACAATTATTGACTAAGGATTGGATCACTATCTACCTCAGTAGATCTTCATGTTACACCTCTTGGTTCTTATGACATTATTTTTGGGTATGGACTAGTTGGAAACCCATCATGCAATGATTTATTGTTGACAAAATATAGTACATTGCTTAGATGATTTTGGTGTAGAAGTTGAAATAATTGGCATATAGAGACCCATCTCCTTGTGGATTATATCTTCTATGCAGTTGAGGAGATACTTTCGTCAGGGTTGTCAACTATTTACAGCAATAGTTAATGACTTGGAGGTAGGGGAGAGACAAGAGGTATCTCTTGATGATTACCCTATTCTTGGGGAATTATCAAATGTTTTTCCCAGTGATATTCCTGGTATGCCTTCAAAATGTGACATAGATTTCAAAATTGACCTAATTCCTAGAGCAAAGCCTATATCTCAAGCTCCATATAGAATGACCACACAGGAACTAGAAGAGCTTCATTTGTAGCTAGAGGAACTTTTGGCTAAGGTTTTTATACATCCAATCATTTCTCCTTGGGGAGAACCTCTCATCTTTGTGAAGAAGAAGGATGAATCTCTCAGATTGTGTATCAATTATCGTCAATTGAACAAAGTGACGGGAAAGAATTGATATCCCTCACCTAGAATCAATGATCTCTTCAATCAGATCAAGGGAGCTAATGTGTTTTCTAGGATTGATCTGAAATCATGTTACCATTAGTTGCACATTGCAAAAGTTGACATTCATAAAACAACATTTCATACATGTTACAGACAATATGAGTTCATAGTGGTACCATTCGGGTTAACAAATGCACCATATGTTTTCATGAGTTTGATGAACAGTGTTTCTCACACATACCTTGATCATTTTGTTCTCATGTTTCTCAATGATATTTTGATCTATTCAAGTGACATGAAGGAGCATGAAGAGCACATGAGACAGGTATTGTAGTGCTTGAGAGAGAATCAGTTGTACACAAACTTGGTGAAGTGTGAGTTCTTCCAGACTAAAGTGAAATACCTTGGTCATGTTATCTCTGGTGAGGGTATTATTATGGATCCTTCAAAGATCCAAGCCATCATTGATTGGACCATGCCTACCAATGTACCTGGGGTTCATAGTTTTATGGGTCTTGCTAGGTATTATAGACAATTTGTTCAGGGGCTTTCAAGGATTGCTCATCCCATCACTTCTCTTCAGAGGAAAGGGAAGAAATTTATTTGGTCAAATCAGTGTCAGTCGGCTTTTCAGAAACTGAAGGAAAATTTGACTAGTGTGCCTACCTTAGTCATGTAAATGGAAATTCGACTTTTCCATTTGCACTAATGCATCTTTGGAGGGATTAGGAGTTCTGTTGATGCAGGATGGTCATGTGATCATTTATGAGTCTTGCAAACTCAAGGATCACAAATTGAACTATCCTACTCATGATTTGGAGCTAGCTACAATTGTTCATGATCTAGTTTGGTGGAGGCATTTCTTGTTGGGGCATCATTTTGAACTTCACAATGATCACCATAGTCTGCAGTATATTTTCACGTAGCCTAATTTGAATGCTACGCAGAGACGGTGGATGGAGTTCTTATACAAGTATGACTTCAAGGTGAATTTTTTCTAGGGGAAAGAGAATGTAGTGGCTGACTCTCTTAGTCAGCAAAGGAATGAGATTTTTGCCATGAATCTTGGAGTTGATTTGAGGAGCCAAAATTAGCAGAAATTCCTACAGACAAACTATATCAGGAGGTGAAGACAGAGTTAGGATTTGGTAGACCCTTGGAGGGTAGATTCATAGGTTATACTCTTGAGTCAAATGGATTGTTGCGACATTTGGGTCGTATCTATGTACCACATATAAAAGGTCTTCACACTCTGATTTTTTCAGAGGCACATCGAGTACCTTATTCAGTTCATCCAGGTGTTAAGAAGATGCATGCAAGCCTTTGTCAATTGTACTTCTAGCTAGGAATAAAGTGTGATATCGCTGATTTTTTTTCGAGATGTCTTGAGTGCCAGAGAGTTAAGGTTGAGCACCAACATCCTGTAGGACTACTGTAGCCACATCTTGTTCCTGAATGGAAGTGGGATATCATATCGATAGACTTCATTGTTGGTTTACCTATGTCATCTCGTCAACATGATGCTATTTTGGTTACTCTCAAGACAGGTTGACTAAGGTAGCCCATTTTTCTTTAGTTCATTCTTCCTATAATGCATCTTATGTGGCTAAGATATTCATGGAGGATATTGTTTGATTGCATTGAATTCCTCGCATAATCATTTTAGATAGAGATCATGTGTTTACATCAGCATTATGGACATCATTGCAACATGCCTTAGGTACTTAGTTGAAGTTCAGTTCAACTTATCACCCTAAGACCAATGGTCAGACCGAGAGGGTTAATTAGATTCTTGAGGATATGCTTAAGATGTATGTAATGGATTAGTAGTCATGATGGGAAGATTATCTTTACTTAGTGGAGTTCACCTATAATAATGGGTATCATAGTTCCATAGGTATGCCTCCTTTTTAGGCATTGTATGGATGTCCTTGTTGGACTCCGTTGAGTTGGGATTGACTTGAGGATAGAGTTCTACTTGGACCTAAGATGCTTCAAGATATGGAGCAATAGGTTGATCACATCAGAGAGCATTTGGTGGTGGTGTAGGATAGGCAGAAGAAGTATGTTGATGCTCATAGGACAAATCATCAATTCTCAGTTGGTGATAGGGTATTTCTTCGGGTGCATCCACGGAAGATTATAATCTGTTATGAAAAAGGCTCTAAGCTCACGCCTCATTTTGTTGGACCGTTTGAGATTCTAGAGAGTATTGGTCCTATAGCACATACCATCTTGCTTTACCACCTATTTTTTCATGCATTCATGATGTATTCCATGTATCTATTCTTATGCCTTATCATCCTGATATTTCACATGTGCTCGATTGAAATGCATTACAGGTAGAGGACAAGCAGTTGGCTTTGGAGCCCGTGGGTGCTCTTCAGCATAGGTGACTCACCCTCAGGGGTCGAGACATTGATTAGGTGAGGGTCTAGACGGATCCAAGTGACTAGGCATCAGCTACTTGGGAGAATGCGACATGCATGAGAGAGCTTTATCCATATCTATTTACAGGCTTCCAAGAGTAAACCTTATCCTAGGGGGGAGGATGTGGTGTCCCTCCAATTGTTGCACTTTGGTTAAGTTTGTTTCTATTCGGTCAATAGTTTTTTTAGCTATTTTTGATACTATGCTACTTTACTTCAGTTAAGACACTAATACTATGCTTGTTTTTATAGTTTGTTAATGATACATTAGAGACATTGTTGATCATCTGGTTACGTTTGTGTGGTGATCTTATGATGAACATTATGTGTGTTATGGTTTTATGTTGTTTTGGTCCATTAGTGTGTTTATGATGATGTATCTGATGTTGTTTATGATGTAGTACTATATTTTAGTCTTGGTGAAGGAGATAGTGTAGCATTACTCACTCGTGAGTACCTTGCTACACTGCAACTCTCTTTCATGGTGTGATTATCAGTTTATACAGATATGTTTGATAGTGTTGTTTGATACAGTTTACAGGTACTAGGCATCGACTCCACCTTCTTTGTTAGGTTTGAGAGTGCCATGACCCAATGGAAATATGTTGTTTCAGAGATAATGGCAGGTCCTTCTTTGGCCATCGTTCCCTTATAGGATAATTATCTGTGTTGTCACTTGTCATTGTATTGTTGTTTTGGTGTATTGTATCATTCATTTTTGCGTCTTGATTGGAAATCCATTAATTATTTAAATGGTTTATTAATAAGTTATTTGATTTAGTGTAATTTTGTTGAAATGATAAATTAAAATAATCATGTTTATGGTTAGATTAATTAAATTAACAAATAGGATATTTAATTAAATGTGATTGTTAATTTTGAGCAATAGATATTTGTTGATTTTAATGTGCAAACATAAATATATAGAAAGTAGATATTTTTGAAGGGTTTGGTTTCAACAGATTATAAATAAATATTTGGAATCTTGACATGGAGTTAGAAAATGTTATCTTGGGTAATTGTTTAATTAGAATTGTTTGATCAATCTTGTTTGTATGTTGACAGTTAGTTAAGTTTTGTGATTTATGAGTTAATTGAAAATGAATAAAAATCTTTGGTTATGCAAATATCATTCACGAAAATTTTTCTGAGAAGGTTTTTGCACATAAATTTTCTAGAGAAAGTTTATTTTCGATATTATTGTTTTGAAAGCTCTGTGAAAATGGATCTATAAGGGTTTTTGTGATTTGTTTATGGATTGTTTTGAACATTGTGGTATTCAAAGTTAGTTGAAAATTCATAATTCTTCTTCTTTGAATCTTTTATTGAATAAGTGGAATTAAACAAGTTCCTTTCTTTTCTATTTGATTTGAATCTTAAGGATAAATTTTTTGTATATTATGCTTGAATTTAGTTTGCACTGGAAAAACAGTTATGCTTTCTTGTGGAAAAGATAAACCCAACCAAACCTGTATATTCAACAAAGAAACAATTAGGGTGAGCTTTCAAATTTAAAAGTAAAATATAGCAAAACAATGATAAGGAAAAATTGAGACAAATATGGTTACATTCTGCAACTTATCATATAATTTATATTATACATGGTCTATTACTATTCTTCGAAATGGGAGATGAATTTTCTTGAATCACTTTTCATGTTTAAAGGGGTTTTGAATTTGAGATTTTAGACTACTTGCAAATCAACGCCTACTTACTTATGCATAAGAGTTAGACAAATAACTATAAAGGAAGGAAAGGATAGATAGCGCTAGTTTGACCTCATACTCTACAGCTTGTGAATGGTGTTTAAATCCTATTTTTCAGTTAAAAACAACACTATCAATGGTTTATACTATTTATGTGAATTTTGAATCCTTGTAGCTATTCAACCTTAGACATCATTTTTATTATTTTCCTCTATGCGCTCACTGAAATATGAAGTTTCTATTTATTCTGAGTAATTATTTTTCCATGCAAATCCTATGCTCAGCCAATATACTCGCAGATTCCTCATTCTTATGCCTTGCAAGTTCTTCTTGGTGTAGTTGGCGCTGATCTCTTTAGTTGACTTCTAATTATCAGATCATTAAAATTCCTTAGATGTATGATTATTCTTTATTTACCATTTCCTTGGGTTTATTTAATCTTTTGTAGCTCCTTGCATTGACGGTATTGAAAGTCTATAGCTAATTTATGCGTGTTTAAGTAAACTCTTCAATTTATGAGTTTTCCTACTATAGTTTAGTCTAGTGTTTATTGTTGTAAATTATTTATTTTATTCATAGCGACAAGAGCTTTATAAGAACAAAAAAAATGTTTAGAGTTTGAAGAAATTTACTACCTATAGTGGTTGAATGTGTCTTGAATATGGTTTTAGGAATTATGAGTTGCATGCTAAATGGTTTGTACTTATTGAATCTATATCTCTTTGTCTGCAACTGTGAGATCACTGTAGATTTGAAATACAAGCACCATAGCTAACCCAGGATAACTTTAGAAAATAGAGTGTATATTTTCGCTTGAATATATATATACAATAAAAAAATGTTTAATTTTAAATTGTTGTTTTTAGTTTACTAAAAAAAATTATTAGTATCGATGTATTCTCAAATACATTTGAAGTAATTTTAGTTTATTTATTTTTAAATGAATGTTAAACTTAGATTTAGTTTCTTTTGGAACAAATAAACATTTATATGTAATATAAATGCTTATATGAAATTTGATTGTTTCTATTAAGTCTTTTATTGATAAGAGTGGTCATGTTGTTCTTTTAAATGGATAGATAATTCTTAAAATTTTGTTTTAAATGAATATGGTTTTTAATTTGTGAATTAATGGGTTATTACTTTGAAGTATTCTTTTAATTTTGACTTGGTGTCAAAGAAAGATTTTGTACAAGAATACTTTTGTTTGTGTTATGCAATTCTTAGTTTTCCAGAGGCTAGGAAAGGAAACTTGTTCTATAAAGCTTATTGTGTTTATACCTTGATGTTCAATTGCAATTATTTAAATTGGGATTTAGCCATGCACAACTTATTTTTTATCTTGGTGGTATTTTGAAAGTTAAATGGTCTACATCATGTTTGAGATGTGCTCATTCTTGGTTTTGTTTAATGTGCATGATGGCTATCCTTTGTAATTTTTAATGAGTTATGTTATTAGCAAGAGTGGCTTTCAATAGGGGCTAGAACCCTAAGAGGTAACTAGGGTAACCTATCAGGAGTTTATAATATAGTGAAAAGCTAATTAAATGTATTAGGGGTTGGGTAGTGTTCAATAAATAATTCAGATAATTTGAATGCCTCACCTAATACCTTAGTGCTTGTAAAGATTGAGGGTAGGTTGAGATGGCCTAGAATAACATGATCGTCTACTTTGTCTTCTCGAAAGGTAGTTCAATTCCATATGAGTTTGTTTAGGGGCTGGGAATCACTAGAAATTGTCAGGGTAACTCAGTATGAGGGCCGCTAGTCTAAGAAGATTCACCAGGGTAACCTATAATAAAATATGTGATGACACTCTTTCCTAATACATGTTATGTGGTCTCTTGTGTAGAGTTACCCTTGTTTATGTTGTTTCCTCTGGGAGTGA
The DNA here is from genome assembly GCA_007258455.2 of Sequoia sempervirens. Lineage (NCBI taxonomy): Eukaryota > Viridiplantae > Streptophyta > Pinopsida > Cupressales > Cupressaceae > Sequoia > Sequoia sempervirens. Next base: position 362,262,651 of record VDFB02270651.1, read on the forward strand.
TTTTTGTAATTATGTGGTTTAAATATCATTATGTCATGATATGTACATCAAGCCATGTAATGTTATGTTTTGTCTTCATGTTTGTTTATCTTTGTGGACCTGATATTATCTCCTAGCATGGGGGGTGGACCTTAGGGTACCACGTGGTTGGGAGGAACATGCTATATCCTCCATTGGGTTCCCTTGTAGGTGTTGTTGTGCTTGGATAATATTGTACTTCTGACAAGTTCTTTATTCTTCATTGTTCGTGAAGTTGGATGTTGAGCATTCTCATGAACAAGGTTGACAGATGTGATATGATCTTCATCTATATTGGATACATTCTTGATGTATATGTGAGAACTTATTGTAATGCTATTATGTTGTTATGAGATTTTTCATAATCTCAGTTGATGTAACTTGAATATGTAACTTGACTTCTTTATGATTATGTGATTGGATCATTCATTAATGATATGATTTATTCGTGTGCTTTATGTATTTTGGTTTAGGGATGTGATGTTCTTACTTGTGAATTTTTATGTAGTGTTGTCACAGAACACTAAGAACATATGTGTATATGTTTCTTTTGTACTCACATTGTAATCGAATGTCTTTTATTTTTTTATTTTGTGTGTTGTTCTCTAGGTTCCATGACGGGGCATTACAACTAGGATTTGAGGATGTAGTGCATGTTTGAGGACACCTAGAATGTATGCATCAACTGATGGGAACATCTAGGAGGTATGCACCAACATTAGGGACATATAGACCATTGTACTCAGTTTATGTATCTTTATTATCGAACTCATATTAGCAATGTATGTATAACAACGAAAAATTGTACACCCTTGGAAATGGTACAATTTCACCTAATTTTAGAATAATTAATGATAAATTGGACTTGATATCACCTTGATCTAGTGTTGTGATGTGTTTTACACATCCACATTAGGTTTTGGGCCCTTTTAAAGCTAAATAAACCTAACTTTTCCTTAATTTAGTGTTGTAAAGTGTATTTATTGGCACCTTCACATTAAATTTAGGAAGCTTGTAAATTAAGTGGGCCTAATCTAGTGTTGTAATGTGTTCTATACATTCACATTTGATTTAGCACCCTTCTAAGCTAAAAAGACCCAATTTTACCATTATTAGTACTTGCCATTGGCATAGTACTATTGTAATGAGTTTGGCTTTTTTTAGTTAACTAGTTCCTAATAATTTAGTTTTCAACCAATCAAAAACAGTATTTTTAAAAAATTAAAATAAAATTCAATTATGTAAAGTCAACTTGTAAAATATTTAACTTTACAAATTTTAAAAATTATTTCTTGTGCATATGATTGGTTAAAAAGTTATGTGTGTTATTGGCCCATTTGTAAGGAAAGCAAGGTAAACATTTTTTTAAAGAATGATTTTTCATTTTTCCCTTTATAAAGTCATTTCATTAAATCTTTCTAAAATAAATAAATGTTACTTATTTTGACTTTTTTTAAGAATGTAATTGTTATTTTTTTATTAAAGAAAATCTCACAAAAATCAATTAACTATTTTATAGAGATTTGGATTCACACTAATAAAATAATAAAATAAAATAAAAATTGTATTATTCTTTCCATTAGACTAATATCTTTGTTATCTATGTTTTTTAATATTTTATGGTATAATTTAATTATTATATTGTCTCCTTTTCATTAATAATTTTTTCTTCATGTATATTTTTATATTAATTTATATATATAGGTTCTCCAAAAAAATTATAACCTATAATATATAAAATAACCTATATTATTTCAGGTCTTTATTATATATAATATACAACCTATTTTAATATATATAGATAATATTAATTTATATATATAACCTATATTAATGTAGAATTTATATATATTATTTCTATTTATATCTTATGTTATTGAAGGTAGTATTTTGTAGGTAAATAAGTTAATCTACATTGTGTAGGTAATATATTAATTTATATTATATAGTTATATTAATATATATGATAGGTTATTTTATTTTGTAGATTCTCCTTTAATCTATATTTATATATATATATATATTAATATATATTATATAAATTATTATGATTTTATCTATTTATATTAATAGATATTATAGGTTATATATATTATAATCTATTGTATTTTAACCATCTATTTTTTATTTTAATTGAATCATTTATTTAATTTTTCAATTTATATTTTATATATATTCTCATCTTTTTTCTTTTTTCTTTGGTTAAATTATTATTATTTTAAGTTTTAGTATATTTTCCCTTATATCTTCATTCTTTTTAATAATTTTGGTAATTGTTCCTCAATCATTTTGTTATATAATTCATCTTTATAATACTCTTAGAGTTATTTATTCAGTGTTTGAGACATATAACCTTTAACCTTTTTTATCCATTTATTTGTGTTATATCATATTATTATATTAATCATTCTTTTGTTACACATCAATATGTCTTCATCATTTTTTCCCTATTTTCACTGTTACTTCATTTTTTAGTCTCCTCCCTATGTACCCTCTCCCACCACTTAACTCTTCTTAAGGTCATTTCTACAATATTATTCTTCATTATCCTCTTTGTATGATGAATCATTGAGTTAGGGTTAGGGTAAGGTCATTAGAGTTATTTATTCATTGTTTGAGACATTTAACTTTAACCTTTTTTATCCATTTATTTGTGTGATATCATATTATTATATTATTCATTCTTCTATTATGTCTTCATCATTTTTTTTTCTTATTTTCACTTTTACTTCATTTTTCAATCTCCTCCCTCCCTACTCTCTCCCACCACAACTCTTCTTAAGGTCATTTCTACAATCATATTCGTCATTATCCTCTTCCTATGATGAATCATTTAGTGTGGTTCGAAATGTCAATTCAAAATAGCATACATAGTTTAATCTAGAAGTGTTTACTCTATCATTCATGGATTTTGAAAACATCATACCATATATAATCATCGATTCATTAATATTTAACAATTATTGATTAGAATGAAGAGATATAGTTGTTGATAATTTAATATAATATATTTAATTTTTTAATATATATATACATATATATTAAATTAAAAATAAACAACGTGTAATAAATAATAATTTTAATATATAACAATTTTATATTAATAATAAGAGAAGAAACATTGCCAACATGTAATATCTAACTTTTAATAATTTTTAGTATAGATTGTATTTATTTTATTTATAAAATTTATTTAATATATAATAATTCATAATATAACATTTATTAAATATGTTATTTATTTAAAATTTGGTGATAAAAATTAGGTTTTTAGTTATGGATAGTGTTACTATCATAGTTAGGGTTAGAGATAGGTCTAGGATTAAGATAATGGTTTAAAATTTATTGTTAGGGTTAGAGTTAGGGATAGGGTTAGGTCACTAAAATAACTAATTAACAATATTAAAACACTATAATTAACAAAACTTACATTTATTTTTATTCACATGAATAAAACTTACATTTAATTTTTATTCACATGAATAAAACTTACATTTAATTTTTATCAAATCTAAAAAACAATAATCACAATACTATTAAGGCAAGTATTAGCCACTACGTTGCACTTGTTTAATATATAATCATTCATAATATAACATTTATTAAATATGTTATTTATTTAAAATTTAGCGATAAAAATTAGGTTTATAGTTATGGATAGTGTTATGATCATAGTGAGGGTTAGAGATAGGTCTAGGATTAAGATAATGGTTTAAAATTTACTATTAGGGTTAGAGTTAGGAATAGGGTTAGGGTTAGGGTTAGGGATAGAATTAGAGTTAGGGTATGAGTTAGAGTTAGGGTTAGGTCATTAAAATGACTAATTAACAATACTAAAACATTATAATTAACAAATCTTACATTTATTTTTATTCACATTAATAAAATTTACATTTAATTTTTATCAAATCTCAAAAAAATAATTACAATTTACTATTAAGGAAAGTACTAGACACTACGTGGCACTTGATTAATGTTGTAAAGTATATTTATTTACACTTTCACATTGATTTTTGTGCCCCCTTGCATTTATGAACTTAATATTATCATTAATAGGCCCCTAATATGCTATATTATGAATCCCAAGGCATATTTTAACTGAAATCCCAACATAGACCTCATATAAACTTAATTTATTCACTCTCTGACTTTCTCTCTCTTCAAATAGGCCCTATGGGACCCATACAACACCTTGGGCATATGAGTCCCATCCAGGTGGGACCCATATGCCACAGGTGGTGTATGAGTCCCATTTGGCCTATTTTTAAGGCTTTTAGCTAGAAAATCTTGATTTTAAGTTCAAATTTCATGCATGTCAACCTCTGAGATCTAATACATAAGATATTAGATGGATTTCCTATATAAATGAGCTTTCAAATCACTATTTCATATAAGCCTCCATGATATCAAGTTAAGCACTCAATAGTTAAGCATTCAAAGATTTTACAAGGTCATCAAGAGAGCATTGAAGATCATTTCTAAGGAATTCAAGGGAAGATTCTTCATCAATTGTTGCAGCAATTCAACATCCATCATTGTATCAATATTATCAAGCATCAATCATGTTATTAAGCTAGTGTTGTGATGTTGCATTCAAGATCCAAGGTCAAGCATCGTTCTACTCTTATCGCAAGATCTAGATCTACATCCTTCATGGCCATTTCATGTTAGATTGTAGATTTACAAAGAATAATTTACAATGCATCATTCAAGGTATAATTATTCATGTTTTATGTCCCATGTTTCATGTTTCATGTCCTTTCAAATTGTTTCATCATTTGGTTTAATTACCTAAATAGAGTTTGACCAAGGCAAACCCCTATTCACTAACAATCAACAAGTTCTTCTCCTCCTTACATGTGTGGTTGTAGATCTAGGTGTCTTGGAGCTTGAAGGATCATTGAAGATTAGGTTACAAGATTGGAGAAATTTTTTGGAATTGTCCCCTCATTTGCAAGGTTGTAATCTTCACTAAAAAGTCACCTATAGCCCCAAAATCAGGGTTTCAGATCCAAAAATAAATTGGGAAGAACACAACAGACATTGAAGACTAGATTTAGACTTTAAAGTTTTAGAAAACCCTAACTAGACTCATACACCAGTCCTAGAATATGAGTCCCAATTTAGGTCATTTTTCAAATTTTGGAAATTTCAGATACCCTTTTTCCATAAACTAGTTCTTGCACAAAAACCCAAATCTAGGATTGATATGCCCATACTGGTATATGAGTCCTAGTGGGCCTAATTTTTAGGTTATTTATCATTTTATGCCTCCATTCAACCTCTCTTAGGTTTCCAGGTGCTCCTCTATACTTTTCTAGTTTATTGTTCTGATTTATTTGCATTTATAGTCCATTTAGTGAGGTTTTATGCATCATTGAGTTCAATCATTAGATCTTACATTTCATATATTTTTCCAAGCCCTAGCTTGGTGTTGAACCCCTCATTGATCCCCAATTAATATCCAAACATTCCCTAGGATACACCATTTTCAGGTATCTTTCCCCTTTCTTCATTGGATTGAGATCTCTAGGGCCTCCTTGAATGAAACTTGAGGGAAATAGGTCTAGGTCTCTAAACACCTAGTTTGCATTCCACCTCCCAAAATATGGAACACTATTTCCATTGTTTCATTTTGGTGAACCTGAATGTAGAACATCATAATTCTAATTTGGAGTACATCATCATCATCCTAGATTTTTCTTCCATTAACACTGCATTAGGGTTTACATTAGTTAATTGGAATTCTAGGGTTTCTAAATCTTGCATTAGGGAAAGTGCATATAGGTTGAATTTTTGCATCTCAAATCATTGAAAATCATATAAAATCTGCATTTGCACTTAATTTAAATATCATACAAACTAAAAAGCATAAAAATCGCTTAAATTTTTTTGAAAATTATGTAGAAAAACCCTCACTGGGACTCATATGACCCTCTGGGTGAATTAATCCCAGTGCACATCTGAAACTACTTTTTACAACATTCAAAACCTTGTTTCTGCACTTTTTTTTATACCATTAGTTATCTATTTTAGTTGTTTGAGTTTCTATTACATTCATTTCACTAAATCTAGCTTAAATTGGTCCATTTCATACATTGCTTAATTCCAAATTTGCATTTACAACACTTCATTTTTAGATCATTGCATAGTGTAGTCAATAAATTACGTTGTTTGAAATTTGAAAATTGCATTTCATTCTAGGTCTTTACATTGCATTTTGAGTTTGCATAGATTATTGTTCACAAATGTTAGTTTCGGTCTTTTCCAAGTTGGCAAAGAAAAAGTTAGTCAATAAGCATGTTAGTCATTCATTCAATACATTCCATAGCTATGAGAGTCTCTTGGTGCAAGAGAGTGAAAATTTTAACGCTTACCTTAAACTTACACCCCCTCTTATCTCTCCTATTTGTGGGAATGATGTGATAAAAGAGGATGAAATATAGGAAATCCTAATGATCATAGTTGCTCTTCTCCTAATACCTCTCCTACATGTGATGAAGGTATTTCAGTGTTAGAAGATGCACTCATTGAGAATCATGACATTGTTGAAAGCTCCTCTTCTATAAACTCCTACATTAGAAGATATTTTAGCACAAGATAATGACATCATAGACACATTTCTAAACATCACCTTACCTAACTTCCATTCTCCCTTTACTTGTGAGAATGATTTAGAAGAGGATGAGATTGAAAATGATGAGGATATGTTGGTGTTAGATGATCAAATATTTAATGTCTATAACAACCCTCTTTATGATCCTTCCCCTACCTATCCTATTTTGGAATACATTAGGGAACAAAGGAATTAAATCATAAATGATCATGAAAATAATAATTGTTCTTCTCCTAGTATCTCTCCTAGTTGTGAAGAAGATACTTTGATAGATGAAAGTTATGAGAATCTTATGTCTCTCTTCCACTAGGTAAAACATTATGGAACAAGAAAATAACATCATTGATGAGCAAGACAGTTCAACCATTGATCATTCCCCCACTTGCAATGAAGCCATTTTGGAAGAACCAATCCTTGAATATCAAGAACATTTGGTTTGTAGTTCTCCTAACAACTCTCCTCCTAGGGAGGATATCATGATGCAAGAAAATGACAACAATAGTGATGTGACTTCCTTAGATTATGGTGAAAAGGTGATTCTAGATTTCCCTTTATTAGAAATACATCAAACCAAGACCACTAAGGCTATGAATGCACAAGTGTCCATTAGATCTCCCTTGACTATTGGACCTCCTACATACCCTGTAGTACATCCTAAGAACCCTCTAATTCTTTACCCACCATCACACAAACAACAAACCTAAACTTATCCTTTACCCACCTACGAACAATTTTTTGTAGCAATCGAGTTTTAATATCGTTGATCATACATATAATACTAGAAATAATCCACAACCAAGAAGAATACCTTTAACATCCCTCCCATTTTCTAATCCCATCTTACCAGGTCCTCCTCATTTTCCTTCACAAAGTGGAAAGGAGTATAATCTTATTGAACAACTAAAGAATGCTCCTGCTAAGATATCATTGTGGGACCTTATTGAAGCCTCCCCTCACTACCATAACATGATTCAAAGTGATTTACAACAAGTTCCTATTCCTTCTAATGTGCAACCAAATGGCATAGCAGCCATGATTCAAGGAATAAATTTTGACATAAGGATCTACTAAGAGAGGGTGGGAGAGATCTAGAGAGGGGAGAGAGTAGTGAGAGAGAGAAGAGAGGGATAGAGAAAGGGAAGAAATGGAAGAGATGGAAAGAGGTAGAGAGGTATTTAAAGGTAAAACCTCAACTATCCATCATCAATCATAAAACCTAAACTCTAAGTCTTAATTAAAGTGGGGGGAGGCTCTAGCATTCTAAAATGTATTTTCATTTGGCTAGTGCAAAATTTGGCACTCACCAAATGGTTTGCATTGGAAAATACCAATTCTTTGAGTTGGATTTTCCTTGGAATCCAACCCAAAGGGTTGGACAACCATTTCAAGCCAAAAAAAATTCATGCATTTTTGGTCGTGCTCTCCATCAGGTTTGTGCATGATTCAATGAAAATTTATAAAATACCACGATGATGTTAAGTTCTCTCTTTAGCTATCTAACCATATAATTTTTTCATGTTTTGAATATGTTAAGGTTTTCATCTTTAATTTCTTTTGTTAGTGAGTATGTTTTTTGTCAAAAACCAACATCTAGTATTTTGGGTATAGTTTTTCACTCATCCATCAAATTTTTTAACAAATTATATTTTTAGAAAATAGAATCCATTCTACATGTACTAAAAAAATTATTTTGGATTATTTTTCAAAAAAATTAAGGGGGAGCATGCTCAAATTTTTATTTTTTAGGATGTTTCCACTTCAAAAATTAGTAAAAATAATATATTTATTAAAAAATTAGCCAAAAAATCTAGCATAAACTACATGGTGTTAGCTAATTTCTCACTAAATTTATTTTTGAAATTCTTTAAAAAAAAATAACATTTTAAGGGAGCACACCAAATGCTATGTTATGTTTTTTTGAAAAAATAGGACCACTTTGTGTGATACCCCATTTTGAAACCCTTAATCTTCACCATTTTCAACAAAAAAAAAATAGAAAGTAGATTCAGATAACTACAACTCTTGTTCTTGTTGCATCTTCAAATTTTGAGTGTATCTTCATTTTCTCATCAAATATCAGACTTTGTTGATCTCAAAAAAAAGGTGGCACCTTAAGACCCCATTTTTGTATCATGCATCTTGGTGCACTTACCCACATCTCTAATGCAACCTTTTTTATTAGATAATTTCATGTTTATTTTTGTAGTGTAGGAAAAAGTATCCCATTTTCACACTTAATTTGGGAATAAATAATTAATAATAAAATGAGCTTAATTATGCCTTAATTTAATGTTGTAATATGTATTTTACATATCCTTAATTGTGCCTTATTTTTGGTGTTGTAAGGTGTACCTTTACACTTTCACACTAATATAGGGCTTCATTAATTAATTGAGGTTAATTTTCTTTAATTGGCCCCTTTAATTCAAATCCAAGCCTAATTAAATATAATTTTTGAGGGATAAAACCTGACATTCATAAATTCCATTACACAACACTTAACTTTGGAAGATGCGTGTCCTAGCTAAGTGACCTAGGACGCATTCTCCATAGGGATAATGGGTCCTCACTTGGATCTAGGACCCTAATTTAACATAATGTATAACACTGAGCAATGTGTGTCCTAGGTAAGTAGCCTAGGACTCATTCACCCTATGGAAAATGGGTCCTCACTTAGACTTAGGACCCCCCTTTAAAATACATTTTTGGTGGTATTTCAATGATTTCAAATACACAATTCAATGTCAGGTTGTGATATTTGAATTCCAAAAAGTAATGTTAAGATATGTATAAATAAGAGATCATTTCACTATGTTTCACCTAGAATTTTCAAGAGAGCATTCCTAACAGCAATTTTATGATTTCAAGAGCCAAGATTATTGTCAAAAGAATTCAAGGGAAGATTTCTTCATCATTTAGTGCAGCAATCAAGATCCAAGAATTATGTCAAAGTTATGTGGAGTCATGCATGTTTTTGGATCTCACATTGTGATGTAGATTTCAAGATCTAACTCAAGCATTCAAGTCAAAGATTCAAAGAAATATTCAAGTATCAATATCCACATCCATTGAAGCCATTTCATGCAAGTTTCCTACCTCCATTATCAAAGGTTCATCTAAGGGTTTGGTGAGTGGTGACATAAAGTTGTTCATTCATCTTTCTTTCATGTTTTTATTCATTACAAGGTTTAATTACCAAACAAGGTTTGACCAAGGAAAACCCCCATTCACCTAAAAACAAACATCTTTCTCTCTTGACGCGTGTTTGCAAATTTTAGGTGGAAGATCTCTTGGAGAGCAAAAATTGCAAAGTTGTCAAAGTTGTCACTATTTTTGCAATTTCACAGAAACTGACTTACAAGATTTATTTTTGGCTTTCCAACCACAAAATTCAGGAATCTAGGAGTGTGGACACAGGAGCAAAGGACAGAGCAACCATTTTTAAAAATCCCTACTCATGACTCATTCACCATAGGGTGAATGAGTCCCAGGACAACTTAAAATAGTGTTTTTTGAGAGGTACACAAGATTTTCCCTTCTTAGAGCTGCCAAAAGTTTTATTGTTTATGATAGTATTATGTTTCATCTATAAAACCCACTTTTTACATTTCTTAAATTAGTGCATTTGATATTTTTAATCTTTCTCCCAAAACCCCTATTTAGTCATTTCTATCAAGACACTTTGTGACAATTTTTTAGATCAGTTTTAAGTGTCCTCCACTCATTTGATTTATGTGAAATAATTTTTTTCTATTAGCGATATGGTTAATCTACTCATATCTAGTCTTACATTTCAATTTTGAGGTGATTTATTATTTTTATTGTGTCTCCCAAAAGTGTAATTTAACCTAGACCCCCATCCTAGAGAAAAAGGAAAATTACAAGATCCTTCACAAAATTCACTCACCTAAGGGTTGAAAGTGGATTTTATCTTGAGGGATCTCATTTCCTGAATGAAATAGAAGAATAGTTAGGTTCATTCACCCCATTTTTTCCTTTCCATGTTATATTAATTTTGGTGAAATATTCCAAATTTAGTATAAAACCCCATATGTAGTGAACCCTAACCTATTTTTCTATGTTTCATTTTGGTGAACCTGACTATTTGAACATCCTAATTTCTTATTTGGAGTGCATTTAAACCCTAGATATATAATTAATTCATTGTATTTAGGGTTTCTAGATTTGGCATAAAGTTGCATTGCATTTTAGATGTAAATTTCCATTTTGTATTCATTTTAAATCTGAAAATTCAATAAAAATTAAATAATGTTAGATTAGTTTTGCATAGTGTTTGCATATTAGTGTACTTTTCATCATTCACATTCAAAAATTGGATCAACATTTCATTTCAAAGTGTCACATATTTCATCATTTGTCATTAGTTTTACTTGCATTTCCACATCAAATTCTTAAAAAAATTGTTATAGAAATACCAGTCTAAGACCTGAAACAAAGAACACATATAATCACTCAGAAATTGAATTTTTCAATTTTAAAAAAACCCTACACCAGGACCCATTCGCCATTGGGTGAATGAGTCCTTGGAGGCCTACAGAAACCAAATTTTCTAATATTTTTATGGTTTTCTACACTTCCTAGGCCTTTTGGTAACCTATAGTATTAGTCTTGAAAGTTTCAAAATTTTCTATTTTATGCATCTAGGTCTAAACATCCATTTAGTGTAGTCATTTTTAAATCATTCTAAAATCATTTAGTAGAAAAAATCATCATGAAATTTTTGAAGCATTGCATAATTTAGATAGCTTACTTTTTCATGTTAGCATGTTTCCTTTTAAGAGATGTAGTTTTGTAGTGTATTAAAATGCATACCCTTGCATTTTCACACTTGTTTGGGCCTGCTTTGCTTTATTTATCCTTATTTATGTCTTAATTGGTCCTATTTTGCATCCACAAGCCCTATGAATTATATATTTTTCTGGCTAATCTTGACATTCTCCAATGGATAAATGATAATTTAATGATTCTATCTGAGTGTCCTTGATTTTTGGATTGGGACTAAAACGTCACCTAGGGCATCTTTTTCCCCTAAAGGTCTTGGGACCCTGATTTTGAGGCATCTTAAATGAGCCCCTTTTTGGTGTTTGTGCCCCGATTCTCATGCCTTGGGACTAAGACGCCACCTAGGGAATCCTAGTCCCCCTTAAGTTATTTTTGGGGTTTAATTTCAAATTCTAGTGAGATTTAGCCTCCTTTAATTAATGAATTCATATGTCTGCTTGGTGTAGTGTAATTTTGGGATATTAAGCATAGATAAGTATGAATACAAGGTTCCTTCTCTCATTTTCTCCTAACAAGCAATCTAAGCATCCAAGCATTCAAGTATTCATAGAGCATTCAAGTGCATTTCATCAAGCATTTGGAGCCATCATCAAAATTCAAGCATCATATCAAAGATATTCTTGCATCATGTGTTGTTGTGCTAACATTTGTGATGTAGGGTTTTGATTCAAGCAAGCAATTCAAGTCCATATCTATTAATCATTTCTTTGATTCAAGATCCATATCCATTGCAGTCATTTCACACAAGTTTCTAGACTTCATAGCAAGGGTTTGGTGAGTTGTAATATTTCATGTTGTTCATTCATCATTTCCCTCCTTTATTTCATTTATTTTCAAGGTTTAATTACCAACAAGGGGTTTGAACAAGGAAAACCCCCATTCACTAACAATCAACAAGTTTTTTCCTTTCTTGCATGTTTATGATTACAGATTTAGGTTGAATACTTGAAGATCATTTGAAGTTCAAAGTTGCAAAGTTGCAAAGTTGCATTGCAAAGTTGTCATCCTCACGAAAACTCGCCTATAGATCAAATCCAGAAGTTTCAGAACCTAAGATTAGAGAAGAAGGAAGAGTAGACATCAAGCCTCAAGACAACATTCAAAGATTCTAGAAATTCTAGACAAGACTAAGTCACCACCTAGGGCATCTTAGTCCTCCTAAAGGTATTTTTCAAAAATTCTTCCAGATCTAGTTTCGACATCCAAAGATTCTAAATCTGCCCCAAAAAATAGCAGGGAGACTAAGACAACAGTAAAGGCATATTTTTCCTCCATAGCTCATTTTGACAGCTTCTTTGCATTTCTAGAATCCTTATCACATTTCTAGACTTCCTAGGTACACATATCCTAACTCCCTATTGCATAATTTCATCATTTGTATCCTTCATTTAGCTTGCATTACTAGGTTTTGTGAGTTGAATTCTTATTTGTATTTTCCAAGCATTTTCTTAGTGGTGAACCCCTAAAAGTTTAAAGAACCCCCTCCTAGGTACTCCTTGTTGATAATTGACTCACCTTGTGAGGTTGATAGTCAATCCAATTAGGACTCCTTGAACATTGTTGAATGATTGTTGGAGAAAAGTGATATCACATCACCATTTTCCACATTAATCATTTTGGTGAACCTGCCCCTTTTGAGCATTCATTTTTTGATTTGGAGTTCATTAAATTCCTTGATCTATATTGAATTCATTTCATATTGCATTAGCGAAATTGCATCTAGGATTTCTCATATTTAGTGAAAATTGCATCTAGGATTTCTCATATCTAGTGAAAATTGCATCTAGGGTTTCTCATATTTGCATTAGTGAAAGTGCATATAGGTTACATTTTTTCTTTCTTGAATCATTTCATTTCATTCAAAAACTTAAAATTTCATTTTTTATCATCTTAATTGTATTTATAAACATTCTTATTGCATTCAAAACTGGAAAAAATTGCACTAACTTTGCATTCAATTGCTTTCTACTAGTTACTTTTCTTTGCATTCATTCACATAGTTTTATGTTTATAAAAATCATCATCTTGAATAGGAAATCTATGAACACTGTAGACAATCCAAATTTTTATTTTTTTTCTTATAAAAACCTCTGCTAGGACTAAAATGCCCTTCCTAGTGTCTTAGTCCCTCTCAGGGTTTCTAGCTCATAATCCTCTCTCTACTATTTGCTGCCTGTTTCAATCCCTGGAACTTCATAATTTCACCAATAGGACAAAGATTCCCTTATTGGTGTCTTAGTCCTTGTTGAATTTGAATTTCCAATTTTTAGGATCTGAGATTCCTTTTGTGTGCTTCTGTTGGCTACCTCCAGTTTTCTGTTTCAGTTTGCAAAATTGTTGTTGTTCTGATTTCTTTCATTTCAAGTGTAATTGCAAGCATAGGATATTTTTTTCATTGTACTTTCTTTGGTTTATCCCTTGTAATTTTGTATTACTTGGTTTCCTACTACTAATATTGTGGTTAGATGAAGTGTGAGACTCATGGAATCCCACAATAAAACACTCATTGTGGATCTTGGGTTATCAATCTCTCTTACTTCTAGTGTTGGTATTAGTTCACTAGGTATGGACCATACCTTTGATACCTCTTTTGCTATGCCTACCTTACCTACAAGTTATATGACAAGTGTTGAACATATCCCTCAAGAAAACATAATGAAAATGCATGAATACCTAGCTCATTTACAAGATAGTGTGAGTACTAAAAACATATTCAACATTGTTATACCTACCATAGATAGTATTCACCACATGATGGAAATTTATTAAGGACTAGAAGTTTTGCATAACATAGCTCACATATTTGGAAAACATCTTCCTTCCACCACTAATGGTGCTCAAGCTTCAAACAATGTGCAAATCCAAGGAAGAAATCAAACTCCTCCCCCTTCAACCATAACATCCATTCCAACCTATACCAATCCTCAAGTGACCATTATGATGCAACCAACTAGCAATATCCTTCCTACCTAAAACATTTCCAATAGTGCTCCTTATACCTATGTGGCATCTAATCTTATATCTCCTCTTGTAAGCAATCCATTCACTGGTCCTTCCAACACATACACACCCCCACCATATTCACCTCCATCACAAGCCACAAGCAATGATCCTATCATTAACCACCTTTTACAAAGTCTTTCATCCATTCAACATCAAGTTTCCACCATAAATCAAAATCAAAATGGTCCACCTTCATACTATGTCAAAATTAACCCACTATCCTTGGAGATATTGAGAACTCTGATGCCACAAGGTATAGAGATCCCTATATTTGAGAAATGTGGAGGAAAGGGAGATCCTACTAATCATGTTAATTCCTTTACTGCTTTGTGTGGTGACTTTATCCTTGAGGAAAAACTTTTGGCCAAGTTTTTTCCCAATCCTTGAAATACATTGCCTTGGATTGGTTTTTTGCATTATCAAATAACTCAATTCATTCATTCAATGAACTTTTTGAGGCATTTATTAACCATTTCCAAGTGCATATGGTTCTTGAAATGACATTAGCTCATTTGATTAAATGTAAGCAAAATGAGGGTGAAAAAGTCATTGACTTTATTTCATGGTACCAATCACTTTATTCCCAAGTCAGTGTGAAGATTCCTGATTCCTGCCTTAGAAAGATGTTCATAGAAAATTTACAAAGTAAGATAAGATACAAGCTCACCATGATGAAATTCCCTTCATGCATTTATGCACTGTCCTTCGAGATTATCAAAATTTCATAGGTAGTAGTGAACCAAAAACCACCTCTACCCATCCTGAAAAGTTTGAAGCTTCAAACCAAAACACCTACCAGTATTTCAAAAGACAAAATAAAAGTTTCCTTCAACTAAATTCCACCTCTCAACCTACCCAACCAGTTGATACCCAAGTAGCTACTATAAAGAAGAGTAATCCTTATATCTTTTTGGATCCACAAAGACAATCTACACCCTTACCCGACACACTTCGCAACATTATGACCCAACTATTAAACAAAAAAATTCTTACCTTACCTCTCATTTGACCCCTTGATCCTAGCAAGCCATTACCACTGAGCTTCAAACACAATTCCTATTATGCTTATCACCAACAAAAAGGACATGATACAGAACATTGCAAGTGTCTTAAACATATTTTGCAAGACCTCATTGATTCTAATCATATCCAAATTGGAGGTGTGAATGAAAAAGGTAATAATTCTATAGCTCCTCCCAACCAAAACTTGCAAATATTTACCAATCCCATTCAGAACCATAATATTTCATTTGTTAAGGCTAGTGAAACTAAGCTCGATGTGATGAATGTTGACATAGATGATGAGAATATGAGCAATAACAAACAAATTCCTATGGATAATGATGAAAATTTTCCTATGGATACTAATGACCAAAGTCCTATTAATACAATGATAGGAGTGACTGACATCGAGCCTTATAAATAGAAAACTATAATGCCCACTGACATTAATTTCTCTTTAGAAGAAATAATCAAACATACACCTGATGGTCCTCTTTACATAGCCGGTAGAATCAATAATAGGCCCACTCCTAGGATTTTAATTGATCTTTTCTATGGAGAGAATGTGATCACAAAAGAACTATTATATGTGCATGAACTTACTCAATATAGATATGATAAACCAAAAGCATGGATTAAAATGCATGATGCTTTTTCGCATGCTACGATGTGCTCGATCACACTCCCTTTACAAGTAGGACCAAATAAATTAAATGTATCATTCTCATATCTAACTCAAACCAATTTTGCGTGAAGTTAGGCTACAAATGGATTAGTTCCATGAATGTGGTCCCATCCATTGTCCATAATTGCTTAAAGTTTCTAGTCGGCAATGAAATATTCACTGTGAACTATAGTGGCTTTAGACCTTCATCTTCTCGTGGAAATTTTCCCTTAGATTATTTTTGGCTTGATCCCATGGAGCCTATAAGACCTCATGAATACTTCCTTCTCATATCCTACCAAAAGTTCAAAGAAAAATGCATAGCCAGATTATCCCTTGAGAATTCGCCTCCACCCATGATTGAACCTCCAACCCTTGAAGAAAATAATAGTGAGCCTAAAGCCCTTCCAACAAACCAAGATCCATCCATTAAAAATCCCTTGCATATTTCCTATAAAAGGACAAGAGAAAACCAAAAAATACCTAATCCACATCTTAAAAAAATTTATAAATCCAAAGAGAAAGTGGTTGAACAACCTTCCATGGTTTCTTTCGTTCTTCCCTCACAAGAAGAAAAGGAACCTATGGTTGAAAAACCCGCTCCCACACAAATGCAACTTGAAAACCACAATAAAAGAAATAGAAATGCTAGAGAACGTAGGAATAGATGTCGTGCTATTGCTCGAAAGTTGAATGAAAAACATTGAAAATCAAAATCTAAACTTGATAGAAGCAATAAATGATGACCCTCCTCTCTTAGAAAAAAAAAATTCCAACACAACAAGGACCAGAACCCTCTATGGATATTATCATTGGTCCTCCTATTGTGGTTAACTTGGATAACAATGAAGAAATAGCTAAAATTGATGAGCAAGTGCATAATGAGTTGAATTACTATTTTCCTCTTCTATGAGCTTAAATGATAACAACCGTGATGATCCTCCTAAACCAAGTGATGCACCATGTGTTGAACCTAGTGATTCTCCTAGTATATCACTTGATGTTGTCCCTCTCTCTAGTGATCTATGTTCTGCATATACTAAAAAAGGTTGGGATGTGGATGACCTGTTGGATGGTTGACTCACATGTGCTTTACTAGTCTTTTATCTTTTCTTTTTATTTTTCTTTCCTTTTTGCTTTCTTTCTACTTTTGATTACATGTGCATAATGTGATCCCCTGTGATGTATTGTTCGATGTTTCCTCTCTCTATGTGTATTCCTCTATTTGTACCTTCATTCTTCTATATGTTGTAAGCTTTTTCCTTTTCACTAATCTTTATTTTCATTTTCATTTTTGTCTTGTGTTGTCCTTTTGGGGATGACGCAAGCCGTCGAGGCACCCTATGTCTCTTCCATGTTGACCCAAAATATTTTTCATTATCTTTGCTTTTCATTTTCATTTTTGTCTTGTGTTTTCCTTTTTGGGATGACGAAAGGCATCAAGACACCCTATGTCTCTTCCATGTTGACCCAAAATATTTTTCATTATCTTTTCTTTTCATTTTCATTTTTATCTTGTGTTTTAATTTTGGGGATGATGCAAAGCGTCAAGACACCCTATGTCTCTTCCATGTTGACCCAAAATATTTTTCATTATCTTTGATTTTCATTTTCATTTTTTGTCTTTTTTTTTCCTTTTGGGGATGAAAAGGTGTCAAGACACCTCTATGTATCTTCCAT
This sequence comes from Sequoia sempervirens, assembly GCA_007258455.2. Classification (NCBI taxonomy): domain Eukaryota; kingdom Viridiplantae; phylum Streptophyta; class Pinopsida; order Cupressales; family Cupressaceae; genus Sequoia; species Sequoia sempervirens. The sequence continues at coordinate 362,280,437 of VDFB02270651.1, forward strand.
GTTGACCCAAAAAGTTTTTCTTTTTTTTCTCTCTCTGTGTGCCATTCTTATAGTTCTATGTGTATTTTGGGAATGATGATAGTTCCAAACTCTCTAATAACATTGCAGCAAAGACAGATACTAACCCTAAATCCATAGATCCCTTATGTGTTTCTGGGGGGAAACCTCTCTTTTCTTTTTATTTTTATTTTTTGGCTACTTTAAAGTAATTTATCATAGCATGGTGTTAGCAAGATCTTTAAAGTGGGGGCATAAATTGGCATTATTTTGGCATGATTTTTCTTGTATTTATGTTCATTGATGTGATTTTCTTTCTTTATAAAATGATTTTTTCCTCTTGGTGGTGTCATCAGGTTTGATTCCCTCCAAGAGAATGATATTTCTTTGACTTGTCCTCTCTCAAAGACATTAAGCATGATGTCCCCAAAGATAAATACCTCACATGAACTAATCAAAATCCCTTCGAACATCCTTCAAAATTGTTGTATTTTTCTTTTTGTACCTTATTAAATTCATGGAGGTATGGCTTTGATATGGTCCCCTAGGGCTCACCTAGTGATCACCTAGCTTCACTAGCCCTTGTGAGCATCCATTTTTTTCCTTATCATAGTCATGGTATGACTTTGATATGGACTTCTTGGGGCTCACCTAGTGGACACCTAGCTTCACTAGCCCTTGTGAGCATGCATTTTGTTTGCATAGTGGATAGTGTGTTCCACTTGTAAACCTTTTTTGGACAAACAACCTAGACCCAGTCCACAGTGTGTTGGATGGCCAGTCGAAGCTTGATCTATTTTATTTTTCTTTTTCCTTTTTCCTTTTTCTATCTTTGATGGTGTATGTTTGTGATCTGGTTATAGCTTCATATATCATCTGCATGTATGTTCCTTTGTGCTTATGTTGGTTTGCCATAGGATCTTGATCCTGGGGGCTTGGCCACCCTCTTGGTCATTTTCATCCTATCTTGCTAACATTTGTACATTTGAACCCCTCTTGATTATGTGGTCAGCTACTTTAGTGTGACTTTGAAGCAAGTTCCTCCTCTCACTAAAGTGGGGCCTAAATGTAGTGTAGTAAAATGCATACCCTTGAATTTTCACACTTGTTTAGGCCCACCTTGTTTTATTTATGCTTATTTATGTCTTAATTTCTCCTATTTTGCATCCACAAGCCCTATGAATTATATATATTTTTGGCTAATCCCAACATTCTCCAATGGATAAATGATAATTTAATGATTCTATTTGAGTGTCCCTGATTTTTGGGTTGAGACTAAAACGCCACCTAGAGCATCTTTTTCCCCCAAAGGTCTTGGGACCCTAATTTTGAGGTATCTTAAATGGGCCCCTTTTTGGTGTTTATGCCCCAAGTTTCATGCCTTCGGACTAAGACATGATGTAGGGCATCTTAGTCCCCCTTAATTTATTTTTGGGATTTAATTTCAAATTCTGGTAGGATTTAGCCTCCTTTAATTAATGAATTCATAAGTCATTTTGGTGTGGTTTAATTTTGGGATATTAAGCATAGATAAGTATAAATACAAGGTTCCTTCTCTCATTTTCTCCTAACAAGCAATCTAAGCATCCATGCATTCAAGTATTCATAGAGCATTGAAGAGAATTTCATCAAACATTTGTAGCCATCATCAAGATTCAAGCATCACATCAAAGATATTCTTGCATCATGTGTTGTTGTTCTAACATTTGTGATGTAGGGTTTTGATTCAAGCAATAAATTCAAGTCCATATCTATCAAGCATTCCTTTGATTCAAAATCCATATCCATTGCAGCCATTTCACACAAGTTTGTAGACTTCATAGCAAGGTTTTGGTGAGTTTTAACATTGCATGTTGTTCATTCATCATTTCCCTCCTTTATTTCATTTTTATTTCAAGGTTTAATTACCAACAAGGGGTTTGACCAAGGAAAACCCCCATTCACTAACAATCAACAAGTTTTTCCTCTCTTGCATGTTTGTGATTGCAATTTTAGGTTGAAGACTTGAAGATCATTTGAAGTGCAAAGTTACAAAGTTGTCATCTTCACAGAAACTCACCTACAGATCAAATCTAGAAGTTTTAGAACTTGGGATCAAAGAAGAAGGAAGAGTAGACATCAAGCCTCAGGACCACATTTAGATCCATATAGGACTAAGTCACCACCTAGGGATTCTTAGTCCTCCCAAAAGTATTTTTCAAAAAATCTTTTGAATCTAGTTTCGACATCTGAAGATTTCGCATCTACCCCGAAAAAATAGCAGGGAGACTAAGACAACAGTAAGGGCGTCTTTGTCCTCCATAGCTCATTTTGAAAGCTTATTTTCATTTCCAGAATCCTTATCACATTTCCATACTTCCCAAGTACACATATCCTAACTCCATGTTGCATAATTTCATCATTTGCATCCTTCATTTAGCTTGCATTACTAGGTTTTGTGAGTTGAATGCTTATTTGTCTTTTCTAAGCATTTACTATGGTGTGTGAGATTCTATATTCTATTCTTGCTTACTATGGTCATCCAACTAAGCATGCCTACCTCAATCAAGTTCTTGTCCTTCAACATGTTTCCTACACACATTCTTACACTTTTCCACTTATCAATAACCTTTAACCGATAATCTCATGGAATGATTTCTTAATCATAAAATTACATAATATTCATTTTTCAATTTCTTCATTTCATTTTTATCAAATTCCATAAATAAAAATGATAATTTCTATTTTCCAAAAATTTCAATTTCCTCAATATTTAAAATGCAATAATGAAATCAAGATATGACATCCTTCCCCACTTGAAAGAGGCATTGTCTCAATGTCTAATTAAACAAAATTGTTTCACATATTTATCAGTCATATTGTTTTCAATCCAAAACATCATCATAGCATACCAATCCAAAACTTTATTCAAAAATATAAAGATAATCATCTATAGTCTATCTAAGAAAGGAAATGAGGAAAGGAGCGTTCTATCTCCTCTCCATCCTCCCAAGTAGAATTTTCCTCATGATACTGGTCCCATTGAACCTTATATTGAACAATATCCCTATTTCATAACTTGACATTGTGTCTATCCAAAATTCTATTGGGCTCCACTAGCACTACTCCTAGATCCTCCACCTATAAAGAATGTCAATCAAGTATATGAGTTGCATATGGGTGGTATGGTTTTAGCAAGGAAACATGAAACACATTATAGAGTCGAGCTAGAGCAAGGGGTAGAGCAAGTCTGTATGCAACCAGGTTGATTACTTCCAACACATCAAACAACCCCATGTATCTTAGAGCTTGCTCGGATGACTTCCTAAAGGTAATAGAGCTCTTATGCAGATTGACTCTCAAAATGACCTTATCCCCAATTACAAATTGTCTAAAGGTTCTTTTTTTGTTGACATAGCTCTTTTTCCTATTTGCTACCTCCTTCAGTCTACTCTGAATAAGCCTCATCTTCACTTTGATTTATTTTAGCATCTTACGACCCACTATGATCCTTTCTTCCAATCTATCCCAATTGATGGTAGTACAACACCTTGGCCCATATAGAGCCTTGAAAGGTTCCATACCTAAGGATGCATGATGAAAGTTATTATAAGAAAATTTTACCAGTGGTAGATACTCTTCCCATTTATACTAATGATCCATACAGTACATCTAAAGGATATCTTCTACTACTCGATTCACTCTCTCAGTTTTACCATTGGTCTGAGGATGGTATGTTGAACTAAATTTCAACTTAGTCCCCAATATTGCATTCAAAGTGGTCTAGAAACTTGATGTCATCTGTGTATCTTTGTCAAATATAATTTTATTTGGCACTCCATGTAAACAAAATATCTCTTAGAAAAATTTCTTGGCCAAGGTCAACGATCCATCCTTAAGGTTCCCTAGGATAAAATGTGCCACCTTAGTCAACTTATTGACTACCACCAGAATGACATCATTCCTATTCTTTTTTAAAGGAAACCCCTACACAAATTCCATACTGATGTGCTTTCCATTTGTACTCAGGCATATTGTGAGGATAAAGGAGCCCTTTTGGATGCACATGCTCAGCCTTGACTCATTGACACTCCAAGCATCTGGCTACATATTCCACTACATCCCTCCTGATTTTTGGCCAAATTTACATTTTTTTCAATTCTACAATCATCTTTGTAACTTCAAGGTGTCTCGAATATGGTGCATTGTGGACCTCATCAAGTACCGACTTCCTAAGCTCTCCAAAATCTAGAATGTACATCTATCTCTAGTATCTTAAGATACCATTTGATTCAACCTCATACTGATGGTCTGATGGATTCTCTACTAGAGCCTTTTTCACCTTCTCATAATGCTCATCACGTTACAAGTGTTGCATCACCTATTGTCTTAGATTGAATCTCGTAGATGTCATGGATGAAAGATTTCTTCATTGTAAGAGAAAAAGATATTATCTCAACACCCAATACCACTTGCAAAAACAATTAAAACCTTCTACAAGAGAGTATGTAAGAAAATGAGCTTGCTTGATATTAAGACCTATCAAATGATGGGGTATGAAGTATATTACAAATGTGTATAATGACCTTCCTTATATAGGCAAGGTTGAAATGTAAGAATTAACATGATGTTGAAAAATACCACAATCCTGTGATATGTGACAACTAACAAACTAACTACCTAGGAATCATGCAAAATAGCTAGGTAAGATAAGTTCTAGAAAAGCCAACTAAGACTTCTAGAAATAATCTTATATCTTATCACCTATAAAATGATACCTAGGAATAAATGAATGTCTAAGTAAACTTATGTAAGTGTAATTAATTATTTAATTACACCAACACCCCCCCATAAGTGCAAATTAGGGAGAATATTATTATGCAAAATATGCAAGGATGGGTCCCAACTACTAGGCCATGTTAGGTACCCATGTACAAATGAAAAAAGAAATGTCTCACAACCGAAGAAAAGGAGAAAATCTAGTGAAGAAAAATAAAAATAAATAAAATGCAAAAAACTCCAAAACCATTGAAGAATGTTTGAAGACAAAAGAGAATAAAATGCCTGCAAATAATGTATCTCCCCTTGGGAAGAAAAAGATCCAATGGTCAATGTTGAATAATCCTCATCTCCATGAAGAAGCAAGAGGGAAGCAATCTGAAGCATGAAATCTATGAAGATATTTCAAGAGCCTCTAAAGATTCCTCAAAAAAATAGGTGTTAGCCCAATCAAGGAGGAAGAAAAAAAATCTGAAGACCCAAGAGAAACCTCCAAAGATGAATGATCAAGAAGGAGAGAAACCCCCTCAAACAAGTCCTCAAAATCTACTAAAGAAGTCTTACATACCAAATCTGATATCCCTATCAAGAAACCATCTGGTATGTGCAAATCTAGAAAACCACAAGTCTCCTACTCATTTGAAGTCTGGCTCAAAGATGAAGAAGCATGAGGAGATTCAACCTCATTACATGGCTTATGAATGGTGAGGTTTAACCATCCATGACATCCACCACCTAAACAACTATCCACACTAGATTTAGGAGATTCATTTCTGGAACATTCACCATCAAGAAAAAAATGAGAAAAGTAGTAGATATTTTCCTAATGATTAGCCCTACCCACTGCAACAAGTTGCTTGGTATAATCTCAAATGTAGACTGAATCTAGAGTAAAATTAATTGATTTACTAGTCTATACTATCTGATATATTGAAAGAAGATTGTGTTTAATTTTAGGAATACAAAGCACATTATTAAAGCTTCAAAGATCCTCATAAGTGAAGTATGCTTCAAAGATGAAAACCTTTCAGGTTGGCCTGATATATGATAGGAGCCTCCAGAGTCAAGAATCCAATTTTTAGACCTCTCAACTTGTGTTACAACAAAGGTATGTCCTTTTTTTTTATAATCATCTATCATATCACTCCTATTTGCAATGTTTGCATGCCTAGTGTGTAGTAGATGTTGATTGAGAAGAAGAAGCTGATGAACTTTTAGACTTAGAAGGAAAAGAAATGGTGTGTTCCTTTTGGATTTTCCTCATTTCATCTAACTCTTTCTTGTAACAAGTGTGTTCACCATGCCCTAGTTTTTTATCCTTCTTAGGTTTTTCCTCTTTTGAAGAGGTGGGAGGTTCTTTCAATTCTACCTTAGGATTGAAATTTTTCTTTCCTTTATCCTTAGATGATGATGAAACTAAAGCATGATTCTTAGCATGTGTATCAAGTTGACTAAGCTTTTCTTGTTCTCTATTCAACCTATCAGAGAATGTCTCAAAAGAGGGAATTACAAAAGAATCACCTAAGCCATCCATAGTTGCATAAAAGGAAGTAGAAAAGTATGCAAAGGAGCCTTTCAACTTAGACAGAATCAAAAAGATGCACTCTTTATCAATTTTTTCCTTGCCACATCCTATCAATTGAGATCTTAGTGATTTGAATTTTACCAAGTAGTCTTCAATGGTGGAAAATGCATCTGTAGAAAGTGAAGCCAATTCATCCTCCAATTGCATGGAACGTACCTCACTAACTACACCAAAGAGAGTCTTGTACTTATCCCAAACTTGCTTAGGAGTTGTACATTCCTTATTATGAAAGAATAAACTATTTGAAACATGCACTGCAATTAAACACATAGCTTCATCACATTTATTCCTATGAGCAAATCATTCATACTCTCTAGTAAAATTAGGTTGGTGATCACTCAAAGTGGACCACGAACCCTTTGACTAAAGCAATCTCTGCATTTTTACCTTCCAAGTGTCATAGTTATGAGGAGTCAATACTTCAAATCCTAGTTCAACTATGAAATAAACAAGTACCAAGAGTGCAAATATGGAAAATATCTAAATCAAACTGATATGAAACCTCCCAAATCTGATAATACGACTGAAAATAAACTCCCCCCCATAAACCAAACTTCTCAAAGAATCAAGATTTCCAAGATATGAACCAGAAAGAAAATATGAAAAAATCCAAATATCTCACACTTGGGGATGAATCTAAAAAAATTACATGAACCAAATCAAAGAGCTCCTCAATACCTTCCAAATGCAACATGAATCACCAAAATCGGAGAAATTGGCTAAAAGTTATGAGCTTGGAGGTCCAAAGGGGTGATTTCACTTTAGTTGTGAATAAATTGTACCTACAGAGAAATTTATCAAAAGACCTACACCACTATGAAGCACTTGGAGGGAACTTTCCATTGATATCTTGTTTGTAGAATTTGGAGATTGTGGAAAAAATTTATGCAAAAATGAAAAAAAGGCTTGCTTGAGGGACTTTGCAGACTAAACAGGGGCAAAGGTTTGGCTCTTGAGTGCTGGCTCTAGGTCACTCATGTGACCGTTCGGGTTTCCAATGCAAAAAATAGACTGTGGCTACAAACTTGTAGGCTTATGCAAATTTGTATTGAAAAAATATATAGGTAGTTGGCCTTTTAATTTTATACAAAGTTTTTATATATAAAACAAACTTTATAAAATTTGTGAGTTATATTGAAAAGTGCATATTATAAATGCATGTACCCAAGAAGTATGCCAGGGCAGAGTGGACCGACAAAGACCATACAAAGAACTATCAATACCAAATGTTGCAAGTAATTTGACTGTATATGGCAATGACTGCATAAGGATAGTTATATGACAGGTGCCACCAAGGGCCAACAAGACGGAAAATTATTTCCAGTAGTGAAGATTTGAAGGGGTCAACAAAGGCCACACAAAGTAAATGCTTGTCTAGTGAGAGCAATGAAATGGTCGATCAATAAATAAGCTCCAGGAAGAACACGGGTGGTGGATGATGGAAGGTAGCAATATGCCCGAATGACCTCAAATTTAAATGTCAATGGTAAACAAAACCTGGCAGTCATTGAAGACAGGCCCAAATGGGAGATTTGAGTGGAAATATGAATGAATACCAACAGGAGACTTTCACCAATGGTGAGTAGTGGATTAGAGAGCCTATCAACGCTAGTAGAAAGAGAAATTTGGTCGATGGTAGGATTCGGCTATGATAAAGTCAAAAAACACTATACAAATAGGCTGACAACAATGCTATGAGCCCTATAGAATAGTATGTCTAGGTAAAGGAATGTACGGGCCCACCAATGCACAAGCTGATTGAAATTTTTAAATGTTGTACAAGAATTGTTAGCCGCAAAAAATATACCCCACAAATATATATATATATATATGCCCCAAACAATTTTTTATGAAGCCTGATAAAATATTTAAATAACCCAATAAAAATTTTATAAAATTCTGATACAAATAAATTGTAGAACATATAAAAATAAATATTTTTTTATTCTACAAATTTGTACCTGGCCTCAGGTGGGCCATACAGCCTACCCAAGCAAAAAAAATTTGCTTCACGAATAGCTGAAGTGGAAATACGATGAATTATATATAGATTTTTATCTCTCGAGCCTTCTGAAGACAATGGCAAGGTCGGATCTACTTGAAAATGCACTAGAAGCTCTGTTACTCCAAGATTTTACAAATCTTCAAACCCTCACAACTTTGGCTAGAAATTTTAGATTTAGGAAAAACAAAAGTCAATCTTGACTTTCTCAGTTGCCCTGAACTCAAATTTGAGCTCAAATTTCCTCCAACATGAGCCAAAAATGAATTTCCATGAAAAACCACATGTAGAGACAACCTCCAATCTAGTATTTTTTTCAATTTTTTCTAATTCTCTAGGTCACCATATGATGCAAGTGAATAGCATACTCAACTTTACTAAAAGCAACCTAGATCGCTCACTAGCAATAACTCCACCCTCAAATCTGAGAATTTTTTTGCAAGATGTGGCTGATACCATGTAAGAGTTGAAGATATTAGTTCAACAACCAAGACCACTTGCAAAAACAATGAAAACCTTTTGCAAGAGAGTATGCAAGAAAATGAGCTTACTTGATATAAGACCTATCAAATGATGAGGTATGAAGTCTATTACAAATGTGTACAATGACCTTCCTTATATAGGAAAGGTTGAAATGTAGTAATGAACATGATGTTGACAAATGTAACAATCCTATGGAATGAGACAACTAACAAACTAACTACCTAGGAATCATGCAAAATAGCTAGATAAGATAAGCTCTAGATAAGCCAACTAAGACTTCTAGAAATAATCTTATATCATATCACCTAGAAAATGATACTTAGGAATAAATGAATGCCTAAGTAAACTTATGTAAGTGTAATTAATT
>VDFB02270651.1:362289728-362352136 GCA_007258455.2 Sequoia sempervirens
TATGGATATTTGTGTTGGTATTTTCTTAAATTTTCCAACTATGTTGTATTGAGTTGTAGGGGCAGCAGTTTTTTTGGATGCAGAGGAGGCAACAACTCTTTTCAATGTCACTTTAGCTTTCCCTCTTGTGATTGCTTTGACAGGTGAATTGTCTTATTTTTCTTTTATTTTAATGACATTAATTTGATTGTCACTTGCAGCAACGTTTGTGATTATATTTATTGGCACAATGTCATTAATTTTATGTGGTTTGATGTTGATATCGTGGTGATGAGTTTCAGCTCTAACCATGTTTCTTTGGCCCTTGATTTCGATTTCCTTGGTTTGATGTTCAACTACCTCAACACGATGAATGGTAGAATCATAAACATAGTTCACATTTTTCCTTTGGTATTTGATGAAGAGGACTCCCCCTTTTCATAGTTTGGTAGAGGATTCTTGAATGCTCCATGATCATTTTTTGTTTGGGGTCCTACAAATATGGTCTTGTTATCAATTAATTTGTGTATCAGATGTTTCAATTGCATGCAATCATTGGTCTTGTGTCCTTTGTTTCTATGAAAGTCACAATAATGTGCATCATTCCACCATGAAGGTTTAACTTTCGGTTCTGAATTTCTTGCCTCTGGAAGTGTTATAACTTTGGCTGCAAGAAGCTCCTTTAATGTTTATTGTAATGATTGTCCCAAAGGTGTGAACCTTCTTTGATTTGATGATGTTTGATATGGTGGTGTTCTAGATTCAACATTACCTTGGTTGTTGTTTTGATTGGCATTTCTGTTGTTTTGGTTGTTGGGTGGATTGTTGTTCTGATTGATTTTGGTGGCAGTTGCTGTCAGATTACATACTGGTTTTTCATTTTTTGTTTTAGTTGCACCACCATTGCTACCAGCATTTTTGTTTCATTTCCAAAACTTTGGTTTATCAGTACTGTTATAATTGTTAGAGGATCTTGCTAAGTTGTTTTCATTGTAATTTTTTATGACTCCTCTTTTGACCAAAGCTTCTTCAATTTTGATTCCATTTTCAATCAATTTTTAAAAGGTAGGTGGGAATTGTAATTACAATCTATAGCTCATCTTGTCATTTAGGTTATCAATAAATATTTCCATCTTTTCCTTTTCAGGTATGGGACGAGAATATCTTGCAAACAATCTTCTCCATTTTTGCAAAAATATGAGGAATGATTCACCCTTTTTCTATTTCAAGTTACAAAGGTCTTTCATTGTTATATCATGTTGGATGTTATAAGAGTATTGAGTGATGAACTTGTTAACCAACTCTTGAAAGGTTTTAATTGGTGGTGCAAGTTTGGAGAACCATTTAAGACATTTTCCACCTAGGCTTTGTGGAAATAATCTCATCAAGTAAGTTTCTTCATGTGTAAATTCAAGACTCGTGGTTCTAAATTCCCTCACATGATCTATTGGATCTGTTTTACCATTGTATTTATTATACTTTCAGAATTCACAATGTTTGGGAAAAGGAATCATGTTAATAGTTTGACCAAAAGGATATGGGAAAATGTCTTGTATCAAGTATTGTCTTGAGGTTCCTCTTTGTATGTCAAGGATTTGTTGTTGGAGGTTTTTCATTTGATGAGTTAAGGCAGCCACTTTTTTTGTATCTTTTAAATCATTTTTAGGATTTTTAGGAGGTGATTTCAATTTATTAACATCAAAGTCAAGTGGAAGTTTGATACCTTGATTAGCTAGCATTAGGAAGTATTTTTTCCCATTTCTTTCAAAAATATTTTCTAAGCACTTGTGGAAATTTGGATCTTGTTCAGCATTTTGGATGTCTTCCTCAATTAATTTGTCACCTTCAATGTTGTGGATTCCATGGAAAGGAGTCTCTTTAGGTTCAGCCATATTGTTTTGAGTTTCAATGTTTGGAGTTTCAATGTTTTGAGTTTCGATGTTTTGAATGTTTTGTGTTTCGATGTTTTGAGTTTCAAGTTTTTTTTTCCTTGAGTTTCTTCTTTTGTAATCTTGTTTGAACAGGAATGCAAGTGTTATAATTTAACTAAACTTTGATCTTTGTTTGGAAGAGTTCCAAGGATGAAAACTAAGTCAAATAGAATGAAAAATTCTATTGATGAGACTAAGTTTAATCTGATTATACAGATTTGTTTCTTGGTGAAAGGATGACAAATCCTAATGATAAAGCGTAGCTTAACAATCAGGGATATGATAAGTTTGATGATTTAGGAACTTTGAGATGTTAGATCTTGGTATAGTTTGAAGAATTCTACTTGTAGAGGTCAGTTTTAACAAGTTTAAAACTCTATTATGACTAAGGAATGCTTCTGTTCTGGAAAAGATTTTGAATTCTGGTTCAAACTATGAAATAAGGAATGAATAACTCTTGAGTTTTGCATTTACTAGATGCACTAAAATAGAGCCTACATGCACTAAAAGATTGCACATATGCACTATAATACTACCTAGATACACTATAATAGAAGGTTTATGCGCTAAAATATGTTGTGTATGTTCTAGAACAAAAAGTGAATGCACTGTAAGATGACTCAGATGCACCGAAAAAAAGCAGTGGATACACCAGAACAGTGTATGAATGCACTAGAACAGATGTTGTATGCACTAAAATAGTGAATTTTTGCGCTGGAAAATGGGATCAATGCGCTAGAAGATGGCAGCAATGCACTATAACAGGGAATAAATGCGCTAATCTAGAAAAATCCAGTTTCTTTACAAATTTGTTTGGTTGTTTGGCTTTTAATTAGTGAATCTAGGTGTTTCTAGAGATATAATCTCTTGACCAATGATTTTTTCTTGGTTTCCAACTTGTGAAGTACGGGAATTGAGTGTTCAAATGGATGGTTTTTGAATTATGACTTCAAACATAGCAAAAAGTTGTTAAACAACAGTTCTTGTAGACACCTAAAAATGACCTAGGCCTGCAAGCTTCATTTTTACCACCTTCGTCCTAGCATAATTAAGCTATTTAATTATGTCCTTGGTCCACATTCGACTATTGATTAAATAATTCATAATTATTTAATTAATTCATGTCATTTGTTCCTCCTTGATTATTAAATAAATAAATATTATTTATTTATCTAATACGTCAGTAATTATCTAAGTCTTCCTTTGATTAAATAAATTTCATAATTTATTTAATTTCCCTTTGTCATCTATGTCTTCCTTTAATTAAATAAATTTCATAAGTTATTTAATTTCCCTTTGTCATTTTATGTCTTCTTGATTAATTAAATAAATCTTATTTATTTAATTACGTCACTAATTAAGTCCCCCTCTTCTAAAAATTAAATAAATTCTCATTTATTTAATTGTCCACTTTCCACTATAATTAAATAATTTTAATTTAATTATTTAATTATTCATTAGCTGTTTCTCTCATTAAAATTAAATAAATTTGATTTATTTAATTTAGCCAATTCTCTTGAATTTTGAATTAAAATCATTATTTAAATTCAAAATAATTCTTTTGTCACATTCCTCCATAATTAAATAATATCTTTATTATTTAAATTATTTACTAGTCACCTGGAGTAAATAAATTTTATTATTTAATTTCTCCAACAACCTCTTTGTCTGTGCTAGCCTTATCTTCCAATTTAATTCTTGACTTTTGACTTCTCATTTAATTTCGACTATTGATTGAATTATGTTATAATTCAATCTCCACCCTTCATTCTTACCTGTTGCCCTAATTTTGACCTAACCCTAATGCACCCAACAACATTCAATCTTAAGCATTGATCTTAGGGTTCTTGTCATCTTTTCATCCTGGCCACACCTTCAAAATTGCAGTTTTCATAAAAGGGCAATTTTGTTCTCATTTGCCTCTCTCAGCTCTCTTGACTTCTTGCACTCTTAGTCTCTCATGTTTAGATTTCAATTTATGCTACTAGTCTTACAGTCATAGTCACTTACAGTCATAGGCATTTTAGTCCATTGTAGGGACATTTTATTTTCTGCAAATCCTTCAACACTTGCATAGGGCTTAGTCTTTAGTCATACTTGCTCACATAAATCTGAGGGCATTTTTTATTTATCTGCAAGCTAGGAGGTGTAACAAAGGTTAATCATGGAAGGTGGAGACTTAGGGTAACTTCATCCCTTTTGTCTTCACATTACTTCCTTTGTACTTTGTTACTTCATAGGAATTTTATTGTTATTGTGCTAACCCCACTTAATAATAATTTTAGGATTTTCCCTTGATTACATTGGTGAACCCGACGTTGTTATTTCGGCTTTTCATACATTTTTTTTGTTGTTTTCTGTTGTTTTGCAGGTACAGGTATGGATCGCCGCAACTTTTTTAAAAACAGTGTGACGCATCATATGCATTGCGACGCACACGACAACAGTAGAGCCGCAATCGACCTGTCGCAACGCAACTGATGCACAAAACGATGCATCCATTATTCCTGAGCCGCATCCGAAAACCCGAAAGCCGCATTCGCAACTCGCGCCGCATCCGTCTGGTATAACATTTTTCTTTCCAGTTTGGGGTTTTTATTTCTGGATTTCGGGTTGTTTAATTGTATGTTTTTCTACATTCGGTTTTTATTCCTGCATGATTCAATAAGATTAGATCTTCTGTCGCTAATCCTTTCTGGTAGTGGCTTTCTGTTTTGGTAGGGTCTTTTGTTGTTTTCTATTGTTTTGCAGGCAACTGGTACGGATCACCGCAAACGTCGCAATGCATCTGCTGACAGAAATGATGCAACTGTTCTGACAAGCCGCAACTTCCAATTACAGAGACGCAACTGACATTCTGAGCCGCATTCGTACAACAGAATGACACATTTGATAAACCAAGCTGCATCTGTCTGGTAATACCGTGCCGCATTTGCTTGGTAAACTTTTTCTGTCAGTTTTTAGATTTTAATTGCCGAATTTCAGGTTGTTTCTGTTTTCTGGTTTTCTATTTTTCTGTCTTTTTCTGTGTTGGTTATTCCTGCATGTTAACCAGATTAGATATTTTGTGTTCCTAATAGTTTCTTGTAGCATGTGGTGATCCTTTTTCGTGTGTCCAAGACCATCACATACAAGACTACTAACTCAATGTTTGCAGATTCACATGTCAAAGAAGGAGAAAACAAACAGTGTGCTTGTTTATTCCTAGATTAGCAAACTTTGAATTTGGTGCTTTTAAAACGAATCATGTCTTTCATGCTTGAGTGTGCTTGTGGAGTGGTAGGTGAGTATGCTCTCACTTGGTGAAAACCTTGTGATCAGAAAACCATACCCATTCTTTTATTGTTATTTTACCCTTCATGATTCGGTATATCAGAGTATCCTCTCCCCTTGCACATTCGTGCGATCCTGGGTGTAAGAGAAACGATTACCAACTCTAGAACTTGGGCCTGTTCTGGTGGGAAAAAGTACTCACCCCAGGATGACTCAGACCGGTAGCACCCTGACACCGAGGGACTTCTAGCTGGTATAAAAAAGTGGGTTCTTGGGGAAAGCCCAAGAATCACGAGCGTGGTTCCGACGAGATGGATCCGAAAGGGGACTCTCGCCGCATGGATCACGCCCCACGAATGGAATGCCCGAATTAAACACCCTTGTCTTAGTATCCAACCGTTCTATTGGCCGTTGCTTGATATAGTGCAGGGTACAGTATCATGCCCGAAGATTACTCACTACCGATCCCCTTGAGTAGAGATAGCAATTCTTGGGATGTCACTACCCAATGAATCCAAATTTGGTGTGCTCAAATGACGTTAATGAGCCGTGGAGGGGAGCCAATGCCACCAAATTCTAAGCTATCCGCTCTCGAGAAGGAAAGGTGTTCATCACCAATCCGGGGTATAACTGGTGGGCTATATCAAGTATACAAACCCAAGGCCTAGTGGCCTTTCTAGGATTGTGCATATCTCATGTGTGTTTGGTTATCCCTTAAAACGTTGTGTTTGTCAAGTGCATTCTGGTTTTGTCACAGTCCAAACAAAACAGTCATCAAACAGATCAAAAACTTCCATCAACATACCACGAAAATCACTTTGAAACAAAACTGTCATATCTGTCGAACCGCAACTGACAATCTGTAACGCAACTGCTCTGATAAACGCATTTGAAACTTATAACAATGCATTTGTATGCGTCGCGACGCATGTGTTAACCCGAAAGTCGCATCTGTGAAACCGAGTCGCATCTGACAGTCAGAAAGCCGCAAGTGAAAAACTGAACCGCAATTGCTAAACCGAGACGCAATTGCCAAACTGAGACGCATCTGCCTGTCAAAATTTTTAAACTGCACAGTCGAAACCAGAGACCCCCAAACTGTCAACCATCTGTCAAACTCTGTCATTAGAAGGATTCTGCCAGCAACCCAATTTGAAATTGCTCAAAGTTTTGTCCCTTAGCTTGCATTGATCACCTTAGGTTTCATACCTCACCCCATTTAGTATCATACATTCAACATTACGTTGTTCCTAGGCTCATATCTTGCATACTTAGGAATCTTAAGCACCCCTTGGCAAAATCATTGTTTTCGAAATTAGATCCTTTTGGACCAAGTTATCAAACATTCTTTTAGTCATTGTCCTCTTTTGTGAGATTTCTTCCAACTCAAAAGTCTAGTTAGGAAGACTCATTAGTCATCTTGTCAACTTGTCATTAACAACAAAGTCCTCTAGCAGTCCAAATCGAAAACAAAGTTCAAGCCTAGAAGTGCTTAGATAGCCTCATTTCACATTGCATCCACATTGCATACCTTATTCGCAAAAATCCAAAAACAGTGGTCATTTTAGTCGTCAGTTTGAACCTTAGATTTCACCTAGTGTCATACTTGCATTTAGTGGACATCCCCTTTGAGCAATCTCATTTATGGTCGAAACCAGACTTCAAAAGCGCAAAAGACAAATGGAAAACTTTAGGCAAGATCCCAACAGTCCTCCACATGACTCAAACTGGACCGTGAATGATCCCTTTACCAATCTAGACAATCAACCTCCAGTGACAACACAATCCCTACCTAACAACTCATTCGAACGCTACATGCAAAGAGATGAAAACGGTCAACTCCTTCAAGAACACATAGAAGCATTGACACAAGACCCAGAGGTCTATCAGTTGGCTGAAACAATAGCGCGTCACGACAAGGACAGATTCGTAGCTATGCTCTTGAGTGAAGGAGCTAGGTTACCACCAGGATTTGACAGTAACTCGCTACATGATCCTAATGCCAACAATGTTCACAACATCTCGCACAGTGGTCAAATCCTAAATACTACAAGCAACATCCCTTTTGACACAACGACATTGCATACCACATCCAACATCCCAAACATCTCCAATACAATAAACACTACGTCTCTTGGGGGATCACAATCATCCACAACATCCACAACACTACCCCAATTAAACACAACCACTCTTGGTTCCTTGACATCATCGGCAAATTATTCCAACCCTCCTGTTATCACAACAGCAAATACCACGGGGGCATCATCAAGTCATCACAACTCCCCCTTGACAACTACATCTACTACCATGAACACAACTTCAACGAAAGCATTCAGTAATAGTTCACAACATCCTTTGGGAGGAGCCACAGGACGTATCTTTATACAAGGACAACAACAAAACGTGAACACGACAACACAGTCAAACGTCATTACCTCCCAAGGTACAAATACCAATGTTCCCCTTGTGCAAAATCAGCAATTCACACAAAAGGGCCAAATAACTCAACCCATGACATCGTTAATACATCATAACATTCATGGTCACAACATACCCCAAATAATGACACGCACAGCTGGGGGACACATTCCAACATACTCATCCACCGTTCACACTCATCAACATGCACCTAACCACAACTTCCAATACCAACAACACACATCATACGTACCACAACAACCCGTACCGCCACAATACACCTATACTCCCGCAGGAACACATGGTGTACCAGGCAATCCAACGTATGGAAATGTAAATGACCCCACCATAGATGAACTCAAAACAACAGTGCGGGATATGGCGAAGCAAATGCAAAACATGCTCATTACAGGCGGGAAATCCGAAATATCATATGACTTGGATGTGTACCCATTCGACACAAACTTACGTATGCCCGCATTTCCGCCAGGATATGTGTCACCCAACTTCACTAAATACAAAGGCAAAACAAATCCCATTGAACATCTTCGCGAATTCGCAACTAACTGTATGGATATCGCCTACGAACCCACATACTTGATGAGACTTTTCTCCAAAAGTTTGGCGGGTCAAGCCCTTGAATGGTTTTCAACGAAAAAAGATATCCAAACATGGGATGAGCTCAAAAGAAGGTTCATAAAAAATTACGCATACAATATTGACATGGACACCTCTATCACTAGTTTGTGCAATCTCACACAAGAAGAGTCGGGTGAGACATTTATCCCGTTCTTTCAAAAATGGAGAAGCCTCGCTAGTCGATGTCACATTGACATTCCTGAAAGGGAAAAGGTTGACATGTTTGTCCAAACACTTTTAGGGCCCCTCAAATTCGCATTGCAAATACATTGTTGCACAACCTTCACAGAATTAGTGGAAAAGGGGGTCCAAATTGAGAAAGCCCTTATCGAAAAGGGAGAACTGAGGTATGGTTCCAAAAACACAAACACCAACCCACCCGCTGACAAAAAAAAATATTGGGTCAAGAATAAACATGTCACAAACGATGGTGTTGTAGACGCCAAGACTGCAAGTCCCGTATTGGCTCTGAAAGGGGTACAACAACAAAATAGACCAACAACGACACTGACACTTTCCCCCAATACTCCTTCAAACAGTCAAAATGATCAAAAACGTCAAGGACAATATCGTCAACAAAGACAATTCCCTAGAGGTCGCACATACACCAATTTAGGTGAACCCATTGCAGACGTCCTCAAGAAATGTATCCAACATGGGGTCATCACACTTCCGGAAATAAAACCTTATGACCCCAGGACAATTCAAACCAGCATGGTGGGATGACAACGCAATTTGCGAATACCATCGGGTCAAAGGGCATACAACCTCCAACTGTAGACAACTGAAAAACGTAATCCAAGACCTTATTGAAAATCGCACCATCGAAGTAGGTGGATCGCAATTCAATTCCAACTCGGATCATACTATCCACAAGAATCCACTGTAGGATCATGGTCCCCATAATGCTTCCACCTCAGGTCCACAGAACCACGCTAACTTCACCCGAGTCAAGTACGATTACTCTAGTGGACCAACAATAAATAATGTCAGAACGGATGATGAATACATCAACACCATCACGATCAAGAGAGCACCACAGTGCAATGCTACTACGCGAAGTGGCAAGGTCACTATAGCTGGTCCACCTCCCCCTAGCCAAGCCAAGATCATTGTAGGAGGCCCATCTGCTAAGTAATCACAACCAGCTTCATCTGCTAAACAACCAAAACCTGTCTCAACCCCACAACAGTGGAAACCCAAAAGTCAGTTCAATATCATTGACCAACTAGGAAAGACTCTTGTGCAAATATCTATCCTTGAGCTACTTCATATTTCTCCCGCACACAAAGAAATCCTGGATAAAACTCTCTTAAAGTCGTCGGTCCCGAAGGACATTGATGTCAATCATTTTGAAACTATGGTGGGATATCTCACCACGCCGCACCATGTCACCTTCTCAGATCAGGATTACTCATCATCAAAAACCAACCACAATGATGCGTTACACATAGAAGTTTTTGTCCACAAGCACAAGGTTAGACGGGTTTTAATAGATGGCGGAGCAGGGTTGAATATATGCTCCCTTAAACTGGTTAAGGCTCTTGGATTCTCTGATGCATGCGTAGACCCAACAAAAAGCATAGTGATCAAAGCATATGATGACGAGGAACGCTCTTCGCGAGGTGTTATCTCTCTCCCTATCCGAGTGGGACCACTCATTGTCGACACAACTTGCCAGGTCCTGGATTTGGAACTACCATATAACATTTTACTTGGCCGTCCATGGATCCACGCTTTGAAAGTTGTTCCGTCAACATACCACCAATGCCTCAAGTTCCCTTTTGACGGTACAGAAGTCACCATATATGGAGACCCCGACCCTTTCCAATATTGTACCAATTTAAGGGGTATCTCCGAAAACCAAGTCCCTATTAACCGAGAAGCATCTGGCTCCTCGTCCAAATACATCGACCCTTCCATGCTTGGGTCATCTTCCACATCCACTCCATCCACGTCTTCTGACATATCACAACCCTCCACCAACCCTAAGACCGAATCAACCGATAAAATCCAGGACCTCGACTGCGGAGAGTTCAAACTAAATACAGCATACAACATAACTACAATACCCACTCCTCCAAAGATATATGGTCGACCATGTTTCAGAATGGAACCGCAAGAAACATTCAAAGTTCCACCGAATACAGTTTTCATCAAGTGGGGAGACATGAGTGATGAAGACCTTGCCGATATCACAGGATGGATCTACAAGGACACAGTCTCATTACCTCCACTACCAGTCCAGAGATATGGCAAGGGTTACAATATCATGAAGGCTAAAGGCTACAATGGTACTAGTGGCCTTGGAAAAAATAAAACTGGTCGAAGAGAACCCATAGAAACTTTCCAAACTCTGAAGTATCTTGGATTAGGGTTTGGATCACTCGACAATGGCGATCGACGTACCCATGAACTTTCTAGTGAGCGAGTACATGCTTCTGAAAGTGTTGAGACTACTAGGGAATACCTAACTGAAACAGACTCCCACGAGTGGGAATTTGGCTCCGAACGATCCCTAAGTGACTGTTGTCTTGATGATTTGTTTGTCGAACCAGGGGAATTGACCTCTGAACAACGATTTTGGCAAACATTCAAAATTGAGCGGGCACCAAACAGTCAAAATCCCACTACCACATCTCATGACACGCAACAACCACCATCCGAACCCCCTCAGTCTAACCTATCCGAAGTATCAGATGATATTGATAACCATGGCTCTCAAACCTTCACCCCTTATTATGACAACGAATATGACACTAGTGAAGGAGAATACTGGATAGAGTCCGATGTCGAGTTGGACGATGATAACCTCATCTACAACATCAACACATCTATCTGTATGCTATCGGCATCCTCACCCGAATTCACTAGCTGTGACAACGGCATTTCCTTAGTCTACCCTGAACTAGTCGATTGGGACCAACAAGGACCGCCAGTTCTAGACACATTCCAAAATGATGAAGCCATTGATGAATTCATGGGATTACGCGAGGGCATACCCAGTGGGGACCACAGATCAGGATTTACTATTGATTTGGATTGCGCGGCATACTTTGGTGAGACGGTTCAGTCCTCTAGTCGCAAAAATAAAAATAAAGTAAAAAATGAAATGTCTCTAGGTGAAAACCGAAAGGCACCTCTTGACGGTAAAATAGTAAAAACAAAGGACGTATCTGCGGGTGAAAACCTCTCGGAGGCGCCCAAAGATGGAGGACTGGACTTTCTCCCCGTGCAACAGGAGAGATCAGCCATGCTTGTTGAGGACACCATAGAGGATAACATTTCGACTCCAGAAGACCCCAAGATGGTACTATTTACGACATCATTGATAGATGAAGAGAAACCGGAATTTCATAAATTCTTTGCAGAACAGAAAATAAACTTTGCATGGTCCTACGCTGACATGCCAGGATTGGACCCCAAACTGGTTCTACATCATCTGCCACTAGTACCCAATGCTAAACCAGTCAAGCAGAAGTTGCGCAAGATGCACCCTCAAGTTGCTCTATTGGTTCAGGCCGAGTTAAAGAAATTACTGGATGCCGGATTCATAAGGTCTATAGATTATGCTGAATGGATTTACAACCTAGTGTCGGTGACAAAGCCAAATGGACTAATTCGGGTATGTACAAATTTCCGAGACTTAAACAAAGCATGTCCAAAGGATGACTTTCCTTTGCCCAACATTGACATCATAGTCGATCTAACTGCAGGACATGAGATGCTATCCCTCATGGATGGTTTCTCGGGTTATAATCAAATCCGCATTGCTCTTGAGGACCAACACAAAATAGCATTTACTTGGCCATGGGGTACATACTGTTGGAACGTCATGCCCTTTGGCCTCAAAAATGCAGGTGCCACATACCAAAGGGCTATGACCACGATCTTCCATGATATGATGCACAATATAATGGAAGACTATGTAGACGACTTATTGGCCAAATTAGCAACAAGGAAAGATCATTTGAAGGTACTTGACAAAATCTTCAAGAGACTAGAAGAGTACAAGGTGCGGTTAAACCCTAAGAAATGTGTTTTTGGCGTCACGTCAGGTAAGCTATTGGGATACATAGTTTCCTGAAGAGGCATAGAGGTCGATCTGGCAAAGGTTAAAGAAATCATAGACATGCCTCCACCTAGAGGGATCAGTGAACTTAAAACCCTGCAAGGCAGAGTACAATCTATTCGCCGCTTCATAGCACAATTGGCAGATAAGTGCCATCCATTCCAGTATCTGTTACGCAAAGGTGTCCCCTTCATATGGACAGATAAATGTCAACAGGCCTTCCAGCAAATCAAAGATTGCCTACTATCAACACCAGTCCTCATGTTACCTATTCATGGAAAGCCATTAATTCTATACATCTCGACCACTAATTCAACACTGGGGGCATTACTGGCTCAAAATGATCATGAAGGGAAAGAAAGAGCAATCTACTACATCAGCCGCACACTGATAGGTTATGAGTTGAATTATACATACATTGAACGTGCATGCCTCGCAGTTGTCTTTACAGCCCAAAAACTAAGGCATTATATGCTCAATCATCAAACACAACTAGTTGCCAAAATTGAACCATTGAAATACCTATTAAGTCGAGCAGCGTTAACAGGCCGATTGGCAAAATGGGTCATGATCCTAAGTGAATACGACATACAGTATGTTGAACGCAAGGCAATAAAAGGGCAAGTAATAGTAGATCAATTGGCAGATGCGCCAATGCAATCCTCTCATTCGTTGGTAACTGATTTTCCCGACGAGTCCATCTTTCATACGGAACCAGCAACACCATGGAAGCTGCATTTTGATGGGTCTCACACTGGTCATGGCTCAGGGGCTGGAATCTTGTTCATCACACCACAAGGGGATTCAATTCCTAAGTCATTTCGAATTGCTTTCCCTTGCACAAACAACATCGCCGAATATGAAGCACTAGTTACAGGTCTCAAGTTGGCAATCAAATGGAAAATTCAGACATTGCTTGTATTCGGGGATTCCCAACTAGTAATCAAACAAGTGAATGGTGACTATGAAACAAAGGATGAGAAGTTGCTTCCTTACAAGAGGATGGTGGATAGCTTCCTAACATACTTCCAATCAGTGTCTTTTGAAAAAATCCCCAGGGTACAGAATAAGGAAACAAACGCAATGGCTACTATTAGTTCTCTCTTGGACATCCCTAAAAATGTGTCTTAATTTGAGTTCCTAGTAGAACAGCTGTTGATACCAGCATATGATATCCCAGAGTCGGAAATGGTTTGTGAACTTGTTGGTCCCAACTCTCCTTGGTATCAGGACATTTATGACTATCTAAAGACTCACACCCTTCCATCGAACCTATCCAATAACCAAAGGAAGTTCTTCATTAGAAAATCCGCAAGGTATGCCATTATCAGCGACATGCTATACCGTCGTAGTTTTGACAGTACCCTCCTTAGATGTCTTGACACCGATGAAGCATGTACGACCTTACGAGAAGTGCACGATGGTATATGCGGATCTCATTCGAGCGGTCCTACTCTGGCTAAGAAACTAACGAGACTTGGATATTATTGGCCGACAATGGAAAAAGATGCAATAGAATATGTCAGAACCTGTCACAAGTGTCAGATCCATAGTGATTTGGTCCATGCTCCAGCACAGGAACTTTGGCCACTGGGGACTCGACCTCATGGGTAAGATTCATCCAACTTCCTCCAACGGCCATAAATTCATTATCACCACCACTAAGTACTTCACAAAGTGGATCGAAACCATTCCATTGACATACATTACTGGCAAACAAATATCAAAGTTTATCCTCAATTACATCATTTGCCAGTATGGCCTCCCACAGTCCATCATCACTGACAACGGACGTCCATTCAAAAACCAAGATGTACGTGAGTTATGTGAGTGATTCCATATCCAACACCACTTTTCATCCCCATACTACCCCCAAGGAAATGGCCAAGCTGAGGCATCAAATAAAACCATTATCAAGATCCTTAAAAAGACTGTCAATGACGCTGGTCGCGATTGGCACATACAACTTAACCCTGCCCTGTGGGCTTACCAAACTAGCATTCGTATGCCCACAGGAGCTACTCCATTTGCCCTAGTTTTTGGCGCGGAAGCCATCTTACCCATTGAGGTCAAAATTCCTTCGCTACGGGTCTTTTTGAAGGGTCTAACTAATGAAGAGGAATACCGACAATCACACTTGCACGAGCTGGAAATGCTGGACGAAAGAAGACAAAACTCATTGAATCACCTCTAGGCATATCAAAATCGCCTTTGTCGCAGCTACAATAAAAAGGTCATGGTCAGAAGGTTTGACATTGGCGACCTGGTTCTCATCCAGAACCCTAAGAATCAAGCAGACAGAGAAAAGCCAGGAAAGTTTGAACCAAACTGGTTGGGTCCATATATCATCATATCTTCTTTTGGTTCTGGAGCATATCAACTGGTGACTCCAGATGGGGAACAATTGACTGAACCCATCAACAGTTTACACCTCTAAAACTTCTACGCATAGCATCAGAGGACAAAGCTAGAAGACCCTAAAATACAAAAAAATTGAAAAATGGAAAAAAATTGTCACCTTGATGAAAACCTGGCAAACAGGCGTCTTGGTGACACCAAAAAAATCAAAAAATCAGAAAAATAGTAAAAAGAAAAATAATTCGTCCAATAGTGAAAACCTGGCAAACAGGCGCTTTGGACAAGTACCATGGTGAAAACTTGGCAAACAGGCGCCATGTGTAATTAATCATTGCTCTGCCATCTATTGTCACTTGGTCTAAACTTGGCTTAGGATGAAGACTATCTTCACCATTATTCTGCAAGTCACCATCACGTCCTGCTCTACCTGTCCTAGTGGACGAATGATCGACATCAAGTCCTGACGACTGTGTGTCTAGCAAGTCAACAGCATCCTATCTGTATCCCTTGCAAATGGCTCAATCTTAAACCTAACTGGGGGCATAATGTTTATCATGCGACTGCAATGGATGACACGTGAGATCAAAAAAATCATAAAATGTCCTAAAAAAAGACAAAAACATCATAAAATGTCCTGAAAAAAGACAAAAACATCATAAAAAGGTCCTAAACAAAGACCAAAAACATTGCAAAATGTCCTAAAAAAGACAAAAATCATAAAACATCCTGAAGAAAACCAAACAAAACATTTGACCGTGCAAGACACACAAGTGCACTGTCATCTCTGGTCTAAGTCAATCAAGTCACTAAGTCCATGTCATTGTCTGAATTACGTTGTCTCTATGCATTTTCTACGTAGGCAAGACTCATACTTGAGTCCCCGAGACATTAGGTCAGTCCTATTAGGTTTGTCAAAATAAATCATGGCGCAATATTTGCCCATCAAGACAAGGTCATTGGTCATGTCGAACTACAAGGTCTCTGAGTGTATGACGTAGGCAAGGCCATCTATCGATGAGTCCCCGAGGCCACACTAGGTCAGTCCATTAGGGTTCATGACACTACAATGGCACACACGTCAAAGAAAATCTTCAATCAATTTCCAAATGGGAAAGCTCCTGAAACAAAGTAAAGCAATCTTTTATTTAACATGACAATCTCATTAAGGCAACATTGGCATATAATCAAACACAAGTCAACCTCGGTCACAACAAGTCAACCTCAGTCAAACACAAGTCAAAACAAGTCAAAACATTATAACTGCTCAAACTGTCAAATTTTGGTTAGTCTTCAGATGTGTCCTTCTGAAAGATAACCTCTGTCATTTACGCCTTAGGATATGTCCTTCCTAGGCGTCGTCATCGTCATTCGACCTTTCGAGTGATCCTCTTGACATCTAAGGATCCCTCTTCCTGACATTAGCGTTCTTCAGATGAGTCCTTCTGAAGAACCAACTATGTCATTTATGCTTTAGGATGTGTCCTTCCTAGGCATTGTCAATATTTTGAGGTACCCCTTACGACCATTAGGGATCAAATCCTCCTGACATTCAACATCATTCAGGATGTGTCCTTCCTGAATTCACCAAGTCTCGACATTTTCAAGGTCATCAAAACTTTAAACATTTGGACATCTCGACATTATCAAATATGACACCTTGGCATCAGAACAACGGATATCTAGATGCACTTGACAAGCACTTGACAATTGTCTTTTCATCTTTTATCATGTTATTAGTTTTTCAGCGAGATCCCACCAAGCAGGATTTAGAGAAGCATCGACGTAGCATGACAATTGACACGCATGAATACTAGCTTCTCAGCGAGGTCCTGATGCGGGGATTTAGAAAAGCAACGACATATCATGATAGGAGACTTTATTTTTGTCTTTTGGCAACCATGTCACTAGTTTCTCAAGGAAATCCTAGAAACAGGATTTAGAGAAGCAACGACGTTTCATGGATTGTCCTTGTCTTTTTCTACTTGTGGTTGATGATGACTAAACTGGGGAAGGCACGCTCTTAGTATGAGTCATGATCATCCTTGTTTGTGACTGTTCATCTTACGTAATGGTACGACCTTGCACACCTAGATCTATGTCATATCTTGGTGTTTGTTGACCATTACAACAGTTTTCCCAATGATGGTTAAAGAGCAACGAATATTAAAAGTCCTATAGTAAAGTTTTGAAGGATTTGTATCTTCTCATAGGTCTCATATCTTCTCCTCTTTTTTCTGGTCATCTTCTCTCATCAGTCTCGCCATCTTCTCTCGTCCATCCTGCGATGATATCCTGTGTCATTCAAAAACATAAGTGCACACATGATATATCCATTACATTAGGTCCATACATACATCATCCATAGCATTAAAATAACATAATACATGGCATTACATCATATACATAAGCATCATCCATATCATTAACATTGCATCATCATGGCATCAAAGATCACATCATAGACATCATAATACACAAATTTCATCATAAATTAAGCATTGTACATCATACATAACATAATGCATAGAACATCACATAACACATATAGGCCGCATCAAAACTACATCATCATATAAATATCATCTCAAAAATATGCAATGTCACAGGATAGAGTCAATGGATATCCCAAAAATGGAGCTTGCAGGCTCAACAATAAACATAGTGTGTCCAAATACAAATATGCCCCTAGGGTAGGCTCTCATCATCCCCTCGGGGTGAAGAATGTGGTGGTGGCTGAGGCCCTGTCACTGGCTCTAAAGCAATGGACGGTCCTGTAGTGCCCTATGGCTGTGAGGATGAGGGAACTGGGAATGAAGGTATCATCGTGACAGTAGGGAACACCTGTGAGGTCACTACTACTGGACTCTGAGAAGCGGTAGGATCTGTCACTAGTGGCTGACCCTGTACTGACCTCTGTACTGAACCAGTGGAACCATGGCTATGCCCTGAATGGTGGCTCAGAGTATGCCTGCGGGAGTGATGTGACCTGTGGCCTGATGTGTGTCCTGTGGAAGTCGACCCCCCAACACTAGTATGACTCCTGGTACCACTGCCACTGCCCGACCTGTGCCCACTGCCTGTCCTTGTCTGTGATCGAGACAGGGTAGGATCTCGCTGCTCTGGTGGCACTGCTTGCTCATATAGGGTCATGTACTGTCCCAACCTGGTGCTCACCCTGGCAAGCTCCCGAGCCATGTCTCCTATGGGTCCCGTACATAGGGCCGCAAACTATGTGCACCATCGCGCTGCATCCTGCTATCGGATCACCGCCTGATCCCGCTCTACACGAGCTACCTCCAATGCCGACTGTAGCGACCTCACCTATGCCTGGCTGGCATCTAGTCTCTACTATAGATCAGACACTCGCTGATCAGCTGTGGCATCCGGTGGCAAATTTGAAGATGGTCTCTCCTCCTCACCCTCCACCATCTGCCATCTCAGGAGTCTCTCTGCCTCCCCTATGGCCTCATCCTCCTCGCCATCATCATCATCCTCCTCTCCTGCCACCTCCACCTCCCCCCCTCCTGCCACCTCCGCCTCCTCCTCCCCGACCACATCCACCTCTAGTGCCCTGACAACCTCCTCCTGTCTCTCCTCCATCTCCCCCTCCTGTCCCCCCACCTCCGGCTCCCCCTCCTGTCTCCCCTCGCCCTCTCCCTCCTGTCTGGGCTGCTCCTCCATCTCCCCCTCCTGTCTCCCCTCGCCCTCTCCCTCTTGTCTGGGCTGCTCCTCCATCTCCCCCTCCTCACCGGCTTCGGGAATAGCATCTAATGCTACCCTCGCCACATGCTGTCGCACCCTGCGACCGGGTACCTATCCGTCCCGTCGTCGCCTCCTACCATCTCCACCTCCATCTCCACCATGGCCTCCATCTCCATCTCGCCCTCCATCATCACCCTGGCCTCCATCTCCACCTCGCCCTCCATCATCACCCCTGCCTCCACCCCTTCCTCCATCTCCATCCCTGCCCCTGCCTCTGCTTCTACCTCTGCCCCCATCTCTTCCTCTGCCCCCTCGTCTGGCTCATGGCACTCGTGGAATCACTGACCGCCTGTCAACTAGTGCTCGCCCGTTATGATCTGTCAATGGCATGGGTTTCCGTACCTACCACCATAGATCGTAGGCGGGTGTGGTACCTGGATCTGCTGCCCCACCCCTCCAACCCCAGGCCTGGGCTACTAACCCGTCAATCTACTATGTCGCGAAGGCCACTAGGATGGCTGGCCCCCAGGCATGCTCTCTGGACAATCGAGCATACTCTGTCGTCCCCATGGGTACATCCTGCTGCTCTCTGAACTGTCTCAGCACACGCTGTGGCAGGTACATCTCAATCATCAGCGATGTCTGTACTGTCCGGCCAATCAGATATCGGTACTGCCTGCAAAGACTTAGATGCTCATCCTCGTCGTCCCATGCCTCACAATCCCTATACGGTCTCCAGATGAATGTCACCATGGTGTCAATCCGGTGCCGCCGCCATCCTGTCTCACCCATGTGAGTATGTTGTGCGCCGGCATAGTAGTAGGAATACGGCATCCCCTCGGCTAGTTGTGGTCTGTCGATAGGAGGGCAGAATATGGCAATATGCTCCCATGCCCAGATCATCATCAGTGTGGTCCCACAAGAGATACTCTCTCCTCCCCTGTATACAACATCATGGAGCTGATGATAAAGCATCCCCAACAAACAGGGACCCCATGCGTAAATTGTCCTATCTTGCCGCATGCCGACCATGACATCCCCCCAACCAATCGGAAATCCGTGTCCTCGTTGGTCAGGTACCAAAATCCCACCAATCAGAGTCACCAGAAATGCATCAAAGCGACTATAATGCTCCGCCAGGAAATCCCAATGGATCTCGTAACCCTCAATGCCGAGTCCAGCACCCTGACCCTGGTAGTACGCCTGGAAGGTCTGCTCGCCATGGCGGGGATCGTAAACAATCTGCTCCCCTCGAATCGGAATCCGGAGAATGCGGTAGACGTCCTCCAAAGTGATCGTAGCCTCACCTGTCGGCAGGTGAAAGGAACAGGTCTCCGAATGCCATCTCTCGCATAGCGCCATCAGCAAACCCCTGTTCGCCCGAATGGCAGGCATGAACGCAGCATAGTATAACCCGAGTCGCATCAATCGTCGCCGCTCTCGCAGGCCCAGCTGATCACCAAACTGAAAGGTCCTCGGTCTGCTCTC
The DNA here is from genome assembly GCA_007258455.2 of Sequoia sempervirens. Taxonomy (NCBI): domain Eukaryota; kingdom Viridiplantae; phylum Streptophyta; class Pinopsida; order Cupressales; family Cupressaceae; genus Sequoia; species Sequoia sempervirens. The sequence continues at coordinate 362,309,592 of VDFB02270651.1, forward strand.
CCTCGTGTAAATAGGGGCAAGCTACCTCTGCAAAAAGATGAACACTGCATTAGCACTTTTGGGACAACTCTGACCATCATGGAAAATAACTAAAGGCATGAAACCATCAAAGCAAGTTAAAGTAGGAAAATAGGCAAATGCATCGCAACACTGCAATTGCGTCTCAAAAACACAACTGCGTCATTCAAAAAATCAAATGCGTTGTACCAAGTCAACTGCGTCGCTGGATTACACTTGCGTCATGAATTTAGGCGTTTGCATCGCCACATTGCGAATGTGGGGCGACATTTCATTTGCGACATTCAAACAATCAGTTACGTCTCAACATTGCGATTGTGGCATTTGAGAGGTTAAATGCGATTCGATTAAGCACTTGCGTCGCACCAAATATCGAATGCGGCGCAAACCACCGGTGCGGCTCGTTTGTTCAATGCACTTGCATCGTGATGCATCAAATGCGGCGAATGCGAAGTCAGTTGCGGCTTACGTGAATGCATATGCGTCGCGGCGCATTCGTTCACTACCCTAGAAAGCATAAAAAAACACGTAAATCAAGAAAATGACAAAACAAGTTTAGGGTACATACCACTGGTCCTGAGCCCTCTGGCCATCTGAAGGTCCTCACGATCTCTCTGCGGTGCTCTGTCACTGGAATAACCATCGTAGCTGCTGCGTCTTTCGCTCTGAGCTCTCAGGATTTACAAGGTGAATAGTAAAAGTGAATTGACTTTTACCCCTTTGACCACCTATTTATAGGGTGAAAATGACATTTTTTTAACCACAGTCAGTACTGGAGGCTCATTTCTGCACCTTTGACCTCCCTGTAAGTTGCTTTAAACATGTCAGAATCTGAAACCGACTGCGTCGTTGTTTTTCTAGCCATCAAATTGATTTATCGGGACCTTTTGCAAATTTTTCTGGCGCCGACCCAAAATTTGAAAATTTCCCGAGGGGGCAGGAATACTCTGTACCTTCGCTGGGGCATATTCTTGACGTATTTTCTTTGTCACAATACGACAAGTGACATTATGACAAAGAGGGGCAAAATGTAGACACCTAAAAATGACCTAGGCCTGCAAGCTTCATTTTTACCACCTTCGTCCTAGCATAATTAAGTTATCTAATTATGTCCTTGGTCCACATTCGACTATTGATTAAATAATTCATGTCATTTGTTCCTCCTTGATTATTAAATAAATAAATATTATTTATTTATCTAATACGTCATTAATTATCTAAGTCTTCCTTTGACTAAATAAATTTCATAATTTATTTAATTTCCTTTATCATTTTATGTCTTCTTGATTAATTAAATAAATTATTTATTTAATTACATCACTAATTAAGTCCCCTTTTCTAAAAATTAAATAAATTTTATTTATTTAATTGTCCACTTTCCACTATAATTAAATAATTTTAATTTAATTATTTAATTATTCATTAGCCTGTTTCTCTCATTAAAATTAAATAAATTTGATTTATTTAATTTAGTAATTCTCTTGAATTTTGAATTAAAATCATTATTTAAATTCAAAATAATTCTTTTGTCACATTCTCCATAATTAAATAATATCTTTATTATTTAATTATTTACTAGTCACCTGGAGTAAATAAATTTTATTATTTAATTTCTCCAGCAACCTCTTTGTCCGTGCCAGCCTTATCTTCCAATTTAATTCTTGACTTTTGACTTCTCATTTAATTTCGACCATTGATTGAATTATGTTATAATTCAATCTCCACCCTTCATTCTTACCTGTTGCCCTAATTTTGACCTAACCCTAATGCACCCAGCAACATTCAATCTTAAGCATTGATCTTAGGGTTCTTGTCATCTTTTCATCCTGGCCACACATTCAAAATTGCAGTTTTCATAAAAGGGCAATTTTGTTCTCATTTGCCTCTCTCAGCTCTCTTGACTTCTTGCACTCTTAGTCTCTCATGTTTAGATTTCAATTTATGCTACTAGTCTTACAGTCATAGTCACTTACAGTCATAGGCATTTTAGTCCATTGTAGGGACATTTTATTTTCTGCAAATCCTTCAACACTTGCATAGGGCTTAGTCTTTAGTCATAGTTGCTCACATAAATCTGAGGGCATTTTTATTTATCTGCAAGCTAGGAGGTGTAACAAAGGTTAATCATGGAAGGTGGAGACTTAGGGTAACTTCATCCCTTTTTTCTTCACATTACTTCCTTTGTACTTTGTTACTTCATAGGAATTTTATTGTTATTGTGCTAACCCCACTTAATAATAATTTTAAGATTTTCCCTTGATTACAGCTTCATGTTGTTTTTGGACTTCCAAAGGGGGGAGTTCACATTGGTGGAAAAAAATGTCAGTGTTTATTCCTTCGATCATTGTTGCTATGTAATTTGGATTTTCACTAGAGGGAACCACAACTTGTTGCAAGGTTCTTTGAAGCATAGTGTGGTAATTAGGTTAATTCTAAACTAGGTCCTTGTTGGAAATTAGGATTGTACCCTTAGCCAAGTCAAAATTATCTATCCTATTTCAACATGGAAACACTCTCATATTTGTGGGTAAATCTGTAGGTGAGAGAAAATCTCCAAAGTGGGTTGGTTCCCCCAGTGAAACACCTAAGCTACTAAACTTTTAGGGAAAAGAGGTAGAAGAAAAATTTGAAAACAAAGATCCTAAATTAAGTTGATTCACCAATAATAAGAAGATTCTGATAATTTTTTCACTCTTAACAATACCTCCAAAACTACAATTTTCACAATCCCAACCTAAACATATAATTCAAAAGTGTTTTGCATAAAGGTTAACCAAGCATAACACAGAATGCAACCTGAATCACATGAAACCCTCCAAACAAACCTATAATGACAAGACATAAGAAGGATTCTGCAAGTTTGAATCACAACTAACATCATATTGTAATTGTAAATTTGAAGAAGTGGATGAGAAAGCAACTCTATTGTTTTTGTTGAACTAAAGAAGTGGCAATTTCATAATTTGAGTACATCAATCAGCTTACAAAACTCTCTTAGTGTATAGGAGAGCAAGAAGCCATCAATTGAAACCCTTGAGAAATTAAAATTTCTAAAAATTATAGCTCTCAAGTGACCCCAGTAGTGAAAAGTAGAAAAATCAGCTTACCGCATCTCCAAAAAAAGCAACTCTTCTCCATTTTCGAGCTCCTCAGAAAAGCCTAAAAAATAGAGTCTCAAATTGCTCCAAACTGCATCCAAAATATAGAAACTTCCCATTTCCAAAGGTTCCATCCAAAAAATCCACAAAATCAAGTTCAAACAACTAGAAACTTCAGTTTTCCTCTCTTTCTCCAAATTCACCCAAGTGGAACTCAAATCAAAATAGAAACTTTCAATGAGGACTTAAGTACTGATTTTAATTAAAAAATAATTAAGCAATTCGTAAGAATACTATTTAATTAATGTTTTATAATTTGTAGTTTCAAAATAGAAAGCCCTATTACATTAACTTCTAATGACAAATAGTCTTCAATTACTCTAATTTTTTACAATTTGAATTCAAATATTCTATTTTTTGCAATTCTGAATAAAATTTCATACTTGCAAAAAAAAACTTATTTAAAATGAGGCTCCTATTTACTTGATTTTTCTATAAAAAATCATAAAATATATAGACACTCATCATACATGTTTATCAAAAGTCCAAGGGAAACCTTAACATGTTCAAAACATGGCAGAATTTTTAAAAACCCTAAGGTCATTGTCTTGATTTTCAAATAATGCTCTGAATATTTCTCAAGGTTTTTGAAAGGCTCATGGGTATGTGCAAGATCATGATGGGTCAAAAAGTGACAATATGATGGGTATGTGGCTGACGAATTTTTTTTACCCAAAATTGATTAAATGAAAAGGGTTTTTAAAGGAGATTCTTAGCTTTCCACCAATATAAATTATGCTTTACTTTGAATTTAATAAATAATTATTATTCATTTTCTATTTGAATTATGACTAAAGTCCTAATTGATAGGTTGATTGAAAAGCATCTATAGGTTTCAAATGGTATCACATTTTTTGAATCCAAAACATGAATCACATTATATGCTTCACATACTATAGGATTAAAAAAAGAAAAATTGAATTTCATGAAGTTTTGACCAAGTTAAGGTGGTCAGACATACAAGTTTTTTATATTTTTTAAAAGTTGTAACAAAAAAATCATAATTAATTATTTACTTTGAAACAAATTACAAATAATTATGCATCACATCAGGACATGAGTCCTCTACTTATATATAAAATCTTATAAAAAAATATTATCATTTTATTATGGTTAGGGTGGTCAGACACACACCTACTTCTTATTTTTTCCTTGAAATTTAAGTCCTACTGCATTGAAATTTTAAATTTTCACCAAATAGATTTAAAAATAAAAATAAACCTAGTAGTTTAGAAACTACATTCAATTTTCTATAGATTCTATTCTTAAATATTTTTGAAATAATATAGATAACTTATTCAAATTTTTATGTCAAGCTGCCTAACTCTGATTTTTCTGAATTTTTTGCCATTTAAGGGCCTATTTTTTCCATGATGATACTGCACATACCCTCACCTAAAATGGACAAGGCATATATGATTTTCTATAAAAATCAAAGAAAATAATTAAAGTGAGGCTCGATCTAGGCATGAACACTCACAAGGCAAGGCACATATGACTTAAGGAATCATGGTCACAAGGCATTAATAAAGCATTTGATTTTTTTTTTAAAATGTGATAAAAGTAACATTCGACTGAGGCTATGGGGAAAAACCTAACACCAAAACTGACCCCTATCTCACATTTTGATCATCATTTTTCACTTGGAATCTTGGGAAAAAAATCTCTACATTCGACCGCCATGAGGAACTAGGGTTTGGATCCTTGAGCTTGATTTTTTCACCATCTTTAGTTGTTTTCTTGTTGGTTCTCCTTTTCAAATTGATGGTAAGACTTTTTTTGGAATTTTGATATCTTTTTTACTCCATTCAAGGAAGAAATCAAGCTTATAGGTCATGACAATGACTAGTTTTTTTATGCATTTCATATGTCTTGTGTTTTTTTTGTTGTATTGCCTTGTTTGGCTACCATGAGAATGCTTGGTTCAAGCTTTATGAAAGCTTGGCTCATAGGATTTTCCTGGCACTCTTCACTCACAACCATGGTAAGCTCTCTTTCTTCATTTGTAATGCATTTCCCTCTTAAATAAAATCTCAACTTGACTTTTTTCACAAAAATAATGGGAAATCTATAGGTGAAAATGAATTCCTCTTGTATAGGTCATGGACATGCTTTGTAAATTTCTCCAATTGTGCAAAATATAAGTAATTTTGGGCTCAAACCATGATGTGCAATGGAATTATTTGTTAAATGAAATAATTTTTTGTATCTATGCTTTCCATTTTTTGGGTTTGCAAAACCCATCATGGTTATGGCCATTAGCTTTATTAACTTTATTTTGAGAGCTCCAATGCTGGCATGAGATTGAAACATTGTTGTTTCCTTCTGTATTTGTGTTTAGAACACAATACCCTAAGTGGGTATCACCATTTGTGAAAGAAAAATCACTCTAAGGCTACAACCATGAGAGTTCAATTGGGTTCATTTGGCAACCATGTATGAGCTTGAATTACCATTATCTCTGCATTTTGAAGTTTCTGAATTGATCATAAACCCATGTGGGTTTCCTCTTAGAATCTCGAATTGGGCACCATTGCATGTGTTTCCATTTTGAAACCCTAGCTTATTTGATATTGGCTCACTATTTTGAAAGGAAACAATGATTTCATTTTTCAAGTTCAAATTCATATTGTTGTAGCTCCACTTGCTTGCTCTCATAATTCAAATTTCACTTAACTCAAAATTTTTCTTATTGGAACAAGCTATCATGTTTGTACTGTTGCTTGGAAGACATGTTTCTCCAATGGAATTTTTCATCTCTTCTTTTCATTGCATGAGTTGTTAGTAATCACTTATTGTCTATTTTTCTTGAAGTATATAAACACAATGAAGCTCAACCTTAATTTGATACTTCTTAGCTACTTATCAACAAACATACTTTCTCTTCCATGCAATTTTTATTCATTGTTTAGCATTGTTTGTAATGAAATTTGTACACACTTGCAAAAAAAAAACTCTATTTATTCTCAAATTCATTGTAAATTGATGTCTCTATTTTAGTTACTTACTTCAGAAGGTTGCACTCAGCTAGCATGATACACCTAGAGATTACTTGCTGCTTGTTGTCATCCATTCCAAACACTTGAATGCTTTCTGAAAATGCACTTCAAATTTCACTTCCATCATAGTTTCTTATGGAAATGCAATGAGATAGTTTTACATATCTGTGGCATCAATTATTTTGAAATTAACCTCGAGTTTCTTTGTATTCCATTGACATCAATGATGATGTTTCACATTTAGTTCAAGAACTTAGAGTATTCTATTTTTAGTTCAATAGTACTTCTTTCCCTTCATCTTTGACCTTCAAGCTTCATTTGCAGCCACTTATAATTATGTTCCTTGATGGATAAAATCCTTCTTCTGTACTCTTAATGTGTTTTGTCTCTGAGACAAAATTTTGATGAACCTATTCTTTCAATAGAAAATTTTGAAATAGAAACACTTGATGTTGACACTTTAAAGCTTCTCAAATCACTTCAATTGCTATTGTTGATTTGTAAACAAGGCATTGTGTATTCCTGTTCACTATCACATTCCATGATGATGCACTCCTTATGATGATCAACTTGAGCAATTGATCATTTATGATCTTCAACTCATTGCACTTTTAGACTTGATTGTCCTAACTGGTCAATTGTTTGAGTTGTTATGACACTTGTGATGCACTCCATATGCATATCTCTTTTGAGAAATACTGAATTGTTTCCTTTCTCAACCCCTCTATGGAATGTTAAGGAGAAACATGTCAATCTCAACCCTTGTGGGAGCCTGTTTTACACCACATGCTTTAAAATATTCAAAACAGATCAACAACATGGCTTTTCCTACACCCGCACAAGAAACAAACATTGTTAGATTAAAAAATTAAATTCAAAGTTTATTATGATGTTTCCTCCTTGGTATTCTCTTGCACTCCTCTTATCTTTTCTCTATTGATTCAATGCATCATAAGTAGTATTCTACATTACTTTTGATAGATCATGTAGGAGGATTCATAACCCAAGCTCTAACAAACATTACAATCACTTGTAGGCTCACTTGGAGAATGGGAGAAAAGAGGAATGTACAACACTGAAGGCAACTTGAAGACTCATTTAGGCAATGATGGCTATGTTCCCTCGTATGTCCTCTTTTCCTTTTTTATCTTCAGTAGTGCAATGTACTTATGATTCATTGTTTCAACTACTCGCATGGCTTGTATTGGACATTCAATAATATTTTCAACCCAATGAATACAAAATAACATTTTGTGCAATTCTTGTTCGATTTTGTACTTTTTTTTGCAACAAATGTATGAAATATTGTGTAATGAATAACTGAATATAGAATGAAACCACTTTCTCTTACATTTCATCCAATATTTAGTGTTGCAAATGATGAATAGAAAACTAAAACACATTGCACTTTTCTAAAACTTCAAAACTCAAATATATGCAATGGTTAAAGAAAATGCAAAAATAACTGAAACTTTTCACCTTAAAATGAACTTGAATTAACTAGCTCTATCAATTTGAGTTGTGGTAAAAAGTTGATAACACTCTTGGCGACCTCTGCTAGATGCTTTCTTGCTAAGCATTAGGCTAGTTTCCTTATGTAGATCCTTTGGGTATGGAGTAAATTCTACCATTATTAAACTCAAGAGTTCTAAAAAATTGAAACTTGCCACACCAAACAACAAAAGCTAAAATTTAAAAAAAAATAGAAGCAAACCTACAATGCCCTAGTGGACAGAAAACAATGTGCAAAAGCACTTATGGAAAAGAAAATACTGAAAAGAAAAGTGCTCCAATATTTTATTGGAAACAACTACTCTACTATAGTACAGGCATAGAACTTAGAACCTTATAAACAATGCTTTAAATGGATCCCATTGACTGGGATCGCAAGCACTTCCCCGCTTAACCTTGAGAGCTGAAATGAATTGTGCTCTTTTCATTTTATTATTACATACGTGCCCTCCCAAATTTCATCAAATTTGGAGTGTCTCCCAGGTTTATTCTTGATTTCATACCATTTGAGTACAAAATCTCCAACAACAAATTCTCTAAACTTTGCTTCACATAATTCTCTTATCATGTTATTGTTCAGCAGTTCATTCAACTAAAAGTTGGCTTTTTGGGATAAGATTTTGTCAAAGTACTTTTCATAGAATGTTTGTCCACCAGTAGACATTGATCCCAAAATGGTCTTGCTCCTTTGAATTTCAACATCAAAATTAGGCAATCCTTCTAACCAATCAGTTGGAAGTTGTGGTTCAACAATGATTGCATCTTTACAATTTTTAGTAGGGAACTCAAAATACTCTAGGAAAATATTCTCTTTGTCTACAAAAATTTCCCTCTTGAAGTAGTTTTCAATGGCCCTACTTACTTCATTGAGAAATTATTCTTCAAAAAATTCCCCTTTCAATCCAAGATTTGATTATCGAATTGCATCTCCATCCATTCTTGATCAAATTCTCCATATTCCTTGATCTCTTCTTCTCAATACAAATTTTCACTCTCAAAAAGTAATTTCGTCCATTCTTGAACAAATGTTTCATCTTATCTAAGGTATTCCTCTTGATTTGAAACTTGACAACTAAAGAGCAGCTCTTTCCACTCATTAACAACCTCCTCATCTTTCATGAACTTTATGTCACCATCTTGAGGTTGACTTTGGCATTTAACCAAATTAGGGACTGTTGTTTTACATTCATAGATTACATAAATTCCCAACCTTTCCTCCTTGGTGGGGCTGAAAGGATCAAGGTCATAACTTTGGGCAGCCCATCCATCCAAATTTTCTATTTGGGTGGTTTCAATGAGGTTTGACGTCATGGGTTGATTCTCCAGTCCATTTGTGGTGTATAGGTTAGTGTTTACTAGGCTAGGAATGTATGGCTGCATCTAGTCTTTAGCTAATGGTTTAGACCTAATGGTCACTTTGGTGTTGTATCTAGTTATAAAGAATAAGTGGGACCAATCAGTTGATAAGAACCCTCCTATTTTAGCAGTAAAGTCTCATGAGAGGCAAAGTGCGAAATGGGGAGGCAACTGAATCACATGGACATCTTGGGAATCAACAAAGTTGGGGAAAGCATGTAATGTGAGGGCTAAATTTTTAGTGATTCCTACTATTTGAACAATAGATCCATCTAATTGCACAACTCCCTTTGACACGGGTTCATAAACCAAACCTAACTTATTCACTTAGCTCTTAGGCATGACTAAGCTGCTAGCACCTGAGTCTATCAGACAATTATGGAAAAGCTTATGCCTAATAATAAGGCTTAGATAGAATGGTGGGGGTTTTACCTCTTGAATTTTTTTCCCACCTTTGACCTATGAGCTATTCGAAAGAACAATTTTGTTCTTTCCTACATCAACGACATCTGAAGATGAAAGTTCATCCAATGCATCTTGTAACAATTTTTTTTGCCCTGGGATATGTAGTGCATCCATAATAGACATGCTGACTATAGCTTTCTTTAAATCCCCAACCACATTAAAAGACACAGGACTTACCTTTTTTTGTCCTGAAGAAACAACAGTGTCATTTACCTTTTGTTTTACACTCTATAGAATTTGCACCTTTGGTTGTGCTATAGGGACAATCTAAGGTTGAATGGTATGAATTTTATCTCTTGCAACTTGTTGTTGTGAATTTATAGCTTGTTGTTTTTCTTCTACTACTCTCCTATTCGACCTTGTGTTCACTGCAATGGGTGAACCTTGTTGTTTCTAACCTTGAAAATGATTAACTCCATAGTATTCATGATTTTTCCAATTTACTAAAGAAACCTCTAAGTTGCCTGCCTATTCTGCATTCTCGCTCAGAAAATTTTATGGGCCCGCATAATGATTTTTCACCATGATAGCTTGATTCTCCATCCTACTCATGTAGATAACCTAATGTGTGGTTGATTGCACAGGTAGCACCAATCATGTTCTTGATCCAAGTTTTTCTACGGTATGAGCTCCCTTGAGGGGCCAACAATATTGGGATTGTAAGGAAGAAAATTCTTGTGATTAAAACCGCTTTCTAACCTTGGGAATCATTCTAAAATGGTGGCCTATTCTATTTATTCTGCTAATAAGGGGCTTGGTAAGGCCTATTTTCATGGCTCACTTGTTTCTTAAGGCTCACAAATTCATTGCTAAAGGTCTTTCCCAAATTTTGCAACATACTTTTAATTTCTTAGATTTCTTTGGTCTGGTCTAGAATGACATTTTATTGAATAGTAGCCTAATAACCTATTGTTGGGACTGGCAGAACAAAAGCAATAGGAGGAAAATTCATAGGGATAGGTGGCTAAATTTTGGGAAAAATAGGTGTGGGTGGTCTGGGGGTTGTTTTCTAGACTTGAATGAGACAATTCTCAATTCTTATTGCGATGTCATAGGCATTTGACAATGTAAACCCCGCATGGACGAAATCATAACTGAAATTTCACTATTTAGGGCTTTTAGGAAGAATACAAAGGCATGTTTAGGTGAGAGCTTAACTATCAGAGGTATCCTATCCTAGGTTCTCCAAAACCTATAATTAAAATCAGCCATATGTTCATGGGGAGCCTGCTTGATGGTGCTCAACTGCTCTAGCAATGAAGGTAATCCAACTTGTCCATGAAATATTGATGAAGACCATTGCCAAGCTGGTCCCATGTTGCAATGGAATTGGTTAGGAGCCCTCTGAACCATTGAAGGGATTTCCTCTTCAATGAAGTTACCAACAATCTTATGGCCACATTTTCTTATGTCACATTGTGTACAAAACATAGTGTTTCCACGTCTTGAATATGTTCAATCGGGGTGGTCTAGTCTTCACCCATGAAGTATGGAAGTCCTTTAATTGCAACAATTGGGATTTCATCATGTTGATCCAACAATAACGGGTTGCCCCCATTAAATGGTGTGAAGGAAAATTGTCTCACCATAGGAGGTGCTTGAGATAATGGAGTTAGATTCCTCTTGACATAAATTATGGGACTAAGCTCTAAAGGTGTGGAATTTTCTCTCCTTATTGAATCAAAGGTCCTCCTTGGTGTTCCTCCTTTCCTTCTTGGCGGGGAGAGCTACAAATACTCAAAAGGTGCTAGACTAGATCTAGTATCGATCCTTGACATAAGTTGTTTGCTCCAAATATGCAATGTAACCAGAAATTAGGAGTTGCCAGGTATATTTTTGAAACCTCTTTAGGTAGAAAATGTTGTTGCATATGTTGAACAATAGCTTATAATTTTGAAAATGACTCTAAAGACAAGATTCTAGATTCCCATCAGGCATGCCAAAAACTGTTGGCAATCAGGATTGCACCCTCAACCAATTCAGACTTGCATATCCTCTTAGAACATGGAAACACTCTTAGATTTTTTGGTAAATCTATAGGTGATAGCGAATCTCCATAGTGGGCTGGTTCCCCTAGTGAAACACCTAACCTATGGGTATGTGCAGGATCATCATGGAAAAAATAGACCCTTAAGTGGTGAAAATTTCAAAAAAAATAGAGTTAGGCAACTTGACATAAAAAATAGAATAAGTTACCTATATTATTTCAAAAATATGTAAAAATAGAATCTGTAGCAAATTGAAATTAGTTTCTAACCTACTAGGTTAATTTAGAAAAAAAACATCTATTTGGTGAAAATTTGAAATTTCAATGTAGTAGCACTTAAATTTTAGGGAAAAAATAAGACGTAGGTGTCTATCTGACCACGCTAACCACAATAAAATGATAATATTTTTTTTATAATATTTTAGATATAAGTAGAGGATTCATGTCTCGATGTGATGCATATTTTTTTGTATTTTTTCCCAAGTAAATAATTAATTATGAATTTTTTATTACAAAGTTAAAAAAAATATAAAAGCTCATATGTCTGACCACCTTAACTTGGTCAAAACTTCATGAAATTCAATTTTTTTTAATCCTATATTATGCAAAGCATAGAATGTGACACATATTTCAAATTCAAAAAATGTGATGCCGTTTGAAAGCTATATATGTCTTTTAATCAACCTATCAATTAGGACTTTAGTCGTAAATCAAATAGAAAATGAATAATAATTATTTATGAAATTCTAAGTAAATCATAATTTATATTGGTGGAAAGTCGAGAATCACCTTTAAAACCCCTTTTCATTTTATCAATTTTGGGTAAAAAAAAAGTCGTTAGCCACATACCCTACACATACCCATCATATCACCACTTTTTGGCCCATCATGATCTTGCACATACCCCTACTAAACTTTCAAGGAAAAGGTGTAGAAGGAAAAACTGAAAATAGAGATCATAAACTAAGGTGATTCACCAATAATAAGAAGATTCTGATAATTTTTTCACTCACAACAATACCTCCAAAACATTGATTTTCACAATCCCACCCTAAACATATAATTCAAAATTGTTTTGCATAAATATTAACCAAGCATAACATTGAATGCAACCTAAATCACATGAAACCTTGCAAAAAAACCTACAATGACAAGGCATAAGAAGGATTCTACAATTATTGAATCACAACTAAAATCAGATTGTAACTATAAATTTGAACAAGTGGATGAGAAATGAGCTCTGTTGTTTTTATTGAACCGAAGGAGTGACAATTTTAGAATCTAAGTACATCAATCAACTTACAAACTCTCTCAGTGGATAGAGATCAAGAAGCCATCAATTTGAAGCCCTGCGAAATTAAAATTTCTCAAACGTATGTTTCTCAAGTGATGCCAGTATTGAAAAATAGAAAAATCATCCCCACTGCATCTCCAAAAAAGCAACTCCTCTCCATTTTTGAGCTCCTCATAAAAGTCTAAAAAATAGAGTCTCAAACTACTCCAAACTACATCCAAAAGATAGAAACTTCCCATTTCCAAAGGGTCCATCGAAAAAATCCACAAAATCAGGTGCAAACAACTAGAAACTAAAAATGGAAACTTTAGTTTTCCTCTCTTTCTCCAAATTCGCCCAAGTGGAACTCAAATCAAAATAGAAAGTTTCAATAAGGAGTTAAGTACTACTTTTAATTAACAATTAATTAAGCAATTTATAAGAATATTGCTTAATTAATGTTTTACAATTTGTAGTTTCAAAATAGAAAGCCCTATTACATTCACTTTTGATGCCAACTAGTCTTCAATTACTCTGATTTTTTTCGATTTGAACTCAAATATTCTATTTTTTTCAATTCTGAGTAAAATTTCATACTTGAAAATATCAAAATATTTAAAATGAGGCTCCTATTTACTTGATTTTTCTATAAAAAATCATAAAATATCTAGGAACTCATCATACATGTTTATCAAAAGTCCAAGGGAAACCTTAAAATTTTCAAAACTTGGGAAATTTTTTAAAAACCCTAAGGTCATTGTCATGATTTTCAAATAATGCACTGAATATTTTTCAAGATTTTTGAAAGGCTCACCCAAAATGGACAAGGCATTTACAAATTTCTATAAAAATAAAGGAAAAGAATTAAAGCTAGGCTCGACCTATGCATGACCATTCATAAGCTAAGGCACATATGAATTAAGGAATCATGGGCACAAGGCATTAATAAAGCATTTGATTTTTTTTTAAATGTCATAAAAGTCACATTCAACTTAGGGCATGGGAAAACCCTAACACCAGAACTGACCCTTATCTCACTTTTTTATCATCATTTTTCACTTGGTAACTTGGGAGAAAAGAGCTCTGCATTTGGACGCCATGAGGAACTAAGGTTTGGAGCCTTGAGCTTTATTTTTCACCATCTTTCACTACTTTCTTATTGGTTCTCCTCTACAAATTGATGGTAAGAATTTTTTTGGCATTTTGATATATTTTTTATTGCATTTGGCAAAGAAATCAAACCTATAATTTGTAGCTATGACTAGGTTTTTGATTCATTTCCTATACCTTTTATTTTTGTTGTATTGTCTTGTTTGGCCTCCATGAGAATGCTTGGTTCAAGCTTTGTGAAGGCTTGGATCATAGGATTTAGATGGCTCTCTTCACTCACAACCATGGTAAGCTCTCCTCCATTTTCAATACATTTCCCTCTCAAATAAAAGTTTGACTTGATCTTTTTTCACAAGAATAATAGGAAATATGTAGGTTAAAATAAATTCCTCCTTTATAGGTCATGGCCATGCTTTGTACATTTCTCCATTTTTTGCAAAATATAAGTGATTCTAGGCTCAAACCATGATGTGCAATGGCATTATTTGTTAAATGAAATAATTTTTTGTATCTATACTTTACATTTTATGGGTTTGCAAAACCCATCATCGCTTCAACCTGTTGATGGTCCTGGTGGCACAACATGCAAACAGAATATTACTATCATGTTTCTCTTGAAAGAGAAAGACAACACATGGATATCTTAGCTCCCAAGGTCTTTGTAGTTGGTTCTCAACTATACTGATGCCCCTCAGTGGTCAATGTAACAGTAATGTTCAAGGGGCCTACTGGTGTTGAGCTTCTGGATTGTTATGAGATCAAACATAAACTTAAACCTAATCTAACTAGGGTTTTTAAAGAAACATAAAAAGATGGGTTAGAGCTTTGGGATAGAAAAGAATGATAATTCACCTATATTAACCAAACTTTTTATCCTTCAAGGAATTGTAAACTAAAACTGAAGAACAAAATTAACTTGTGATTAACACACAGTTGCATTCATTCACAATGTTGATTTCTACAACAGAGTACTAGCTACCATTTTAAATAAAAAACCAAAACAACATTCCATTCCTTGAAGGCTTCACAAATCAAATGATTAAATTAAGACAAACACCATTCTGAAACACAATCTAAAGTATATTAAGATCTGGTTGCTTCTATTGTTAATGAAATAGATAAGCAACACTTACAAAGCTGGCACAATCACCAGTGTACAAAAAATCTATGACTCCAAATTGTTTCCATTTATATTAAGAGAACTTGAAAGATACATTACAGGCTTCTATTGAATCTAACTCCTAACTAAGAAGACAAAAAGAAGCTCCTATTATAATGAATCAGGATGTAGTTCTATCTCCTCTATCTTTCCTCTACTTCTCTATGTATTCTAAAAAAACTTCTTCTAACTCTCTTCTACTTTTTTTTTCTTTTAGTCTACCAATTGCCCCCTCTTTACAAAGAGGCAATAATTCCATATATATAGAATACAACAAAAGAATGTGTTGTCCCCTGTCTTAGGGTTTACAAAATATCTCACTTGGTCGTAGGAGGGTCAGGCTACAAATCTTTTGAAAAGAGTTGGTTCTACATTGAATGCGTACCCTTGTTGTCCATGTTAGTGGCAGCTTGACCTCAGGAGAAGCCTTCAGATCTTTTGTGGCTACAAAATTTACTCTTGGTATTGGTGTCTATCTTTCAACTCCTTCAAATGGCTGCCTTGAATGATCTAAAGTATTTTTCCATAAATATTGATCCGCCTCCTTGCTAGTAGTAACTACAGCTGTCCCTGTGAGTCATGGTTGCTTCTTTCCTTCAGCCTCCTTTATCTTTAGGACCTTTTTGTATGTTGACCATCTTTTGGAAGCATCATCAAGCCTCCTTTTAGGTATGAACATCATCACCTGAGCTGTTCCATCACCATTTGATCTCAGAAGGATTCCATGTCGTTTGCATCGTATTGTTCTTTGTCAAGGTGGTAGTCAATTAGTCAATGGCTCATTTTAGTTCCTTTCAATTGGGCGAACAAATGCCATGCCAGATTTCTAGATAGTCAAAAGTGGTTTGAATGGAATCGCATGTTGGTGAGTCACTTATCATGTCTCGCCAATGCGATTATACCCTATGGCCACTATCGATAAAGTACACAACAGTCAGTAGGATGCTACAACGAGTGACCAGAGTCCTATCAATATCAAAAAACCCATCGGCAAGACAAACATTATCGATCTGAAGTCACGAAAAATTCCACTAGGCATACCGATATCCTTTTCTATCGCTAAGACCTCTCTTGTCGGTAGGACAACCTGGCGAGCACAGATCTTCTACTCAGAATTTCCTTGATCTCCGCCTTATTCTCCAGGCTCAAGTTCCTTTTCCTTTCAGCAAGACCTCTTAATCAGCAAAAGGTCATAGCGAGCTCCTATTGGTTATACTGATATCCCCTTCTATTGTAAATCCACTGCTATCAGTAGGAGATAAGACGGTCGTCAAGACCTTATGTCAAACCCCTCTTCTCTTGGGCGAGCACATTCCATCTTGAGGAGACTTCTTGGTTTCAGGGAGACCTTACCCCAAACTCACACCCCATCACTGAGACATCTCTAGGCCAGTGAGACCTTTCACCAAATTCATTCATTCTCCCCAGGCTCATTATATTTTGGTGAGACTCCCTTTGGTCACTGAGATTCTATGGCAACATCATCCCACTCTTGCTGAGCCCTAGATCTTTGGGTGAGCTGATCACACCCGAATGAGATTCCATCTTGTCAGAAAGACTTTGCTATCAGGGAGACCTTTTGTCAAGAGTAAATCACTCTCCCCAATGTGATTCTATTTCGGCAAGAGTCCACCTTGTTAGTGAGACATCTTGCTGGTGCTACCATCCTTTGTCGAAACCTTTAACATTTGGGGAGATGTCTCCATGAAGCAATCCCCTATCACTGGAATCTTCATTTCATGTCGGTGAGACCTTCTTTCACTGAGATTAGCGACCATCAGGGAGAGTTTCATCGAAGACACCCTATTTTTCCGAGGTCGCTTCTAACTACATCTTCATTTTGCTGAGACCCTGATGGATCAGCAAGACCTTATGCTGATATTACCTCATGTCGATGTGACTTCCTTCTTTCACCGAGACATTACATCGATGTCTCCTCTTTCGTCAGGAGCTCATTTAAACAACTGTCGAGGAGACTTCTTCATCAATGGGAGATCATAGAGAGTGGGACCTTATTTTTGCGATCACATCCTTTTTCGGCGGGACTTCCTCCATGTCGGTGAGACATTATCCCAAGCTCCTTAGTCCTTCGGGGAGCTCCTTCCAAGCTTAAATTTCTTTCGGTGAGACATTTCAGAGTCACTCAGACACCACGTCAAATGCATCAAGTCTCCCCAAAGGCATATCCTATTGGTGAGACATAAAGATCTCGCTGAGACCTTATGGCGATGGAATCCCTTCTTGCTAATGCCTTCATTTCATGTCAGCAAGAAAATCCCACATCAGGGAGACCTTTCCCCAAGCCCCTCATGTCATATTGAAGAAATCTGCAAGGTCTTGCCGACTTTCTTCTTAGAGGAAAATTATGACCAACTGGATTGAGGAATGCACTGCAACTAAGCTCCCTTGGAAAATATCATCATGTGTGTGATTTGATCCTGCAAAACAGAGTCCTCATCAGTCCTCAGAAGCACATAAAATATATTATAATAAACTATTTTGTTTCTTATAATTATTTCAGTGAATTCTTAGCAAGAAGAAAGATAACTGAAGCTGAAACAAAACCAAAATTTAATAGAACCAACAGACAACTCAGGAAGAAAACAAAAGAACCCCAAGAGCAAAAGAAAATAATAGAGGCAAAGAAACCAAAAATAAAGGGGGAACCATTTTTTTCTAGAATTAAATGGGGTGGTCATGCAAGGCATAACAAATGGTGACTTAGTTGGGAAAATGGTTTAACCATTTTCAAGAAATTGAAGGATTCAGCTACCTAGAACTCCTGGTTTATGGACATCACAACTCTAGTTGGGTCAGTTTTAGTAACCAAGGCTAAGCTAGAATCTCAAATGTAAATCAACAATGGCCACCCCTGAATCTATGTGTGTGCTTGATTGTGCATCACTCTTTTATAAAGTTTTCTTGATCTTTTGGACAAAAATGTGCAAGATTTGAGCTACATGAGTTGATTCACTTTAGCTATTGTGCAATGATATCCTGGGCATTGCTCCACTACCAGTTAGGCATTCATAGCCCTGACAGAGATACCTCTAGTTCTATCACAGCATTGCTCTATTGCCAGCCAGGTCTCCATAGCCCCGGTAGAGATACTAGAATCACCCATTCATATTGAGTCTTCTTTTCTCTTTAAATAGTTCTCTTTTTTTTTGTTTTCTCATAAAATTTCAGATATTTCATTCAATCAATTCTTTTTTTTTCAATATGTTAGATGTTTAACATCTGATCTGTGTTGAAAACTACCATGGACCTCATAACAGCAATTGGGAGATTGGATTTTTCACTCTAATCTTACAACACTATCATCCTAGGACAAATATACCATTACAAGAGGAGATGATCTTAATGATGTGTGATAGATTTAGGGGAGCTAATGAAGGTCATTTACTTTGCACCTTTCTTTCAAAACCTTGCACAACTCTTATTGAAAATGGGCATAAAGCAAAAGTTTAGGACAAAATCACCCAATCAGTAAACTTGAAAATACCTAAACCATTTCTCTCCTAACGACAAAAGTATGCTCAAGATAACAACCCCCACTTTAAGATGGAAAGAAACATATAAACCCCAAAGAACAAAACCAAAATAGAAACCAAAAGAACAAAGGAAATAGAAAGACAGAAAGAAAGGACAAACGGACAAATAGCAAATTATTTACAAACAAGAAAGAAAATTACTTACACAAAGAGCAGTAGATTATTCACATAAAGAACAAAATTATTTACACATAGAAATTATTTACACATATGAATCACCCAGCAAAAGTACCAATCTCATGACTCAAAATAGTGTTTTAGAAACTGTCCATTGATAGGCAAGGGAATAGGTTCTCTAGTTAAACTACTCAGTTTGAAAGCAGTTTCTCCTAGGATCTCAACAATCTGATAAGGACCTAGCCAAAGCTTATCGAATTTTTGGTGATTGCCCTTCTTTTCACTGGCTTTCTCCCATAACAACACAAGGTCTGATATCCTAAAAGCCTTGATTTTGGCTCTTTTTTCAAACCAACATTTGACAACAGCCTGGTGCCTAAAGAATTGTTGCAAGGAAACATCTCTTTATTCTTCTAATTTCAATAAGGCAACTAACCTTACATCTATCCTATTGTCACTAGAGTAGAATTTTTACATGAACTAAAGGATAGGTATTTGCAAATGGATAGGGAACACAGGATCTTGGTCGTATACCAACTTGAATGGTGAGGTCTTTAAGGTAGCCTCGATCCTAGTTCTATCTAACCATAATGCAAATCTGAGCTGAGTATGCCAGTCTCTAGGATTGTTTTCTAACAGTTTCTTAATTACCCCTAAGAGATTCTTGTTGGTTGATTCTGCAACTCCATTGCCTTGTGGGTAATAGTTTGAAGAATATTTTAAAAAAAAATTGTGATTGTAAGCTCATGAAATGAATTCAACAGAAGAAAAGGAAGAGCCATTGGCACATACCAACGCGAAGGGTACTCCAAACTTGGTGGTGATGCATTCGATGAGGAACTTGATCACTACCTCTGTTGTGCTATTCTTGTAGGGTATAGCCTTTGTCCACCTTGTGCAGTAGTCAGTAGTAGTCAAAATAAACTTGTGTCCTACAGAAGAGTTTGGGTTAATTACCCCAATAAAATCCAGTGCCCATTGGGCAAATGGCCTCACCTCGTAGACGGGCTGCAATGGCATGGCTGAATGACATTTTTTTGATGTAGAGATCTGACATATGTGACATGTTCTTACATGTTGATGGGAATATTTGAATACACGTGACTAGTAATAACCAGATCTAAGGATCTGGTGTGCCAATGAGTCTATAGACCCATGACCTGTGCCATGTTTCCCATGAAACTTAGAGATCACATGTTTAGCCTCTTGCTGATCAAGGCATCATAGGTACACTCCTTCAAAATTATTTCTTTATAGCAACCCTCCTTTGAGCATGTAATGAGAACTCTTCATTCTTAGTGCTCTCCTTTGAGTTGCATTCATTCCCTTTGGACACCGATTATTGAGCATAAAGCAAATGGTATCAGCATACCAAGGGTCGTTAGAGAGACTGGGTCATGTATTGCTGATAGATGATGTTGTCACCAGCATTCGCCATGGACTGAGACAAGCCTGTACCCCTTACTAGTTTCATAGGGTGTATCTCCAGATCAAATTCTTGCAAGATGGCCATCCATTTCCCTCTTCTTTCTCCTAGCTCACTCTGCATAAGTAAAGACTTCACAGCAACATCAGGAACTACAACAATGATTTGGCTTCAGAGAATGTAATGTCAGAACTTCTTGATAACCCTGACCAGTGCAAAAGTTTTCTTCTCAAGAGGCGGGTACTTAACTTCAGCATTTTTGAATGGAGAGCTCATGAAAGCATTCGATCTCTCCTCTGCCTCCTCTCTTCGTTGAGTTGATACAGCTATGTAGGAATGTTCAGAAGCAAAGGAATAGATATAAAATGATCTCAAGTATTCAGGGCTAGTTAGAATGGGTACTTCTGAAATGGATCGCTTGACTTGTGAAAACTTGGCCTTTTCCTCCTCAGTCCACTCTATTTTAGTGTCTTTCTTCATCATTTCATTCAGAGGTTTTACGATTTCTGCAAATCCTATAATAAAATTTCTTACGAAATTGATCTTCCTAAAGAAAGACCTCATTTCTTTCTTGCTTCCTAGCCTGGTGATCTTCAGAATGGACTCAACTCAATCTCGGTCGATTGATATTCCTCTTTCAGAAATTACGTGTCCCAAAAGCTTCCCTTCATAAACTCTGAACACACATTTTTTAGGATTCAAGGAGACTCCATACTGGATACATCTTTGAAGAACTTTGGCTAAGTTGACAGCATGGTTCAGTCAATCTTTGGAGAATACTATTAGGTCATCCATGTAAACAATAATGCATTTACCAATTAGATCCTTGAATGCTATGTCGATGGCGCATTGGAAAGTTTCCCCAACATTTATTAGACCGAATGGCATCCTTCTGTATGCAAACATTCCCCACTTTGTAGTGAAGGTTGTCTTCATCCTGTCTTTATAGTTAACCATTACCTGATTATATGTAGAGTAATCATCTAGGAATGATATCATCCGAGATCCATTGATGGTCTACAAGACTTCATCTAGAGAAGGAAGTGGGTAGTTATCCTTTTCTGAAGCTTTATTCAATTTTTTGATGTTGACAAATAGCCTAATCTCTCTGTTTTTCTTACGGAATGGGACCAAGTTAGCCACCCATGTTGAGTGGCATACAGGGAATATTATCCTTGCAGAAAGCAATTTTTGAACCTTTTTGAAGATCAATGTTTCAATCAAGGCATTGATAGGGTGCTGTTTTTGTTGAAATGGCTTCGCTTTGGGCTTCAAAGGGATAGTATGAATCAATACAGAAGCATCAAATGTCTTTAGGTATTCATATCCCCAGGCTATGGCAGCCATATCCTTCTTTAGTGCCCTTATTATATATTTTTTGATTGATTCAGGGCAGGCTTTCCCTATGTAGACATTCCTTTTAGGGCCAGAATCAGCTAGGTTAACAATTTCATATTCACCTTCCTTATCTTCAGCTGACATCTTGTCTCGAGCCCTTGGGTCTGAATTAAAAATTCTATCTAAGGCCACCATTCCCTTGGGAATGTTATTACCTTTTAGATTGAGGACTCCTTTTGTATCACATTCTTTAGGGTTCCAATCCCCTTGATGTCTGTTGGACTCATCAATAATTTTCCCCTCAAAAACATCTGAGCTTGCTAAGAAAGCCAGAATATGTCAGTCATCATCAAAGACTTGAAAGTTTGTGATATTATCAGGAACTACAAGAGTGGAAATTAATTCCACTGAGAATTTCTTGAGCTTGGAGCCTTGCATAGGTTCCAGGGTACTTGCAGCAACAACCAATGAATCAGCTATCTAATTTTCTTCTCTGGGGATTAAGCTAATCCCAAAGGCATCAAATTCTTTGATTAGGTTCGATACCCTATTTCTATATGCTACCAGCCTTCTATTGTGACATGTGTATTGGCTGCATACTTGCTTGATAAACTATTTATGAATCCCCTTTGACCACCAAGGCAGTGACCTTATGCGCAAACATCAGCCCCTGAGCTAGAGCTTCATATTCTGCTACGTTGTTTGTGCATCCAAATTGCAACCTATAAGAAGCAAAGAAGGTTTTCCCTTTCAGGCTGGTTAGTTCAATCCCAACGCCACCACCTGTTTTGGATTTAGATCCATCAAACGTGAAGGTCCATAGCTGATCATGAGCTGGAGTTGGTCCTTTTGAGGTCATGGTGGGCACTTGGGTAGAATGAGCTAGGGGTGGGACTACTTGATCTTTTGCATCAGATATAGGGAATGGGCGTTCAACCGATTCGTCAGGTGAACCTTCCAATTCTTGCTCAGCTATATCACATAACCTATGGCCATCCTTATGATAGTCATTTGTTCCTTTGGTTAACCCCTTGAGTTTTGGTATATTCGTAAGTGCAGAGGTGTCAAACAAACCTTAGGGTTGCTCTTCATCAATATGCTGATTTGGACATATAGCTAAGTCAAGTTTGATCTGAGAAGGAACCTCCTTGAATGTATCCTATCTCTAGTTAACATTATTTCTTCCTTGGATTCAAATGATAAGTGATCTGCAATGGCCTTAGGGTGACTTGAGCTAGCTTCTCTACCTTGAGAAACATGATTTAAAATGCTAATGCAGGGTTTGCAAGTCAATTTAGAATTATTTTGGTAATTTACCTTGCACCAATTAGGGAGTAGAAGACTTTGCAAGTCGGTATCTTCTCCCAAGACTAGTTGATTCTATTGTAGCTTGTTGACCAATGCCTGTTGGTTTTCATTGATCACAGAATTAGGGAACTTTGGTATTGGTAGTTCTTTAGGATCAAGAACAAAAAAGGTTAAAATTTCATATCTTTTGTAAACCCCTATCCCAGTTTCAAAATAGGCTACCTCATTGGGGCAATCATATTCTGTGATGATATGCTTGAGGTGAGGTTCAATTTCAATCCTAATCTAAGTAGGAATCCCTCTCCATGGTAGCCACATATGTGAAAAGTCAAGGGAAAGACATCCCCCTAGACTTTTCATCAAATCTCTACTCAGCAGCATACCATAGGTCTCAAGAATGTCTGTGACTTGAATGTCTATATTGGTTTGAACCCTAGAGTCTAATCCCACTTGCACATGTATGTTTCTTAATTCCCCCACCACATTAACCTCTATTTTGTCAAATTAAATGACCTTCTTAATTGTCTGAATGGGTTTAATCCCAACTTCTTACATATGGAAAATGGCATAACATTTCCCGAAGCCCCTAAATCCAATAGACAATTATGTAGGTTCTTCCCACAAATTCTTAAACTCAAAATAAAGGGTGGAGTATCTACCTTGTTTCTGTACAAGGCTGCATTCACGTCCCCAGCAGGTGCCACCTTGTTCTTTCCTTTTGATTTATTAGCTTGCTCCAAAGCTTTTAGCACTATCTCCCATTGGCTAGGGCACCACTTTAGGATGTCAAAATATGACAAAAAAGTTTTATGTTTCTGCAACTCAGAAATAGTATCAAATTTTGTATCATAACTTGCATTACTTTTGAAAACACCAAAGGGATTACCCTTTTTATGGAAGTCAGGCAGGCCTTTTGGTGGAGGAGGGTTATTATCATCACTTTGATTTGGAGGTACCATGTGATTAGGTGGCACTAATGAGGTGAATGGACCCTTATTCTGATTTCTCAGGAAATGTCCTCCTTTTGTCTAAAAGGCTTGGGCATCATATGACTCTTTCTATGGTTCATTCTCCTCTTGCCTTGGGAATGAAGGTTCTTCCTTAAAGAGGTCATAAGTCATTGTTATATCTACTGAGCCACCTTTTTTGTGAGGATTCCCTTGGAACGTTTGGGCATATACCTGTACCATCTTGACAACTTTCTCCATTTCAGTGCAGTTCACCTCAGAATGGGTTGCAGTATCATGCAGCATGCACCAATTAGTCATAAAGTTGAGGCAGCCACATTTGCAGTATGTGATCTCTCCTCATTTGCCTAATAGTTGTGGGAAACTCCACCATTATTGGGCCCCATATTCCATTGTTTGTTGTTATTTGGCCTTTGGTTATATCCCCTATTCTAATTTTGATACCCTTGCTTAGAGGATTTTTTCCCTTGATAACCCTTTTGGTGGTAATTGTTGTTATTTTGATAAGTACCCTAATTGTTGTTGTTTTGATTAGGGTAGTTACCTTGGTTTTGGGAAGGGTTCAATTGAAGCTGAGCCATGTCATTTGTAACTTGAGACGGTTTTTTCTTCAAGGTTTCTACCTCATTCGTAAGTTGGGCTATCTTTTCAATTTCTATACTCTTAGCAACAAGTGGCTGACCACCATGATTTGGTGTTCCAATTTGGTTATGATGACCATGGGAACTTTGAGGAACTTGTGATTGTTGAAAGAGATTAGGAGTTCTAGTAGCAAAGAATAGAATAGGTGGTTGAGTTTTCAATTCAAACATAGGTCCATAATGGGAAGGGGACATTCCTAGGATAGTATTGAATAGAGGGGTTGGGCTAGGCATCTGATAGCCTATTGAATGGAAACCTCCTCCCAGGCTTCCTTGTTGAGAACTAATTTGTTGCTGCAGCTTGATAGCTAGATGATAAAATTTGGATAGAGTATCAATATCAGCTGATTGATAAGTCCTTTGTAGGAAAAAGCCAAGAAAGGGGTCTGTAACTCTAAAATAAGCTTGAATGATACTCTTCTCAGTGACTAAATAGGGGTCTTGCAATCTCCTATACATTCATTGGAATCTCGTATTGAACAAGGGCAAGGATTCACAGGGCTCCTTCCTAATAGTAGAAAATTGGTGGTATAAAAGAGCTAGATCCACATAAACCTTGAACTGATTGATAAAGGCATTTTTCAAATGTGTCTAGGTCAGAATGGAACCTTGAGGAAGATTAAGGTACCAATTGTATGCCATATCCCCTAAGGATTAGGGGAACAACATACAAACTATATCATGGTGAGCTATTTGAGATCTGGTATAAGCATCCTTGAAAGCTTGTATGTGCTCTTTAGCACTTCTTGATTCACCATGAATGTACTTGGGGCAGAATTTCTCAGGGTTGTTGGGCATATCATGAAAACCTCCGGGAATAGTCCCCAATGGAGAGGGATTATTCTGAAAGAACACCATTGGTGGGGGTGGTGGTGGTTGAGCCAGCTGTTGTATGGGTTGAACTAGCTATGATGACAATTGAGATGGATGTGATGGTGGATTGATAGGTATCCACTAGGGTTTTGGTGAAAATCCTGGTGGAGTGAGTGGAGCTGATAAGGGTGGTATGATAGTTTCCCCAGTCTTGTGACTCTTGTGTCTTGTTGGGGTCTTGAGTTCTATGAAATGTGATGGATTTTCAGCAGGTCAAAGAACTCTGTGGGGCCTTTTTGGGCAGGAAAACCTAGTTTTATCTAGTTTTCCCTTGTAGGCCCTCCTTCTAGCATCGGCTTTTGTTGATGGTCCTGGTGGCAGAACAACATGCAAACAAAATATTGATATCATGTTTCTCCTGAAAGAGAAAAACAACACATGGATATCTTAGCTCCCAAGGTTTTTGTAGTTCGTTCTCAACTGTGATGATGTCTCTCAGTGGTTAATGTAACAGTAATGTTCAAGGGGCCTACTAGTGTTGAGCTTCTGGATTGTTTTGAGATCAAACATAAACTTAAACCTACTCTACCTAGGGTTTTTAAAGAAACATAAAAAGATGGGTTAGAGCTTTGGGATAGGAAAGAATGATAATTCACCTATCTTAACCAGACCTTTTATCCTTCAAGGAATTGTAAACTAAAAATGAAGAACAAAATTAACTTGTGATTAACACACAGTTGCATTCATTCACAATGTTGATTTCTACAACAGAGTACTAGCTACCATTTTAAATAAAACACCAAAAAAACATTCCATTCCTTGAAGGATTCACAAATCAAATGATTAACTTAAGACAAACACCATTCTGAAACACAATCTGAAGTAGATTAAGATATGGTTGCTTCTACTATTAATGAAACAGATAAGCAACACTTACAAAGCTAGCACAATCACCAGTGTACAAAATATCTGACTCCAAATTTTTTCCATTTATATTAAGAGAACTTGAAAGATACATTATAGGATTCTACTGAATCTAACTCCTAACTAAAAAGAAAAAAAGAAGCTCCTATTACAAAGAATCAGGATGCAATTCTGTCTCCTCTATCTTTCCTCTACTTCTCTATGTAGTATAAAAAAACTTCTTCTCTCTTCTACTTTTTTTTTCTTTTACTCTACCAGTTCCCCCCTCTTTACAAAGAGGCAAGATTTCCATATATACAAACTACACCAAAAGAATTCGTTGTCCCTTGTCTTAGTGTTTATAAAATATCTCACTTGGTCACAAGAGGGTTGGGCTTTAGATCTTTTGAAAAGAGTTGGTTTTGCATTGAATGCATACCCCTGTTGTCGATGTCGGTGGCGGATTGACCTTAGGAGAAGCCTTCAGATCTTTTGTGGCTACAACATTTACTCTTGGTATCGGTGTCTATCTTTCAACTCCTTCAAAGGGCTTCCTTGAATGCTCTAAAGCATTTTTCCATTAATATTGATCCACCTCCTTTCTAGTAGTCATTACAGCTATCCCTGTGAGTCATGGTTGCTTCTTTCCTTCAGCCTCCTTTATCTTCAGGACTTTTCTAGACATTGACCATCTTCTAGAAGCATCATCAGGCCTCCTTTTAGGTCTGAACATCATCACTTGAGCTGATCCATCACCATTTGATCTCAGAAGGAGTCCATGTTGTTTGCATCCTATTGTTCTTCTTCAAGGTGGTAGTCAATCAATCAATGGCTCATTTTAGTTCCTTTTGATTGGGTGAACAAATGCCATGCCAGATTTCTGGGAAGTCAAAAGTGGCTCGAATGGAATCACATGTCAGTGAGACACTTATCGTGTCTCGCCAATGCAATCATACCCTATTGCCACTATCAACAAAGCACATGACAGTTGGCAGGATGCTACAACGAGTGACCAAAGTCCTATCGATATCGTGGCGAGCTCCTGTTGGTTATACCGATATTCCCTTCTATTGGTAAATCCACCACTATCAGTAGGAGATAAGATGGTCATCAAGACCTTATGTTGAACCCCTCTTCTCTCAAGCAAGCACATTCCATCTTGGGGAAACTTCTTGGTTTCGGGGAGACCTTACCCTGAACTCATGCTTTGTCATCGAGACATCTCTAGGTCGGTGAGACCTTTGACCGAATTCATTCATTCTCCCTAGGCTCATTATATTTTGGTGAGACTCCCTTTGGTCACTGAGACGCTATGCCGACATCATCCAACTCTTGCCAAGCCTTAGATCTTTGGGCGAGCTGATCGGACCCCAGTGAGATTCCATCCTGTCGGCAAGAGTCTACTATCAGGGAGACCTTTTGTCGAGAGTAAATCACTCTCCCTGATGTGATTCTATTTTGGCAAGAGTCCACCTTGTCGGTGAGACATCTTGTCGGTGCTACCATCCTTTTCTGAAAACTTTACCAGTCAGGGAGATGTCTCCATGAAGCAATCCTCTATCATCAGAATCTTCATTTCATGTCGGCGAGACCTTCTTTCATTAAGACTAGTGACCATCAGCTTGAGTTTCACCGAAGACACCCTGTTTTGCTGATGTCACTCCTGACTACATCTCTATTTTGCTAAGACTCTGATCGATTGGCGAGAGCTTATGCTGATATTACCTCATGTTGGCATGACTTCCTTCTTTCGCCGAGACATTAAACCAAAGTCTCCTCTTTCGCTAGGAGCTCATTTAAACAACTGTTGGGGAGACTTCTTGGTCAGTGGGAGATCATAGCCAGCGGGACCTTGTTTCTGCGATGACATCCTTTTTGATAGGACTTCCTCCATGTTGGCAAGATGTTATGTTGAGCTCCTTAGTCCTTCAAGGACCTCCTTCTGAGCTCAAATTTCTTTCTGTGAGACATTTCAGAGTCACTCAAACACCATGCCGAATGCATCCATTCTCCCCAAAGGCATATCCTATCGGTGAGACATAAAGATCTCACGAAGACATTATAGCAATGGAATCCCCTTCTACAGATGGCTTCATTTCATGTCAATGAGACAATCCCACATCGGGGAGACCTTTTCTGAGCCCCTCATGTCATATCAAAGATTGACCCTTTAATAAGACTTTTTTCGTTTCAGCCAGACCTCATGCCGAAGGAAAAATTATCGCCAGGCTCAAACCTTTGGTGGGACCTTCTTCCATCTGGGAGACATTTCCATAGACACCTTATGTTTTGCTGAGGAATCTTCATAAGTTCACTTTTGTAGCCATGACAATCTCATTCTCTCCCCGATGAAGCAATACATCCGAATGGCATTATGGGTCGGTAAGACTGCAGGACCTCATACCAAAAGACCTCCTCTTGTGCCTTGTCAGTGAGACCCAATTCACTTGCCAAGACATCTCCCCGCCTCAAGAAGTTTCTCGCCTAGAGGTATACCCTCATCGATGATTGGCAAGACACAAGGCACTCAACAAGACCACACATGAAAGGAACAACTCTCGTCGAAGTGTCTGCCCCTTACATGCTAGTTGGTGAGACATAAAGAAGTCATCGAGACTTCCCCCAAAGAAAAATCTCTGGCCGATATGTGCATCCCTCTGTCGCCGATCGGTGAGACACAAATATCTTGCCAAGACCTTTCTCTGAAGGAGACTTTCATGCCAATGGGAAACTCCTATTCATTGGGATGATGATTGATGTCTTGCCAAGTGGTATCTGCATGTGAATTCTGATCGCTGTGACATCCCTGAGGTCTTTTCGATAGACAAATTAGACACCTATTAGCAAAATGCACTGGTAGTTGGCAAGACATCTACAAGGTCTTGCTGAATTTCTTCTTAGAGGAAAATTATGACCAACTGGACTAAGGAATGTACTACAACTAAGCTCCTTTGGAAAAGATCATCATGTGTATGATTTGATCTTGCAAAACAGAGTCCTCATCAGTCCTCAGAAGCACATAAAATATATTATAATAAACTATTCTATTGCTTATGATTATTTCATTGAATTATTAGCAAGAAGAAAGCTAACTCAAGCTGAAACAGAACCAAAATTTAATAGAACTAGTAGACAACTCAGGAAGAAAATAGAACCCCAAGAGAAAAAGCAAATAAAAGAGGCAAAGAAACCAAAAAAAAGGGGGACCCATTTTGTTCCAGAATTAAATGTGGTGGTTATGCAAGGCATAACACAACCATTAGCTTCAATTATTTTATTTTATGAGAGCTCCAATGCTGGCAAGAGCTCAATATTTTTTGTTTCCTTTTGTATTTTCATTTAGAACACAATACTCTAAGTGGGTATCACCATTTGTGAAAGAAAAATCACTCTCAGGGCAAATCCATGAGAGTTTAGCTGGGTTCATTTGGCAGCCATGTATGAGCTCGAATTAAAATTATCTCTAAATTTGAAGTTTCTCAATCATAAACCCATGTGGGTTTCCTCTTAGAAGCTCGAACTAGGCACCATTGCAATTGTTTCCATTTTGAAACCCTATCTCATTTGATATTGGCTCACTATTTTGAAAGGCAACAATGATTTCATTTTTCAAGTTCAAATTCATACTGGTATAGCTCTACTTGCTTGCTCTCACAATGTAAATTTTACTTAACTTAGAAGTTTTCTTAGTGGAACAAGCTATCTTCTTTGTATTGTTGCTTGAAAGACATGTTCCAATGGAATTTGTCATCTTTTCTTTTCATTGCATGAGCTGTGAGTAATCACTTGTTGTCTATTCTTCTTGAAGTACATAAACACAATGAAGATCAAATTTAATTTGATACTTATCAGTTACTTATCAACAAACATTCTTTCTCTTCCATGCTATTTTTATTCATTGTTTAGCATGATTTGTAATGAAATTTGTACACACTTCCACACAAAAAACTCTATTTATTTTTAAATGCACTGTAAATTGATGCCTCTATTTTAGTTACTTACTTTGCAAGGTTGCACTTAGCCAACATAATACACATGTATATTACTTGCTGCTTGTTGTCATCCATTCTATAAACTTGAATGCTTTCTGAAAATGCACTTCAAATTTCACTTCCATCATAGTTTCTTGTGGCAATGCAATGAGATAGTTTTACATATCTATGGCATCAATTATTTTTAAATCAGCCTTGAGTTTCTTTGTATTCCATTGACATCAATGATGTTGTTTCACATTTAGTTCAAGCACTTAGAGTATTGTATTTTCAATTCAATAGTGCTTCTTTCCCTTCATCTTTTACATTCAAGCTTTATTTGCAACCACTTATAATTATGTTCCTTAATGGAGAAAATCCTTCTTCTGTACTCTTCATGCATTTTTATCTCTTAGACAAAAAATGTTAATGAACCTATTTCTTTGCATGGAATATTTTAAAATACAAATACCTGATGGGTATGTGTAGGATCATCATGGAAAAAACATGCCCTTAAGTGGTGAAAAATTCAGAAAAATGAGAGTTAGGAAACTTCACATAAAATTTTGAATAAGTTGTCTATATTATTTCAAAAATATGTAAGAATAGAATCCATAGAAAATTGAATGTAGTTTCTAAATTACTACATTTATTTATTTATTTTAAATCTTTTTGGTGAAAATTTTAAATTTTAATGCAATAGAACTTAAATTTGAGGGAAAAAATAAGAAGTAGGTGTCTGTCTGACCACCCTAAGTGCAATAAAATGGTATTTTTTTTTTATAATATTCTAGATATAAGTAGAGGACTCATGTCTCGATGTGATGCATATTATTTTGTAATTCTTTTCAAAGTAAATAATTAATTATGATTTTTTTACTACAAATTTTAAAAAATATTAAAAACTCATATGTTTGACCACCTTAACTTGGTCAAAACTCCTTGAAATTCATGTTTTTTACTCCTATAGTATGAAAAGCACAAAATGTGACACATGTTTTGGATTTAAAAAATGTGATACCATTTGAAGGCTTTAGATGTTTTTCAATCAACCTATTAATCAAAACTTTAGTCATAATATAATAGAAAATGAATAATAATTATTTATTAAATTCAAAATAAAGAATAATTTATATTGGTGGAAAGTTGAGAATCTCCTTTAAAAACTCTTTTTGTTTCATCAATTTTGGGTAAAAAATCTGTTAGCCACATACCCTACACATACCCATCATATCACCACTTTTTGGCCCATCATGATCTTACACATACCCTGATGATGACACATTAAAGCTTCTCAAATTTCTTTAGTTGGTTTTGTTGATTTGTAAACAAGGTGTTATGTATGCCTGTTAACTATCACCTTCCATTATGATACACTCCTTATGATGATATACTTGAGGAATTGATCTATTATGATCTTCAACTCAGTACACTTTCAAGCTTGATTGTCCTAAGTGGTCAGTTGCTTGATTTTTTATGACATTTTTTATGCACTCCTTCAAATGCATATCTCTTTTGAGAAATACAAAAAAATTTCCTTTCTCAACCCCTCTATAGAATGTTAAGGGGAAACATTCCAAGCTCAACTCTTGTGGGAGCCTGTTTTACACCACATGCTTTAAAATCTTCAAAACAGATTAGCAACATGGCTTTTCATATACCTGCACAAGAAACAAATAGTGTTAGATTTAAACAATAAATTTAAAGTTTCTTATGATGTTTCCTCCTTGGTATTCTCTTGCACTCCTCTTGTCTTTACTCAATTGATTCAATGCATCATAAGCAGTATTCTACATTATTGGTGAGATATCATGTAGGAGGATTCATAACTTGAGTTGTAACAAACATTACAATCATTTGTAGGTTCACTTGAAGAACAAGAGAAAAGAGGAATGCACAAAACTAAAGGAAACTCAAAGAATCATTAGCGAAATGATGCTATGTTCCCTCTTAAGTGATCCTTTTATTTTTTTATCTTCAATAGCGTAGTGTACTCCTTATGATTCATTGTTTCAGCTACTCTCACAGCTTCTGTGGGACACTCAATTCTCTCTTCATCCCAATGAGTACAAATTTTTTTTTGCAATTATTGTTTAATTCTATATTTCTTTTTGCAACAAATGTATGAAATGTTGTGTAATGAATAACTGAATATAGAATGAAAGCACTTTCTCTTACATTTCATGAAATATTTAATGTTGCAAATGATGAATGGAAAACTGAAACACATTGCGCTTTTTTAAAGCTTCAAAACTAAAATATATGCAATGGTTAAAGCAACTACAAAAATAATTGAATATTTTCACCTTAAAATGAACTTGAATTAACTAGCCCTATCAATTTGAGCTATGGTGAAAAATTAATAAGTCCTATAGGGACATCTTTGTAGGAGTATTCTTAAGTTGTTCAACAAAGATCATACTCTTTTCCACTATTTGAAGGAAAACGAGGAGGACCGAGTAAGATAGAATTAGGCAAGGGGAGGTATGTTGAAGATGTTATTCTTGGTTGTGGATTGTTTCTAGTGTTATATGTATGAGCAATGGTACTATGACTCAGTTGTTGCGACACATTATTCATAGGTGGGTAAAGGATAAGTTCGGGTCTATTTTGAGTTTGAGATTTGTGTGAAGGTGGGTTAAGTGTGAGAGGATTTTTAGGATGTCCCATGGGGTATGTAGGAGGTCAATTAATCAAGGGGGATCTAATGGACACTTGCGCATTCATAACCTCATTGGTCTTGGTTTGATGTATTTCTAATAAAGGGAAATCTAGAATCACCTTTTCACCATCACCTAAGGAAGCCACATTACTATTTTTGTCATGTTCTTGAACCACAATAGTCTCCCCAGGAGGAGAGTTTTTAGGATAACTACAAACCAAAATTTCTTGAAATTCAAGGATTGGTTCTTCCAAAAATGAATTCATTGCAAGCAAGGGAATGATAAATGGTTGGATTTTCTTTTTTGTCAATGATGGTGTTTTCTTGTTCAATAATGTTTTCTCTAGGGTAAGAGAGGAAATAAATATTCCCATGAATTTCATCAATTAGATCTTCTATTATAAAATTATCCTCATCATAATTAGGAGAGATACTTGGAGAAGAACAAATTTGATTTTCATGATTATCCAAATTTTCACTCCTTTGTCCTGTACTATCTTCTAAGTAGGATAGCTAGGGGAAGAATCATAAAGAGGGTTGTTATAGACCCTAAATGTTTGATCATTCAACACCAACATATCTTCCTCACATTCAATTTCTTCCTTCAAAACATTATCACAAGAGTGGAAGGTGTTGAGAGGTGAATGTAGACTAGTTGAGGTTTCAATGGTCTCTTGCTATGTTGTGTGATTGTCATGATTACCTATGGTTGTTTCTTCTTGTTCATCAATGTCTTTTCCACTAAGAGGGGATAGAAACAACTAGGAATATCAAAATTCTCATTGATTGGTTCTTCTAACACTAGAATATATTCTTCACAAATAGGAGAGATATTAGGAGAAGTACAAATATGATCATTAGGATTGTCCAAGGTTGTATTCTCTTTCACTAAAACAATCTCATAGGGACAAGGTATGAAATTTTTATTGGCATACCTAGAAATGTATGACATTAACATTGTTTGAACTAGAATGAAAATCACTTCTAACAATCTCATGCAATGCTTCAATAATGTAAACAATGTATATCCAAAGATGAAAAAATAAATTAGTCAATGTATGCAAGACTTTAAGAATGAAAACAATGTGTATCCAAGAATGAAAAACACTTTTATTAAACTTATGCAAATATTTATGAATGTAAACATTGTATATGAAAAAGGGAAAATTGCTTTTATCAATATGATGCCAAAGTTTTAGAAATTTCAGCATTTTCAGATCTAATGATGCTTTCTACTGAAATGTCTTAAAAAATGACTACTCTAAATTGATGCTTTTGACCTAGATGCATATAAAAAATGTTACTTACACTTTCCAGACTTATAGTATATGGTACCAGGAGGCTTAGGAAGCATAAAAATGAGTTTTTTTATTGTTGTTAGAGGTAGTTTAAAATTTGGACTGGGACTAATTCGCCCAAGGTGGCGAATGAACCCCAGTAGGGTTTTTTTTCAAAAAATTTATAAATTTTAAGCGATTTTTATGCTTTTTAGTTTGTATGATCTGCAACTTAAATGAAAATGAAAATTTTATGTGTTTTTCAATGATTTGAGATGTAAAAATGCAACCTATATGCACTTTCACTAATGCAAAATTTAGAAGCCCTAGATGCCAATTAACTAATGCAAGCTACATATAAAATGATGATGGACTACAAATCAGTAAAGAAGGTATTATAAATGTAGGCTCACCAAAATGTAACCAATAAAAATGGGTTAGGAGTGATATCGTGTGGTTTAGAACATAGAGCACACCCACTTTCAAGCTTTTTCATTCAAGGATAACCCTAGAGATCTCAATGCAAAAGAGAGAGATATTGCAATAGGGCTATCCTAGGGGATAAACGAAAACTAATGAGGGGTTCACCACCAAGTAAGAACTTGGAAAAAAAATGAAATACTTAACCCTAATTTGATGCAATGACCTACAAAATGGCCTAGAAAAGTATGTAAAAAATATAGAAAGTTACAAAACAAAATGTGTGTACCTAAAAACTTGTAGAGACTTGAATGGAGGCTAGAAATTCTACAAATCCTAATTTTTTTTTCCTACTGGGACTCATTCACCAATCTGGGTCAATCAGTCCTAGATCAAGGTTTTTGCATAGGAACATGTTTTTGGAAAATGGGTATCCAAATCTACAAAAATATTTGAAAAACACCTACAGTGGGACTCATTCACCACTTGTGGAAAATAAATCCCATTTCACTTTTTTGAGGATTCAAAGTTTGAATTTGTTTTTCTCAAACTATTCAATATACTTCTCTATGTTTTTGGATCCAAATCACTAATTTCGGGGTTGTATATGGCCTTTTAGTGAAAATTATGACCTTGCAAATGGGGATACAAATTCAACAAGCTTGTAGCCTAATCTTCAATGATCTTCAAGTATTCAAAGCACTTAAATCTACAATCACACATGTAAAGAGGAGAACTTGTTGATTGTTAATGAATAGGGGTTTCCTTGGTCAAACCCCTTTTAGGTAATTAAACCAAATGATGAAACAATGAAACAAGGACATGAAACATGAAACATAGGATATGAAACATTAAAAATGATACCTTGAATGATGTCTTGTAAATCTGTAACTCAACATGAAATGACTATGAAGGATGTAGATCTTAATCTTAACAATAGGTGTAGAATAATGCTTGATCTTGGATCATCAATGCTACATCACAAAACTAGCTCAATAACATGAGATGATTGATATACTTGACATGATTATGGATCTTGAATTGTTGCAACAATTTATGAAGAATTCTACTCTTGAATGCCTTAGAAATGATCTTGAATGCTATCTTGATGATCTTCTAAAGACTTGGAATGCTTAACTCTTGAGTGCTTGACTTGATAACATGAATGCTTGATGAAATAATAATTTGAAAGATTGTTTATATAGGTAATCCACTCAAATGATCATTTATTTGATCCCTAAGGCTTACATGGAATAAATTTGAACTTAAAACAAAATTTTCTCTCTTAAAACCTCAAAAATAGGTCAAATAGGACTCACTCACCCAAGGTGGTGAATGCGTCCCACCTGGATGGTACTTATTCACCCAAAGTGGCAAATGGGTCCCACATAGCTTAATTTTCTTGCTAAAATGTTGAGTGTGTAAATTAAGCATAATTTTTGATCTTGTAAGGTTTTTTATTGAAATATGCCTTGGGATGCATAATATGAGGACATAGAGGCCTATTAATGATGATATTTTTGGAATTTTCATTGCACCAAAAGATCGACCTGTCAACTCCCGATACAAGCTTCGGTTAACAACCATAGGAGGTGGTTAGACCATCTCACAAACATAAGCACTAGTGCTGCAAGGAAGACTAAGGGTCACACCTTGCAAAAATTCCCCCTCTAGCACAAGTGTGGGGTTTGAACCTATGACCAGCTCTGATACCAATTGTTGGACTTGTCGTTGCACCAAAATATCAAGCTTTCAATGCACGATACAAGCTTTGGTTAAGAACCAAAGGAGATAGTTAGACCATGTCACAAACCTAAATGCTAGTGTTGAAAGGAAGACCAAGGGTCACACCTTGCAACATATATTAAGGTAATTAATGCAATAGGGCCCAAGGTCCAATGTAAATAAATATACTTTACAACACTAAAGTTATGAAAAATTGGGTCTATTTAGCTTAGAAGGGCCCTAATTCCCACATGACTATGTAAAACACATTACAACACTAGATTAGGTCCACTTTAGTTTACAAGCATCCTAAATTTAATGCAAAGGTGCAAATAAATACACTTTACAACATTAAATTAAGGAAGAGTTAAGTTTATTTAGCTTAGAAGGGCCCAAGACTTAGTGTTGATGTGTAAAACCCATCAGAACACTATATCAAGGTGATATCAAGTTCACTTTATCATTAATTATTCCTAAATTAAGCAAGGAAAAGGGATACCTTTTTTGTGACTACAATAATGTTACTTTTGCAACTTTAATAGGTAATGTGATGACTACAAGTGATTATTTTCCTATATTATTGAATCCATGGATAGATAAAAAATTGAGTTTAATGTCACTTCTACTTAGTTTGATCTTTTCCAAAAGGATCACACTACACACATTCAGGGCTGAACCATTATCAACAAGGGTTTGTTTTATGATGTTTTGATTGACATAGACTATTATTTTGAAATCTCTTCACGTCTCTTCTAAATTTATAAGGAATGTAACTCATCTTGATGGAAAGTGATGTCTAAGTTGGATAGAGTTATAGCTTGAATTTGGGATGTCACATCATTTTATTGCACATTAGGAATGGTAGGGACTTGTTTTAAAGTACTTTGAATCATGTTATGATAATGAGGGGAAGATTGAATGAGTTCCCATAAGGATATCTTAGTAGGATTATTCTTTAGTTGTTCAATAATATCGTACCCCTTTCTTCTTTTTAAAAGCAAACAAGGAGGACTAGGTAAGATAGGGTTATGCAATGAGAGGGAATTTGGAGTTGGTTATCTTGGTTGCATATTGTTTCTAGTGTTGTATGTATGAGAAATGTTATTGAAACTCAGTTGCTACATAACATTATCAAGTTTCTTTTTAGGTGGCTCTAAGATAAGCACAGGTATTTTTTGAATTTGGGGTCGGTGTGAGGGTGGATAAATAATCAACAAATTCTTAGGATGTCCCACAAGGTATTTAGGAGGTCCAATAATCATGGGGAATCTAACAGAAACTTTTGCATTCATAACCTCAATGGTTTTGGTTTGATGTCTTCCTAATGGTGGGGAGTCTAGTGTCATATTTTTATTATCTAAGGAAGTCACATCACTAGTACTAATGTTGTCATTTTCTTGCACCATGATATCATCCCTAGGAGGAGATTTTTTGGAACTAAAAAATAGATGTTCTTGACATGCAAAGGTTGGTTCTTCTAAAATGACTTCATTAAAAAAAGGGGAGGAATCAAGAGAAGTACAACTATGATCTTCATGCTTACCAATGATTGGACTCTTTTGTTCAAATAAATCTTTCTAAATGGTAGGAGCATTAGGGAAGGGATGAACAAGATTCTCATGACTCTCAGTAAGTGTATCTTGTAACACCAGACTATCACCTTCACATCTAGTAGGGATATTAAGAAATGAACAAGTTTGATTGTCATGGTTATCTACATCTACATCCCCATGTCCTATAATGTATTCCCAAGTAGGAGAGGTGGGATTTTGATAGCTCTCAATCATTGGATCTCTCATGATTGTCTATGATTGTATACTTTTTCACTAAAGCATTCTCACAAGTAGGGGAGGTGTTGGTAGATGAATGGAGACTAGGTAAAGTGATATTAAGGAATGTTTCAATGATCTCATCTTGTTGTTTCATAATATCTTTCCAAGGGAGAGGAGGAGAGGGAGAAACAATATTTTCATGATTCTCCATTTTTGTATCTTCTTTCACCAAGATACCTTCATCACTACTAGGAGAGGTATTGGGAGAAGAAAAACTATGGTTATCATGATTGTCTATGCTTACATACTCTTTCACTAAAACCTTCAAACAAATAGGAGAGATACTAGGGGATGAGGGGATGATGGGAAATATTTCAGAAAGCTCAATATATTTCACTAAGATATTATCATGACTAACATGCTTGCTAATGCATTTTTTCTTTGCAAACATTGAAAAGAAAGATACTAACATTTGTGAAAAGTAATCTATACGAACTCAAAATGGAAAGATACTTAAAATGCTTTACAATGACATAGAATCCAATGCAATTTACTAATTACAAAATGAAACAAACTAAAAAAGGAATGTTGTAAATGCAATTTTGAATTTTGACAATGCACTAAATGAAGCAAATTAGGCTAGATTTAATGAATTTGATGAAACAAAAAATCACAAAACTGAAACCAACAACAAATAGAAGCCTAAAATAGAGATTTTAAATCCCAAAAAATGTAGATTAGGACCTATTAGGGACTCATTCACCAGTAAAGGTGAATGGGTCCTAGATAAGGATTTTTGAAATAATTTTGCTGATTTAAGAGTGATTTTACAACTTTTTCAAATGCCAGAGAGTTTAGGTTTGACTTGATCAGGGACTCATTCACCAATAAAGGAAAATAGGAATTTTATTAGGGTTTTGAAACTATTTTTGAATAATTATCAAGCTTTCAGTAATGTCTGTCAATTCAAAGTCTGAGATAGTAAGATTTAGTTACAAATTTTCCAAAAATGCAATTTGAAAATGCAATGAAATAATGTATGCAAAGACTTAGGTTGAAATGCAATTTTTTTATTTTCAAATTCAATTTTACGAGATATAAATGATATGTACAATGAATTATTTGGTTTTGTAATTTTTAGATTTAGAGAGATGCAAAACAATGCAATTCCAAGCCCTAAATGAGATGCAAGTGTTGAATGCAAAGAGAGAAACACTAAATGAGATATTATTCAATGCAAATGAGATGCAAGATATAACCTAGGATACAATGAAAAACTTAAAAATAAAAAAATTGCAATATTCAATGGGTCAGGTTCACTAAAATGTTTAGTGGGGAAAATAGGGTTTTTGTCAAGATGAGTTAACAAGATGGTGAACCACTAACATTGCACCATAAAATATGCAATTATGTGTGTGATAAGAGGAAAATAACAATAAGAAACTAACCCTAACTATTATAGAAACTATGAGGGATTTTTTATAGCACAAGATGTTGTGTACCTTGCTACAAGAAGCCTATTTTTAGGGCACAAAGGACTCATTCGCCTTTAGTGGAAAATGTGTCCCTATTAGGTTTTCTAAAAATGAGATCTGGGTTAGTTTCCTTGATGTCTGCACTCTCAAGTACCTGATTGTTAGCTCTTGGAAACCTGTAATAAATTTTGTAGCCTTAATTCCATCTTCTTGCACTATAAAGGTCAACCTTGCAACTTGATAACTTTTACAATTTTTCTCTAAACTTCTTCTCCACTTGATCTTCAACCTATAAATATACAAATACACATTCAAGAGAAGAAAAAATTGTTGATTGTTAGTGAATAGGGGTTTTCCTTGGTCAAACCCATTTTAGGTAATTAAACCAAATGATGAAATAAGGAAATTGAAGCATGAAACATGAAATGTGCAATTGATGATAACTTGGATATTGTCTTGGAGTATAAATCTGCAATCTAACATGAAGTGGGCATGAACAATTTAGATATTTATCCTTGAATAATATGTGAAACAATGCTTGCAAGTAGATATTCAATGCTACATCAACTATCTTAGCTCAAAAACATGCATGAATTCCCCTATGCCTTAGACATGATGAAGTGATATTGAATTGTTGTAATAAAACCTTGATAAGATACCTTGAAATACCTTTGAAATGCTGTTGTAATTCTCTTGTGAACTTAAACTTGCTATAATGCATGAATGCTTGGAAGTTTTTGATGAAACTATGTGAATTAACCCCGTATTCTCAATCTAGAGATCAACCCTGAAATTCAAATAATTCAAGCCGACACCAGCTCTGGAAATGAAAGTTACTATAATCCCACCACAATTAAATTCAAAAACAAAATCCTTATTAAGGGAGGACCCATTTGCCACCTAGGTTGAATGGGTCCTAGCACAAGTTTCCAAGACCTTGCCTTTGGGGGGGAAATAACATCAAAAACCCATGTCAAATATGTAAAGAAATGGGGATCCTATAGAGGGAGGACACATTCCCCGCTAAAGGTGAATAGGACCTAGCACCATTTTCTAGGACCTAAATTTTCCAATTTATTTTTTTTACAATTTGAATATTGGGCGTTAGGATAGATCCTTCAAAAGGTGTAATAAATAATGCTTAAATTTGAATCAAAGGGGCCAATTAACTCTAATTAACCACAATTAATTAATGAGACCCTAGATAAGGGTGAAAGTGTGGTATAACACTTTACAACACCATAAATAAGGTAGAATTTAGGTACATTTTATTTGAAAAGGGGCCCATTAGGCTCAATTAAGTAAAGAAACCCTAGAAAAGTGTGAAACCATGTTACAACACTTTAACAAGGTACAATTTAAGTAGATTTAGTTAAAAGGGTTGGCCTAGATTAATGTTAATGTGTACAACACATCACAACATTAATCCAAGACACAATTAAGTCAATTATTAGGTTACTTATATCTAAATTATTCCCAAATTAAGTGAAGAAAATGGATACTTTTTTTGTCACTACATAACTTTACAAAAATTCAACCCATTTCAAATGTTTTTAATTCAACTTCCCTTGACTATTTAAATATTGTAAAGCTTGATGATTAGTAAATAAAAGAAACTCTTGGAAACAAATAGTGTCTCCATTTCTTCAAATCTTGAATTATAGCATAAAACTCCTAATCATAAATAGAATGCTTCTTCTTTGCATCATTCAAATTTTCACTAAAAGAAGAAATGGGTTTACCTTCTCGACTCAAAACAACTCCTTGTCACTAGCATCATAGTTTACTAGAAATACCTTTTTAAATATATAATTTCCAAAACAAGTTTCTTTGTAACTTTCTTCAACATATCAAAATTTTTTGCTACTCTTATAGTCCAATTAGACTCTTTTCTATCCGCTCTCATTGTTTCAATTAGAGGTGCACAAATACTATTGAAACCTTTGATAAAATTTATATAAAAAATTTCCCAACCATAAAAATATCTCACCTTCATAGCACTCCTTGGTTTAGGCCATTTAACAATTGATTTCACCTTCTCTGGATCATTCTTAAGACCCTCTACTAGAAGATAAAAAATCCCAAGTACACAATCTCTCTCTTCACAAAATATTACTTCTTCAAATTGATCAAATTCTCCTCTCTTAGCTTCTCAAAAAAAATTCTAATATGATCAAATGCTCCTCCAATGTCTTGCTAAAAACTAAAATTTCATGCAAATAAAAAATGACAAATTTACCCCAAAAATCTTTCAATACGTCATTCATGAGCTGCATGAATCTGCTTAGTGCAAATGGTTAGCCCACAAGGCATGAATAACCACTCGTACAAGCCCTCTTTGGTCTTGAAGGTTTTCTTCCATTCATCTCCTTCTCTAATCTAGATCTGGTGATAATCACTCTTTAGATCTATCTTTGTGAAGTACTCATCTCCACTCAAACAATCAATGATGTCATCCATCCTTTGGCAGGGGAATCTATACTTGATGGTGATCTTGTTGATGGCTCTAGAATCTATACATTTTCCATTCCCCATCCTTCTTTGGTGGTAGTAATGCACGTATTTCACATGGACTCAAACTCTCTCTGATCAATCCCTTTCACAACAAATCTTGCACTTGTTTTTCCAACTTTTCACTTTCTACTAGAGTGTCATACAATGAGCTACCTTATTTGGAAAATTGACTCCAGGAATCAAGTCCATTTGGTGGCTAATCTTCCTTATTGGAGGTAAGCCTTTAGGTACATTATCAAAAATAGTATCCTAAAACTCATTCAACAAATTTGAAACCACTATAGGTACATCATTAGTATCTTCTTTACCAACTCTAGGGATCAATGCAACACACATATGCTCATGTCTCATACCTTCTAGGAACTTACTTTCATAAACTAAAGAAATACTTCCATTACTGCATACCTTTTATTCTACCTCCTTTAGGGGTTTCAACTTATAATGAACACCATCCTTTGTCAAGGAATAGGTGTTGGCATGTCTATCATGCATCACTCACTGATCAAACTACCATGATCTACCTAACATGTGAAAAAAACCCATAAGGATAATATCACACAAAACCTCACCTTGATAGTTACCAATCTTAAAATTTACCAAACATTTCTCATTGACCAATGCTCT
>VDFB02270651.1:362352236-362639168 GCA_007258455.2 Sequoia sempervirens
TCAAGATATGGCTATAGAAAGCTCTATGTTATTTTGGACTTCCAAAGGGGGGAGTTCACATTGGTGGAAAAAAATGTCAGTGTTTATTCCTTCGATCATTGTTGCTATGTAATTTGGATTTTC
Organism: Sequoia sempervirens; assembly: GCA_007258455.2. Lineage (NCBI taxonomy): Eukaryota > Viridiplantae > Streptophyta > Pinopsida > Cupressales > Cupressaceae > Sequoia > Sequoia sempervirens. The sequence goes on from VDFB02270651.1 coordinate 362,352,360, forward strand.
ACTAGAGGGAACCACAACTTGTTGCAAGGTTCTTTGAAGCATAGTGTGGTAATTAGGTTAATTCTAAACTAGGTCCTTGTTGGAAATTAGGATTGTACCCTTAGCCAAGTCAAAATTATCTATCCTATTTCAACATGGAAACACTCTCATATTTGTGGGTAAATCTGTAGGTGAGAGAAAATCTCCAAAGTGGGTTGGTTCCCCCAGTGAAACACCTAAGCTACTAAACTTTTAGGGAAAAGAGGTAGAAGAAAAATTTGAAAACAAAGATCCTAAATTAAGTTGATTCACCAATAATAAGAAGATTCTGATAATTTTTTCACTCTTAACAATACCTCCAAAACTACAATTTTCACAATCCCAACCTAAACATATAATTCAAAAGTGTTTTGCATAAAGGTTAACCAAGCATAACACAGAATGCAACCTGAATCACATGAAACCCTCCAAACAAACCTATAATGACAAGACATAAGAAGGATTCTGCAAGTTTGAATCACAACTAACATCATATTGTAATTGTAAATTTGAAGAAGTGGATGAGAAAGCAACTCTATTGTTTTTGTTGAACTAAAGAAGTGGCAATTTCATAATTTGAGTACATCAATCAGCTTACAAAACTCTCTTAGTGTATAGGAGAGCAAGAAGCCATCAATTGAAACCCTTGAGAAATTAAAATTTCTAAAAATTATAGCTCTCAAGTGACCCCAGTAGTGAAAAGTAGAAAAATCAGCTTACCGCATCTCCAAAAAAAGCAACTCTTCTCCATTTTCGAGCTCCTCAGAAAAGCCTAAAAAATAGAGTCTCAAATTGCTCCAAACTGCATCCAAAATATAGAAACTTCCCATTTCCAAAGGTTCCATCCAAAAAATCCACAAAATCAAGTTCAAACAACTAGAAACTTCAGTTTTCCTCTCTTTCTCCAAATTCACCCAAGTGGAACTCAAATCAAAATAGAAACTTTCAATGAGGACTTAAGTACTGATTTTAATTAAAAAATAATTAAGCAATTCGTAAGAATACTATTTAATTAATGTTTTATAATTTGTAGTTTCAAAATAGAAAGCCCTATTACATTAACTTCTAATGACAAATAGTCTTCAATTACTCTAATTTTTTACAATTTGAATTCAAATATTCTATTTTTTGCAATTCTGAATAAAATTTCATACTTGCAAAAAAAAACTTATTTAAAATGAGGCTCCTATTTACTTGATTTTTCTATAAAAAATCATAAAATATATAGACACTCATCATACATGTTTATCAAAAGTCCAAGGGAAACCTTAACATGTTCAAAACATGGCAGAATTTTTAAAAACCCTAAGGTCATTGTCTTGATTTTCAAATAATGCTCTGAATATTTCTCAAGGTTTTTGAAAGGCTCATGGGTATGTGCAAGATCATGATGGGTCAAAAAGTGACAATATGATGGGTATGTGGCTGACGAATTTTTTTTACCCAAAATTGATTAAATGAAAAGGGTTTTTAAAGGAGATTCTTAGCTTTCCACCAATATAAATTATGCTTTACTTTGAATTTAATAAATAATTATTATTCATTTTCTATTTGAATTATGACTAAAGTCCTAATTGATAGGTTGATTGAAAAGCATCTATAGGTTTCAAATGGTATCACATTTTTTGAATCCAAAACATGAATCACATTATATGCTTCACATACTATAGGATTAAAAAAAGAAAAATTGAATTTCATGAAGTTTTGACCAAGTTAAGGTGGTCAGACATACAAGTTTTTTATATTTTTTAAAAGTTGTAACAAAAAAATCATAATTAATTATTTACTTTGAAACAAATTACAAATAATTATGCATCACATCAGGACATGAGTCCTCTACTTATATATAAAATCTTATAAAAAAATATTATCATTTTATTATGGTTAGGGTGGTCAGACACACACCTACTTCTTATTTTTTCCTTGAAATTTAAGTCCTACTGCATTGAAATTTTAAATTTTCACCAAATAGATTTAAAAATAAAAATAAACCTAGTAGTTTAGAAACTACATTCAATTTTCTATAGATTCTATTCTTAAATATTTTTGAAATAATATAGATAACTTATTCAAATTTTTATGTCAAGCTGCCTAACTCTGATTTTTCTGAATTTTTTGCCATTTAAGGGCCTATTTTTTCCATGATGATACTGCACATACCCTCACCTAAAATGGACAAGGCATATATGATTTTCTATAAAAATCAAAGAAAATAATTAAAGTGAGGCTCGATCTAGGCATGAACACTCACAAGGCAAGGCACATATGACTTAAGGAATCATGGTCACAAGGCATTAATAAAGCATTTGATTTTTTTTTTAAAATGTGATAAAAGTAACATTCGACTGAGGCTATGGGGAAAAACCTAACACCAAAACTGACCCCTATCTCACATTTTGATCATCATTTTTCACTTGGAATCTTGGGAAAAAAATCTCTACATTCGACCGCCATGAGGAACTAGGGTTTGGATCCTTGAGCTTGATTTTTTCACCATCTTTAGTTGTTTTCTTGTTGGTTCTCCTTTTCAAATTGATGGTAAGACTTTTTTTGGAATTTTGATATCTTTTTTACTCCATTCAAGGAAGAAATCAAGCTTATAGGTCATGACAATGACTAGTTTTTTTATGCATTTCATATGTCTTGTGTTTTTTTTGTTGTATTGCCTTGTTTGGCTACCATGAGAATGCTTGGTTCAAGCTTTATGAAAGCTTGGCTCATAGGATTTTCCTGGCACTCTTCACTCACAACCATGGTAAGCTCTCTTTCTTCATTTGTAATGCATTTCCCTCTTAAATAAAATCTCAACTTGACTTTTTTCACAAAAATAATGGGAAATCTATAGGTGAAAATGAATTCCTCTTGTATAGGTCATGGACATGCTTTGTAAATTTCTCCAATTGTGCAAAATATAAGTAATTTTGGGCTCAAACCATGATGTGCAATGGAATTATTTGTTAAATGAAATAATTTTTTGTATCTATGCTTTCCATTTTTTGGGTTTGCAAAACCCATCATGGTTATGGCCATTAGCTTTATTAACTTTATTTTGAGAGCTCCAATGCTGGCATGAGATTGAAACATTGTTGTTTCCTTCTGTATTTGTGTTTAGAACACAATACCCTAAGTGGGTATCACCATTTGTGAAAGAAAAATCACTCTAAGGCTACAACCATGAGAGTTCAATTGGGTTCATTTGGCAACCATGTATGAGCTTGAATTACCATTATCTCTGCATTTTGAAGTTTCTGAATTGATCATAAACCCATGTGGGTTTCCTCTTAGAATCTCGAATTGGGCACCATTGCATGTGTTTCCATTTTGAAACCCTAGCTTATTTGATATTGGCTCACTATTTTGAAAGGAAACAATGATTTCATTTTTCAAGTTCAAATTCATATTGTTGTAGCTCCACTTGCTTGCTCTCATAATTCAAATTTCACTTAACTCAAAATTTTTCTTATTGGAACAAGCTATCATGTTTGTACTGTTGCTTGGAAGACATGTTTCTCCAATGGAATTTTTCATCTCTTCTTTTCATTGCATGAGTTGTTAGTAATCACTTATTGTCTATTTTTCTTGAAGTATATAAACACAATGAAGCTCAACCTTAATTTGATACTTCTTAGCTACTTATCAACAAACATACTTTCTCTTCCATGCAATTTTTATTCATTGTTTAGCATTGTTTGTAATGAAATTTGTACACACTTGCAAAAAAAAAACTCTATTTATTCTCAAATTCATTGTAAATTGATGTCTCTATTTTAGTTACTTACTTCAGAAGGTTGCACTCAGCTAGCATGATACACCTAGAGATTACTTGCTGCTTGTTGTCATCCATTCCAAACACTTGAATGCTTTCTGAAAATGCACTTCAAATTTCACTTCCATCATAGTTTCTTATGGAAATGCAATGAGATAGTTTTACATATCTGTGGCATCAATTATTTTGAAATTAACCTCGAGTTTCTTTGTATTCCATTGACATCAATGATGATGTTTCACATTTAGTTCAAGAACTTAGAGTATTCTATTTTTAGTTCAATAGTACTTCTTTCCCTTCATCTTTGACCTTCAAGCTTCATTTGCAGCCACTTATAATTATGTTCCTTGATGGATAAAATCCTTCTTCTGTACTCTTAATGTGTTTTGTCTCTGAGACAAAATTTTGATGAACCTATTCTTTCAATAGAAAATTTTGAAATAGAAACACTTGATGTTGACACTTTAAAGCTTCTCAAATCACTTCAATTGCTATTGTTGATTTGTAAACAAGGCATTGTGTATTCCTGTTCACTATCACATTCCATGATGATGCACTCCTTATGATGATCAACTTGAGCAATTGATCATTTATGATCTTCAACTCATTGCACTTTTAGACTTGATTGTCCTAACTGGTCAATTGTTTGAGTTGTTATGACACTTGTGATGCACTCCATATGCATATCTCTTTTGAGAAATACTGAATTGTTTCCTTTCTCAACCCCTCTATGGAATGTTAAGGAGAAACATGTCAATCTCAACCCTTGTGGGAGCCTGTTTTACACCACATGCTTTAAAATATTCAAAACAGATCAACAACATGGCTTTTCCTACACCCGCACAAGAAACAAACATTGTTAGATTAAAAAATTAAATTCAAAGTTTATTATGATGTTTCCTCCTTGGTATTCTCTTGCACTCCTCTTATCTTTTCTCTATTGATTCAATGCATCATAAGTAGTATTCTACATTACTTTTGATAGATCATGTAGGAGGATTCATAACCCAAGCTCTAACAAACATTACAATCACTTGTAGGCTCACTTGGAGAATGGGAGAAAAGAGGAATGTACAACACTGAAGGCAACTTGAAGACTCATTTAGGCAATGATGGCTATGTTCCCTCGTATGTCCTCTTTTCCTTTTTTATCTTCAGTAGTGCAATGTACTTATGATTCATTGTTTCAACTACTCGCATGGCTTGTATTGGACATTCAATAATATTTTCAACCCAATGAATACAAAATAACATTTTGTGCAATTCTTGTTCGATTTTGTACTTTTTTTTGCAACAAATGTATGAAATATTGTGTAATGAATAACTGAATATAGAATGAAACCACTTTCTCTTACATTTCATCCAATATTTAGTGTTGCAAATGATGAATAGAAAACTAAAACACATTGCACTTTTCTAAAACTTCAAAACTCAAATATATGCAATGGTTAAAGAAAATGCAAAAATAACTGAAACTTTTCACCTTAAAATGAACTTGAATTAACTAGCTCTATCAATTTGAGTTGTGGTAAAAAGTTGATAACACTCTTGGCGACCTCTGCTAGATGCTTTCTTGCTAAGCATTAGGCTAGTTTCCTTATGTAGATCCTTTGGGTATGGAGTAAATTCTACCATTATTAAACTCAAGAGTTCTAAAAAATTGAAACTTGCCACACCAAACAACAAAAGCTAAAATTTAAAAAAAAATAGAAGCAAACCTACAATGCCCTAGTGGACAGAAAACAATGTGCAAAAGCACTTATGGAAAAGAAAATACTGAAAAGAAAAGTGCTCCAATATTTTATTGGAAACAACTACTCTACTATAGTACAGGCATAGAACTTAGAACCTTATAAACAATGCTTTAAATGGATCCCATTGACTGGGATCGCAAGCACTTCCCCGCTTAACCTTGAGAGCTGAAATGAATTGTGCTCTTTTCATTTTATTATTACATACGTGCCCTCCCAAATTTCATCAAATTTGGAGTGTCTCCCAGGTTTATTCTTGATTTCATACCATTTGAGTACAAAATCTCCAACAACAAATTCTCTAAACTTTGCTTCACATAATTCTCTTATCATGTTATTGTTCAGCAGTTCATTCAACTAAAAGTTGGCTTTTTGGGATAAGATTTTGTCAAAGTACTTTTCATAGAATGTTTGTCCACCAGTAGACATTGATCCCAAAATGGTCTTGCTCCTTTGAATTTCAACATCAAAATTAGGCAATCCTTCTAACCAATCAGTTGGAAGTTGTGGTTCAACAATGATTGCATCTTTACAATTTTTAGTAGGGAACTCAAAATACTCTAGGAAAATATTCTCTTTGTCTACAAAAATTTCCCTCTTGAAGTAGTTTTCAATGGCCCTACTTACTTCATTGAGAAATTATTCTTCAAAAAATTCCCCTTTCAATCCAAGATTTGATTATCGAATTGCATCTCCATCCATTCTTGATCAAATTCTCCATATTCCTTGATCTCTTCTTCTCAATACAAATTTTCACTCTCAAAAAGTAATTTCGTCCATTCTTGAACAAATGTTTCATCTTATCTAAGGTATTCCTCTTGATTTGAAACTTGACAACTAAAGAGCAGCTCTTTCCACTCATTAACAACCTCCTCATCTTTCATGAACTTTATGTCACCATCTTGAGGTTGACTTTGGCATTTAACCAAATTAGGGACTGTTGTTTTACATTCATAGATTACATAAATTCCCAACCTTTCCTCCTTGGTGGGGCTGAAAGGATCAAGGTCATAACTTTGGGCAGCCCATCCATCCAAATTTTCTATTTGGGTGGTTTCAATGAGGTTTGACGTCATGGGTTGATTCTCCAGTCCATTTGTGGTGTATAGGTTAGTGTTTACTAGGCTAGGAATGTATGGCTGCATCTAGTCTTTAGCTAATGGTTTAGACCTAATGGTCACTTTGGTGTTGTATCTAGTTATAAAGAATAAGTGGGACCAATCAGTTGATAAGAACCCTCCTATTTTAGCAGTAAAGTCTCATGAGAGGCAAAGTGCGAAATGGGGAGGCAACTGAATCACATGGACATCTTGGGAATCAACAAAGTTGGGGAAAGCATGTAATGTGAGGGCTAAATTTTTAGTGATTCCTACTATTTGAACAATAGATCCATCTAATTGCACAACTCCCTTTGACACGGGTTCATAAACCAAACCTAACTTATTCACTTAGCTCTTAGGCATGACTAAGCTGCTAGCACCTGAGTCTATCAGACAATTATGGAAAAGCTTATGCCTAATAATAAGGCTTAGATAGAATGGTGGGGGTTTTACCTCTTGAATTTTTTTCCCACCTTTGACCTATGAGCTATTCGAAAGAACAATTTTGTTCTTTCCTACATCAACGACATCTGAAGATGAAAGTTCATCCAATGCATCTTGTAACAATTTTTTTTGCCCTGGGATATGTAGTGCATCCATAATAGACATGCTGACTATAGCTTTCTTTAAATCCCCAACCACATTAAAAGACACAGGACTTACCTTTTTTTGTCCTGAAGAAACAACAGTGTCATTTACCTTTTGTTTTACACTCTATAGAATTTGCACCTTTGGTTGTGCTATAGGGACAATCTAAGGTTGAATGGTATGAATTTTATCTCTTGCAACTTGTTGTTGTGAATTTATAGCTTGTTGTTTTTCTTCTACTACTCTCCTATTCGACCTTGTGTTCACTGCAATGGGTGAACCTTGTTGTTTCTAACCTTGAAAATGATTAACTCCATAGTATTCATGATTTTTCCAATTTACTAAAGAAACCTCTAAGTTGCCTGCCTATTCTGCATTCTCGCTCAGAAAATTTTATGGGCCCGCATAATGATTTTTCACCATGATAGCTTGATTCTCCATCCTACTCATGTAGATAACCTAATGTGTGGTTGATTGCACAGGTAGCACCAATCATGTTCTTGATCCAAGTTTTTCTACGGTATGAGCTCCCTTGAGGGGCCAACAATATTGGGATTGTAAGGAAGAAAATTCTTGTGATTAAAACCGCTTTCTAACCTTGGGAATCATTCTAAAATGGTGGCCTATTCTATTTATTCTGCTAATAAGGGGCTTGGTAAGGCCTATTTTCATGGCTCACTTGTTTCTTAAGGCTCACAAATTCATTGCTAAAGGTCTTTCCCAAATTTTGCAACATACTTTTAATTTCTTAGATTTCTTTGGTCTGGTCTAGAATGACATTTTATTGAATAGTAGCCTAATAACCTATTGTTGGGACTGGCAGAACAAAAGCAATAGGAGGAAAATTCATAGGGATAGGTGGCTAAATTTTGGGAAAAATAGGTGTGGGTGGTCTGGGGGTTGTTTTCTAGACTTGAATGAGACAATTCTCAATTCTTATTGCGATGTCATAGGCATTTGACAATGTAAACCCCGCATGGACGAAATCATAACTGAAATTTCACTATTTAGGGCTTTTAGGAAGAATACAAAGGCATGTTTAGGTGAGAGCTTAACTATCAGAGGTATCCTATCCTAGGTTCTCCAAAACCTATAATTAAAATCAGCCATATGTTCATGGGGAGCCTGCTTGATGGTGCTCAACTGCTCTAGCAATGAAGGTAATCCAACTTGTCCATGAAATATTGATGAAGACCATTGCCAAGCTGGTCCCATGTTGCAATGGAATTGGTTAGGAGCCCTCTGAACCATTGAAGGGATTTCCTCTTCAATGAAGTTACCAACAATCTTATGGCCACATTTTCTTATGTCACATTGTGTACAAAACATAGTGTTTCCACGTCTTGAATATGTTCAATCGGGGTGGTCTAGTCTTCACCCATGAAGTATGGAAGTCCTTTAATTGCAACAATTGGGATTTCATCATGTTGATCCAACAATAACGGGTTGCCCCCATTAAATGGTGTGAAGGAAAATTGTCTCACCATAGGAGGTGCTTGAGATAATGGAGTTAGATTCCTCTTGACATAAATTATGGGACTAAGCTCTAAAGGTGTGGAATTTTCTCTCCTTATTGAATCAAAGGTCCTCCTTGGTGTTCCTCCTTTCCTTCTTGGCGGGGAGAGCTACAAATACTCAAAAGGTGCTAGACTAGATCTAGTATCGATCCTTGACATAAGTTGTTTGCTCCAAATATGCAATGTAACCAGAAATTAGGAGTTGCCAGGTATATTTTTGAAACCTCTTTAGGTAGAAAATGTTGTTGCATATGTTGAACAATAGCTTATAATTTTGAAAATGACTCTAAAGACAAGATTCTAGATTCCCATCAGGCATGCCAAAAACTGTTGGCAATCAGGATTGCACCCTCAACCAATTCAGACTTGCATATCCTCTTAGAACATGGAAACACTCTTAGATTTTTTGGTAAATCTATAGGTGATAGCGAATCTCCATAGTGGGCTGGTTCCCCTAGTGAAACACCTAACCTATGGGTATGTGCAGGATCATCATGGAAAAAATAGACCCTTAAGTGGTGAAAATTTCAAAAAAAATAGAGTTAGGCAACTTGACATAAAAAATAGAATAAGTTACCTATATTATTTCAAAAATATGTAAAAATAGAATCTGTAGCAAATTGAAATTAGTTTCTAACCTACTAGGTTAATTTAGAAAAAAAACATCTATTTGGTGAAAATTTGAAATTTCAATGTAGTAGCACTTAAATTTTAGGGAAAAAATAAGACGTAGGTGTCTATCTGACCACGCTAACCACAATAAAATGATAATATTTTTTTTATAATATTTTAGATATAAGTAGAGGATTCATGTCTCGATGTGATGCATATTTTTTTGTATTTTTTCCCAAGTAAATAATTAATTATGAATTTTTTATTACAAAGTTAAAAAAAATATAAAAGCTCATATGTCTGACCACCTTAACTTGGTCAAAACTTCATGAAATTCAATTTTTTTTAATCCTATATTATGCAAAGCATAGAATGTGACACATATTTCAAATTCAAAAAATGTGATGCCGTTTGAAAGCTATATATGTCTTTTAATCAACCTATCAATTAGGACTTTAGTCGTAAATCAAATAGAAAATGAATAATAATTATTTATGAAATTCTAAGTAAATCATAATTTATATTGGTGGAAAGTCGAGAATCACCTTTAAAACCCCTTTTCATTTTATCAATTTTGGGTAAAAAAAAAGTCGTTAGCCACATACCCTACACATACCCATCATATCACCACTTTTTGGCCCATCATGATCTTGCACATACCCCTACTAAACTTTCAAGGAAAAGGTGTAGAAGGAAAAACTGAAAATAGAGATCATAAACTAAGGTGATTCACCAATAATAAGAAGATTCTGATAATTTTTTCACTCACAACAATACCTCCAAAACATTGATTTTCACAATCCCACCCTAAACATATAATTCAAAATTGTTTTGCATAAATATTAACCAAGCATAACATTGAATGCAACCTAAATCACATGAAACCTTGCAAAAAAACCTACAATGACAAGGCATAAGAAGGATTCTACAATTATTGAATCACAACTAAAATCAGATTGTAACTATAAATTTGAACAAGTGGATGAGAAATGAGCTCTGTTGTTTTTATTGAACCGAAGGAGTGACAATTTTAGAATCTAAGTACATCAATCAACTTACAAACTCTCTCAGTGGATAGAGATCAAGAAGCCATCAATTTGAAGCCCTGCGAAATTAAAATTTCTCAAACGTATGTTTCTCAAGTGATGCCAGTATTGAAAAATAGAAAAATCATCCCCACTGCATCTCCAAAAAAGCAACTCCTCTCCATTTTTGAGCTCCTCATAAAAGTCTAAAAAATAGAGTCTCAAACTACTCCAAACTACATCCAAAAGATAGAAACTTCCCATTTCCAAAGGGTCCATCGAAAAAATCCACAAAATCAGGTGCAAACAACTAGAAACTAAAAATGGAAACTTTAGTTTTCCTCTCTTTCTCCAAATTCGCCCAAGTGGAACTCAAATCAAAATAGAAAGTTTCAATAAGGAGTTAAGTACTACTTTTAATTAACAATTAATTAAGCAATTTATAAGAATATTGCTTAATTAATGTTTTACAATTTGTAGTTTCAAAATAGAAAGCCCTATTACATTCACTTTTGATGCCAACTAGTCTTCAATTACTCTGATTTTTTTCGATTTGAACTCAAATATTCTATTTTTTTCAATTCTGAGTAAAATTTCATACTTGAAAATATCAAAATATTTAAAATGAGGCTCCTATTTACTTGATTTTTCTATAAAAAATCATAAAATATCTAGGAACTCATCATACATGTTTATCAAAAGTCCAAGGGAAACCTTAAAATTTTCAAAACTTGGGAAATTTTTTAAAAACCCTAAGGTCATTGTCATGATTTTCAAATAATGCACTGAATATTTTTCAAGATTTTTGAAAGGCTCACCCAAAATGGACAAGGCATTTACAAATTTCTATAAAAATAAAGGAAAAGAATTAAAGCTAGGCTCGACCTATGCATGACCATTCATAAGCTAAGGCACATATGAATTAAGGAATCATGGGCACAAGGCATTAATAAAGCATTTGATTTTTTTTTAAATGTCATAAAAGTCACATTCAACTTAGGGCATGGGAAAACCCTAACACCAGAACTGACCCTTATCTCACTTTTTTATCATCATTTTTCACTTGGTAACTTGGGAGAAAAGAGCTCTGCATTTGGACGCCATGAGGAACTAAGGTTTGGAGCCTTGAGCTTTATTTTTCACCATCTTTCACTACTTTCTTATTGGTTCTCCTCTACAAATTGATGGTAAGAATTTTTTTGGCATTTTGATATATTTTTTATTGCATTTGGCAAAGAAATCAAACCTATAATTTGTAGCTATGACTAGGTTTTTGATTCATTTCCTATACCTTTTATTTTTGTTGTATTGTCTTGTTTGGCCTCCATGAGAATGCTTGGTTCAAGCTTTGTGAAGGCTTGGATCATAGGATTTAGATGGCTCTCTTCACTCACAACCATGGTAAGCTCTCCTCCATTTTCAATACATTTCCCTCTCAAATAAAAGTTTGACTTGATCTTTTTTCACAAGAATAATAGGAAATATGTAGGTTAAAATAAATTCCTCCTTTATAGGTCATGGCCATGCTTTGTACATTTCTCCATTTTTTGCAAAATATAAGTGATTCTAGGCTCAAACCATGATGTGCAATGGCATTATTTGTTAAATGAAATAATTTTTTGTATCTATACTTTACATTTTATGGGTTTGCAAAACCCATCATCGCTTCAACCTGTTGATGGTCCTGGTGGCACAACATGCAAACAGAATATTACTATCATGTTTCTCTTGAAAGAGAAAGACAACACATGGATATCTTAGCTCCCAAGGTCTTTGTAGTTGGTTCTCAACTATACTGATGCCCCTCAGTGGTCAATGTAACAGTAATGTTCAAGGGGCCTACTGGTGTTGAGCTTCTGGATTGTTATGAGATCAAACATAAACTTAAACCTAATCTAACTAGGGTTTTTAAAGAAACATAAAAAGATGGGTTAGAGCTTTGGGATAGAAAAGAATGATAATTCACCTATATTAACCAAACTTTTTATCCTTCAAGGAATTGTAAACTAAAACTGAAGAACAAAATTAACTTGTGATTAACACACAGTTGCATTCATTCACAATGTTGATTTCTACAACAGAGTACTAGCTACCATTTTAAATAAAAAACCAAAACAACATTCCATTCCTTGAAGGCTTCACAAATCAAATGATTAAATTAAGACAAACACCATTCTGAAACACAATCTAAAGTATATTAAGATCTGGTTGCTTCTATTGTTAATGAAATAGATAAGCAACACTTACAAAGCTGGCACAATCACCAGTGTACAAAAAATCTATGACTCCAAATTGTTTCCATTTATATTAAGAGAACTTGAAAGATACATTACAGGCTTCTATTGAATCTAACTCCTAACTAAGAAGACAAAAAGAAGCTCCTATTATAATGAATCAGGATGTAGTTCTATCTCCTCTATCTTTCCTCTACTTCTCTATGTATTCTAAAAAAACTTCTTCTAACTCTCTTCTACTTTTTTTTTCTTTTAGTCTACCAATTGCCCCCTCTTTACAAAGAGGCAATAATTCCATATATATAGAATACAACAAAAGAATGTGTTGTCCCCTGTCTTAGGGTTTACAAAATATCTCACTTGTTTGTAGGACATCCCGGCACAGATCTTCTACTCAGAATTTCCTTGATCTCCGCCTTATTCTCCAGGCTCAAGTTCCTTTTCCTTTCAGCAAGACCTCTTAATCAGCAAAAGGTCATAGCGAGCTCCTATTGGTTATACTGATATCCCCTTCTATTGTAAATCCACTGCTATCAGTAGGAGATAAGACGGTCGTCAAGACCTTATGTCAAACCCCTCTTCTCTTGGGCGAGCACATTCCATCTTGAGGAGACTTCTTGGTTTCAGGGAGACCTTACCCCAAACTCACACCCCATCACTGAGACATCTCTAGGCCAGTGAGACCTTTCACCAAATTCATTCATTCTCCCCAGGCTCATTATATTTTGGTGAGACTCCCTTTGGTCACTGAGATTCTATGGCAACATCATCCCACTCTTGCTGAGCCCTAGATCTTTGGGTGAGCTGATCACACCCGAATGAGATTCCATCTTGTCAGAAAGACTTTGCTATCAGGGAGACCTTTTGTCAAGAGTAAATCACTCTCCCCAATGTGATTCTATTTCGGCAAGAGTCCACCTTGTTAGTGAGACATCTTGCTGGTGCTACCATCCTTTGTCGAAACCTTTAACATTTGGGGAGATGTCTCCATGAAGCAATCCCCTATCACTGGAATCTTCATTTCATGTCGGTGAGACCTTCTTTCACTGAGATTAGCGACCATCAGGGAGAGTTTCATCGAAGACACCCTATTTTTCCGAGGTCGCTTCTAACTACATCTTCATTTTGCTGAGACCCTGATGGATCAGCAAGACCTTATGCTGATATTACCTCATGTCGATGTGACTTCCTTCTTTCACCGAGACATTACATCGATGTCTCCTCTTTCGTCAGGAGCTCATTTAAACAACTGTCGAGGAGACTTCTTCATCAATGGGAGATCATAGAGAGTGGGACCTTATTTTTGCGATCACATCCTTTTTCGGCGGGACTTCCTCCATGTCGGTGAGACATTATCCCAAGCTCCTTAGTCCTTCGGGGAGCTCCTTCCAAGCTTAAATTTCTTTCGGTGAGACATTTCAGAGTCACTCAGACACCACGTCAAATGCATCAAGTCTCCCCAAAGGCATATCCTATTGGTGAGACATAAAGATCTCGCTGAGACCTTATGGCGATGGAATCCCTTCTTGCTAATGCCTTCATTTCATGTCAGCAAGAAAATCCCACATCAGGGAGACCTTTCCCCAAGCCCCTCATGTCATATTGAAGAAATCTGCAAGGTCTTGCCGACTTTCTTCTTAGAGGAAAATTATGACCAACTGGATTGAGGAATGCACTGCAACTAAGCTCCCTTGGAAAATATCATCATGTGTGTGATTTGATCCTGCAAAACAGAGTCCTCATCAGTCCTCAGAAGCACATAAAATATATTATAATAAACTATTTTGTTTCTTATAATTATTTCAGTGAATTCTTAGCAAGAAGAAAGATAACTGAAGCTGAAACAAAACCAAAATTTAATAGAACCAACAGACAACTCAGGAAGAAAACAAAAGAACCCCAAGAGCAAAAGAAAATAATAGAGGCAAAGAAACCAAAAATAAAGGGGGAACCATTTTTTTCTAGAATTAAATGGGGTGGTCATGCAAGGCATAACAAATGGTGACTTAGTTGGGAAAATGGTTTAACCATTTTCAAGAAATTGAAGGATTCAGCTACCTAGAACTCCTGGTTTATGGACATCACAACTCTAGTTGGGTCAGTTTTAGTAACCAAGGCTAAGCTAGAATCTCAAATGTAAATCAACAATGGCCACCCCTGAATCTATGTGTGTGCTTGATTGTGCATCACTCTTTTATAAAGTTTTCTTGATCTTTTGGACAAAAATGTGCAAGATTTGAGCTACATGAGTTGATTCACTTTAGCTATTGTGCAATGATATCCTGGGCATTGCTCCACTACCAGTTAGGCATTCATAGCCCTGACAGAGATACCTCTAGTTCTATCACAGCATTGCTCTATTGCCAGCCAGGTCTCCATAGCCCCGGTAGAGATACTAGAATCACCCATTCATATTGAGTCTTCTTTTCTCTTTAAATAGTTCTCTTTTTTTTTGTTTTCTCATAAAATTTCAGATATTTCATTCAATCAATTCTTTTTTTTTCAATATGTTAGATGTTTAACATCTGATCTGTGTTGAAAACTACCATGGACCTCATAACAGCAATTGGGAGATTGGATTTTTCACTCTAATCTTACAACACTATCATCCTAGGACAAATATACCATTACAAGAGGAGATGATCTTAATGATGTGTGATAGATTTAGGGGAGCTAATGAAGGTCATTTACTTTGCACCTTTCTTTCAAAACCTTGCACAACTCTTATTGAAAATGGGCATAAAGCAAAAGTTTAGGACAAAATCACCCAATCAGTAAACTTGAAAATACCTAAACCATTTCTCTCCTAACGACAAAAGTATGCTCAAGATAACAACCCCCACTTTAAGATGGAAAGAAACATATAAACCCCAAAGAACAAAACCAAAATAGAAACCAAAAGAACAAAGGAAATAGAAAGACAGAAAGAAAGGACAAACGGACAAATAGCAAATTATTTACAAACAAGAAAGAAAATTACTTACACAAAGAGCAGTAGATTATTCACATAAAGAACAAAATTATTTACACATAGAAATTATTTACACATATGAATCACCCAGCAAAAGTACCAATCTCATGACTCAAAATAGTGTTTTAGAAACTGTCCATTGATAGGCAAGGGAATAGGTTCTCTAGTTAAACTACTCAGTTTGAAAGCAGTTTCTCCTAGGATCTCAACAATCTGATAAGGACCTAGCCAAAGCTTATCGAATTTTTGGTGATTGCCCTTCTTTTCACTGGCTTTCTCCCATAACAACACAAGGTCTGATATCCTAAAAGCCTTGATTTTGGCTCTTTTTTCAAACCAACATTTGACAACAGCCTGGTGCCTAAAGAATTGTTGCAAGGAAACATCTCTTTATTCTTCTAATTTCAATAAGGCAACTAACCTTACATCTATCCTATTGTCACTAGAGTAGAATTTTTACATGAACTAAAGGATAGGTATTTGCAAATGGATAGGGAACACAGGATCTTGGTCGTATACCAACTTGAATGGTGAGGTCTTTAAGGTAGCCTCGATCCTAGTTCTATCTAACCATAATGCAAATCTGAGCTGAGTATGCCAGTCTCTAGGATTGTTTTCTAACAGTTTCTTAATTACCCCTAAGAGATTCTTGTTGGTTGATTCTGCAACTCCATTGCCTTGTGGGTAATAGTTTGAAGAATATTTTAAAAAAAAATTGTGATTGTAAGCTCATGAAATGAATTCAACAGAAGAAAAGGAAGAGCCATTGGCACATACCAACGCGAAGGGTACTCCAAACTTGGTGGTGATGCATTCGATGAGGAACTTGATCACTACCTCTGTTGTGCTATTCTTGTAGGGTATAGCCTTTGTCCACCTTGTGCAGTAGTCAGTAGTAGTCAAAATAAACTTGTGTCCTACAGAAGAGTTTGGGTTAATTACCCCAATAAAATCCAGTGCCCATTGGGCAAATGGCCTCACCTCGTAGACGGGCTGCAATGGCATGGCTGAATGACATTTTTTTGATGTAGAGATCTGACATATGTGACATGTTCTTACATGTTGATGGGAATATTTGAATACACGTGACTAGTAATAACCAGATCTAAGGATCTGGTGTGCCAATGAGTCTATAGACCCATGACCTGTGCCATGTTTCCCATGAAACTTAGAGATCACATGTTTAGCCTCTTGCTGATCAAGGCATCATAGGTACACTCCTTCAAAATTATTTCTTTATAGCAACCCTCCTTTGAGCATGTAATGAGAACTCTTCATTCTTAGTGCTCTCCTTTGAGTTGCATTCATTCCCTTTGGACACCGATTATTGAGCATAAAGCAAATGGTATCAGCATACCAAGGGTCGTTAGAGAGACTGGGTCATGTATTGCTGATAGATGATGTTGTCACCAGCATTCGCCATGGACTGAGACAAGCCTGTACCCCTTACTAGTTTCATAGGGTGTATCTCCAGATCAAATTCTTGCAAGATGGCCATCCATTTCCCTCTTCTTTCTCCTAGCTCACTCTGCATAAGTAAAGACTTCACAGCAACATCAGGAACTACAACAATGATTTGGCTTCAGAGAATGTAATGTCAGAACTTCTTGATAACCCTGACCAGTGCAAAAGTTTTCTTCTCAAGAGGCGGGTACTTAACTTCAGCATTTTTGAATGGAGAGCTCATGGCTAACTCGATCTCTCCTCTGCCTCCCTCTCTCATGAGCTGATACAACTATGTAGGAACAAGTCTGTAAGCAAAGGAATAGATATAAAATGATCCTCAAGTAGTCGTATGAAGTTAGGAAGGGCGCTTCCTGGAAAACTAATTTTTCCTCCTCACCCACCTTATCTTGGTGTCTTTCTTCATCATTTCAATCAGTGGTTTTACAATTTCTGCAAAGCCTGTGATAAACTTTCTCACAAAGTTGATCTTTCCAAAGAAAGACCTCATTTCCTTCTTGCTTCCTAGCCTAGTGATCTTCATAATGGACTCAACCTCATCTCCATCATTTGATATTCCTTCCTTTCTGCAATTAATGGTCCCAAAAGCTTCCTTAAACTCTAAACAATACATTTTAGACTATGAGACTGCTACACTGATGGTTAATTTTGAAGAACTCTGCCAAGATGATGTATTCAACACTTTTAGGAATACTATTTATTAACTGCATGCAAACAATAATGCATTTTACCAATGCAGATCCTTGATCGCTATGTCGATGCATGCACGGAAAGCTGCCCCTGTAACATTTTATTGTGACTCCTAATGACATCCTTCTATATGCAACATTCTACCTCAGTAGCATGGGTTGTTCTCATCCCTGCCTTATGGAAGCAATCCATTACTCCATTATATGTAGAGGAATCATCTAGAATTATTATCATCCAAGATCCATTGATGGTCTCAAGTGCGATCATCTTAGAGAAGGAAGCGGGTAGTTATCCTTTCATGGTTCAATTTTTTTATTGACAAATAGCCTATTCCTCTCTGTCTTTCACAATTGGGGATCACAAGAATAAACGGCGTTGATGGCATACAGTGGAATACGTATCCACAGAAAGCACTTTGAACCTTTTGAAGATCAATGGCTCTAACTGGGTGCGCATTGATAGGGCGCTATATTTTTGTTGGAATGGTTTTGCCTCGGGCTTTAGCTTAGATGGAAGCATGAATCAATATGAAAGGCCACCAAAATGTCTTAGGTATTCATAACCCTGTGCTAGCAAAATACATCCTTTCTTTGTAAGCCTTCATATCTTTTTTGATTGCTTCCTGCAAGCAGCCTTCCTATGTAGACATTCCCTTTGAGTTTCGAATCCGTGCCTAGGGTTAATAATTCTACATTCCACCTTCCTTATCTTCGCTGTAAATTGATATCTAACTTCTAGCCCTTGGGTCCTAATTAAAATTCTATCTAATGCCACTCATTCCCTTTAAAACATATTACCTTTTAGATTGAGGACTCCTTCTGTATCACATTCTTTAGGGTTCCAATCCCCTTGATCTCTGTTGGACTCATCAATAATTTTTCCCTCAAAAACATCTGAGCTTGCTAAGAAAGTAAGAATATGTCGGTCATCATCAAAGACTTGAAAGTTTGTGATATTATCAGGAACTGCAGGGGTGGAAATTAATTCCACTAAGAATTTCTTGAACTTGGAGCCTTGCATAGGTTCCAGGGTGCTTGCAGCAACAACCAATGAGTCAACTATCTGATTTTCTTCTCTAGGGATTAAACTAATCCCAAAGGCATCAAAGTCTTCAATCAGGTTCCATACCCAATTTCTATGCTACCTCTATTGTGATACGGCACACGGCATACTTGTTTGATAAACTATTTTTGAATCCCTTTGACCACCAACTAGACTTACAAACACGCCCCCGAAAGCTAGGAGCCCATATCTCCGCTACGCTTGTTTGTGCATCCAAATTCAAGTAAACTCAGAAGTAGCAAAGAAGGTTTTCTCCTTTCAGTCAAGGCTGGTCTTCAATCCCCAATCTGCAGCCCTCGCTTTGGATTAATCCATCAAACATGAGGGTCCATAGCTGATTCTGGCATTGGGAGCTTGAACCCTTTGAGTCAAGTGGTGGGCACTTGTGGCAGGACTACAAGTGCGGGACTACTCTTGATCTTTTGCACCTAGAGTAGGGAATGCATCGCTCAACCCACTCCTCGTGCACCTTCCACCCTTCAGCCTATATCATACAATCCCATAACATCCCTAGTGATAGTCATTTCGTTCCTTGGTTAACCCCTTTGAGCTCTGGCCTGGATTCGTAGGCGCAGAGGTGTCGTGTTCGCAAACCCTGAGGGCTGCTCTTCACCAATACATGCTGATTTGGACATATATATAATCCAAGTCGGGTTTGATCCAAACTCCTTTGGATGCATCCCAGGACCCTCTATTAACATTGCCTTTGGATCCAAAATGAAGTGATCCCAGAATGTCTCTCTAGGGTGACTTGAGCTAGCTTCTCTACCTTGAGAAACATGATTTAAAATGCTAATGCAGGGTTTGCAAGTCAATTTAGAATTATTTTGGTAATTTACCTTGCACCAATTAGGGAGTAGAAGACTTTGCAAGTCGGTATCTTCTCCCAAGACTAGTTGATTCTATTGTAGCTTGTTGACCAATGCCTGTTGGTTTTCATTGATCACAGAATTAGGGAACTTTGGTATTGGTAGTTCTTTAGGATCAAGAACAAAAAAGGTTAAAATTTCATATCTTTTGTAAACCCCTATCCCAGTTTCAAAATAGGCTACCTCATTGGGGCAATCATATTCTGTGATGATATGCTTGAGGTGAGGTTCAATTTCAATCCTAATCTAAGTAGGAATCCCTCTCCATGGTAGCCACATATGTGAAAAGTCAAGGGAAAGACATCCCCCTAGACTTTTCATCAAATCTCTACTCAGCAGCATACCATAGGTCTCAAGAATGTCTGTGACTTGAATGTCTATATTGGTTTGAACCCTAGAGTCTAATCCCACTTGCACATGTATGTTTCTTAATTCCCCCACCACATTAACCTCTATTTTGTCAAATTAAATGACCTTCTTAATTGTCTGAATGGGTTTAATCCCAACTTCTTACATATGGAAAATGGCATAACATTTCCCGAAGCCCCTAAATCCAATAGACAATTATGTAGGTTCTTCCCACAAATTCTTAAACTCAAAATAAAGGGTGGAGTATCTACCTTGTTTCTGTACAAGGCTGCATTCACGTCCCCAGCAGGTGCCACCTTGTTCTTTCCTTTTGATTTATTAGCTTGCTCCAAAGCTTTTAGCACTATCTCCCATTGGCTAGGGCACCACTTTAGGATGTCAAAATATGACAAAAAAGTTTTATGTTTCTGCAACTCAGAAATAGTATCAAATTTTGTATCATAACTTGCATTACTTTTGAAAACACCAAAGGGATTACCCTTTTTATGGAAGTCAGGCAGGCCTTTTGGTGGAGGAGGGTTATTATCATCACTTTGATTTGGAGGTACCATGTGATTAGGTGGCACTAATGAGGTGAATGGACCCTTATTCTGATTTCTCAGGAAATGTCCTCCTTTTGTCTAAAAGGCTTGGGCATCATATGACTCTTTCTATGGTTCATTCTCCTCTTGCCTTGGGAATGAAGGTTCTTCCTTAAAGAGGTCATAAGTCATTGTTATATCTACTGAGCCACCTTTTTTGTGAGGATTCCCTTGGAACGTTTGGGCATATACCTGTACCATCTTGACAACTTTCTCCATTTCAGTGCAGTTCACCTCAGAATGGGTTGCAGTATCATGCAGCATGCACCAATTAGTCATAAAGTTGAGGCAGCCACATTTGCAGTATGTGATCTCTCCTCATTTGCCTAATAGTTGTGGGAAACTCCACCATTATTGGGCCCCATATTCCATTGTTTGTTGTTATTTGGCCTTTGGTTATATCCCCTATTCTAATTTTGATACCCTTGCTTAGAGGATTTTTTCCCTTGATAACCCTTTTGGTGGTAATTGTTGTTATTTTGATAAGTACCCTAATTGTTGTTGTTTTGATTAGGGTAGTTACCTTGGTTTTGGGAAGGGTTCAATTGAAGCTGAGCCATGTCATTTGTAACTTGAGACGGTTTTTTCTTCAAGGTTTCTACCTCATTCGTAAGTTGGGCTATCTTTTCAATTTCTATACTCTTAGCAACAAGTGGCTGACCACCATGATTTGGTGTTCCAATTTGGTTATGATGACCATGGGAACTTTGAGGAACTTGTGATTGTTGAAAGAGATTAGGAGTTCTAGTAGCAAAGAATAGAATAGGTGGTTGAGTTTTCAATTCAAACATAGGTCCATAATGGGAAGGGGACATTCCTAGGATAGTATTGAATAGAGGGGTTGGGCTAGGCATCTGATAGCCTATTGAATGGAAACCTCCTCCCAGGCTTCCTTGTTGAGAACTAATTTGTTGCTGCAGCTTGATAGCTAGATGATAAAATTTGGATAGAGTATCAATATCAGCTGATTGATAAGTCCTTTGTAGGAAAAAGCCAAGAAAGGGGTCTGTAACTCTAAAATAAGCTTGAATGATACTCTTCTCAGTGACTAAATAGGGGTCTTGCAATCTCCTATACATTCATTGGAATCTCGTATTGAACAAGGGCAAGGATTCACAGGGCTCCTTCCTAATAGTAGAAAATTGGTGGTATAAAAGAGCTAGATCCACATAAACCTTGAACTGATTGATAAAGGCATTTTTCAAATGTGTCTAGGTCAGAATGGAACCTTGAGGAAGATTAAGGTACCAATTGTATGCCATATCCCCTAAGGATTAGGGGAACAACATACAAACTATATCATGGTGAGCTATTTGAGATCTGGTATAAGCATCCTTGAAAGCTTGTATGTGCTCTTTAGCACTTCTTGATTCACCATGAATGTACTTGGGGCAGAATTTCTCAGGGTTGTTGGGCATATCATGAAAACCTCCGGGAATAGTCCCCAATGGAGAGGGATTATTCTGAAAGAACACCATTGGTGGGGGTGGTGGTGGTTGAGCCAGCTGTTGTATGGGTTGAACTAGCTATGATGACAATTGAGATGGATGTGATGGTGGATTGATAGGTATCCACTAGGGTTTTGGTGAAAATCCTGGTGGAGTGAGTGGAGCTGATAAGGGTGGTATGATAGTTTCCCCAGTCTTGTGACTCTTGTGTCTTGTTGGGGTCTTGAGTTCTATGAAATGTGATGGATTTTCAGCAGGTCAAAGAACTCTGTGGGGCCTTTTTGGGCAGGAAAACCTAGTTTTATCTAGTTTTCCCTTGTAGGCCCTCCTTCTAGCATCGGCTTTTGTTGATGGTCCTGGTGGCAGAACAACATGCAAACAAAATATTGATATCATGTTTCTCCTGAAAGAGAAAAACAACACATGGATATCTTAGCTCCCAAGGTTTTTGTAGTTCGTTCTCAACTGTGATGATGTCTCTCAGTGGTTAATGTAACAGTAATGTTCAAGGGGCCTACTAGTGTTGAGCTTCTGGATTGTTTTGAGATCAAACATAAACTTAAACCTACTCTACCTAGGGTTTTTAAAGAAACATAAAAAGATGGGTTAGAGCTTTGGGATAGGAAAGAATGATAATTCACCTATCTTAACCAGACCTTTTATCCTTCAAGGAATTGTAAACTAAAAATGAAGAACAAAATTAACTTGTGATTAACACACAGTTGCATTCATTCACAATGTTGATTTCTACAACAGAGTACTAGCTACCATTTTAAATAAAACACCAAAAAAACATTCCATTCCTTGAAGGATTCACAAATCAAATGATTAACTTAAGACAAACACCATTCTGAAACACAATCTGAAGTAGATTAAGATATGGTTGCTTCTACTATTAATGAAACAGATAAGCAACACTTACAAAGCTAGCACAATCACCAGTGTACAAAATATCTGACTCCAAATTTTTTCCATTTATATTAAGAGAACTTGAAAGATACATTATAGGATTCTACTGAATCTAACTCCTAACTAAAAAGAAAAAAAGAAGCTCCTATTACAAAGAATCAGGATGCAATTCTGTCTCCTCTATCTTTCCTCTACTTCTCTATGTAGTATAAAAAAACTTCTTCTCTCTTCTACTTTTTTTTTCTTTTACTCTACCAGTTCCCCCCTCTTTACAAAGAGGCAAGATTTCCATATATACAAACTACACCAAAAGAATTCGTTGTCCCTTGTCTTAGTGTTTATAAAATATCTCACTTGGTCACAAGAGGGTTGGGCTTTAGATCTTTTGAAAAGAGTTGGTTTTGCATTGAATGCATACCCCTGTTGTCGATGTCGGTGGCGGATTGACCTTAGGAGAAGCCTTCAGATCTTTTGTGGCTACAACATTTACTCTTGGTATCGGTGTCTATCTTTCAACTCCTTCAAAGGGCTTCCTTGAATGCTCTAAAGCATTTTTCCATTAATATTGATCCACCTCCTTTCTAGTAGTCATTACAGCTATCCCTGTGAGTCATGGTTGCTTCTTTCCTTCAGCCTCCTTTATCTTCAGGACTTTTCTAGACATTGACCATCTTCTAGAAGCATCATCAGGCCTCCTTTTAGGTCTGAACATCATCACTTGAGCTGATCCATCACCATTTGATCTCAGAAGGAGTCCATGTTGTTTGCATCCTATTGTTCTTCTTCAAGGTGGTAGTCAATCAATCAATGGCTCATTTTAGTTCCTTTTGATTGGGTGAACAAATGCCATGCCAGATTTCTGGGAAGTCAAAAGTGGCTCGAATGGAATCACATGTCAGTGAGACACTTATCGTGTCTCGCCAATGCAATCATACCCTATTGCCACTATCAACAAAGCACATGACAGTTGGCAGGATGCTACAACGAGTGACCAAAGTCCTATCGATATCGTGGCGAGCTCCTGTTGGTTATACCGATATTCCCTTCTATTGGTAAATCCACCACTATCAGTAGGAGATAAGATGGTCATCAAGACCTTATGTTGAACCCCTCTTCTCTCAAGCAAGCACATTCCATCTTGGGGAAACTTCTTGGTTTCGGGGAGACCTTACCCTGAACTCATGCTTTGTCATCGAGACATCTCTAGGTCGGTGAGACCTTTGACCGAATTCATTCATTCTCCCTAGGCTCATTATATTTTGGTGAGACTCCCTTTGGTCACTGAGACGCTATGCCGACATCATCCAACTCTTGCCAAGCCTTAGATCTTTGGGCGAGCTGATCGGACCCCAGTGAGATTCCATCCTGTCGGCAAGAGTCTACTATCAGGGAGACCTTTTGTCGAGAGTAAATCACTCTCCCTGATGTGATTCTATTTTGGCAAGAGTCCACCTTGTCGGTGAGACATCTTGTCGGTGCTACCATCCTTTTCTGAAAACTTTACCAGTCAGGGAGATGTCTCCATGAAGCAATCCTCTATCATCAGAATCTTCATTTCATGTCGGCGAGACCTTCTTTCATTAAGACTAGTGACCATCAGCTTGAGTTTCACCGAAGACACCCTGTTTTGCTGATGTCACTCCTGACTACATCTCTATTTTGCTAAGACTCTGATCGATTGGCGAGAGCTTATGCTGATATTACCTCATGTTGGCATGACTTCCTTCTTTCGCCGAGACATTAAACCAAAGTCTCCTCTTTCGCTAGGAGCTCATTTAAACAACTGTTGGGGAGACTTCTTGGTCAGTGGGAGATCATAGCCAGCGGGACCTTGTTTCTGCGATGACATCCTTTTTGATAGGACTTCCTCCATGTTGGCAAGATGTTATGTTGAGCTCCTTAGTCCTTCAAGGACCTCCTTCTGAGCTCAAATTTCTTTCTGTGAGACATTTCAGAGTCACTCAAACACCATGCCGAATGCATCCATTCTCCCCAAAGGCATATCCTATCGGTGAGACATAAAGATCTCACGAAGACATTATAGCAATGGAATCCCCTTCTACAGATGGCTTCATTTCATGTCAATGAGACAATCCCACATCGGGGAGACCTTTTCTGAGCCCCTCATGTCATATCAAAGATTGACCCTTTAATAAGACTTTTTTCGTTTCAGCCAGACCTCATGCCGAAGGAAAAATTATCGCCAGGCTCAAACCTTTGGTGGGACCTTCTTCCATCTGGGAGACATTTCCATAGACACCTTATGTTTTGCTGAGGAATCTTCATAAGTTCACTTTTGTAG
Source organism: Sequoia sempervirens (assembly GCA_007258455.2). Taxonomy (NCBI): domain Eukaryota; kingdom Viridiplantae; phylum Streptophyta; class Pinopsida; order Cupressales; family Cupressaceae; genus Sequoia; species Sequoia sempervirens. Next base: position 362,377,636 of record VDFB02270651.1, read on the forward strand.
CCATGACAATCTCATTCTCTCCCCGATGAAGCAATACATCCGAATGGCATTATGGGTCGGTAAGACTGCAGGACCTCATACCAAAAGACCTCCTCTTGTGCCTTGTCAGTGAGACCCAATTCACTTGCCAAGACATCTCCCCGCCTCAAGAAGTTTCTCGCCTAGAGGTATACCCTCATCGATGATTGGCAAGACACAAGGCACTCAACAAGACCACACATGAAAGGAACAACTCTCGTCGAAGTGTCTGCCCCTTACATGCTAGTTGGTGAGACATAAAGAAGTCATCGAGACTTCCCCCAAAGAAAAATCTCTGGCCGATATGTGCATCCCTCTGTCGCCGATCGGTGAGACACAAATATCTTGCCAAGACCTTTCTCTGAAGGAGACTTTCATGCCAATGGGAAACTCCTATTCATTGGGATGATGATTGATGTCTTGCCAAGTGGTATCTGCATGTGAATTCTGATCGCTGTGACATCCCTGAGGTCTTTTCGATAGACAAATTAGACACCTATTAGCAAAATGCACTGGTAGTTGGCAAGACATCTACAAGGTCTTGCTGAATTTCTTCTTAGAGGAAAATTATGACCAACTGGACTAAGGAATGTACTACAACTAAGCTCCTTTGGAAAAGATCATCATGTGTATGATTTGATCTTGCAAAACAGAGTCCTCATCAGTCCTCAGAAGCACATAAAATATATTATAATAAACTATTCTATTGCTTATGATTATTTCATTGAATTATTAGCAAGAAGAAAGCTAACTCAAGCTGAAACAGAACCAAAATTTAATAGAACTAGTAGACAACTCAGGAAGAAAATAGAACCCCAAGAGAAAAAGCAAATAAAAGAGGCAAAGAAACCAAAAAAAAGGGGGACCCATTTTGTTCCAGAATTAAATGTGGTGGTTATGCAAGGCATAACACAACCATTAGCTTCAATTATTTTATTTTATGAGAGCTCCAATGCTGGCAAGAGCTCAATATTTTTTGTTTCCTTTTGTATTTTCATTTAGAACACAATACTCTAAGTGGGTATCACCATTTGTGAAAGAAAAATCACTCTCAGGGCAAATCCATGAGAGTTTAGCTGGGTTCATTTGGCAGCCATGTATGAGCTCGAATTAAAATTATCTCTAAATTTGAAGTTTCTCAATCATAAACCCATGTGGGTTTCCTCTTAGAAGCTCGAACTAGGCACCATTGCAATTGTTTCCATTTTGAAACCCTATCTCATTTGATATTGGCTCACTATTTTGAAAGGCAACAATGATTTCATTTTTCAAGTTCAAATTCATACTGGTATAGCTCTACTTGCTTGCTCTCACAATGTAAATTTTACTTAACTTAGAAGTTTTCTTAGTGGAACAAGCTATCTTCTTTGTATTGTTGCTTGAAAGACATGTTCCAATGGAATTTGTCATCTTTTCTTTTCATTGCATGAGCTGTGAGTAATCACTTGTTGTCTATTCTTCTTGAAGTACATAAACACAATGAAGATCAAATTTAATTTGATACTTATCAGTTACTTATCAACAAACATTCTTTCTCTTCCATGCTATTTTTATTCATTGTTTAGCATGATTTGTAATGAAATTTGTACACACTTCCACACAAAAAACTCTATTTATTTTTAAATGCACTGTAAATTGATGCCTCTATTTTAGTTACTTACTTTGCAAGGTTGCACTTAGCCAACATAATACACATGTATATTACTTGCTGCTTGTTGTCATCCATTCTATAAACTTGAATGCTTTCTGAAAATGCACTTCAAATTTCACTTCCATCATAGTTTCTTGTGGCAATGCAATGAGATAGTTTTACATATCTATGGCATCAATTATTTTTAAATCAGCCTTGAGTTTCTTTGTATTCCATTGACATCAATGATGTTGTTTCACATTTAGTTCAAGCACTTAGAGTATTGTATTTTCAATTCAATAGTGCTTCTTTCCCTTCATCTTTTACATTCAAGCTTTATTTGCAACCACTTATAATTATGTTCCTTAATGGAGAAAATCCTTCTTCTGTACTCTTCATGCATTTTTATCTCTTAGACAAAAAATGTTAATGAACCTATTTCTTTGCATGGAATATTTTAAAATACAAATACCTGATGGGTATGTGTAGGATCATCATGGAAAAAACATGCCCTTAAGTGGTGAAAAATTCAGAAAAATGAGAGTTAGGAAACTTCACATAAAATTTTGAATAAGTTGTCTATATTATTTCAAAAATATGTAAGAATAGAATCCATAGAAAATTGAATGTAGTTTCTAAATTACTACATTTATTTATTTATTTTAAATCTATTTGGTGAAAATTTTAAATTTTAATGCAATATAACTTAAATTTGAGGGAAAAATAAGAAGTAGGTATCCTGTCTGACCACCCTAAGTGCAATAAAATGGTATTTTTTTTTTATAATATTCTAGATATAAGTAGAGGACTCATGTCTCGATGTGATGCATATTATTTTGTAATTCTTTTCAAAGTAAATAATTAATTATGATTTTTTTACTACAAATTTTAAAAAATATTAAAAACTCATATGTTTGACCACCTTAACTTGGTCAAAACTCCTTGAAATTCATGTTTTTTACTCCTATAGTATGAAAAGCACAAAATGTGACACATGTTTTGGATTTAAAAAATGTGATACCATTTGAAGGCTTTAGATGTTTTTCAATCAACCTATTAATCAAAACTTTAGTCATAATATAATAGAAAATGAATAATAATTATTTATTAAATTCAAAATAAAGAATAATTTATATTGGTGGAAAGTTGAGAATCTCCTTTAAAAACTCTTTTTGTTTCATCAATTTTGGGTAAAAAATCTGTTAGCCACATACCCTACACATACCCATCATATCACCACTTTTTGGCCCATCATGATCTTACACATACCCTGATGATGACACATTAAAGCTTCTCAAATTTCTTTAGTTGGTTTTGTTGATTTGTAAACAAGGTGTTATGTATGCCTGTTAACTATCACCTTCCATTATGATACACTCCTTATGATGATATACTTGAGGAATTGATCTATTATGATCTTCAACTCAGTACACTTTCAAGCTTGATTGTCCTAAGTGGTCAGTTGCTTGATTTTTTATGACATTTTTTATGCACTCCTTCAAATGCATATCTCTTTTGAGAAATACAAAAAAATTTCCTTTCTCAACCCCTCTATAGAATGTTAAGGGGAAACATTCCAAGCTCAACTCTTGTGGGAGCCTGTTTTACACCACATGCTTTAAAATCTTCAAAACAGATTAGCAACATGGCTTTTCATATACCTGCACAAGAAACAAATAGTGTTAGATTTAAACAATAAATTTAAAGTTTCTTATGATGTTTCCTCCTTGGTATTCTCTTGCACTCCTCTTGTCTTTACTCAATTGATTCAATGCATCATAAGCAGTATTCTACATTATTGGTGAGATATCATGTAGGAGGATTCATAACTTGAGTTGTAACAAACATTACAATCATTTGTAGGTTCACTTGAAGAACAAGAGAAAAGAGGAATGCACAAAACTAAAGGAAACTCAAAGAATCATTAGCGAAATGATGCTATGTTCCCTCTTAAGTGATCCTTTTATTTTTTTATCTTCAATAGCGTAGTGTACTCCTTATGATTCATTGTTTCAGCTACTCTCACAGCTTCTGTGGGACACTCAATTCTCTCTTCATCCCAATGAGTACAAATTTTTTTTTGCAATTATTGTTTAATTCTATATTTCTTTTTGCAACAAATGTATGAAATGTTGTGTAATGAATAACTGAATATAGAATGAAAGCACTTTCTCTTACATTTCATGAAATATTTAATGTTGCAAATGATGAATGGAAAACTGAAACACATTGCGCTTTTTTAAAGCTTCAAAACTAAAATATATGCAATGGTTAAAGCAACTACAAAAATAATTGAATATTTTCACCTTAAAATGAACTTGAATTAACTAGCCCTATCAATTTGAGCTATGGTGAAAAATTAATAAGTCCTATAGGGACATCTTTGTAGGAGTATTCTTAAGTTGTTCAACAAAGATCATACTCTTTTCCACTATTTGAAGGAAAACGAGGAGGACCGAGTAAGATAGAATTAGGCAAGGGGAGGTATGTTGAAGATGTTATTCTTGGTTGTGGATTGTTTCTAGTGTTATATGTATGAGCAATGGTACTATGACTCAGTTGTTGCGACACATTATTCATAGGTGGGTAAAGGATAAGTTCGGGTCTATTTTGAGTTTGAGATTTGTGTGAAGGTGGGTTAAGTGTGAGAGGATTTTTAGGATGTCCCATGGGGTATGTAGGAGGTCAATTAATCAAGGGGGATCTAATGGACACTTGCGCATTCATAACCTCATTGGTCTTGGTTTGATGTATTTCTAATAAAGGGAAATCTAGAATCACCTTTTCACCATCACCTAAGGAAGCCACATTACTATTTTTGTCATGTTCTTGAACCACAATAGTCTCCCCAGGAGGAGAGTTTTTAGGATAACTACAAACCAAAATTTCTTGAAATTCAAGGATTGGTTCTTCCAAAAATGAATTCATTGCAAGCAAGGGAATGATAAATGGTTGGATTTTCTTTTTTGTCAATGATGGTGTTTTCTTGTTCAATAATGTTTTCTCTAGGGTAAGAGAGGAAATAAATATTCCCATGAATTTCATCAATTAGATCTTCTATTATAAAATTATCCTCATCATAATTAGGAGAGATACTTGGAGAAGAACAAATTTGATTTTCATGATTATCCAAATTTTCACTCCTTTGTCCTGTACTATCTTCTAAGTAGGATAGCTAGGGGAAGAATCATAAAGAGGGTTGTTATAGACCCTAAATGTTTGATCATTCAACACCAACATATCTTCCTCACATTCAATTTCTTCCTTCAAAACATTATCACAAGAGTGGAAGGTGTTGAGAGGTGAATGTAGACTAGTTGAGGTTTCAATGGTCTCTTGCTATGTTGTGTGATTGTCATGATTACCTATGGTTGTTTCTTCTTGTTCATCAATGTCTTTTCCACTAAGAGGGGATAGAAACAACTAGGAATATCAAAATTCTCATTGATTGGTTCTTCTAACACTAGAATATATTCTTCACAAATAGGAGAGATATTAGGAGAAGTACAAATATGATCATTAGGATTGTCCAAGGTTGTATTCTCTTTCACTAAAACAATCTCATAGGGACAAGGTATGAAATTTTTATTGGCATACCTAGAAATGTATGACATTAACATTGTTTGAACTAGAATGAAAATCACTTCTAACAATCTCATGCAATGCTTCAATAATGTAAACAATGTATATCCAAAGATGAAAAAATAAATTAGTCAATGTATGCAAGACTTTAAGAATGAAAACAATGTGTATCCAAGAATGAAAAACACTTTTATTAAACTTATGCAAATATTTATGAATGTAAACATTGTATATGAAAAAGGGAAAATTGCTTTTATCAATATGATGCCAAAGTTTTAGAAATTTCAGCATTTTCAGATCTAATGATGCTTTCTACTGAAATGTCTTAAAAAATGACTACTCTAAATTGATGCTTTTGACCTAGATGCATATAAAAAATGTTACTTACACTTTCCAGACTTATAGTATATGGTACCAGGAGGCTTAGGAAGCATAAAAATGAGTTTTTTTATTGTTGTTAGAGGTAGTTTAAAATTTGGACTGGGACTAATTCGCCCAAGGTGGCGAATGAACCCCAGTAGGGTTTTTTTTCAAAAAATTTATAAATTTTAAGCGATTTTTATGCTTTTTAGTTTGTATGATCTGCAACTTAAATGAAAATGAAAATTTTATGTGTTTTTCAATGATTTGAGATGTAAAAATGCAACCTATATGCACTTTCACTAATGCAAAATTTAGAAGCCCTAGATGCCAATTAACTAATGCAAGCTACATATAAAATGATGATGGACTACAAATCAGTAAAGAAGGTATTATAAATGTAGGCTCACCAAAATGTAACCAATAAAAATGGGTTAGGAGTGATATCGTGTGGTTTAGAACATAGAGCACACCCACTTTCAAGCTTTTTCATTCAAGGATAACCCTAGAGATCTCAATGCAAAAGAGAGAGATATTGCAATAGGGCTATCCTAGGGGATAAACGAAAACTAATGAGGGGTTCACCACCAAGTAAGAACTTGGAAAAAAAATGAAATACTTAACCCTAATTTGATGCAATGACCTACAAAATGGCCTAGAAAAGTATGTAAAAAATATAGAAAGTTACAAAACAAAATGTGTGTACCTAAAAACTTGTAGAGACTTGAATGGAGGCTAGAAATTCTACAAATCCTAATTTTTTTTTCCTACTGGGACTCATTCACCAATCTGGGTCAATCAGTCCTAGATCAAGGTTTTTGCATAGGAACATGTTTTTGGAAAATGGGTATCCAAATCTACAAAAATATTTGAAAAACACCTACAGTGGGACTCATTCACCACTTGTGGAAAATAAATCCCATTTCACTTTTTTGAGGATTCAAAGTTTGAATTTGTTTTTCTCAAACTATTCAATATACTTCTCTATGTTTTTGGATCCAAATCACTAATTTCGGGGTTGTATATGGCCTTTTAGTGAAAATTATGACCTTGCAAATGGGGATACAAATTCAACAAGCTTGTAGCCTAATCTTCAATGATCTTCAAGTATTCAAAGCACTTAAATCTACAATCACACATGTAAAGAGGAGAACTTGTTGATTGTTAATGAATAGGGGTTTCCTTGGTCAAACCCCTTTTAGGTAATTAAACCAAATGATGAAACAATGAAACAAGGACATGAAACATGAAACATAGGATATGAAACATTAAAAATGATACCTTGAATGATGTCTTGTAAATCTGTAACTCAACATGAAATGACTATGAAGGATGTAGATCTTAATCTTAACAATAGGTGTAGAATAATGCTTGATCTTGGATCATCAATGCTACATCACAAAACTAGCTCAATAACATGAGATGATTGATATACTTGACATGATTATGGATCTTGAATTGTTGCAACAATTTATGAAGAATTCTACTCTTGAATGCCTTAGAAATGATCTTGAATGCTATCTTGATGATCTTCTAAAGACTTGGAATGCTTAACTCTTGAGTGCTTGACTTGATAACATGAATGCTTGATGAAATAATAATTTGAAAGATTGTTTATATAGGTAATCCACTCAAATGATCATTTATTTGATCCCTAAGGCTTACATGGAATAAATTTGAACTTAAAACAAAATTTTCTCTCTTAAAACCTCAAAAATAGGTCAAATAGGACTCACTCACCCAAGGTGGTGAATGCGTCCCACCTGGATGGTACTTATTCACCCAAAGTGGCAAATGGGTCCCACATAGCTTAATTTTCTTGCTAAAATGTTGAGTGTGTAAATTAAGCATAATTTTTGATCTTGTAAGGTTTTTTATTGAAATATGCCTTGGGATGCATAATATGAGGACATAGAGGCCTATTAATGATGATATTTTTGGAATTTTCATTGCACCAAAAGATCGACCTGTCAACTCCCGATACAAGCTTCGGTTAACAACCATAGGAGGTGGTTAGACCATCTCACAAACATAAGCACTAGTGCTGCAAGGAAGACTAAGGGTCACACCTTGCAAAAATTCCCCCTCTAGCACAAGTGTGGGGTTTGAACCTATGACCAGCTCTGATACCAATTGTTGGACTTGTCGTTGCACCAAAATATCAAGCTTTCAATGCACGATACAAGCTTTGGTTAAGAACCAAAGGAGATAGTTAGACCATGTCACAAACCTAAATGCTAGTGTTGAAAGGAAGACCAAGGGTCACACCTTGCAACATATATTAAGGTAATTAATGCAATAGGGCCCAAGGTCCAATGTAAATAAATATACTTTACAACACTAAAGTTATGAAAAATTGGGTCTATTTAGCTTAGAAGGGCCCTAATTCCCACATGACTATGTAAAACACATTACAACACTAGATTAGGTCCACTTTAGTTTACAAGCATCCTAAATTTAATGCAAAGGTGCAAATAAATACACTTTACAACATTAAATTAAGGAAGAGTTAAGTTTATTTAGCTTAGAAGGGCCCAAGACTTAGTGTTGATGTGTAAAACCCATCAGAACACTATATCAAGGTGATATCAAGTTCACTTTATCATTAATTATTCCTAAATTAAGCAAGGAAAAGGGATACCTTTTTTGTGACTACAATAATGTTACTTTTGCAACTTTAATAGGTAATGTGATGACTACAAGTGATTATTTTCCTATATTATTGAATCCATGGATAGATAAAAAATTGAGTTTAATGTCACTTCTACTTAGTTTGATCTTTTCCAAAAGGATCACACTACACACATTCAGGGCTGAACCATTATCAACAAGGGTTTGTTTTATGATGTTTTGATTGACATAGACTATTATTTTGAAATCTCTTCACGTCTCTTCTAAATTTATAAGGAATGTAACTCATCTTGATGGAAAGTGATGTCTAAGTTGGATAGAGTTATAGCTTGAATTTGGGATGTCACATCATTTTATTGCACATTAGGAATGGTAGGGACTTGTTTTAAAGTACTTTGAATCATGTTATGATAATGAGGGGAAGATTGAATGAGTTCCCATAAGGATATCTTAGTAGGATTATTCTTTAGTTGTTCAATAATATCGTACCCCTTTCTTCTTTTTAAAAGCAAACAAGGAGGACTAGGTAAGATAGGGTTATGCAATGAGAGGGAATTTGGAGTTGGTTATCTTGGTTGCATATTGTTTCTAGTGTTGTATGTATGAGAAATGTTATTGAAACTCAGTTGCTACATAACATTATCAAGTTTCTTTTTAGGTGGCTCTAAGATAAGCACAGGTATTTTTTGAATTTGGGGTCGGTGTGAGGGTGGATAAATAATCAACAAATTCTTAGGATGTCCCACAAGGTATTTAGGAGGTCCAATAATCATGGGGAATCTAACAGAAACTTTTGCATTCATAACCTCAATGGTTTTGGTTTGATGTCTTCCTAATGGTGGGGAGTCTAGTGTCATATTTTTATTATCTAAGGAAGTCACATCACTAGTACTAATGTTGTCATTTTCTTGCACCATGATATCATCCCTAGGAGGAGATTTTTTGGAACTAAAAAATAGATGTTCTTGACATGCAAAGGTTGGTTCTTCTAAAATGACTTCATTAAAAAAAGGGGAGGAATCAAGAGAAGTACAACTATGATCTTCATGCTTACCAATGATTGGACTCTTTTGTTCAAATAAATCTTTCTAAATGGTAGGAGCATTAGGGAAGGGATGAACAAGATTCTCATGACTCTCAGTAAGTGTATCTTGTAACACCAGACTATCACCTTCACATCTAGTAGGGATATTAAGAAATGAACAAGTTTGATTGTCATGGTTATCTACATCTACATCCCCATGTCCTATAATGTATTCCCAAGTAGGAGAGGTGGGATTTTGATAGCTCTCAATCATTGGATCTCTCATGATTGTCTATGATTGTATACTTTTTCACTAAAGCATTCTCACAAGTAGGGGAGGTGTTGGTAGATGAATGGAGACTAGGTAAAGTGATATTAAGGAATGTTTCAATGATCTCATCTTGTTGTTTCATAATATCTTTCCAAGGGAGAGGAGGAGAGGGAGAAACAATATTTTCATGATTCTCCATTTTTGTATCTTCTTTCACCAAGATACCTTCATCACTACTAGGAGAGGTATTGGGAGAAGAAAAACTATGGTTATCATGATTGTCTATGCTTACATACTCTTTCACTAAAACCTTCAAACAAATAGGAGAGATACTAGGGGATGAGGGGATGATGGGAAATATTTCAGAAAGCTCAATATATTTCACTAAGATATTATCATGACTAACATGCTTGCTAATGCATTTTTTCTTTGCAAACATTGAAAAGAAAGATACTAACATTTGTGAAAAGTAATCTATACGAACTCAAAATGGAAAGATACTTAAAATGCTTTACAATGACATAGAATCCAATGCAATTTACTAATTACAAAATGAAACAAACTAAAAAAGGAATGTTGTAAATGCAATTTTGAATTTTGACAATGCACTAAATGAAGCAAATTAGGCTAGATTTAATGAATTTGATGAAACAAAAAATCACAAAACTGAAACCAACAACAAATAGAAGCCTAAAATAGAGATTTTAAATCCCAAAAAATGTAGATTAGGACCTATTAGGGACTCATTCACCAGTAAAGGTGAATGGGTCCTAGATAAGGATTTTTGAAATAATTTTGCTGATTTAAGAGTGATTTTACAACTTTTTCAAATGCCAGAGAGTTTAGGTTTGACTTGATCAGGGACTCATTCACCAATAAAGGAAAATAGGAATTTTATTAGGGTTTTGAAACTATTTTTGAATAATTATCAAGCTTTCAGTAATGTCTGTCAATTCAAAGTCTGAGATAGTAAGATTTAGTTACAAATTTTCCAAAAATGCAATTTGAAAATGCAATGAAATAATGTATGCAAAGACTTAGGTTGAAATGCAATTTTTTTATTTTCAAATTCAATTTTACGAGATATAAATGATATGTACAATGAATTATTTGGTTTTGTAATTTTTAGATTTAGAGAGATGCAAAACAATGCAATTCCAAGCCCTAAATGAGATGCAAGTGTTGAATGCAAAGAGAGAAACACTAAATGAGATATTATTCAATGCAAATGAGATGCAAGATATAACCTAGGATACAATGAAAAACTTAAAAATAAAAAAATTGCAATATTCAATGGGTCAGGTTCACTAAAATGTTTAGTGGGGAAAATAGGGTTTTTGTCAAGATGAGTTAACAAGATGGTGAACCACTAACATTGCACCATAAAATATGCAATTATGTGTGTGATAAGAGGAAAATAACAATAAGAAACTAACCCTAACTATTATAGAAACTATGAGGGATTTTTTATAGCACAAGATGTTGTGTACCTTGCTACAAGAAGCCTATTTTTAGGGCACAAAGGACTCATTCGCCTTTAGTGGAAAATGTGTCCCTATTAGGTTTTCTAAAAATGAGATCTGGGTTAGTTTCCTTGATGTCTGCACTCTCAAGTACCTGATTGTTAGCTCTTGGAAACCTGTAATAAATTTTGTAGCCTTAATTCCATCTTCTTGCACTATAAAGGTCAACCTTGCAACTTGATAACTTTTACAATTTTTCTCTAAACTTCTTCTCCACTTGATCTTCAACCTATAAATATACAAATACACATTCAAGAGAAGAAAAAATTGTTGATTGTTAGTGAATAGGGGTTTTCCTTGGTCAAACCCATTTTAGGTAATTAAACCAAATGATGAAATAAGGAAATTGAAGCATGAAACATGAAATGTGCAATTGATGATAACTTGGATATTGTCTTGGAGTATAAATCTGCAATCTAACATGAAGTGGGCATGAACAATTTAGATATTTATCCTTGAATAATATGTGAAACAATGCTTGCAAGTAGATATTCAATGCTACATCAACTATCTTAGCTCAAAAACATGCATGAATTCCCCTATGCCTTAGACATGATGAAGTGATATTGAATTGTTGTAATAAAACCTTGATAAGATACCTTGAAATACCTTTGAAATGCTGTTGTAATTCTCTTGTGAACTTAAACTTGCTATAATGCATGAATGCTTGGAAGTTTTTGATGAAACTATGTGAATTAACCCCGTATTCTCAATCTAGAGATCAACCCTGAAATTCAAATAATTCAAGCCGACACCAGCTCTGGAAATGAAAGTTACTATAATCCCACCACAATTAAATTCAAAAACAAAATCCTTATTAAGGGAGGACCCATTTGCCACCTAGGTTGAATGGGTCCTAGCACAAGTTTCCAAGACCTTGCCTTTGGGGGGGAAATAACATCAAAAACCCATGTCAAATATGTAAAGAAATGGGGATCCTATAGAGGGAGGACACATTCCCCGCTAAAGGTGAATAGGACCTAGCACCATTTTCTAGGACCTAAATTTTCCAATTTATTTTTTTTACAATTTGAATATTGGGCGTTAGGATAGATCCTTCAAAAGGTGTAATAAATAATGCTTAAATTTGAATCAAAGGGGCCAATTAACTCTAATTAACCACAATTAATTAATGAGACCCTAGATAAGGGTGAAAGTGTGGTATAACACTTTACAACACCATAAATAAGGTAGAATTTAGGTACATTTTATTTGAAAAGGGGCCCATTAGGCTCAATTAAGTAAAGAAACCCTAGAAAAGTGTGAAACCATGTTACAACACTTTAACAAGGTACAATTTAAGTAGATTTAGTTAAAAGGGTTGGCCTAGATTAATGTTAATGTGTACAACACATCACAACATTAATCCAAGACACAATTAAGTCAATTATTAGGTTACTTATATCTAAATTATTCCCAAATTAAGTGAAGAAAATGGATACTTTTTTTGTCACTACATAACTTTACAAAAATTCAACCCATTTCAAATGTTTTTAATTCAACTTCCCTTGACTATTTAAATATTGTAAAGCTTGATGATTAGTAAATAAAAGAAACTCTTGGAAACAAATAGTGTCTCCATTTCTTCAAATCTTGAATTATAGCATAAAACTCCTAATCATAAATAGAATGCTTCTTCTTTGCATCATTCAAATTTTCACTAAAAGAAGAAATGGGTTTACCTTCTCGACTCAAAACAACTCCTTGTCACTAGCATCATAGTTTACTAGAAATACCTTTTTAAATATATAATTTCCAAAACAAGTTTCTTTGTAACTTTCTTCAACATATCAAAATTTTTTGCTACTCTTATAGTCCAATTAGACTCTTTTCTATCCGCTCTCATTGTTTCAATTAGAGGTGCACAAATACTATTGAAACCTTTGATAAAATTTATATAAAAAATTTCCCAACCATAAAAATATCTCACCTTCATAGCACTCCTTGGTTTAGGCCATTTAACAATTGATTTCACCTTCTCTGGATCATTCTTAAGACCCTCTACTAGAAGATAAAAAATCCCAAGTACACAATCTCTCTCTTCACAAAATATTACTTCTTCAAATTGATCAAATTCTCCTCTCTTAGCTTCTCAAAAAAAATTCTAATATGATCAAATGCTCCTCCAATGTCTTGCTAAAAACTAAAATTTCATGCAAATAAAAAATGACAAATTTACCCCAAAAATCTTTCAATACGTCATTCATGAGCTGCATGAATCTGCTTAGTGCAAATGGTTAGCCCACAAGGCATGAATAACCACTCGTACAAGCCCTCTTTGGTCTTGAAGGTTTTCTTCCATTCATCTCCTTCTCTAATCTAGATCTGGTGATAATCACTCTTTAGATCTATCTTTGTGAAGTACTCATCTCCACTCAAACAATCAATGATGTCATCCATCCTTTGGCAGGGGAATCTATACTTGATGGTGATCTTGTTGATGGCTCTAGAATCTATACATTTTCCATTCCCCATCCTTCTTTGGTGGTAGTAATGCACGTATTTCACATGGACTCAAACTCTCTCTGATCAATCCCTTTCACAACAAATCTTGCACTTGTTTTTCCAACTTTTCACTTTCTACTAGAGTGTCATACAATGAGCTACCTTATTTGGAAAATTGACTCCAGGAATCAAGTCCATTTGGTGGCTAATCTTCCTTATTGGAGGTAAGCCTTTAGGTACATTATCAAAAATAGTATCCTAAAACTCATTCAACAAATTTGAAACCACTATAGGTACATCATTAGTATCTTCTTTACCAACTCTAGGGATCAATGCAACACACATATGCTCATGTCTCATACCTTCTAGGAACTTACTTTCATAAACTAAAGAAATACTTCCATTACTGCATACCTTTTATTCTACCTCCTTTAGGGGTTTCAACTTATAATGAACACCATCCTTTGTCAAGGAATAGGTGTTGGCATGTCTATCATGCATCACTCACTGATCAAACTACCATGATCTACCTAACATGTGAAAAAAACCCATAAGGATAATATCACACAAAACCTCACCTTGATAGTTACCAATCTTAAAATTTACCAAACATTTCTCATTGACCAATGCTCTATGGTCCTTCTACAACCATGTGATCATGTATGGATTTTGATAGCTTATCCTCTCGAACTCCAACTTAGTAACCATTTCCTCTCAAACAAGATTATTAGTGCCACCTCCATTAATGATAACTTTAAAAATTTTACCTTCAGACATCCATCGAGTGCAAAATAGGTTCTTTCTTTGATCTAGCTCCACCTCATTCAACAAGATTCTTCTAAAAACAAGGGCATATCCTCTTTCAACATCTTCACAATGTGAAGAGTGAGCATCTTCATCTACATGGACAACTTGGGAATTACCTTTAGGTCTTCTATTTGTCCTACCTTGATGTTGAGGAAACTTGTAGACTCTATGTCCTCTGCATTGAAAATAGGTTCTACGAAAGTCTCCTCTTCCCATTCCTCATGTAGATCTTCCTCTTCCTCTTTCATCTCCATTATTTTGATCTCGAGTATGGTAGGTATTATCTCCCTTCTGGTTCTAACTACTATAAGATCCTTCAGTCTTCTTTTCATCTTCACTTCAGGCTCCATATGATCGTCTAGTTATCTTTGCACCATGACCTCCAACCCTTTTCTTTCCCTTGAGCCTTTTATTTAGCTTCTCTTCAACCTTTAGGAAAATAAAATATGCATCTTCAATCATGGTCATCCTTACCAAACTCAACTCCTCTTGGATGCTTGGTTTCAACCCATTAATGTAATAGGCTCTCTTGTCAGTGTTGGCCTTAGAATGGGTTGTTTTGATCAAAGACCTTGTAGAATTAATTTTTGTACTTTTTGACATATCTCCCTTCTTGCTTCAACCCTTGCATCTTCTTCAAAAAATCTACCTCATAGTCCACAATAATGAACTACCTCTTCAATTTTTCCACCATCTGATCCCATCTATTATTTTCACTTTTCCTCTTATATTTCTTTCCAACTGAACTTCTTTCCACCATGAACTAGACTGACCTTTCAACTTGGCCTTTACAAATTTGACCATCTCCAGATCTCCTATTTACTCATACTAGAATAATTTTCCATGTCATTGATTGAGTCGATCAACTCCTTTGGATTTAGGTTTCCAAAAAAATTGAAACTTTTGTCTTTGGCCTCTTTCCAATATTGGAAATGTCCCTAAGCAGTCTAACTTTTGTAGGATATATTACATCATATGCTTCTTCTTTGAATGGATATTCATTTTCAACCTCATCTTCACTTTCATCTCTTCTTCTCACATCAACCCCTCTACACAACTCCTCTTACAATGCTTAAACTTGTCCCTCAAGGGATCTAAAACCTTCTTTTGTTACCCCAACATTTGTCCCACCATGGTTTCTTCATGGAGGAATGATTTCTCATAGACCCACAACCACAACTCCTGGTGTAGACTTCCTCACATTCAGGAATAGGTCTACACACTCAAGATATCCTACTTTGATACCAATTGATAAAGGGTACTCCCCTTACAATCTAAAACTCACAATAGCAATAGAGAATTAAAAAAACAAAATGCAAGAAGGAAGAAAATAATTTCTATTATCACTAAAATAAAAATGAAATTACAACATTACAAATTATCATATTACTCTATTCTCCCTCTGTAATCCACCTTTACATCCTTTAACTTGAATGCATAGCCACCCTAGAATCTTCTAGAAAGTATAACGCCATAAGAAGAAATTCTGAAATTTTATTATATTTTGTAGTGCAACTTCGTCGGGTCATAAATTTCAATCCAACTGTTGGATTTTCAATTATAATACTTTTCAAAAAGCTCTCGATAAAGTGTTTGTATTTAAAGTAGTAGGTAGACCACTTTTATTTTCCACCATTTTTGGGCCCATTAAGAGCGACTAATTGCCTCAAATTTGACTTCAAATATTTTAACAAGCTTTCCGAAAATTAAAATGTTAATATCTCACAAATTACAAATGATATTGAAGTGATTTCTTCACCATTGGCTTCAATTCACCATTTTTGAGGTTTGTGTAAGATTTTATATCCAACCATGCATAAATACAAACTTACTAAAAATAGTAATCCTACCAAATTTATCCCTTATTCAAAAGATTTTTTTTTTGGTTGATGCAATATTTCTCTTACACCCTAGATGAGTGTGCATTAGTTTTGGTGTGATTCCCCTTAATGCATCAATTAGTTTCAACCCAATGACCTCCCTCTAACCACCCTCAAGTCATGGGTTTTAGAAAAAATATGAAGCTTGGAAATATGGTTCCAAGTTTTGAATCTCTTTTGGTTCTTTGATTTACCCTTCAACAATGTGCTAGACATAATAATAAAAAAGGAGTCTCTCAAAGCCTTTGGGAAGGAGGAACAAAGTTTGAGACACCCACACAACTCCTAGCTAGTAAAACCAAGAAAATTCTTAGCTAAGCTACCCAAGAACCTAAATAGGGAAGATTTCCATGGAAGGTAGGAGATATAATCACTCTCCTATGTAGGGAAATAGGTAAGCCAAAACCAATGGCATATCATAAATGGATGTATGAATGCATTTATGTCATTTTTAAAGACAAATAGTACTTTTCCCCAACCTAGATGGTGAGTGATAATCTTCATACATAATTTCTCAGTGATCATGTGGTACAAATAATTTATATATGACTTCTTATATTATGTACCCATTTGCAAGGTATAATACTTTCCTTAGACTAACAACATATGATGTGTTATAGGAGATTTAGGGAAAAAAGAGAGTATGGGAGAACTATATTTAGTTGAGACTCAAAGAGCTTTAGACACACTTCAAAAGAGTAAATTATTCCTTTATTTACACAATCATCAATAAATTGATAAGGGATGATTCAATCAAATTTTTTGACAAACCTAAATAATTGATATTTAAATGGGGGCATTGGGATCTTCCAATTACCCAAACCTACACACATTAGAATCACTATTTTTTTTTAGAGTTCCTAGTTGGATTCCAAGATTGCACAATAATAAGGTTACTTTTCTTGAGTTTACCAAAAAAACCATTGAAATTCACAAGAATTCCATAAAAATACATAAGCCTAGTGTTCAATTACCTTTTGTTCTAGGGTTATATCCATGCCAAAATATAGTTTGTGCCTAGGTATTTGAGGAACTTCCTTTATAAAGCATAAATTTTCACAAAAGAAAGATCAACTATGACCTATAAGGGAAGGTGGAGAAAGTATCTAGACCCAAATACAAAGATCAAGCTATAATAGAAGACCTCTTCATTGATTTTCATAATGAATTTGAGGTGAGAAAGAAAATATTATCTAGGTTCACTAAAAAAAATAGATATATGAATATAGAAGAAGATATAAATTGAAAGGTATGTTAGATAATGGCATGTTTGACCCATCATATTATTTTCAAAATTTTGATAGCATGCCTCTACCTTTGGTTATTTTGTCTATTGTCAAATTTAATGATATTAATAAAATTAGTGCAAATGTGCTCATTTTTACTAAATTGGATTTAATTTTCAAAAAAAAAACTAAAGAAAGAAAAAATATAGAAAAATAAGGAAAAAGACCTAGAGCTCCCCTAGTATATAAAATTTAAAAAAATAAGAGAATAAAATTAAAAAATAATGGAGGAGTTAGGCAAGACTATAAAGAAGGAAAGGATTATGAAAGTAGTAGATGTAGGAGTGATCAATGGATTTGGAGCTAAACCATTGAGGAATTCCCCTACTAGGTCAACCTAATTTAGTTCTTCCTAAATCATCATTATACGTAGATCAACTAGGAAAGGAACAATTTAATATCTCCTCATCACCTACATATACCCCCTCAGCTCCTTCTCTAGATGCATTAGGTAGGGTGCAAACTACTACAATGAATCCTACTACTATAGAGATGGTCAACCTACAATACTATGTCCCACTTTTTAGCCAAAGTAGGACATTGAAATCAATATTTCTCACCAAATTTTCACTTTATAAAACCTATAGCAACTAAACCATTATAAATTTGGAGATGATGTGAACTAGTTAATTGTGAAGATCTTTATGTAGATTCTAAATATAGGGTATGTGTAGGACCATGATGGGCCAAAAAGTGCTGATATGATGCGTATGTGTAGGGTATGTGGATGATGACCTTTTTTTACCCAAAATTGATGAAACAAAAAGGGTTTTTAAAGGATATTCTCGACTTTCCACCAATATAAATTATGCTTTACTTTGAATTTAATAAATAATTATTCATTTTCTATTTGAATTATGACTAAAGTCGATTGATAGGCTGTTGAAAAAAATCTATAGCTTTCAAATGGTATCATTTTTGAATTTGAAACATGTATTGGGATCATCATGGAAAAAATAGGCCCTTAAAGTGGCAAAATTTAGAAAAATCAAAGTTAGGCAACTTGACATAAAAATTTGAATAAGTTATCTATATTATTTCAAAAATATGTAAGAATAATGTAGCAAATTGAATGTAGTTTCCAAACTACTAGGTTTTTAAAAGATCTATTTGGTGAAATTTCAATGTAGTAGTACTTAAATTTTAGGAAAAAATAAAGTAGGTGTCTTGACCACTAACCACAATAAAATGATAATTTTTTTATAATATTTTAGATATAAGTAGAGGACTCATGTATGAAGGATGTATATTTTTTTGTAATTTTTTTCCAAGTAAATAATTAATTATGAATTTTTATTACAACTTTTAAAAAATAAAAACTATGTTAATAACATGGTCAAAAATTTATGAAATTCATTTTTTTCTTCTTTTAATCCTATAGTATGCAAAGCATATAATGTGATGCATGTTTTAATTCAAAAGGTGATACCATTTGAAATCTATAGATGTTTTTCAATCATTAATCGGGACTTTAGTCATAATTCAAATAGAAAATAAATAATAATTACTTATTAAATTCAAAGTAAGGAAAAATTTATATTGGTGGAAAGCTAAGAATATCCTTTAAAACCCTTTTCATTTCATCAATTTTGGGTTAAACAAAGGTCATAATACATACCCATCATATTGCCACTTTTTGGCCCATCATGATCTGCCATACCCACATCATCACATTCTATGATTTGCATACTATAGGATTAAAAAAAAAAATAATTCATGAAGTTTTGACCAAGTTAAGCGGTCGGACATATGATTTTTATATTTTTAAAAGTTGTAATAAAAATTATAATTAATTATTTACTTGGAAAAAATTACAAAAAATATGCATTACATTGGGACATGAGTCCTCTAATTATATCTAAAATATTATAATTTTTTTTATCATTTTATTGCGGTTAAGGTGGTCAGATAGACACCTACTTCTTATTTTTTCCTTGAAATTTAAGTACTACTCCATTGAAATTTCAAATTTTCACCAAATAGATATACATATTTTTAAATAAACCTATTTAGTTTAGAAATTACATTCAATTTTCCACAGATTCAATTTTTACATATTTTTTAAATAATATAGATAACTTATTCAATTTTTTACATCAAGTTGCCTAACTCTGATTTTTTTGAATTTTTCACCACATAAGGGCCTATTTTTTCCATGATAATCTTGCACATACCCTATATATATTTTTAAAAAATGAGAATTAAATTGTGATATTTTTTATGTAATTTTTAATAACTTATTTTTTACATTAACATTTAAAAATAGTGGTGTTCATATTGTCACACATAACTTTCTTTCTTTTTTAATAAAAGGGGTAAAAACTTTATTGAACCTCAGAAAGTAGCATTACATAAAAGCACAAGGAAAAATCCCAAAGGAACTAAAAATAACAACCCAAATAGGTCAAGAGACAAAATCAATGAGCACCAACTTCGTCCTCAGTAAGAACCCTCTCCAAGTCCAAACAGAGTTCATGGGGGATCTAAACCCATTCTTCAATCTTCCAACCATCCAAATGCTTAGACACCCACTTGGCTAGATAATCCGTTGTCCTATTCCACTCCCTTGGAATATGGAAAAATGACACCATCTCCATCAAAGTGCTAATCTGCAAAATATGCTTCACCCTCACTACCAACTGCCAGCTAACATCAGAAACCTTTTGTTTATTAAGCAAGTTGATCAGAACCTGAGAATTCGATTCACAAATAACCCAATGCCACCCCAATGCATAGGTCCTTTCCAAAGCATAAAGGATTTCCAATCCTTCCATAAGGTTGATA
Organism: Sequoia sempervirens; assembly: GCA_007258455.2. NCBI lineage: Eukaryota > Viridiplantae > Streptophyta > Pinopsida > Cupressales > Cupressaceae > Sequoia > Sequoia sempervirens. The sequence goes on from VDFB02270651.1 coordinate 362,397,877, forward strand.
GTCTATAAATATTTATGGATAGAAAAGAGGAAAACCACTGAACTAGACGAGTCCCTGCCAACTCCACCTATACCAGTGCGACCCAGATTTCCCCTAGAAGAACCATCAATATTGACCTTCAATATACCAACCAAAGGGGGCTACTAATTCCCCAATATTTGAATTCTCCACCTCACTTTCCCTCCTCTCTTACAATAAGAAGAGGTCGAGGATAGCTTGTGAATACCTAGCCTAGCCACCATCTCCTCATCCCTTTTCTCCAACAACAACACCACATCTCCCTTAGCTTCAATTTTCTCATGAATCATACCTAGGATCATAAACCACACCTATTGTATCCTCAAGTTTTCACCTCTAAAAATCCTCATGTTCCTTTCCATCCAAACCTGCCACAATAAGAAAAGGCCCAACATGCCATGCATCTTGCAAAAAGGGGGCCAATGAGGTAGTTCTTCCCAAGCTAGTCTAGAAATCCACCAAGGAGGAGGCATGAAGATGGGGGCTATTCCATACTCCCCACCAAGAATTCTAGAGCTACAAAGTAAAAGGACACTGAAAAAAAATGAGAAGAATCCTCCTCACCTTCCCAACATAAAACACCTAGAGGGGCCCTGAAACCTATGCTTCTGAGTATTATCCCATGTTAGATACTTGTTCCAAGAAAAATTCAAAATGAAGTAGTTACACTTTGTCCAAGAAAACTTATTCCACACCTTCCACCAAGGAACTTTAGCCCCATTGATCCTTTGAGAGAGCAGCCTTGGGTAACCCAAAGCCACAGTATAAGTACCTCTCGGGTTGGGAGACCATGAAAGAATATCCTTATCCATGAGGGAACTACACTATTGGCTAGAAAGAATCTTATGAAGCTCAACACACTCCTCTTCCATTCCCACCACTGGCCACTCCTCAGGATTCTTCCACCTTGCTCTCACCAGCTGCCCATGAAAAGAAAGCAACATAAAGTCACTCACCCTGGAACAACTAGCATCAAAGAATCTCTAGCACAAGGTTGAAAAGTTAGGACACTGAAAGATAATGGGAGGGTAGCCATCCCAAGAATCATACCAAATTTAACCTCCTTCCCATGCTTGCATAGCCAAAATAATCCATCCTTTATTAGCACAACTCCTTTTTTAAGAGTAGACCAAATTGTCGAGCCATTTCCCACTAGAGGGTAGCAAGGAATGTCTTTCTAAGGGATGTCTTGGAGATACTTATGGGATAGAATCCTACCCCAAATCCAATCCTTCTCAATGCACCACCTCTAATAAAGTTTAGCTTCCAAAGCTATGCATGCCAATGAGGAATGCCTTAGCCCCAAGCCACCATACTAATTTGGACAACAAAAAATATCCCATTTAACAAGACTCCATTTAGAAGATAGCAAGCTACCACCCCATAAGAATTGTTTTGCTAAAGAGTCTATCTCCCTAACAAAACCCATTGGGGGCCACCTGAATCATACACTAGTAGATGGGGAGAGCTTGAACCACAAATTTAAGCAACCAAAAATGGCCCACAAAGGAAATCCAATGGTTGTTCCAATGCAAAACTTTCACACAAAATTTATCTAGGAAAGGCTGCCATGAATCTCTTGGTAACCTGCCAGTGACAAGAGGAATCCCATGATAAGACAAAGGAAGAGCCCCAATCTGAAACCATAGAATATGAGAAATTCTACTCTGTATAGAATTCAGAGTGTTGAAGAAAAAGATGGAAGACTTGTATTCATTAATTAATTGTCCTGAAGCCACAAGATAAATATCCATAACCTAGCATAGATTGACAACTTCTCAAATAGTGGCCACACCTGTCAATACTATGTCATCCACAAACTACAAATTGGATTGTGGGGGTAAGTCACCCCCCCACCTCCACCCCTGGATGAGGCCCTACTCCACATGTCCTCTCAATATGTGTCCCAAACCTTCAACTAGCAGAAGAAACAAATAAGGAGAGAAAGGGTAACCTTGCCACAACCCACAAGAAGCACCAAAAAGCTTAAAGTGCTCCCCATTAATTAAAATGGAGAACAAGATTGAAGTGACACAACTCATGAAAAATTGAATCCACTCATCTCCAAATCCAAAAGAAACCAAAACCTTTTGGAGAAAAGACCACTAGAATCTATCATACACCTTAGCCATATCAAGCTTGATAAACAGAGCCTTTTCTCTAGAATTGGTTGTAGTACTAATATTCTCTATAGCTATAACAATACCATCTAGAATCTTCCTACCCTCCACAAAACCACTTTTCTCCTCAGAGATGAGAACCTTAAGCTACATTTTTAGTCTGTTAGCAATTATCTTGGAAATAATCTTACAAACCACATTGCAAAGAGATATGGGATGAAAGTGACTTAACCTATCCACCCCTTCACACTTGGGAATGAGTTCAAGGAAAGTGGAATTAAGAGCCTTTAACATCTGCTTATTCCTCTGAGATTCTTGGACCACTGTCAATAAGTCCAACTTAATAATTTCCCATAACTCTTGAAAGAATTCAATTGAGAAACCATCAGGGCCTGGGGCTTTCCCCTTATTCATCTAAAACACATCCCCCTCCAGCTCCTCTAGAGAAATATCTTCCATGAGATGATCCATCATTTCCCTAGACACCAAGGAGGGGATACAAGAAAGAACCTGAGATTCTTCCACAAAACTACCCTTCAAATCCTCTCTGAATAGGGAAGTAAAATATTAAATTGCTTCATTAAAAATATCCTGAAATGAAGAAAAAGTCTCTCCCCTATCATTGACCAAAATAGGAATAGAATTACCATGATGCCTAGCCTTTACAAAATTGAAGAAGAAAGTAGAGTTTCTATCTCCCTCCTCGAGCCACTCAACCTAAGCTTTTTGTTTCCAAAATATCTCCTCCACCAACTCCCACTCTTCCAAATCTTTCAAGGCCCTTGAATCTTCCTTTAGCAGATTCTTAGTGACCCCATTCTCCCTAATTATCATTGTAATACCATTTGGCTCATCTTGTGTAACAGACTTTGCATGGAAGATATTTCCAAAGAATTGTCGGTTCTAACACTTAAGCCAATACTTAACAAACTGAAGAAGCTTAGCAAAGACATACATTGTAGTACCATAGGAAGGTCTACCATCCCGCCACCACTAAGCAACATAGTCAGGGAGATCATGATCATGTAACCACATAACTGAAACTTGAAGGAGGAAGTCCAAGGAAACTGAGTAGAGAGGATAGAGAGCTTTATAAGCCAATGGTTTGAACCCATCTAGTACAAAATCTCAGAGCTAGATGACCACATACCACCAAACCAGAAGTAGGAAACCATGAAATGATCCAAGGGTTCCACAATGCAGTTGTCACCAACCCTCTGATTGTTCTAGGTAAATATTCCATTGTTGAGCTTGATATCAACAAGATTCAAAGTAGAGATATTATCCTCGAGCAACAATGCAGAGGCCTCTAGCCTCATAGTACAACCCCACTTCTCAGCAAACTTAGTAACGGATTTTTTGATTGAAAGGATTAAATTATAATTTTTAAAATTTAGATGTGTAACATCAATATCTAGTGCATGGATTTTCTTATAGCTTTTTGTTACAATATTTTTGAGTTAATTTTGGAGGTTAGAGTAATTATAAGGCGCATGTAGGTGTATGTCATCACACATAACTTGTTTTTTTATGTATTGAAATTGTTTTTTTTTTTTTGGGCTAAAATATGAACATCAATACCTAGTGTACACATTTTTTATATTTCTTTTCTCTATTTCCCTATTTTTTCTCCATGTGTGAAACACATACCTTGATGTTTGGTGAAAAACATACATTTACAAGAAATAAAATATAAATATAATAATAAAATTAAAAATATTCAAAATTATACATTTTGGAAAGCTTATAATAATAGTTACATACTTACAAAACATAATTTCAAAATATTTTTATTTCACCCTGTGATATAAGAGGGATTCATTGCACATGAGTCTCTCCTTTCTTGGGAGATCACCAGGGAATGAACTGCCCTTATACACCTCAAGAAAAAAAAATGATAAATTACCAAAGATATAGTTATGTTCCTAGAGAAAGGGTCAGAGATCTTAAGAGAGCGAAATCAGAAGTATTTTGTTGTAGAAGAGAGAGCTCTCAGCTAGAAGATATAAGTGCAGAACTAGGACGTCAGTGCAGTATGCTATCATCTAAATGTCATGTTGGAATACCAAGTGATAAAGAACTCAAAAACTCAATGGATAGAAAGTAATTCTACTCTCAGACTCAGGAGTGATATAAATAAAATTGTTAACTTAACTAGAAAGCCAAATGTTGAAGAAAATGCCACAATACTTGGAGAGAGCTTACCCCTTTTGTGAATGTTCGAATCTTCGCTCCAAGTTCCTTTTTTCATAACCTACACATAAGAGATCAAGGAGAATGTTTTTGGGTGGTTGTATAGGGTCTGCCTTAGTTAGACCCCATTTTGGTGTTCCCACCTCCATGGACAGCCAAGTTGGAAAGGAAAGCAAAGCATGTGGTAAAAGCAATACTCACTCAAGAAGTAGAACCCACACCATGATAAGCATGTGGTGAAAGCAAGACCCGCTCAAGGAGTAGAACCTGCACCACCATAAAGTAAAAAAAAGCTTGTGGAAAGAAAGTGAGGAAAATAGAGAGAGTGTTAAACACGAGCCAAAGCCCTCTCTAGAGCACACAAACACACTATTGAGTGCTTGTTTGAGAGCTACTACCGCTGGAGGGACCTTATTCTAGCATGGCTTCACCTTTGAATGCACTACTATCAAAGGAGAAGTCTCAAAGATGTGGCTAAAGAAAAAAAAGAGCTTGAGTGATGTCTTCCAATTTTCCAACCTCCAAATGAGAGGCAAAAGGAGGTTCTTATGCTTGCAAGGGTGGTAAAGATCTATTACTTTCAGAATGTAACTGTTGGGATATGTCTCACAAGGGTTAGCCTTCCAGATTCCACATTTTAGATTTGAGAAATGGATAGAATGCTAGCATGTCACAAAGACGTCTACACGCCGCACAGTCATCCAAAGTCTTAATCTCGGAAAACACTTTTTTCAGGCTTCTATTGCTCAGCCACTTATCCTCCTGGAGTCAAAATCGTGACATTCCAAACAAGGGGGTTTTTCCATTAATGTTTTGGAGTGTCATAAATGCTAGGAAAGAATGTGGAAATATGAAATTTCCTCTAGGTGCAATTCTACGATATTACATTTTTCCCCCACTTTAGTGGGCTTGATTTTGAAAAAATTAGCCTCACTAAAGTAGAAAAGAAAAATTTCACCCAAATTTTCAAATTTTATGGATTTTTTCGCCAATAAGGAGATACCATAGCGGCTATCATAGTTGAACTAACCAGGACTGAAGATGCCCTCAGCATCTACACTCGACAGACAATGTTTGAGTAGCCATGATTTTGTTGAATGTTTCATCCTACAAAACTCAATGTTTAGGTTAGCTTCAAAAAATAAAAAGAAAGCTAACACAAAGAGAGGAATGATCATGAAAAAAGTCATCAATTCAAAAGAAAATATGATCAAGAGGCGAAATTAAGCCCCGTCCTAAGTTTACACTCAACTTAGTTGGGAGAGCTTAAGAGAAATCAGGGAGCCATGAATCTTAGGGAAAATGGGCTCGAGGGGCCTATATATACCTAGGTGGGCCCCTAGAAGGGTCATTTTCACAATTCACCGTGAGCAAATTGTTGAATTTTATGAGAGAGAAGTCAGAAAAATGCCTAGCAAGAGAGAGTATGAGAAGTTCAGGTTGGAGCAATTACATTGGGACGTCACTGAGGGTCATGAGGTGGACCAGGTATTTTAGAAACTCTTGTTTTTAGCAATTTTTTGTGCTTTTTTTTTTTGTGGCAAGGTGTGCAAGCATATTTTTTGTGCACCTACATCCTGATCCCATGTTGTCATCCATGACAAGCACTGTCCTCCCACTTTTTTGCTATCATCTTAGATACGTGTTGGCATCTCTTAGTCTTGTCTAGATAACCACTAATGATAAGCTTTAAGATGTTTGAGGGCATGTAAATGGTGCTCATCAAGAATCTCTAGCTAAATTAGGTGGTTGACTTGATATGTCTCATTATCAATTATCCCTTTCAAAGAGACTCATAAAGATAGGATTTCCAATTCCAAGGGCATGATGGCTTCAACATCATACATGAGGTTATAGGGTGTTGTCCCAATAGCTGTGCAAAAACTCGTGCGATAGGCCCATAGAGAATATGTCAATTGAATATGCCAATCTTTACTATGTTTATTAACTATCATTTAGAGAATAAGCTTAAGAGTTTTATTTTATGCTTCTGCTTGACCATTGGATTGAGGATAATAGGGTGTGGAGAACCTATGCTGGATATGAAACTTCTCAAGGAATTGCTTCACTTGTTCTTGAATGGTGTACCACTGTTAGAAAAAACTGTAGTGGGAAATCCAAATTGAGAAATGATGTTGCTCATAAGGAAGTTATAGATAACTTCAGCATTCGTGGAGCAGAGCAGGACAGCCTCGACCTACTTTTTGAAGTAATTCATGGTGGTAATGATGAGAGCATGTCCTTTGGAAGAGGGAGGTGATATCTTTCTGATAACATCTAACCCCCATTTAGCGAACAACCAAGGGGAAGTTTGGTTTTGTAACTCTTGGGTAGGCATGTGAATGAGTTGATTGTGTTGCTGGAATTGAGGGAACTTCTTAAAAAATTCAAAGGAATCTCATTCCATTGTTTTCCAATAGTAGCCCATGTGTATCAATGTCTATGTTAGGGATTTACCACTAAAATGTCTACCCCCATAGCCCGTGTGGGCTTCCATAAGGGCGAGGGGTATCTCTATTTTGGTAAGACATCTAAAAACCATTCTCCAAAGTTCACATGGGAACAAATGGGGAATTCTACTTTAGGTTCTTCAGGAACTACAAGGGTTCATAAGATTTGGACCACAAAGTGGTACTCTTTTGTATCTTCTTCGAAAGGTACCAAGGAAGCGGTACTTGCCATGGCATCTATTAGCTCTCAAAAATGCAGGCAAGCTGCCTGAAGATGCTGCCAATCTCTTGATACATTTCATGGTAATAGACAAGGTCAAGAGAACTCAACCTTCCACTCTTCAGGTGCTGCTAAACCTAGGTGAGTGTACCCTTATGAATGAAGCAGACTTTATGCACTTATGATTATTTTTCATTCAGTGATTTGTCCACAATGGCAGATAGAAGTGAAGAAATGAAATCAAACTTGATAGCAATAGAAATCTTCTGATCTAAATCCTAAAATTCTTAATTAACAGATATAAAGAAACTAAATGAGTTCAAAATGATGAGGTGCAGAGACCAATGCCTTATTGGGTATGTGGAATCAAATGAAATCAAGATGAGCAACACTTCTCTATAGAAAACTCAAATTATTTGGCATATATTTTGTTTACAACTTGTATAAACATGCAAGACTGTAACTACTAAGCTCTACTTTAATAATCTAGATGAAACTCTTTGATTATTGTGATCAACTAAAAGGATTTGATCTTTGTTTGAAAGAACCAATTGATTAATCACATAGATACAACAAATGTGCATTGATAAACTGAACATAAACTTGTTATGTAAATTTAAACAACCAGAAAGCATCAATCTTGGAGACAACTTAGCAATATTCTTCATTGAATTCAATAGATAATTGACATCAGAAATGTGCAGCAACATCAATTGACTTTCATAAATACCTCCATTTTGAAAACATGCACCATAGTCTCTGATCTAATAAATTTATTGTATTATATCCATCTAATTTGGCTATTGTATATCGAATAAATGATAGCTCATGTCCATTTTAAAATTACAAAATGCCTATTTATACACTAGGATCAAGAAAATAAATCATATTGAAATTCCATGTCAACCCTCCACAGAATTCAAGCTCAAATTAAGTTGGCCAACAATGGTTTTCAAACATATACATGTCGGCCACAGTATTTGAATTTTTGTTAATCTCACTGAAACATTTGCCGAGAGATATCGTTAGTTATGCCAAAGGAAATTCAATCGTTACAGTCACCCCATGGTCTATTCGCTTTCGCTATGACACATCAGAGTCAAGGAGATGTCATATAGCCAACATTATGTTTCCCCGAGATCACATTTTTGTTATATTTGCTTTAGTTGTTGAGACACAAGAGTATCTCCCACCGATGTGTTCCTTTTGTTTCGTCCATAGTCACTGTAACTTAATGGTATCAGAGAGACCTCTTGCAGATTTCATTTTGTTTCACCGAAAGCCTTTATCCATTATGAGTCACTGAGACAAGATCATACTCTCGCTAACAAGTTCCTTCATTGTTTTCCATCGGCGAGAGATTCCTGTGGTTTGGTATAGGAGTACGATAGATTTATGGGATAAAAATAGGCCAAAATGCAAGCAAAATATCATGACGAAAAGCCCTTGTGCTTATGAAGAGGAGCTATATGGAAACTTAGGAGTATGAAAAATATGTAAAATCATCAGATTTTAACAGTTCCAACAGTGGCTCCATTTGGGGATGAATGATAGTAAGATCATTGCAAGGATCCAAAATCTTTGGATGAGCAGACCAGACCAAACACAAAATGATGAACTAGTGAGAAAAAATGGAATGAATGGCAATGGAAAGGAATGCAAAATGGATGCAAAATGAAGGTGAACCACAACCCTAAACTATTGTGCATGGAAAATAATTTTAAATAGGACGAGAAAGAGTTGTCCATGCACTGGAAAACCTTAATCCTCGGTGTTTTAACTTCACCTGTTCTGAGCTATTACAACTTGAGACTCAAATCATACTTTCCTTTGTCAAATACCTGGTTTCATCTTGATCTCATCAAACTCCTCTTGAAGACAATCATGCAACCTGCTCTATCACAGTTATTGAAAGTTCTTAGTGAATCACCATGCTTAGTATGGGCCAAAATCCCTACACCCCTCTGTAGTTTGAATTCTTCATCACAATGGGACAAATCTTTGTTATCTTCAACATAGAAAATATATGCATATTCAATGTAAAATTCTTCATTATCTTTCTCACTATTGTGAATTGTGAAACATTCTCCCAGCTCATCTTGAATGGTCACAGAAATTTGATCAACTTGAAAGGTTTCACCATCAACTTGAGAAATGCACTGAGATTCATAAGAATCATCATACAAAGATCTTTCACTGTCAAGGAAAATGTAAGCTAGACAAAAAACCTTAGGATCACCTTCATGTGTATATCTTTGATATTCAAGAGTTAGAAAATCTGAAATATGTTCAGTGCTAAGTGAACATGCTTCTACATTTTCATTACTATAGTTATATTCTTCACTTTTTTCATCATCAAAAAGAGGCCCAAAATTATCAAAGAATGAAAAATCAGAAACATTACTAGCGAAGTCACTTATTCCATCATCTAGCTTGTCTAAAATTATTTCCTCTTTACCATAAAGTAGATCTGAAAATACTTGGAATTCATTCCTGGGCATACCTTGGAAAAACATCATTTCTTCTTCATCAAATGAGTCTTCATGACTTTCAACTGTAATAGGAGTTATTATATACTCATTATCAAATGAACTCACATTGTCCATTGCTTCTTTCTCTCGATCACCACAAGAACCTTCAACTGGATCAGTACTGATTAACTTTGGCTAGGCTGATTCTATCTTGAAGTCGCCAAGATTCACATCACAAAAACAATTGATTTGATCTTGGGGTAAATAGTCAACAACTTGGATCATTCTTGGCTCCCTATACAACCTGACTTCCTAACCATTCACTAGAATAGTTGCATAAGATAAATCAAACTGGATATTTCCCCCAACTGTTGTTGTCCATTGTCTTGATAAAAGCATCCCAGACTGAGGAGTATCAATCACTGTTATATCTATATTATATGCCACCTATGGAAAAGTAGCCAGCTTGACTTCAACATTTCTCATAATACCAACCATAGGGACAGGTCTGTTATCCATTGCATAACATTCCCCTTCATATGTATCAACCCACATGCCAAGCTACTTCATAACTCTTACTAGCATGATGTTTATAGCTGCACCAGAGTCCATCATGCAATTCCTCAACAATTTGTTATTTATGAGTAATGTAGTGAAAAAAGGATCAACTTGTGGGGGAGTTGTTAATACATCACTCAAGTAGACTTCTGGGATATTTACCTCCTCCTACCTATTGATAGCTACTTTATTTTCAGAATTCATTATCAATTGAACAACACAGTCTCTGTATTCTTTAATTTTCATCATCTCAAGTAGTGGAACAAACATTTTTACCTAGGATAATGCCTGAGTGAAGTCAAAAGAAGAGCCCTCCACCTTAACAATTTTCTTCTGCTCCAATGCTTCTCCTTTGTTTTCTTCCTTCTCTCCTTTACTAGGCTGGTCAAGCCTTTGTATCTCTTTGTGTAATTCCTTTATTTCCTCCTTTTGGATAGGCTTCTGTTCACTTTTATCATGCTATTTATTTTTTGATTTCTTCACAGTTCCTTGTGTTGCCTTATGATCCTTCATGAAGATTCCCTTGGGGACACCTTCATTCTCATTTACTGTTCTATTTCTCAACCAACATTTACTCTTTGCTTCCTCAACTACAGCAACAGTTAGTCTCTCTATCTCCTCTTTGGTGAGTCTCCTCATACTACAGTGAGTAGGAATTTCATCAAAATGTGGTTCTATATAATCCTCTTCAGAATCAGAAAAGACCTGTTGTTTAGCCATATGGACCTTGTATTTCTGATTTGAAACATTGTACTCATTTCCTTCATCCTCTGAAGATGAGTACCCTTCCTCAACATGGTTAAAATTATTTGAAGTCAAATATACTGTGTGATCTTCTCCATTGCTTCCTGTCAGCATTCCTTCTTCTTTCATCCTTTGGGCAACAACACAATAGTATGGGGAATGTGGTTTATCACAAGCTTCATAGAAATAATTGTTACTCACCATATAGGTTCCCCTCTTTGTCAATGGATCAGGAGTCTCCTTTTTTCTAGGCCTAGCTATTATAGGTTTTCCATCCTTCCAGTCTGTATTATAAGGAATATTATGCAACCTCGGCCTCTCATTTCTATATGTATTCTCTTGTCTGTACTGATAATTGTTGCTTTGCTAAGGAGCCCTAGGGTTATCTCTTTTATTGATTATACCTGCAGCCTTCCTGTTATTTTCAATTGTTAGTGCTATCTTCTGTGCTTCAGCCAAATCTCTTGGGAATCTATTTCTCAATTCATACCATGTTTTAGGATCAAATGCATTCAAATAAACACTCAAAGCTATAGAATTTGGCAACGTTGATCCAGGAGGTACTTTAGTCTACAACTTGTTGAATCTTTGGTTGAAATCATAAATTGAATCATTTTGATTTTTCTAAATTCACATCAATTCATGAAGAGTTGTATCTGGTGCATTTAGATTCCCATACTGCTCTATCCTAGAATATTTGGAGAGAATTAATTGAAGATGTTGGCAAGCTATTGAACCAATCCCTAGCATCTTCAAGTGACATCATAAATATCCTCATATGTAAATCTTCATATGGCATACCTATGTCTTGGATGAACACATTGAAATTCTTTAAATGCTCTTCAGCAGTGATTGCATTAGTCCCTATAAACTTAGGTACCAAACCTCTCTAGTTGTCATCCATAGGGTAAGGGTATAGATGAAACCCTGCCAAATCAAACTGTCTAATCATTGCTGCATATTGGTGAGGGGGAGGGATAGGTGGGTACTAATATTGATACATAGGATTACTGTATTGTGCATTATGTTGTGGGAAATAATGTTGACCATGAGGTGGCTGCATATTTGTATGCTGAGTAGGAATGTGAGGAGGATGGTTTGGCTATATGTATTGATTCCCTGTCTGATTGTGAGGAGCATTTGATTGATTAGAGGGTCCTGCACCTTTACCACACTACTTATGAGGTAGAACATACTTCAGGCAACTAGCCATCTAATCAGTAACTTGAGTTTTATGCAATTTAGCCTCTAATTCCTCTACCCTCTTCCTTTGTAATTCAAACTGTGCTTTTACTTCGTTGGGAAGCTCATGATCAATAACCACATGTTGGTTACTCTCCATCTTTTGATCATATTCATTTTGAATTCTAATTCATTCAGCCTCAAGTGCAGCTTCAAACTCAACCTATTTCTGAGGATCAAGAAAAGAGAAAGGATTTCTTCGATCTTCAAGGGTACAAATTTCTACACTTGAATTATCTCTCCATGTATCATATCAATCACATGTTTCAAAATGTGCTCTTGAAGTTTAATTTTTATCTGTCAAGCACATGTCCTCACTTATTACTTTTCCCTTATCAACCTTGTATTTTTTGTGTTTCCACTTATTGTTTCCAGCAGGAGCTCCAGTATGACCTCCCCTATATTGAGATCTTCTTCCATTCATGTTTGAACAAATGCAATGTTTCTTTTAGAGTTGCCACCTACTTTTCCAAAAGTAGGAAAATGATTATTTCTGATATTTTACCATGTAGAATCACTCTTTCTGAATCTTCTCAAATTATAACCTTTTCTTCAATGACTCTATAATGTGGTCTTCAACCGAATTTTTTGATATAATCCCCAGTAGAGTCACCAATTTTTTATCTCTCAAAAATGCAGGAAAGATGCCTCAAGATGTTTCCAATCTCTTGATACATTTTAGGGTAACAAACAAGGTCAAGAGAACTCAACTTTCTACTCTTCAGTTGTTGCTAAACCTAGGCGGGTGTACCCTTCTGAATGAGTAGACTTTATGCACTTATGATTATCTTTCATTCAGTGTTTTTTCCACAATGGTAGATAGAAATGAACAAATGAAATCAAACTTGATAGCAATAGCAATCTTCTGATCTAAATCCTAAAATTCTTAATTAACAGATATAAAGAAACTGCATGAGTTCAAAATGATGAGGTACAGAGATCAGTTCCTTATTGGGTATGCAAAGTCAAATGAAATCAAGATGAACAACACTTCTTTGGAGAAAAATCAAATTATTTAGTATATATGTTGTTTACAACTTGTATAAACATGCAAGACTGTAACTACTAAGCTCTACTTTAATAATCCAGATGAAACTCTCTGATTACTGTAATCAACTAAAAGGTTTTGATCTTTGCTTGAAAGAACCAGTTGATTAATCACACAGATACAAAAAATGTGCAATGATAAACTGAAAATAAACTTGTTATGTCAATTTAAACAACCAGAAAGCATCAATCTTGGAGACAACTTAGCAATATTTTTCATTGAATTCAATAGATAATTGACATAAAAAATGTGCAGCAACATCAATTGACTTTCATAAATACCTCCATTTTGAAAACATGCACCATAGTCTCTAATTTGATAAATTTATTGTACTGTATCCATCTAATTTACCTACTATATATCTAATAAATGATAGCTCATGTCCATTTTACAATTACAAAATTCCTATTTATACACCAACATCAAGAAAATAAATCATATTGAAATTCCATGTCAACCCTCCACAGAATTCGAGCTCAAATTAAGTCGGCCAACAACAGTTTTCAAACATATACATGTCGGTGACAGTATTTGAATTTCTATTAATCCCACTGAAATAGTTTCCGAGAGATATCGTTTGTTATGCTGAAGACAATTCAATCGCTACAGTCACCCTATGGTCTATTCACTTTCACCATGACACATCAGAGTTAGGGAGATGTCATACAGCCAACATTATGTTTCCCCGAGATCACATTTCTGTTATATTTGCTTCAGTCGTTGAGACACAAGAGTATCTCCCACTGATATGTTCCTTTTGTTTCGTCCACAGTCACTGTAACTTAATGGTATCGAAGAGACCTCTTGCAGATTTCATTTTATTTCATTGAAAGCCCTTATCCATTTTGAGTCACTGAGACAAGATCATACTCTCCCTAACAAGGTCCTTCATTGTTTTCCACTAGTGAGAGATTCTTGTGGTTTGGTATAGGAGTACGATAGATTTATGGGATAAAAATAGGCCAAAATGCAAGCAAAATTTCATGATGGAAATCCCTTGTGCTTATGATGAGGAGCTATATGGAAACTTAGGAGTATGAAAAATGTGTAAAATCATCATATTTTAACAATTCCAAGTGTCAACATGTATATTTTCTTTGCTAGGGACATTGTCTATTGTGAAGGAAGAGAATTTTCTGAGTAAGGACAAGGAAAGGTTCTAATATTAGGATAACTTAATTTTCTTAGCCTAATAAGCTCCTATTATTTGACTCACTATAAGCTCAAAGTCACCTAGGATACGAAGGTGCCTGAATTTTAGTGCTATCGTGGTGTGTGAGCCAGCTATAAGGGCTTCAAACTCAGCGATGTTATTAGTAAAAGGAAAGTTTAATCAAAAGGACATGGGGACTAGTTTTCCTTTGGGGGATATTAGGATACTCCTACTCCATAACCAATTTGACACCTTGACCCATCGCAGTACATTTTCCATTCGGGATCCTCATTGATCAAGAAAATGTTTTCATTAGGAAATAGATCTAAGCTGGGAAAGGAGCGAGGTGAGGGAGCATTTGTGAATTGATCCACAAACATTTTTCCTTTTATCAATTTTTGAGTAACAAAATTTATGTTAAAATCAGAAAGCAACATAACCCATTTCACTAACCTTCCTACCAGGTCGGTGCTGGAGAATAAATGCCTTAAAAGATCTATTTTTGCTATGATGTGCATTTCAACATGGAGGAGGTACTGTCTCAATTTTTGTGTAGCAAAGATAAGAGCAAGGAATTTCCTTTCCATGGAGGAATAATGGGTTTCATAATCAACCAAGATGTGGCTAATGTAGTAGACAACTCTTTCTCTCCCAGAGTCATCATATTGAGCCAAAAGGGTTGCTAAAGCATATGGGGATGTAGCTAGATAGAGTAGAAAGGGTCTATCTTGCATAGCCAACATCAATACTGGAGGGTTGACTAAGTAGGCTTTGATTGACTCAAAGGCCTTTTGACATTCCTCATCCCACATGAAGTAAACATCCTTTTTTAACAAACAAGTGAAAGGAAGGGTGTGATCAACCAATTGAGATATGAATCTACAAATTTCCTGAATCTTTCCCTGTAAAATTTGCAACTCGATAATATTCCTTGGTGGAGGCATGTTAATGTTAGCATTGATATTTTTAGTGTCGACTTCGATCCGACAATGAGAGACTATGAACTCTAGAAACTTGTTAGCATCAATGCCAAAGACACACTTAAGGGGATTTAATCTCATTTTGTAGATTCAAAGTCTTTTGAAAGTCTAATGAAGGTTTTTAGGATGATCCTGATGGGTTACAAATTTGGCCAATATATCATCGATGTAATCCTCTATAATCTCGTGAATGAAGTCATGAAATATCAGGGTCATCTCCTGTTGGTAAGTAGCTCCTACATTCTTTAATCCAAAGGGCATGACCACATAACAAAACGTACCCCATGGGGTAGTAAAGGTTGTCTTGTACTGATCATTTAGGTTAATACTTATCTGATTATAGCTTGGGAAGCCATCCACAAAGGAGAACAATGCATGGCCGACAATCGAGTCAACAATCATGTCTATATTAGGTAATGGAAAATCATCTTTAAGGGAGGCCTTATTAAGGTCTTGAGAATCGATGCATATGAGAAAGCAACCGTCAGGTTTACTAATACTGACTATGTTTGAAATCCAAGGGGAATAATTGATGGGACAGATAAAGCCTACTTTTAGCAATTTCTCTATCTTAGTCTTAACCATTACTACCAATCTAGGATTGATTTTTTAGATCTTTTGCTTAACTGTTTTAGCATCAAGACATAGGATGATATTATGAACAACTATAGATTCATCAATATTGGGCATATCCTCATATGTCCAAGTGAATATGTCAGGATGGGAATGCAAGATATCAGATTTTTCATTTGATTCTTTGAAAGAAAGACACTTTCTGATTTTGATCATCTTTTTTGGGGATACGAGGTCCATAGAGACCTCGACAATATCCCCTTTTATTAGGGAAATTCAATCTTCATGCTAAGGTGTTGGAACGTCATCACTGGTGTTAGATAGAGGGTCCTCCTCATCAACATTCATGATAGATTCCCTGAAATACGCTTGGCTATGCAAGTGATACAAGAAACATCTTTTGTGATGATAAGGGGGAGTGAGGAGTATGTTCCTAAAAATTCCTCTAATTACTTTTTAGAAGAGAAGATATCCAGAGGATTATTCTTGGCTTGCTCTTTTTCCTCTATTAACTCAGGGTGGATGAGGTTCAATGGTTTGGCCAAAATCATATTAACACTCCACCAAGACTTTAGCTTAGATTGTTCAATGGAACAACCTAGCCCCAAGTTACACCATCATGAATTAAGATTCATGGGGACTTGAATTCCCTACTCAATATGTCCCAGGACCTTTTTCCCATAGCCATATCAAGAAGTGAGTTCATATCCAAATCCATAGTGAGTTTGTAAAACTTCAGGGGGCGACAGATTCACATAGAGTGCTTTGTTCCACCAATGAATGCCAAATGTATCTACAAGGGTACTTTGTCCTCCTTTGTTAGATTCACATGTTTTAGTTTCTTTTGAAGAGGTGGATTGTTCTCCTCAGCATGGGAAGGAGTTATTTGTTGAATAGGATTGTACTTCTTCTCCTCTACAAGAATATTATCCACCTTTGTACTAGGGGCACGTAGAAAGTCTATGCAAGAGGGGTATACCTTGTACTCCACAATAAAGAATTCAAAAAAATTCAAGGAACCCCAATCATCCCATAGGAAGGTGTTTGTTTGAGAAGATGATATGGGAGAATCAGGATCCTTTTCTTTAGGTGTTTCTTTAGTTTTGACACTCTCCCTGGGAATGATTTCCATAAAGGGTATCAATGAAGAACATGCCATAGCATCAGTAGTTAAGGAAGGAATACAATTTTTGAGGGTAGACATGGTTGAAACTTGACTAGTAGCAGCTAGTTCACAAAGGAAAATACCTTATAGACCCACTTTGACTGTGACTACCTAATTGTTTGCAACAAATTTCAAGGAATGATGTAAATTGGAGGTTACTACACCCATAATGTGGATCCAAGGTCTCCCTAAGAGGAGATTATAAGGTAAAGGTCTAGGAATCACATAAACCAACGTGGGTAAGGTAACAAGGTCTAGCTATAAAGGTAGTATTATCATACGTAGATCTTGGCAGCCAGTGTTATCAAATCCACAGATGTACAAAGAGGAAGCTGCCAAGAAAGACAAATCAAATTTTAGTTTAGGTAGTAGGTCCATACCACAAATATTGAGTGTCAATCTAGTATCAATGAGAGTATGCCTAATTCCAATGTTATTAACATTAACTATGATCATTACAGGTTCTGCTTGCTTTTGCACATCTAGAGGCGAGAGTTCTTGTGGGTGGAATGTAATATTTGAAAAATCAGCACAAATATGAGCCAACAATGGATTAACATTTGTAATATTGGTGGAGGAAGGAAAGAGAATATTTTTTAGGGCCTCTTGAAACATCTCTTGATAAATCGGGGTGGTTTGAAGCAAGTCACAAACCGAGATCTTAGCCAGAGTAACACAAAGCTGCTAAACAAGATCATAATCACTTGGTGCTTTGATCACAGGTTTATGTGTTGTAGGAAGGCTCTATTGGGAAGATGGGAAAGAAGTAGGTTTTGAAGTTGGAATGGAAGGTTTTTGATCCAAGTTATGTTTGTTACTCCTTATAGGATATGTGTGCCCAATGACATTATAAGATGTGGAATATGTAGCTTTCACAAACCTTGAATACAGGTCCAGTGAATTCTTGTGGCCTAGAATTTTGTAGGTGATAGGGTTGGCTAGGCTTACATAGATGACAAGTTTCCTAGGGCTCAAGGGAGCCATTAAGACTACCACCACATTTATTGATCCCTCAGCCTTTTAAGAAGAGACTTGTTCAAGAGATTTATGAGTAGGGGGAAATGCCTCTAAGAAATCATCTAGGGCATCCTCCAGCATATCAAAATATTCGTCAGAAAATTCTTCATGCTAAATGTGCAACATTGCAAATAAACTTCTGACATTCACATCAGGTTCACCAAAATGTGATATAAGAGGGATTCGCTGCACATGGTTCTCTCTTTTCTCGAGATCACCAGGAAACACCTAAAGAAAACAAATGATAAAGTACCAAAGATATAGTTATGTTCCCAAAGAAAGGGTCATAGATCCTGAGAGAGCCGAATTATAAGTATTTTTTCCCAGAAGAGAGAGCTCTTGGCCAGAAGAAATAAGCATGAAACTAGGACGCCGCTCGACACACTATCATCTAAAAGTCACGCTAGCATCCTAAGCAATAGAGAACTCAAAAAATCAATGGAAAAAAATTATTTCTACTCTCATACTCAAGAGTGATATAAACAAATTTTTTAACTTAACAAGAAAGCCAAATGTTGAAGGAAATGCCACAATTCTTAGAGAGAGCTTACCCCTTTCTAGAATGTTCAAATTTTCAATCCAAGTTCCTTTTTTGTAACCTACACAGAAGAGATCAAGGAGAAATTTGTTGGGTGGTTGTATAGGGGTCTACCTCAGTCAAAACCCATTTTGGTGTTCCCACCTCCACGAATAACCAAGTTGGAAAGGAAAGAAAAGCATGTGGTGAAATAAATAATCGCTCGAGGAGTAGAACCTGCACCACGATAAGCATGTGTTGAAAGAAAGACCTAATCAAGGAGTAGAAGTTTCACCATGATAAAGTAAACAAATTCTTGTGGAAAGAAAGTGAGGAAAAGAGAGAGATCATTACCCATGGGCCAAATCCCTCTCTGAAGCATGCAGATGCACCGCTAAGTGCTTGCTTGAGAGTTGTTGTTGCTAGAGGGACCTCAGTCCAACATGGCTTCACATGTGAATGCATTGCTATCAAAGGAGAAGTCTCAAAGTTGTGGCTAAAGAAAAACAAGAGCTTGAGTGATGTCTTCCAATCTTCCAACCTCCAAATGAGAGGAAAAAGGAGGTTCTTATGCTTGCAAGGGCGGAAAAGAGTCGTTACTTTTAGAATGTAACCATTGGGATACTTGTCACTACAGTTAGCCTTCCAAATTCAAGATTTTAGATTTGAGAAATGGACAGGACACTAGTGTGTCACATGGATGTTTCCATGTTGTGCAATTTTCCAAAGCCTATATTCTCATAAAATGCTTTTGTCAGGCTTCTACTAGTTGACCACTTATCCTCCTGGAGTCAGAATCGCGACATTTCGACTAAGGGGTTTTTCCATTAATGTTTTGGAGTGTCAAAAATGCTAGGTAAGAATGTGGAAATATGGAATTACCTATAGGTGCAATTCTATGATATTAAAGATCCCTAAAAATGTAAATAAAAAGTTGTTTTCTATCAACATCTCAATAGGTGTAAAGGAGACTCCATTGTGGTTATGATTTAAGAATAGATGGGTTCTATCCATGGGAGTTTGATCTAAGGGGTTTTTATCTAAACATATTCAACAAAAAACCTTTAGATAGAACCCCTCAAGGCTTAAATATTTAAGTTTTCTAAAAAATATGTGATTCTAAGAAAAAATAAGGATGCCTAAGCTAGGGTACAAACTAATACATGAATCTTACTACTATAGAGACCCTAGAAGCTAAATAGGTAATTGAATAATTGCAAATTCAAGATTAAATTATGTAAGATCCTTGATCTCCTTTAAGGATGATTAGATCTAAAGAAGGGATATTTAATGTAGATTCAAAGGGTGGAAAGGAGGATGGAATAGAAAAAGAAGTAGTAAATATTACTTGTCCCCTTCTCCTCAATATATTTCTCCAATACCTTATATAGTGTAGGAAAATGTATCCCTTTTCATTTTCACACCTTTTTGGGCCCTCCCTACTGAAATTGGGCTTCTTTATGGCTTATTTGGTCTTATTTTGCATCCACAAGCCTTATTTAATGCATCTTTTAGAGGACATTCCTAACACATACCTAATAAAAAATTATAATTTAGTGATCTGTAACTCATGCGCCACCTTGGGCGTATGGGTCCCACCTAAGTTTTGGGGGGGTTGGTCCTAGATTTTGCATAGAATTTTTATGAAATTTGTGGCCCAATCCTAGGCTATTGGGACTCATACGTCCCAATTGGCGTATGAGTCCTACTTAGCTTGGAACTATTTTAAATTCAAATTCTTGGAAATATTTTATTCTCCTAGATTTGATGTCAAATTGTAGTATTGTAATTTTGGGAAATTTGGCATAAACAAGTATAAATACAAGGTTATTTCACATATTTTCTCCTATCAAGTTGATGAAATCATTCTTATCGCAAGTTTATGAGATCAAGAGCATTCAAGAGTCGATTATCATGTATTTTGGAGCTATATTCAAGAATCAAGCATCACATCAAAGTTGTCATGCATCATGCTTTTTTTTGAGCTAATATTGGTGATGTAGGTTTTCATGATTTAAGCAAGCATTCAAGTCAAGATCTATATCATTCAATCAATAGTAAAGATCTACATTCATGCTAGCCATGTCATACAAGATTGTTGCCTTTGCTGCAAGGGTTGTTGAGTTACAACATAGCTTATTTGTTCATTTATCATTCCTTCATTCTATTTTTATTAATTTCAATGTTTGATTACCAAAACGGGGTTTGACCAAGGTAAACCCCTATCCACTAACAATTTTTTTTTTTTTCCCTCTCTTTGATGTGTGATTTGTAGATTTATTTTGAATACGCTTTGAAGAGCAAGATTGGAGAAAGTTGTCAAAGTTGCATAGTTTTTAAAGTTGTTACCTTTCTTGCAAGATCACAAAAAGTCACCTACAGGTTGGAATTTAGTGTTTTAGACTTGGAGATCAGAAGGGAGTGAAGCTAAATGAGATCATTATAGGATATCAAAGTTTCATATCAACCCTCATATTAGGACTAAATCACCACTTGTGGCATATGAGTCCTAGTATACCGGTTTTTAGACTTTTTCTATAGATCTTGGTTTACCAGTTGTAGATTTTGGTTTTGGTCTGAAACCTTAAACTAGGAGTAAATTGTCCCTACTACTATATGATTCCCAATGTGCTTCAAAATTCATAATTTCAAGATTGTACACCTTGTTTCAAGTATCTTCATCTTTCCAGGTGCACCTCTATTTATCTCCAGTTTGCTATTCTGATTTGAGTTCATTTTCTACGTCATATAGTTAGGTTTTGCATGTTACTTTTATTTCTTGTCTAAATATAAGAATTTTTCTTAGTGGTGAACCTCCTTTTATCTTTAATCACACCCTAGGAAACCTTATAGTAGATCCCTTTTCTCAATTGTACCATTAGATTGAGATCTCTAAGGTTTCCTTGAATGAAACTAGAGTAAAATAGGATTCCCTAAGTTGTCCATCTCATAAAATATGAGCACACATTATTTTATTTGTTTCATTTTGGTGAACCTAACCTTTGGACACCATATTTCTTATTTGGAGTGCATTTTAGTCCTAGATCTAGCTTAAATTAACTTTGCATTAGATCTTGCATTAGTGAAAGTGCATATAGGTTACATTTTTGCATCTTGCATCATTGAAATTCATTTGAAATCTATAATTGCACATAGTATATTCTTCATACAAACCATAAACCTAACATTCACTTAGAATATGTTGAAACTAAGGTCAAAACCCTCATCTGGGACTCAGTTTCTCCTCTCAGTGATTTAGTGTCAGTACAAGTTGTTTTACCTAATTTTTGGGAGTTCTATGTTGACTTTTTTAGCATTTGAACCCTACAAAAACACTAATTGGGACTCATACACCCCTCTAGGCAATTTAGTCATGTGTTAGATCTGAAACTACATATAACAACATTAAAAACCTTGTTTCCGTGCTTCTATTTGTTGTTAGATTTCTGTTTCAAATTATTGAGTTTTTGTTCCATTCATTTCATTGCATTGAGCTTAATTTCATTTGAACCAAAATTAAAAGCATATCATTTATCTTATGTTCATTGGAATTACGTTGCATTCATTTATTGTCCCTTGCATGAGCATTACAACTTTGTGTCCTATGGCTAATACTATAGTGAGATGTAGTTCAAGACTCATGTCATCCTGGAATAGCACACTCATCGTGAATCTTGGGTTATCTAGCTCTTTCACTTATAGTGTTGACACTAGTTCACTAGGTATAGACCATACACTTAACAACTATCTACCTTCAAGTAGCATAACAAGTGTTGAAACAATAGTTACTAGCATTCCTCAAGAAAATATAGTCCAAATCCATGAAGAATTAGAAAACCTACAACATTGAGTGAGTATTGAAAACATTTCAACCACTGATATTCCCACCATAAATAAAATAAACTACATGACTGAAAGTGAAGAAGGAATAGAACTTGCACATAACCTAGCTTAGATTTTTTGGAATACTTACTAGTTGTGCTCAACCTTCAAACAATGTCCAAAGTCGAGGAGGACTTCAAATTACTCCTCCCACAACCATTGTCTCTATTCCTACCTATACCAACCCTCAAGTTACAACATTGATGCAATCTACTAGTAATGTCTTACCTACCTTGGCTATTTTTGCTAGCAATCCTTCTACCTTTGTGGCATCACATGTGATATCTCCTACAACTTCACCTCCCGTAATTATTCCATTCACTTCCCCCTCAAACACATATGCACGTCCACCATATTAACCTCCATATCAAAACACAACCAATGATGCCATCCTTAATCAACTTTTACAAAAAAATTCATCCCTTCAAAACCAAATTTTCACCTTAAACCAAAATCAAAATGGCCAACCATCATACTATGTCAAAAGCAACCCCCTATCATTAGAGATATTAAGAACATTGATACCACAAGGTATAGAGATTCCTAGATTTGAGAAATATAGGGGGAAAGGAGATCCTTCTAACCATGTTTCCACTTACACCACCTTATGCAATGATTTCCCTAGGTCCTTGAAAGATACCTCTTTAGAATGGTTTTCCTAATTACCGAATGACTCAATTTTTTCATTCAATTAACTTTTTGATGCCTTTATTAACCATTTACAAGTGCACATAACTCTTAAAATTACCTTATATAACTTGATGAGATGTAATCAAAAGGAGGATGAAAAAGTTACTAAATTTATTTCACGCTACCAAATGCTTTATTCCCAAATCGATGTAAAGATTCTTGAACCTCACATTCAATGAATATTCATTGAGAAATTTTAAACTAAGATACAAGATAAGCTTGGAATGATAAAATTTCCTTCATTCATACACTTCTGTACTACCCTTTGTGATTATCAAAACTCAATTAGTAGTTGTGAAACAAAAACCACCTATAGCCATTGTCAAAAGACTAAATCTGCAAACCAAAATACTTACCAACCTTTTAGGAAATAAAATAAAGGTTTCCTTCAACTAAATCCCCCTTAATTGACTCAAATTTGGAAGAATGAAGAAGAATCCATCTAGTGTATTGTTGTTGAAGCCAACTATTGGTGTTTTATCTAGCAAAACCTTGAAATTCTCTAGAGGGTAGCCAACCCTTGTTCTCAAGAAATTCCTAGGCTAGTGGCCAACACAATGAGTAAAGGATTTTGAGATCTTTACTCCTACACTTTAGGCTCTATGGGACCTAGGAGGTTGTTCCTTATTGTGTTCATTTTGATTTATTTGATGGAGAACACTTCTATGCATAGATTAGTTTCTATTATTTTCAAATAAACATAATTCACTAAAGATTTGGCTAACCTTTAAGTAAATGATTATCTATTTGCTAGGAACAAGAGGATATTTAAAACTCTTATTTCATAATTGAGATATTATTTAATGAATTTGTCTCTCATTTTAAATCCATAGCTAGTAATATCACCAATTCATTCAATTGCAAGTATTCTTAATATATAGACCAACGCTTCATCAATCGGGTGTATAGATATGCAATAACTAGTAATACATTGGCTATTTAATTTGGAAATTGGTGGAATATTTTCATAGTTATTTGCAATATGAAAACTCACAATGTCTAAAATGTAACTTCTTATCAAATACTATGCAATTTCTTACAAATCTATGACTCTGTTCAAGAATTTAATCAACTCTTTGAGTCAAAGAAAAAAATAGAGCCACAAAATCAATTGAACCACTAAATATAAATAAAAATTACCATTGATATTTTCATTTATAACTTGCAAAAAAATTATAGAGGAGAGTACATTCATTTTATAACTAATATTTGTTTCGATATATGTAGCTTATATAAAACTATTTTAAGATTGTTACATATAGGACCTATACCCAAGACAATTTATTGCTCTATCCCTTAAGCTTTCTATAGTATAATCCTTCCTAGAAAAAGATTCTACTTGACCATGTTATGACTCAAAATTCAAACCCCCTGCAATGAGCCATGAAATCCCTTTTATATATCACAAGAGAAACAAGCACCTGACTAAATTATAGTTACATTTCAAGTGAATTTCATTTCAAAACAAACTTCATTTTCATTTCAGAAGTTCCCCAAATGGTTGTCTGTAATTATTTACTAAATAGGGGAAACAAAATCCATAACAATCACCAAAAGGAACCAACCAATGATGCCAAAAATTACCTTTAACTGCTAATGAACCTTTACATTCCATACTTGCGTCAAACCAATTTTTTTATGATTCCATCAAAAGGAATCCCTAGTTATCATAAAAGAAAAAAATACCACATATGCAGAGAGTGCAAGAACAACCACCACAATAATATTACTATCACAACATAAATAATAGGACCAAAGTACCATATTTTTCGAGCAGAACCAAAACCACAATACACATGTGGCCCACTTTGTGTCTTTACAGAGGCTGGGGGAGAGACCACCACTTATTCTTTAGCATCCATACTAGCAAAAGAGTAGATATTCCCATTAGGTGTCTTCATTAAAATTGGGGTGACTGCCACCACCTCCTCCTCCATGTCTACCAATTCATTTAAAACCATGAGGTACTAGAAATAACCTAGTTCCATCTCTATTTCACTATCTGAGGGGCCATCAGTGATGCCAATAGGAGAGTTATGTCATCCCAAAGAAGCTTGGCCATACCTTATCTTCCTCCTCATTCCCATCATGAATCCTATAGGATCTTTTCCTTTAGCTTTTATTGTCTCTCCAGTCACAACTCAATTTGATTCCTTAACTTGTAGTTGCTTCTCATAACAACTTGTGAAGAGTTCTTTCCATGAGAATCCTTCTTACATTCTTCCTTTGGCATTGAAAAAATTATTAGTGTGCTCTACTCATTCCCTAGAGTGTTATTATGAGATTCCTGTAGGTTGACCCTCAAAGACCTTTGCACCGGTGACACATGAGTAACAAACTTATTCATCTTCTCTAGATATGCAACCTTACAAATGCAAACATGAAAAATATCTAATTTCTTCACATACTTAAAAACATTTATCTCCTAATTGCAATGGTGAAAATGAAAGCCATCAATCCACATTTATTGATCAATTTGATCATGTTGATTATGAATGCTCAATGAAAGCCACATGAGCAAGTTGATGATCGACAACTAGCATCCACACCACCACTGTTAATGACCCAGGTACATGAAAATTCATGTATCATCCACAATGCTTTCAAGAGATTAATCACTCACATGCATCAAGATCAAATTGATCATTCCTATAGAGCTCATGCCATCAATGCTCACCTACATGGGGAAAAATGGATATCACCTTCATATTTTTGGTTTTGAATGTTGGACATTGATTCCCAAATGAGGTGGTGAATCAAGCAACTTAGATTGAGTCAATAGGGTTTTAATTCTCAACACCATCACTCACCACTTCCAAGAAAAATGCTTTCATCTAGCCACCCATGGGCTCCATTGTTCCCTTCTTGAAGTGGCTAAGGAATCCACATGTCACAAGCCTGTTGACCCTATGACTTCAAATTAACTATTGTTTGTCTCACAGGGTTAGTGGGGAGTGACTAACATTTAATCTCACCATTTCATTTCATCTGTTAGATAAAACACTAAAGAACTAGGTTCACCATCAAATATTAAGCCCCATACCTATGGTGGGACATGTGTTTAAAGCCCGTGGACCCTATGGCTTTTCCTAAGCCATTATTTTAATTGCATGGGGCTGGCGAGGAACAACTAGGATTAGATCTGGCGATTGGACAGTGGTCTATTTTGCACATGCAAATAACATTAGTTTTAAAATGGGTTCATGATTAGGCTGATGAGACCTGACCCTCAAGATCAAAGCCTTAAGAATTAAGTCCTTTTGATAAAATATTTTGGTTTGACATAGGCAAAACTTAGTTCGATAAAAAGTATTGTGTGACTCATGGACCTAGACAAAGGGGCTGATAAAGGAAATGTTTTTTAAGCCCTAAGTCATGACTTAAATTACCGACCACCGATTCCAACAAGTTAATGGAAAAATAGAACTCCCAAGAGTTTATGATGGGAAGCCTATAAATTTAGGGTTTCGAGGCTAAAACCTTAACATTCCGTTAGAAAAAAGGCTCAAAAAACATGATCAAAACATAGACCTTCTTAAAATATTTCAAAAATTTGAGAAGCTCTATCACCAACATCAGTTGGTGATAGTTTATGTCAATCTGATAAACTATGTTTCTATTATTTTGATATGGTAATTTGGTTCAGAATCGCTCATAATGGAAGATGTCTCCAAAAAATTTTAATATGTTTTTAAGGACTACTAATTGTATCTCTAGACAAGTTTTCATTTATTTTGGTTGAATGAGATGGAAGATATCAATGAAACAAGTTTGAATTATAGTATTCTGCTCAGTATTGGTACAAAATGGTATGGATCTTCTTCTAGCTGACATTGTTAAGTGGTGTATCCTTAGTAGATGATTTGAAGAGGTATTTATTAAGTCTAAGTTGACTTAATTTATGTTTTTCACATTTTATTTTGAAGAGAAATCTCTTGGGTTGAGCCGAAAAGCTACATTTGAATTATGTGCACATCTAATTAGGCTGACCTAATAGATGTATGAAGATATAATAGTGCATATATATGAAACATTTTTGTAAAGTAGAGTGTGTGATATCTGACAAGTAATAAGTTGTAATGTGTGACTATGCGATATTATGTGAATTTGTATGCATTTGTTGTGAACTTTCAAACTAGTGCAAGATTTTATTTTCGAGAGATTAATTGGTACTTAACTCAACACACAGAAGGTGCATTTCATTATTTCATCTTTTTGGTATTGAGCCACACTTATTTTTGTAATCATTTTAGGTTGTGAGCCTTTCAATGATAGTGTGCCCTAGTTGTGTGGCTTGTAATATCTTATGTCCAGTTATAATATATTGTGAACTAATCCTCACTGTGGTTTTTCTTATTTTTTGTTTTCCATGTAAAAATCCTAGTGCTCATGTGTCATGTGATGTTATGATTCCTTTCATGTTTTTTTTCACAATTGTAGCTAGATATATTTTAATTATTGAATGGTTAGTGGTTAAATAGTTTAGTAGAATACTAATTCATTCCCTCTCTCAGTATTTTGGGTGTTCAACAATTGGTAACAAAGCTAGCTTCCTTTTGAAAATTTTAATAGCTTAAGCAAGATCTTGAAGTTTGAACACATGGATGACAAAAGATATCCTATTCCTCCAGAAGACATCTCTACAACTGAAGAACTTGATGTAGCTCTTGATGATCTAGAAATAATTGAAAATGAGAAAGAAAATATGAGGGAGAAATTAAAAGAAGAAAATGAATGCATTAAGAATTTGAGAGAAAAAATTAAGAAATTCAAAGAAAGGCATAGAGAAGTAAGTGATTGGTTGACGAAAGCAAATGAAGAAATCACCAAACTAAAGGTACAAGTGGAAGAAAAGAAAATAATTGAGGACTATCAAAAAGCTGAAATTTAGAGCAAGATTGATAAATGTACAAAGATTGAACAAGAAGTGGTAACTCTAATATATGACTTGGAGAAAGCAAGAGCTCATTCAAAACAAGTTCTACAATGCTTGACGAGTTGATTGCATTTCGAAAACCAGCTAAGGATAAAGGTGATTTGGGACTTGGAAAAGGAAAAATCTCAAAGGAAAATCATATCTCTAACAAGGATGAAAATCAAGGGAAGACACAAAGCAATAATAGATAGATCAAGAGCCAAAGAAGCAGAATCAAAAGAACTCCAATCTAACAACCAAATGCTCAAAGGTACCCATCTTTTAATGGTGTTTTTTTTTCATGCAATAAATTTGGTCATAGGACAATGGAATGTAGAAGTAGAATGAATCAGAATGTTGGATTTTTTATTGGACATTTTTTGGCTTGCAAGAAAATTTGGTATAGAGATGTTGAGTGCAAAATTCAGATAATGATGATGAATAGATTCAATAGTAGAAGAATGATCCAATATTTTCAAGGATATTGCTATACATTTTATGCTATCAAACATAAAGCTAACCAGTGTAGATCAAGGGTAAATACAAATTAGTTTGGCTAGAGAAATGTTGTGTGCTGCACTTGCAATAAATCAAGACATATCTCAAAATTCTATAGAAGCAAGAATGGGAAGAAACCTGATCTAGAAAAAGGAATAAAAATGTGAATAAAGTTGATCCTACTAAAGTTAAAAAGGAAATGGAAAAAAAATTGAAGAAAAAGGAAGAACCTAAGAATAAGGATGGATCAAATGCATCTTTACCTGAATCGAGTGCAAATACTTCTAAAAAATAAATCTAGTAGTGGATTTAGGGGGAGCAACTATGGTGAAATCTAATGAACCCTCGATATAAGAGGTCTCAAGCAATAACACTAGGATATGTGTTATAAAAATCCATTTTAAAAATGTTGAAAAAGATTTCGGTAGAAAATATGCAATTTTGGAGAATTGGGGAGCATTTCAAGGTTTACAATGTACTTCATAAGGTGTTTATCAAATTTTTGAAGTGGAATGTAATAAATGTGAATTTAGGGAAAATCGGTAAAATATATAGTAAAAATTTGAAGTTGAGTTAAATCACTTTCACACATTTGGGAGAAAGGAGAGTGAGCTAAAGTGATTTGAAGGCAATTCAAAGTATTTAGCATCAAACCCTAGTTTCCATCGAAGCTTGAGAAAGGTATATACAACTATCTATACTTTGTGGGCTTTAATTCAAATCAATTTCCATAAGAATATACAAGTAAATTAAGGAAAAAATGGCCACTCCCACTGTTGTTGAGGCTTCTGGGAGACCCCGACTAAAATACAAAATGTTTTCCTAGATTGTTTACGAAATGGACCCCATGGGCGCATTTTCACATATTCCGAGTAATTTCTTTCCTTTTGAGGATACTAGAACCTACTTTCACATGAAATTGGAAGAATTCAACCATCAGGTGCTTAGGGATCAATGGTTTATGAAGCTATTTGGAGATGACTCCTCAATGAAGCCAAAATATGAAAACCTTTTATGGAAGAAGCTATATGTATGGAATTGGTTCCCATATTTTTGTTGTGAAATGGATGCAAAGTATGTAAGGATGACACCTAGTAGAGTACATGATAAATTTCTATGGAAAGGTGTAGCTAGATTAATTACCAAGGAAGTGATTAAAGTTATAACTAGTCTTTGTGGCAATAGACATGCACCAGTGCTAAAAGCTATGAAAAATGATGTGGTCATGTAACTAACTAGTGCCACATATTATGGAAGAGCACCAACAACCAAACCCATTATGAACTTTGTGGTGACATATACTATAGTCATCATTGGTCAGAAAATATACTTTACCAACAGAGGTAATTGGGTGTCTACAACTACAATTTGTGTTGCACATGAAATGGTGATTAATGGAAGTGATTATTTTTTGTACGAGTTGCTTTGACAACTTATGGATAACCTAAAATAGAACAAAAAACAGAAGTATCCATTAAAATTTGTTACTTTGGTAGTCTATATACTATTCTAATTTCTAGGAAAACTACCTAGAAGGAGTAACATTATATGGAATCACAACATACCAGTGGCTCATCAAATCTTTGAACACCTATATAGCCTTGGAGACTTCAAAGCACAAAGAGATGATTTAACTGCATTCTTTACAATTTTTTAGAACATGTATGAAAGAGATAGAGTTCCAAGGAGCTTACTAAAGAAATATGCAAAGGAAATAACCTTTCTTGTGTCCATTGATGAGTGTATCATAGAGGAAATAGAACCTATGACTATGTCGATAGAGCCTCTAGGATATGAAATTGATGAACAAATAGTTGAGGGAATGATTGAAATGTTGTTAAGCGGTCCTATGGACCCCACTCTACCCCATCATGGTACTTATGAAGAGAAGTCTACTGAAATTCATTTATAAAATTCAACACCTCAAATGGATACAAGTGTAAATAAAAGGGTTGATGAATTCTTTTGAATGCATTCACTGTGTAAGGATGATGATAGGTTAAGGGAACTTGTAGAAGAGAAAAGGACCATATTAATTGAAGTGACCTCTGGTCCTAGAAGATCAGGAAGAGCATCCTCCTCTTTCTTTGTAGTACTAGAAACATCTAATGTAGTGGAAAAGGTGAAAGGTAAGAAGGAAGAGCACATTACCCCTACAATAGTTAATGTAACTACTTCCTCTAGACCTAGCACCAGAGATTCAAAGAAGAGAAATGTACCCCCTATTGCACCCTCAACCACTCTTGGAAGAAGAATAAAGAAAATGGAAAATAGAAAATGAAACATAAATGATGCTATACAAGAAGAAATTGATCTTGGATTGTAAGA
The DNA here is from genome assembly GCA_007258455.2 of Sequoia sempervirens. Classification (NCBI taxonomy): domain Eukaryota; kingdom Viridiplantae; phylum Streptophyta; class Pinopsida; order Cupressales; family Cupressaceae; genus Sequoia; species Sequoia sempervirens. The sequence continues at coordinate 362,428,659 of VDFB02270651.1, forward strand.
AGAGAAACAATTGAAAAGGAATAGAAGTAGTACCTCCACCAAAATTGAAAAAGCAGAAACTAGAGACAATGTTAAAATCTTATTCGATGAAGAAGAGAAAAAAGATGAAATGGAAGCTTTCAAAAATCATGTGAATGAGAAGAAGAGAGAAGAAGGTACATCTGACCCTATGGAGGACTTTCCCAAATTTCCTTTGGTAAGTGATTGTCCACCATTAAAGATAGAATCTTTGGTTAATAATATGATAGAATCTAAGGATTTGCTAGCTACAACTAAGTTATTTGATGAAGCTGATAAAAATGATAAGGAAACAATTGTAAATGCTTTTGTTCAATACATGATTATTTTTAATGAGAGTGTGGAAACTATAAGAAAGAAGGTGACTAAAAATGTATGGGAAGCTTTATTATAAAGGAAGCATAAGCTATAATTGTTTATGACAAAATAAAATTTGATGCCTTGAACACATATGGATACTCCTTATTTGAGGAAGATATTACTACCCTGTTAAAGGAGTGTTCTAAGTTGTTCAAGGTCAAACAAAGAGTCACTATTCTAATGTCTAAAGAGAAATTCAGTACTAAGAAATTGAGGCAAGAGACTCTTGATACACTAAGGGAAATAGCAAAGAATTATGGGATGAGAACAAGCTCTTCATCTCATACAGCTCAAACACATGAGCCTACTAATGTTACAAAAGTAGAGGATCATACTATTACGGAAAATGTTGGTGAAACATGTGTTGCTTCAGAGACATATACTCCTTTGAATGATACATAGGAAATAACTAGTAAACACATTGAAGATTAGCATAAGAATTGCACCAGTAACATTCCAAAAGAACATCATGAGGATACTAGAAATAATGATAAAAAAGATAACAATAAAGATGAAGGAAATAAAGATGGAAAGGGAAATGATGGAAAAGATGAAAAAGAGGAGGAAGAAAAGAAAGAAAAAACATCAAAAAAATCCTTTGGAGAAGAAGAAGAAGAGAAAAAGAAAGAAGAAAATAAGGAAGAAACTGAGATTGGAAGAAGTGAAGAATAATTCCCCAAGACCACTGAGCCATCAATGCTATTCAAAGAATCATCTGGAAGTAATATTAAGGGTCTATTGACAAGGAAATAAATCATTTAGCATGTGCTACTATTGGCAATACAAGGGCAGACAACTGAGATGGGGGGTGAATTAATTGTCACAAAAATTCAAAACTTATTCAACTTATTAACCTTATTCTATGATCTGATTATTAACTAGGAAAACATAATCATCAACACATCAGAAACACACATAACATCCATATTTATATGTGGAAATATTGTTAGGGGAAAAACCATGGTGGAGGTCATTCCACAAGATTATACCCTGTTAAAAGTATAATGAAAAAAAAAATGGGGAATGCACATGCATTTATGCACACTGCCTAGAGCTCACTACTCAATTACAAAGGAAGACACACTATCTTACAAAGAGATTCATATTAAAGCCATCTAGATTTTGAACTGAGAAAATAACATATAGTAATGCCTGATTACAGTTCCAATTAAGCACATGAACACTTCTTCACTCTTCTTCAAAATTCTTCTCACTTTACTTTGCCTTCAAATGATTTAGAACATTATTCACACACACACACACACACATTTAGCATACTTCAAATGAAATGAATAATCACTTATATATATTCGTAACAAGAAATTTCATCACTACAAGTCGGCCACAAAGAAATAATAAAATGAATATAAACTGTTAGCCCAAAACGTTAAAGATTATCAATGTGAATCAACCAATGCCAGCCACAACTTATTGAAGACCCAAATCAACATCTCTAGCACAAAGACACTTTAATTAATTTCTCCTCAAAGATCCACAACATGCTACAAACACTATGTCGGCCAAGAAATAGAAAAACTTGAACACACAAGAGAAAATCACCAACCACAATCAAAAAAGTCAATGTGGAAATGTAACAAAGATAGAGCATGATCTAGAAACATCCACAAGAATCATGAATCACAATAAAAGCATCTACAACAACTGAACTAATTGAAATAGCCTCATCTTCAATCAGAAACACCAACTAAAGAAACAAAAAAAATATTTGAATGGAAATCTTTATAAGTCAATCAAATTTTCATGCGAATCAATAAAAATTGACATGGATAAATTAGATACACTCAACAAAAAACTGTTTAGTCCACAACCTTTGATAAAAAACATACATAAATAACCACCATACTGAACTTCACTTCACCACTGACAACCTGAGACTCATTTATTACAATTTTCTCAATATCCTCGACATATATAGTTTCAAATACATTTATGGTAATAGTGTTGACATCAATGACAGCCACATATCATAAACACAACCACAACATCCAAAAATATCCCCCTTTTGCATTAATAGGAATGCATGATGTAAAAAACACCATCAATGCAACTAACTCATGCTTAGGTTTTGACTCATCTTCTCCTCAACACTTTCACAAAATCTTTCTCCCCATAAGGCTTTTCTCCTTAGATAATCACTAGTTTTTCACATGACTCTTCTACCCCTTTGACATCAATGAAAAAGTTCTCTAAGCTTTGAACCACATATCTAAAATTTTGAACATCTAACTACTCCCCCTGAGTAGCAGCCACCACAACATCAATCTGAGACAATATATGACTATCAAATGCATGGATTGATGCAATGCAATGCATCCTTAGTTTTGATTAGGAGGGGTAATCAACCCTAACTTCTCTCTAAGATACTCAAAAGTATCCTTAGGAAATAGCTTCGTAAAGATGTCTACAATTTTCTCCTTAGTAGGCACATACTCGAATCTGACTTCCTTTTCACTTACTTTCTGCCTCAAATATTGAAACTTGATAGATATATGCTTTGTTTTTTAATGCAGCACTAGATTCTTGGAAATGTTAATAGCACTTGAGTTATCATAAAATATAGCAATAGGATCATCATATATAATTCTAATATCCTTCATCATTTGTTTCATCCATAGGACTTGAGTACAATTATGAGCAACAAAAATGTATTGAACCTCTACAGTAGACAAGGAAATGGAATTATGCTTCTTGCTTAACCATGAAATTATCTTCTTACCCAAGAAAAATGCTCCACCACTAGTACTTTTTCTGTCATTCACATCTCCTTCCCAGTCAACATCAGTAAAGGAACTCAAAGTAATATCATCATCTTTAGGATACCATAGGCCAAGATCAATAGTTCCCTTCAAGTATCTAAAAATTCTCTTCACAACAGTCACATGAGATTCTTTTAGATTAGCTTTAAATCTTGCAACAATACATACAACATTCATGATATCAGGCCTAGTTTGAGTTAAGTACAACAACCCACCAATCATTGATTTGTATCTTGTCTGATTTTCTTTCGCAGAATCATCTTCTATTGTCAACTTGCATCCGGTCACCATGGGTGTACCAACTAGCTTTGAATCTTCTATACTGAACTTCTTCAACAATTCATTCACAAACTTGGACTGAAATATAAAAATTCCTTTATCTAATTGAGTAATTGTAATCCCAAAAATAATTTCATCTCACCAATCATAGAAATCTCAAATTCATTCTGCGTCTCATTAGCAAACTTCATGCACAAATCGTCATTTGCTCCAAAAATAATATCATCAACAAAGACATCAACAATCAAATCTTTATCATCATTCTTGAAATACAAAGTACTATCAGTAGTACCTTTGTTAAATCCAAGCTTCAACAAATACTTGTCCAATCTTGCATACCATGCTCTAAGGGCTTGCTTGAGTCCAGACAATACTTTCCTCAATCGACACACCATATCTTCTTTATTAGTCAACTAGAATCCATCAGGTTTCTCAACATACACTTGTTCTTCTAATTCACCAATTAGAAAAGATGATTTTACATCCATCTAATAAAATTTGTAGTTTTTGTGAGTAGCATAGGCAAGAAATAATCATACAACTTCAATTCTAGCAACAGGGGAAAAGGTCTCTTCAAAATCAATTCCTTCCATTTGTGAATATCCTTTACATACTAGTCTTTCTTTGTTTCTAACCACTTCACCTTGCTCATTCAGTTTGTTTCTAAAGACCCATTTGGTTCCAGTGACATTCTTATCCTTAGGTTTGGGAACAAGAATCCATGTATCATTCTTTTCAATCTATTTTAACTCTTCTTTCATTGCTTCAATCCAGTGCTCATATTTACATGCTTCATTCACACTAGTAGGATCAGTCTCTAAAATCAAGCAATACTAGATTTTGCAATATTTCTCCTAGTATAGAAAACTTTGTTCTTATCACCTATAATTTGATCTTGTAAATGATTCGGTCTTACATATGTCAGAGTCTTCTTAAGATTTTTTTCAACTTCAGGCTCTTCTGATATTTCTTTTTCTCTTTCACTAGTTTCATTTTCTTGATTTACTAGATTGATTTGCACTTGATTTGTAGTCTAAAATTTCTTTCCTTTGTTTGTATTATCATCTTGATCATCAGATTCATATCCATAGGTTTTGGATGGTGTACCAAAGTCTTCATCAACCTTAACATTTGCACTTTCAACCATTTTCTTCAATTTTTTATCATAACACCGGTAGGCCTTACTTTTAGTAGCATAACCCAGAAAGATACCCTCATCACTCCTAGCATCAAAATTTCCTATGTCCTCATCTCTCTTAATATAACATCTACTTCCAAATATCTAGAAGTATTTAACAGTAGGATTTTGACCAATCCATAGCTCGAAAGGGGTCTTACCAATCTCACCTTTGATTTGTACCTGATTGATTGTGTAGAAAGTAGTACTCACGTCTTCTCTCCAATAGATATGAGGAAAATTTCCTTCCAGCATAATAGTTCTATCAACATCTTCAATTGTTCTATTCTTCCTTCCCACAACTCCACTTTGCTGATGGGTCCATGGTGTAAATAATTGTCTCAAATTCATTAGAAGTAAATTCACCACCTCTATCTGATCTCATACATTTAATCTTCAAACCTGTCTTTGTCTCAACCATAGCTTTAAAGATCTTGAAATTTTCCAGTGCTTTATATTTCTCCATTAAGAAATTAACCCATACCATTCTAGAATAATCATCAATGAGTAACATGAAATACCTGTAACCTTGTAAAATTTTGACCTTAGAGGGACCACATAGATTAGTGTGCACAATCTCTAACAATTCATTTGAGAAATGATTTTTACTCTGAAATCAAATCCTAGTTTACTCTCCCAATTAACATTCCTTGCATATTTCATTAGTAGGTTTCACCAACTTAGGTAGATCTCTCATAGCCTTAGTGGAACTTATCTCAAGAATATTATCAAAGTTAACATGACACAACCTCCTATTCCATAACCAACTTTGATCAACTTGAGCAATCAAACAACTTTTACTAGTAGCACTCAAGTGAAAGATATTACCTTTTGTATCTGTACCTGATGCAATTTCATTTCTAGAACTCAATATTCTACACTTTCCATCCTTGAACTGAAAATTGTATCCCTTATCAACCATTCAACCAAAACTCAAAATATTATGCTTCAAGCCTTCCACATACATAACATCATTAGTATTATGCTTACCATCAAGAGAAATGTAACCTCTTCCATGGATCACACCAATTGTATTATCACCAAATATCACAACACCACCATCATACTTTTTGAAGATCAAAAACTTACTTTTTTCTCATATCATATGATGTGAACATCCACTGTCAATTACCCATTGATATTTTTCTTCAACTCGAGTAGCTAGGGCTTTCTACACATTTGTACAAACAACATATCAATAGATATAGGATTATTTTCCTTGATAGCAATAAATACCCATTCATCATCTATCACACCTTCATCAACAACATAGTAAAACTTCTTCTAAAATATAGGCTTGTTATGTCTTGGTTTAGAAAATATTTTCGAACACTTTGATGCAAAATGATTTATCTTATTGCAAGAAAAGCATTCAAGAGGTAATTTTACTTCATACTTACCTTTTCCTCTCAGTACTCTTTTGACAATAAGTGCTTCCAGCTCTTCTAGCTCTCTTTCTTCTTCTTCAATCTGTTTGATTTCATCCTCATATTTGAATGTCTTTCTAGATTAACTCTCACCTAGATCATATCTATGTCTATCTCTTTCGGAAGTAGTAGCCTTAAATGCAGATTTAGCCCTAGGAAGGGCATCACCAAATTCACTCAACTCAAAAGTAGTTAGCTTACCAACCAATGTATCTCTGGTTATGTTTGTTACAGTCCGGAGCTCTTCAATAGCACTAGCTTTGACTTTGAAAGAATTATGCAAGGATCTAAGCACTTTAGCAACAATCTCATATTCATCTATCTTTCCACTAGCACATCTAATACCACACACAAGTTCATTTACTCTTTGCATGAAAGCATTAATGTTCTCATCATCACCCATTCCCCACCTTTCATATTTTCCTTTAAAACTCGACAACTTAGCAATATTCACATTAGCATCACCTTCATACAATGTTTCCAACTTTTTCCAGATCTCATAAGAAGTCTTCAGATCCATAACATTTGTCATCTTAGAATTAGTCAAAGCACTTAACAAAGCTTCCTTATCTCAGATATTATACTCAACTTCTCTGATCTCAATAAAATTAGTAGGACTATTCTATGGAATAATATACATATTACTTGTAATTCTCTAGTAGGGTTCACCAATGCATCTTGGATGGCACTCCATTTGAGTCTTCCAAAAATAATAATTTGTTCCATCAAATCTCAAACTATCCTTCTTGTAACGTGCCATATTGGATCACCTTAGGCTATTAAAATTCTTCCAAGGAACTTGATCCAATACCAATTGTTGGAAATACAAGGGAAGACAATTGAGAGGGGGGGTGAATCAATTGTCACATAAATTCAAAACTTATTCAACCTATTAACCATCAAAACATAAATCATCAACACATCAAACACACACATAACACTAAGATTTTTATGTGGAAACCTTGCTAGGGGAAAAACCACGGTGGAGGTCAGTCCACAAGATTATACCCTATTAAAATTATAATGAAAATGAAAGATGGGGAATACAAATGCATTCAATCACACTGCCTAGAGCTCACTACTCAATTACAAAGGAAGGCACACTGTCTTACAAAGAGATTCAGATTAAATCCATTTGTATTTTGAACTAGGAAAATAGCATCTTCTAATACCTAATTACAGTTCCAATTAAGCACATGAACACTTCTTCACTCTTCTTCATACTTCTTCTCACTCTGCTATTCCTTTGAATGATTTAGAAAATTATTTGTCCACACATACATTCATAATACTTCAAATGAAATGAACAGTTGCTTATATATATCTACAACAAGAATTTTCATCATTGCAAGTCAACCACAAAGAAATAATAAAATGAATATAAACTATCGGAACAAAACATTAAAGATTATCAATGTGAGTCATACAAATTTAGCCACAACTTAGTGAAGACACAAATCAACATCTCTAGAATGAAGACACTTCAATTAATTTCTCCTTGAAGATCCACAACACACTACAAGCACTATGTTGGCCAAGAACAAGAAAAACATGAACATCCAAGAGAAAATCACCAACCACAATCACAATGATCAATGTGGATGTGCAACAAAGATAGAAAAAGATATAGAAACATCCACAAGCATCACGAATCACAAGGGAAGTATCTACAACAACTGAGCTAGCTAAAATAGCCCCATCTTTAATTAGGAAAACCAACTAAAGAAACAAAAAAAATGTCTGAATGAAAATCTTCATGCAGATCTCTGAAACTCGACGTGGATAAACTATATACACTTAGCAACAAACCATTTATTCCATGAGTCAAAAACATACAAAAATAACCACCATACTGAACTTCACTTCAGCACTGACAACCTGAGACTCATTTATTACAATTTTCTCAATATCCTCGACATATACAATTTCAAATACATTTATGTTAATAGCATTGACATCAATGAAAACCACATATCATCAACACAACCACAACATCCAACAACTATCACATCAGTTGGTTCAACTTTCATCACATCTAGGTTATGTGGATCTAAGTAAGATGGCACCCATAGAAAGGATAAAGGTTTGTGGTACTTTTCTTGACTCTAGAATACATGAAATTGAACATACCTTTTAGAGAGGGACTAAATTGTTAAATGATGCTACTAAGGCTTTGTAGGAGATATCCCCTGGTGCCACAATTGATGATTCCATGGTTCCTATTGATAACTTAAAATTCTTGGTTGATTCTGTTAAAGTATATACCTCTAGCCTTAATATGTAGACTAAGAAAGAGGTAAAGTATATACAAAGTTTGAAAGAGGTAAATGATTGTGATAAGGAAGCTTAGATAATGTTTGTATATTGCATGTCATGGCCTGATGCTACTTGAGGAATTAAAGACTTAATGGAATCAATAGAGGACCTCAACTTTCCAATGCCTTTGGAACCTATAGGATTGCAGATCTTAGAAATTATATTGCATGGACTTCTATTGCATACTTTTAGAGAATTTTTTTCACCCTACAAAGGAAGAAAGAAGATGCTATGAGGTGGTTTGGACAACTTGGAGATCTGGTAATGTCTAGACACATTCCTATATCATATGCCCAGGTGGATGCAAAGAAACATGAAAATATGAAACTCAATCCATCCACTCTAGGAGAAGGAGAAGAATGCTTAGTTGAATTGGAATCATTGCACAAAATTCTCATCAAAGTGAAAGGGATTTGGGATGAAGCAAAACTATGATGGGAAGCTATTCTCAAGTAATTATAAGGTGCCTCTAGTTAAAAAATTTCTACATTTCTTTTTTTGGGTTTTTGATTTCACCATCAAAACACCCTTTTTCCTTGATGTCAAAAGGGGAGAAGATAGGGTTATCAAAGAAGATACTATTCTGTAGAAATTTTTTGATTTAAATTTGGGTTTTTATCTTGGAGAGGTTTTTTTTAGTCTGTACAGTTGAAAGGGGGTGTGAAGATAATTTTTGAGATCCATTTTTGGCACATGTTGTCATCAATGACAAAGTGGGAGATTGTTGGAAGAATGAAGAATAATTCCTTTGTTGTATTTTCATTGATGCCAACATCAATTGGTTATGGTTTTTATCCATTTGAAAAATTATGTTTGTATATTTTGATCCAATAATTTGGTTTGAAACTGCTCACAATGGAAGATCCCTCCATGATATTTTAATATGTTTGTAAGGACTACTAGTTGCATCTCTAGAAAAGTTTTTCAATAATTTTTGTTGAATGGGATCGTAGATATAAATGATAGAATTTCAACTTATAGTATTCTGCTCAATATTGGTGCAAAATGGAATGGATATTCTTCTAGCCGACATAGTTAAGTATTCTATCTTTAGTGGATGATTTGAAGAGGTCTTTATAAAGTTTGAGCTAACTTAATTTATGTCTTGCATGTTTCATTTTGAAGAGAAATGTCTTAAGATGAGCCAATAACCTACATTTGAATGAATTATGTGTACATCTAATTAGGTTGACCTAATTAATGTATGAAGATGTAATAGCACATATATATGAAACATTTTTATAAAGTAGAGTGTGTGATATGTGAAAAGTAATAAGTAATAATGTGTGATTGTATGATATTGTGTGAAGTTTTATGCATTTTTTGTGAACCTACAAACCGGTGCAAGATTTTTTTTCTAGAGCTTTTAATTGGAATTGAACTCAACACATAAAAGGTGTATTTCATTAGTTCATCTTTTTGGCAGTGAGCCACACTTCTTTGGTAATAATTTTAGGCTGTGAGCCTTTCAAGGACAATGTCCCTTGTAGTGTGCCCTATAATATCTTATGACCGGTTATAATATATTGTGAGCTAATTCTCACCATGGTTTTTCCCATTTTTGGTTTTCCATGTAAAAATATTGGTGTTCATGTGTCATCTAATGCTATGATTCCTTTCATGTTTTATTTCACAGTTGTAGCTAGATGTATTATAATTATTGAATGGTTAGGGCTTAAATGGTTTAGTAGAATACTGAATCACCCCCTCTCTTAGTATTCTAGGTGTTCAACACTCAACATGTCGATACCCAAGTGGCTACTATAAAGAAAACTCCTTTCAAATTTGGGAATCTTGCTAGGTAATTTACTCCCTTAGCTAATACCATCCATAACATAATCTTACAACTTCTAAAATAGAAAATGATTAGCTTACCTCTTGTTAAAACACCTAATCCTAATAAGCCTTTACCTTTGAACTTTAGATTGAATTCTTATTATCATTTTCACCGGCAAAATGGACATGATATAGAACATTGTAAGTGTCTTAAACATCTTGTGCAAGACCTCATTGATTCTGGTCAACTTCAAATTTTATGTGTTAATGATCAAGGAAATAAGTTTGTTTCCCCTCCTAACCAAATATTGCAAATCTTTACCAACCCTATGCCTAATCATAATATTTCATTTGTCAAAGCTAGTGAAACTAAGAAGAATGACATGATGAATGTTGAATCGAATGATGATAGCATTGATACTATTGAACAAGGCCCTATAGATACTAATGAAAAAGTTCCTATCGATGGTTTGGTTGCATTGATTGAAAATCAACCTCGTAAGGGCCAAACTAAAAATACTCTTGACATTTCTTTCTTATCTAAAGATATAATTAGAAATACACCTGATGGTTGTCTTTATATAGCCAGCTAAATTAGTGACAAGCCCACTAATGGGATATTAATTGATGTTGTCTGTAGAGAGAATGTGATCACCAAATAATATTTACTTGTGCAAGAACTCTATCAAGAAACATATGATAAATCAAAGGAATGGATAAAAAAGCATAATGGTTTCACTTGCCCTACAATGGGATCAATCACCCTTCCTTTAAAAATCAAACTGAAACAATTAGATGTCTCATTATCCATCATCCATATGTTAGATCAATTCTATGTGAAGCTTGGTTATCCATGGATACACTCCATGGAAGTCATCTCATTGGTTGTGCATAAACGTTTAAAGTTTCCCTTTCAAAATAAAATCTTTACTCTACACCATAATGGCTTTAATCCCATGTCTTCCCATGGGAAATTTTCATTAGGTTTATTTTGGCTTGAGCCTATGGAACCTATTAAACCTTGTGAGGACTTATTTTCAAATCCTACCAAAAGTTTAAGGTGAAATGCATGGTAAATTTTTTTGGAAAAATGAAGAAGTTTGACTATCTCTACATTTTTTTGTTTTCATTAATGTCACCATGTTGTGACTACAAGTTCAAGATAGTGCTTGATCCGGTATTTTGGTCCAATATTTGAACCAGTATTCTAGTCCACATTTCTCCACAGTTGGTAGCTAATGCTTCTGGTTTTGAGAAATTGCTTATGGTTGCTGAAGGAATGCATGTTTTGAATGGTACATGCTCTAGTGCTCGTATAGCATAGTTGCATCTAACAAAATGTTTTCTTCTTTTTGCATTGAATTCTATTCTTGTTTGACTTCTTGGGGTAATTGTGATATGGGGTAATTGTGATATGCTCTAGTGCTCGTATAGCATAGTTGCATCTAACAAAATGTTTGCTTCTTTTTGCATTGAAGTCTATTCATGTTTGACTTCTTTGGGTAATTGTGATATATGTGCGACCTATTTTAGGTCTATGCCAACATAATGTAGCATGTTGGATGTTTGAATTACTTTCTTGAAAATATTTTGTGAATGATTGGAGTCAACAATTAGTATTTTTGGTAAATATGAAGTGCATCTAATTAGGCCAACCTAATTGATGTTTGTGGAAAATATTAGGTATATAAATGAAATGGTGGACAGTTTTAAGAGGGATAGAGATAGAGATAAATAGAAGTGTGTGCGTATATGCAAAATAAATGAAGCAGTTGTGAATGAAAAGTTGGAAATGAGCAAAAAAGATGAAGTGTGTTAAATCAATCTATTGAGCATCACCAAAACTACATCAACACTTGATAGGTGCATTATTCTAAATTCATTTTCAATGTAAAGCCTGAGTTTCTTTTTTCAATCTTTTGTAGGTAGTGATCCTCTTTTGTAAGTAGTGAGCTTTTTTATTTGGACAAAAAGTCTTTTCAAGGTAGTGAGACTTTTATTTTTTAGTTTGAAACTAATTTATATTGTGAGTTAATCCTCACCATGGTTTTTCCCTCGGGTTTTCCACATAAAAATATAGTGTTTATTATGTTAAATTACTTTATGTTATCTATGTTTCAAGCTCATACTTAATAAGAGATAGTGTCGTTGTCAAATTGATATGTGTTCGAGTTTTTAAGCTTAGATTTTGTGACAACTAATTCACCCCCCCTCTTAGTTGTCCTACATCTATTAACAATTGGTATCAGAGCCTTGGTTCCTTGGTGAAGAGATTAACCACTTAAGGATTATAATGATGGTTGATCAGATGGATGATAAAGAAGAACTCCACAATGCACTTAAGGATCTTGACAGAGTTGAAAATGAAAACATAGATCTGAAGGAGAATCTAGATGAAGCAAATGAATGTGTCTAGAAACTAAAAGAACAATTCAAGAAATTCAAGGATAGACACAAAGAAGTGAGTGAGCAGTTGAGACAAGAGATAATTGGACTGAAAGTGACAATAGAAGAGAAGAAGAGAATTGAAGAATTTCTAAATACAATGGTGTAGAACAAAACTAATGAATGCTCTAAACTTGAACAAGAGGTGGTAAACTTGAGGATTGAACTAGAAAAGGAAAAGCTCTATGAGAATAATTTTAAATCAAGCTCTAATAAGCTTGTAGAATTGCTCACTAGGAAAAAATCAAGTAAAGACAAAGCTGGTTTAGGAAATAATGCAGTTGTATGTTCTAAGGATAATCAAATGATTCAGGACAAAGAAAATCAAAACATAAATTCAAGGAATTTTACAAAGATACCACCTATGAGACAACCTAATGCACAAAGGTATCCCTCTTTCAATGGTATTTGTTTATTCTATAATAAATATGGTCACAAGGTAACAAAATGCAGAAACAAGAATAATCAATTTTTTGGTTCCTTCACCGGACAATGTTTCGAATGTAAGAAGATTGGACATAAAGCTATTGAATGCAAATATTAGGTGAGAATGATAAATTGAGTAATGAGGAACAAATTAAATGAAGGAAAAATGAATCAGTTCTTTAATGGCTACTATTATACCTATAAAAAATTTGGACACAAAGAAAATAAATGTAGATTGAGAGGAAATGGAGTTTAGAGTAACCAAAAAAATGTCATGTTATAATTGTAATAAACTAGGACATGTTTTAAAGGTTTGCAGAAGAAAGAAAGGAAAGAAGTTCACTCTGGTAGAGAAGAATGAATCAGTAAAGAAGGTTAACAAAGAACAAATGAAGCAAGAGATGAATAAGATATGGAAGAAGAAAGAAGAAGAAAAAACTGAAGCTACTAATATGTTTGTGCCCTCATCCGGTACAGACGAATCCTCTGAGAATTAGAACTAGCATGGTCATAGGGGGAGAATTATCAGAAAATTATAAAAACCCCCTAGATAAATGGTGTATCAAAGGCTAGCATGAGGATGAGATATGAAGAATTAAGAATTATAGGTTGTGGAAAAATAACTAGAAGAAAACATTTTGTGATGTTTTGTGGACTGAATTAGGGTTTTCTATGTTGAGAAGAATGTATTTAGCATCTTTTTGATGTTTGCCACATTTAATGTGTTTAGGGTAAATTTCATGGTGTTTAAGTTAAAGTTTGTGAATCTTCTCGATTAATTGACCATTTGGAGAACTTGGAAGGAAATCTTGAAGTGAGCTTGTAGCAATTCTGAAGGGAATACAAAAATTGACTCAGGTAATCTAGAATCCTTTCTCTATTTGCAAAAGGGGAAGAAGAAAAATGAAGAAGCCTCAATTAACGAATTAAAGAAAGTGTAGAAATGGATAGAGAATTGAGTGGTGTCATCCCTCTAAAACTAAAAGTAGTTGAGCTAGAAGAATTTGATCATAGAAAGATGAAATAAATGGAACTAGGGCTAAATTAAAATGAATTAAAGAACATAAAAACCATAGGTATGGATTTGTGGAGTGAATTTCCATGGGATTCTGATAAAGATTTTATTTTGTTCTTGTTGAATCATTTCAAGAATGTAAGTATTGTATTGGACAAACCCTACTCAGTTACGAAGGAAGCGATCGAGGTGATTACTGGCTTATGCAATATTAGGGATCTTCCTAGAAAGAAAACTATGAAGTACGAAGATGTGGAGGAATTGAATGGCATTAGTAAAGACCCATGAGCTCTATTGATAAACACTTTTGAGGATTTAGTTGTAAGGTATGTTGTGTACAACATTTCATACAAGATCTATTTTAGAAATTATGAAGGTTCCACATCGGCTATTGTTATTTACACTGCAAATATGATGGTTAAAGAGAACAAGAAATTTGATTTGTGTAGCTTGTTGCTTGAGAATCTTTATGGAAATGTTTGAATGTTGGTGATTGAGGGTTATCCCTTTCGTTTTGGATCTCTACTGGTGTGCTTGATGTTTTACTTTTTTTGTTCCCTACCAGGAAAAGACAATGTGATCTGGGAATCTAGTATTCCTATTGGGAAACAAGTCTACAGATATCTAGAAGCGTTGATAGATAATGCAAGTATGTGAAAATATTATTTTACATCCTTGAAAACAATTCTCTGCTCTAGTATATATGCATCGAGTTAGTTTGAAGTGGGATCTTCCTCTGGTAAAAGAGAATTGGAGGTTGTCATTAGTGACTCCCCTCTAGAATTGAAGAAGAGAAAAGTTATAACTAAAGATATCATTGACATTTTAGAAGAAAAGGAGAAAGAATCCCTTACTAGACTTGGATCCTCTGATCCTAATGTCATCCATTCTATGATGGTTAAGGGAAAGATGAAGAAGATTGGTGAATTATGGAATACAACCTCTCCTATTGACAAACTGAAGATTGATGATGTTTTGGTGGAATATCTACTTTAGAAAGGTATTGGAATATTAGTTGTTTCTGATTCCTTGCTAGAAAATCTAGTTTATATTGTTGAAGAAAGAATGTTGTTTGAAGGTCCAGAAGGATGTAAGTTTGAAGCTTTGGTTAAAAAGGGGTGTATTAAAGCTAAGGGGAGATTATCTAAACTAGTCATGGAAACAAATAAATGCATTAAATAAATATCTAATATTTACAAGTATTGTCTCTAGTGGCCTACTACAGTAGATAATTTTAGAAGTAGAATTGAAGCAATTGAATCTAAAGTGAACAACATTGGAAAGAATTTTGATATCTTTGAAGACAAAGAAGGGGAGAAAAGATTGAGTGTTGGTGAATTACAATATGAATTGATTGTTTTAAAAATACAAAGAGATGATGTAGTGAAGACTTTTTGGCTCCTTAAAGAGATTGTTAAGGTGGTCCAGTTAGACCATCTTTCTAAAACACTTACTAATGCAAAAGATGTTGAGAGATAGTGTTCATATTGGTCACCCTCTTATAATCTATTGAGATTATTGGAAATCATCTGCAAAAGAATGGATTCAGCTACATTTAATTGGAATAAGTTGTGTCCAGTTCTCAAGGAAAAATACAAGGAATTGTTTTAGGTGAAGAGTGTCATTTTTACTTGAATCTCGAGTGTTCAATTTTTGTTGTTTTTTCTTTGGCAAAGAAGAAAAGGAAGAAAAAGAAGTTAATTGAATTGATGTTTGAAATTTTTTATGGATGGAAGTTTTTGAAGAATTTGAATCCTTTTGATTTGACGTCACCATGTTTAAACCTTTGTTTATATCCTTTTCAGCCACCCTTTTCCATTGATGTCAAAGGGGGAGAGAGTTAGAGTATGAGGAGAGATTTTGAAATGATGGGAGAGATTAAAGGAGATTTTTTTTTTACATGTTTCCATCAATGAAAAAGGGGGAGATTGTTGGAAAAAAAAAGAAGGTTGACTATTTCCACAGTTTTGTATTGTCATTGATATCACCATGTTGTGACTACAAGTTCAAGATAGTGCTTGATCTAGTATTTTGGTTCAGTATCTGGACTAGTATTCAAGCTACACTCTTTGGTATTCTAGTCCACATTTATCCACAGTTGGTAGTTAATTCTTGCGGTTTTGAGAAATTTCTTCTGGTTGTTGAAGGCATGCATGTTCATAATGGTATGTGCTTTGGTGCTCGTGTAGCGTAGTTTCATCTAACAAAATGTTTGTTGCTTTTTGTATTGAAGTCTATTCCTAGCTGAATTCTTGGCATAATTGTGATATGGTGAATTAATTTTTCTATGTAAATATATGTGCAACCTATTTTAGGTCTATGCCAACGTAATGTAGTGTGTTGGATGTTTGAATTGCCTTCTTGAAAATATTTTGTGAATGATTGGAGCTAGCAGTTAGTATTTTTAGTAAATATGAAGTGCATCTAATTAGGCCAACATCAATATGGTGAATTAATTTTTCTATGTAAATATATGTGCAACCTATTTTAGGTCTATGCCAACATAATGTAGTGTGTTGGATGTTTGAATTACCTTCTTGAAAATATTTTGTGAATGATTGGAGCTAGCAGTTAGTATTTTTAGTAAATATGAAGTGCATCTAATTAGGCCAACCTAATTGATGCTTGTGGAAAATATCAGGTATATAAATGAATATGCTGGATAGTTTTAAGAGAGATAGAGACAGAGAGAAATAAAAGTGTGTATGTGAAATCAATGAAGCAATTGTGAATGAAAATTTGGAAGTGAGCAAAAAAGATGAAGTGTGTTAAATTAGTCTATTGAGCATCACTAGAACTACATCAACACTTGATAGGTACATTATTCTTAGTTCATTTTCGCTATAAAGCCCATTTTTTTTGTCACTCTTTTGTAGGCAATGAGCCTCTTTTGTAAGCAGTGAGTCCTTTCAAGGAAGTGAGCCCTTAGGAGTGAGCCTTTTATTTTTCAATTTGAAACTAATTTATATTGTGAGTTAATCCTCACCGTGGTTTTTCCCTCCTTGGGTTTTCCACATAAAAATCTAGTGTTTATTGTGTTAAATTACTTTTTGTTATCTATGTTTCATGCTCATACTTAATAACATATAGTGTGGTTGTGGAAATGATATGTGTTGGAGTTTTTAAGTTTGAATTTTGTGACAACTGATTCACCCCCCCTCTCAATTGTCTTGCATATTTTAACAAAATTATACATTATAAATACTCAACCCATGGTTGAGCCTCCTATCCTTGAAAAAACTATTATTGAACTAAAATATATACCAAGTAACCAAGACCAAACCATGATCGATACTTTACCTATTTCATACAAAAGGCCAAGAGACAATGAAAACAATCCTATCAAGCCTCCTAATATAAACCAAGTTTACAATGCTAAAGAGAAAGTGGTTGAACAACCTCCCAAGGTTCCTTCGATTCCTCCCCTTATGAAAGAAAAGAAAGCTATGGTTGATAGATCCACTCCTACACAAACATAACTTCAAAATCACACAAAATGAAACAAAAATGATAGAGAGCATAGGCGTAGACATTGTGCTCTTGCTTGAAGGTTAAATGATGAAAACAAAAAATAAAATCAACATCCACACTTGATTGAAGTAATACATGGTGAGTCTCCCTCTTCACTAGAACAAAAAAGATCCTATATCATAACCACAACAAGAGCTAAATCCTTCTTTAGACATTATCATTTGACCTCCCATTATGATTAACCTATATGACAATGATGAGGTTGCTAAAATTAATGAAGTGCATAATGAATTGAATACATTGTTTTCCTCTTCAATGAGCTTAAATGACAATTCTCCTAGGAAGAGTGTTGAACTTGGTGATGACCCTAGTACTGCACTTGTTGTTGTCCCTTTGGGTAGTTTCCCAGCTTTCGTATATGATGAACAAGATTGGGATGCAAAAAAATTGCTATAGGTTGAATCACATGTGCCTTACTAGTCTTTTTCAATTTAAAAAGCACAAAGATGTGTCACTCTTTATAAAGAAAATGGCCAACACTGATCCAACATTTAAACTTGAATCACTAAAAAGTGGCATATTTTTTTTTAATTTTGAAATGATGTAATGGTGTTGTCATAATAGTGGTTTACAATTCCTGAGAGGAACGAATTTTAGCTGAAATCACATATTTTTAGAAAATATAATGATTTAAGCCTTAAAAAGTTCCATTTTAAGGATTCCAATTGAAGAGTGTTTGATCAAATCACCTTAGATCAAATTGGATAGAATAGTTTTAAACCATACCTATAAATGCGTCTCCTTTACACCTATCAAAATTGATAAAAAATCACTTTTGATTTAGGATCAAATGAATTCATTTAAAATTTATTTCAAATGATTATGGTATTCCTGCTATCCAATGAATATAATTTTAATATGTTTTGGTTTTGTTATGTATTTGTTTTTTAAGTTTTATTAAACATAGGTTTTTCATCGAAAATGAATTTCTTTGTTCTTCACATGTGGAAAAATAGAATATTATCAAAAAAAAAATTGAAAAATATGAGTGCAATATTGAAGTCCTTGATCCAACAAAAAAAATTAAATTAAATTTTGACATATACAAGAAAAGTTACGTGTTATACTGTCTAAATTGTAATTTGTTTGACTTTGAAACTTGATTAAGGAAAAAATATTCAATAAAAAACTATCTAATCAAGTGGAAGCATTAGATATCAGATTTCAAATCTAAATTTGAAAGAATTAGAATTTTATCCTTCATGGAAAAAAATTTATGTGTTATACTTGTCACTTTTTAAAAATGTTGTTTTCTGAAAAAAAACAATTTTTGTGGGAGATGGAAAAAAAAGTGAAATTTGATTCAAAAATTTTTGAAAAAAATATTTTTAGAATCTACGGACAAAATTTGATGAGACTCTAATATGCACCATCTTCAAATTCCTCATAGTTTAGCTGCTATAGGTGCCCGAAAATGAAGATTTAGTTAAAAATAATAATTTCAGTGTCCAGTTTGGCCAAAAATTGTAAACCACTATTATGGGATCACCCGTAAACTAGTAAAATATGTATTTTTTAGTATAATTTATGTTTGTCTTTTAAAAATAAAAAATAAAAAATAATTTTAAACTAGTTTTTAATAAATAACACCATAATTCAATTGCTAATAAAATGCTAAAAAAATGAAGTTGCGTGAGACGTTAAAATTTTTATACTAATTTTTTTTTCTTTCAATTGTTTTGTGTGTATTTACAACTTGAAACTTTAGTGAATGGATATATTTTTCCAATTTTGATAAATATATATTTTAAAATAAATATTAAAATTTGTGTGAATCAAAAAACTGTTGTTTCCATTGGACCTCAACTTTCATATTAAATATTTATCGAAAATGGAAAAAAATTATACCATCTTGAAATAGATTTTTTTATCTAGTGAATCATTTGTTTCTTTAATTTTTTTAAATAAGTTTTAGTATTTTTCCTTGGCATGGTAATCAACCTAATATTTATTGATGATAACCTAATTTTAGTAAAAATTAAAAATAAAATATAAATAATAATTAAACTATTAAAATACATATATTTTTGAAAACTACACTTATGGATCTACAAAAGGGTATTTTTATATTTTAAAAAAAATGTTATTTACATTAGTAGGATTTATTGAAACTTCAATTTTATGAAATAATTTTAATTTTTTGGTAAATTGGACTCAAAGTGGTGCTCCATAAATTTTTAGCCAACAATTTTAGTTGAAAAAATTGTGGAAGTATCTAACTTAGCTAGAATGAATCTTACTAGATCGTATGTTTGACCAAAATTGATTTTTAGTTAGAAATACTTAAATTCAGTTGTGTTGATAAGTTGGTTGAAAGTGTGACACAACTTTGTGCTTTTAACCTACACTATTTTATTTTTCATGTTATGTGTGTGATTGCATGTGTGTAATGTTATCCCCTATGTTGTTATGTTTGATGTCTCTCTCTCTTTTTGGCATTCCTCCACTTGTACCTACATTCTTCTCTATGTCATAAGCACTTTATATTTTTATTTGTCTTGTGTTTTTCTTTTGGGGATGAAACAAGGTGTTGAGACATTTAGATCTCTTCCATGTTGAGGGTATATGCAGGATCATGGTGCGCCAAAAAGTGGCAATATTTATAGGGTATGTGGCTGATGACTTTTTTTTCACCCAAAATTAATGAAACGAAAAGGGTTTTTAGAGGAGATTCTCAGCTTTTCAAAAATATAAATTATGATTTAATTTGAATTTAATAAATAATTATTATTCATTTTCTCTAAAGTTTCGATGGCTGATTGAAAAACATCTATAACTTTCGGTATCATATTTTTGAATCCAAAACATGTGTCACATTCTATGTTTTACTATAGGATTAAAAAAAGAAAAATTAAATTTCATGAACTTTTGACCAAGTTAAGGTGGTGATTTTTATATTTTCTAAAAGTTGTAATAAAAACATAATTAATTGTATTTTATGCATCACATTGAGTCCTCTACTTATATATAAAATATTACAAAAAAATATTATCATTTTATTATGGTTAGGGTGGTGACATACACCTACTTCTTATTTTTTCGAAATTTAAGTACTTGCATTGAAATTTCAATTTTCACCAAATAGATTTTATTTTTTTAAATAAACCTAGTATAGAAACTACATTCAATTTTCTACAAATTCTATTCTTACATATTTTTGAAATAATATAGATAACTTATTCAAATATTTATGTCAAGTTGCCTAACATTTTTCTAAATTTTTGCCACTTCTGTTTTTTGCACGATGATCCTACACATACCCTTGACCCAAAGGATTTTCTTTTTTTTTGCTCTCTTTGTGTCATTCTTCCTATTCCATGAGTATTTGGGGAATGATGATAGTTTTGAGATCTCTAAAAATATTGTAGAAAATACATACTAACCCTAAATCCATTGATCCCTTATGTGATTTTGGGATTTCATTTTGGGGGCAACCATTTTTCATGACGTAGCTTGAATTGGAAACATATGACTTGGCATAGGGCTTTCCAAATAAGCTCTCATACATCCTCTTTATTGTTAGCACTTTTTATTTTCTACTTTAAAGTAGTTTCTCATAGCATGGTGTTTAGTAATTTCCTTAAAGTGGGGGCATACATTGGCATTATTTTTTTTCAAATCATGTTTCATTGTGTAATCTTCTTACTTTATGTGATGCATCTTTCACTTTTTGGTGACATTAGGTGTGATTTCCTTCAAGAGTTTGATCTCTCTTATCATATTATATTCCTCTTAGTGGATTGATGCAACACACTGCATCCCCTAAGTTGTGAATCTTGTATTCTTTAAGTGGTCCTCTCTTGGAGACATTAGGCATGATGTTCCCTAAGTTAAGACCTTACATGAACTAAGAAAAAATCCTTTAAACCTACCTTACACTATTTTTTCATTTACAATATCAATTCTATGGCCACCTTGCACAACACACTTTTTTGCCTGTGGAGCCATCTTGTTCATTCATGAGTGTCAAGCATATGAATTTTTTATTTCCTTGTGAATCCTATTGTTCATTTTGTGTGGAGCCTTATCCAATTTATTAGGTGGTATAACTTTGGTATGGCATTATATTGTATGGGAGCAAAACTTTGGTATGGCATTATATTGTATGGGAGCAAAACTTAGGCGTGACTTTCCCATAGCCACTTGCTTGTCTGTGTGAGCGCATACTGGCCGCATGTGCTTGTGTCTCATTGGGGTCCAACCTAGTGGATGGCCTGAGGTTCCACTAGCCCTTGTGAGTCTCATTAGTTTTCATAGTGTACATCATGTTCCACTTGTAAATGTATTTGGACAAATAGCTTAGATCTGATCCACATCATGCGAGACAAAGAGTCGAGGCTTGATCCACCCCTTTTTATTTTTATTTTTCTTTATCTTTGTCTTTGGTGGTGTATTCTTATGCCTTTTTGTTGCTCCTTACATCATTTATATGTGTTTTATTTTGTGCCTATATTGGTTTTCCATAGCATCTTGATCCTGGGGGTTACATAACCCTCTTGATCATTGTTATCCTATCTCAATAGCATTGGTACATAAGGACACCTCTTGATGCATATTCATCTAATTTAGTGTGATTTTGAAACAAATTCCTCCTCTTAGTAAAGTGGGGGATAAATATAGTATAGGAAAATGTATATGTTTATATTTTCACACTTATTTTGTCCCTCCCTATTAAAATTGGACTTCTTTATGCCTTATTAGGTCTTATTTTGCATCCACAAACCTTATTTAATATATCTTTTTGAGGATAATCCTAACACATACTTAATAACCAATCATAAATTAGTGATTTTGGATTGTATGGCCTAGATTTAGTGATCTGGGAGTTGTACACCACCTTAGGCATATGGGTCCCACCTAAGTTTTGAGGCCCAGTCTAGAATTTGGCATAAAACTTAATATTTCTTGAAATTTGTATCCTAAGCCTAGGCTACTAGGAATTGTATACCCCAACTAGCATATGAGTCTCAATTAGCTTGGAACTATTTTAAATTCAAATTCTTGGTGGGATTTTATTCTCCTAGATCTGATGTTGGCTTGTAGTGTTGTAATTTCAAGAAATTTGGCATAAAAAAGTATAAATGCAAGGTTATTTCACATATTTTCTCCTATCAAGTTGATGAAAGCATTCTTATAGAAATTTTATGAGATTAAGAGCATTCAAGAGAATTCAAGATTTGATTATCAAGTATTTTAGAGTTATATTCAAGAAACAAGCATCATGTCAAAGTCATCATGCATCATGTTTGTTTTTGAGATAACATTTCTAATGTAGGTTTTCAAGATTCAAGCAAGCATTCAAGTCAACATCCATATCATTCAATCAAGATTCAAGATCTAAATTCATGCTAGCCATCTCATACAAGATTGCAGCCTTTGTTACAAGGGTTTGGTGAGTTGCAACATAACTTATTTTTTCACTCATCATTCCTTCATTCTATTTCTATTCATTTCAAGATTTGATTACCAAAATGGGGTTTAACCAAGGAAAAATCCTATCCACTAAGAAAACAACATTTTCCCTAGCTTTGATGTGTGATTTGTAGATTTAGGTTGAATATCCATTAAAGAGCAAGATTGGAGAAAGTTGTCAAAGTTGCAAAGTTGTTATAGTTGTTACCTTTCTTGCAAGATCATGGAAAGTCACCTATAGGTCAAAATTTTAAGTGTTTTAGACTTGGAGATCAGAAGGGAGAGAAGCTACAAGAAATTATTAGAGGATATCATAGTTTCATATCAACCTTGATATTAGGAATAAATCACCACTTGTGGCATATGAGTCCTAGTATACTAGTTTTTAAACTTTTTATGTAGATCCTAGTTTACCAATTATAGATTTTGGTTTTAGCCTGAAACCCTAAACATGGACTAAATCACCCCTACTAGTGTATGAGTCTTGATAAGCTTCAAAAGTCATAATTTTTGGATTGCATAGCTTGTTTCAAGCATCTTCAGTTTTCTAGGTGCACCTTTGTTTATCTCCAATTTTTTATTCTGATTTGACTTCACTTTCTAGGTCATATAGTTAGGTTTTGCATGTTACATTCATTTATTTTTTTTCTAAGCCTTTTTCTTAGTGGTGAACCCCCTTTTATCATTAATCACACCCTAGGAGACCTTATATTAGATCCCTTTTCTCAATTATACCATTAGATTGAGATCTCTAAGGTTTCCTTGAATGAAATAGATCAAAATAGGGTTCCCTAAGTTGTCCATATCCTAAAAGGTGGGAACACCCCATTTTCTTTTTTTTACCTTCTCCTTATACTTCTCCATGGAAATTTTTTCTATTGCAAGAACCTTCAATCGTCTCTTCTATATTATAATAATAAAGCATTACAACAATAGATAATTATATATTTCATAATAAAAATTGTATACACTAGCCCAACTTGGATTAAGTTAGATTTTCCATCCACGAAAAAATCATAGGAAATAAAAAAATAGATCTAAAAATAATATAGGAGATGATCAACAGAGAGCCTACTCATGAAATCCGCAGATCTTATCGTCTCTAAGAAAAAATATGCACAAGAAAAAAATTATAGAAATTGCAACCTTGATGGCGAATAAATATGCTTCTGACATGAATTATGAATATTTTTAGGTAACCCAACTTAATTTAGGGAAAAAAACAAGGGAAGAGGAGTTGCACACCTTAGATACCAATGTGGAAACATTAAAGTTACAAATGACTAAACATCAAGCCATCAAGAAGATGGAAAAGGGATAGTTTCATCAAATTTTTTTTTTCAAGAATCTAATAACTCTAGTAACCTTTATCCCTATATATTTTGTAGATACTCCCATTTTGATGAAGAAGGGAAAGGTAGATATTATACAAGCTATGAATATTAAGGAAAATACATTGGACAACTAGATAGATATGTTGTTGGAGAAGGAATCTACATAGATAGGTTTTTGGTGTAAGTTTCATAAGGAAATACTTCAATTACATCAAATAATTGACCCATTTTTGTATTTGGTCATAATACAAGATGACATATATGGGCATGACTTGTCTATCCTTTGTGATATAAATATGGTTCCTTTCAACGTACATATGAATAATAATATTTTATAGTAGGGTGATGAAATTTTGGTAGAGATGACTATCAAATCCAAAGGATTTAAGAGATATTTGATGATATGGTTCACCCAAAACATCCCAAAGAAATAAGAAGAAATAAAGAAAATATGGATAATTTTAAATATACAGTTGGGAAAAAATAAATGTAGATATGCTCGATAAAAAAGATTACTGTAAAACTAGTAACATAAATACAATATGTGTTTAATAATGAGATTCAGTAATTAAGGGTAAAACTAGCTAAAGACTCAATGGATTTCTTGATGGAACACTAAGCCAAGTTTAAGGATCTAGATCAAGGATTGCATCAAATGAAAAATAAGATTAATTTCTTTAAATAGACAATCAAATTGATTTTCCTCCTATGTTATGTGAAGAATATAAATATAGGCTAAATCATATAAAGGGTTTCGATGTTGAAAAGTTGGCCAAATTTTCAAATACTTATGTGGAATATATGAGCAAAGGTCAAAAAAGAATGAGGGTTGAACTTTTAAAATTTAAATCAGTTTTGGTCCCAAGTCTAACTAGTGGTTGAATTGATATATAATTATTCCTTTTTCATTTATTCTTGGCCTTGTAATAAAAAAAGTGTTAAAATTGGGTCCCAATGAAGTAATAAAGTGGATTCGATCTTTTCAAGCATTTAATCCCCTTTTTATATATAGTTAGAAGGAAACAAAAAATTAAATGTATCTTCATGCATTTGTTTCCTAGTTTAGTTTCTAGTTAGAGTGTTATTTTTAGCATGTCAAGTTTAGTTGATTGAGTTTTTTGCAGTCGCTAATTTTAGATTATGTTTACTAAACAACCCCTACTTGTCTCTATAAAAGGAAACTTTGTGCATTGAAATGTGGCTACCTCTTTTGATATTGAATCTTAGTAGTGAGATGTAGTATCTTTTTTTTACTAATTCTAAGAAAGAACTTTTAGAAGTAAGTGTTTAGAATTTGGTGTAAAATATTTGCTAGAGTAATAAAGGTCTACTTTCCTTCATTTTTTTTATTTTTTTTGTCTCCAAATGGTAGAGTGCACTATATTATTCTTTATGTGTTCATATTTTCATGAGATTAAAAGACATATGAGTGTTTGAAAATCTATTATATGTAAGGATTAATTAAAGTAATCATTTAGATTTGCGTGTAATACAATGTTATAATGAGACTTAATGATAATTAATTATGATTTCTATAGAAGATAGCATCTACTTTTTCTTAAATTGAATGAATGTTCATTTCATCAAAGTGGGCTTAAAAATAAAATATGTAGATATCATCACATGAAGTTTGAAATAATAAAAGGAATCCATTTAGTCATTTAATTTATTTCTTTCTTGGTATGTTAATATTCTTCATTTAAAAAAAAAATTGAGTACATAGGAAACATCATAAAAAAGAGAATAAAAATTCCATCAAGGTAAGAATCTTTTTTACAAATTTGATAAAATAATAAAGAACCCTTGAAAAAATAGTCCTCATTAAAAATTCTTCAAACCAAGGTATTGTGACAAAAATATAGAGACCTTAGTGACCACAAATCCTAGATCTATTGTATTTTCAAGATAGGTACTATAGAAATTTTTTTACTATGCTATATTGTATTGAATTAGGACCATCAATAAAAAGCATTGTATGTGTTCATTAATTAGTGATTGGGTGAAAGAACAAGGTAGTGTCACATTTTTTGTGAACTAAATAGTTCTTAGCAAAATAGATTCACTCTAAATAGTTTGGAGTGAAATAGTTTCACCCAAAACTATGTGGCCTATACATGGCACATAAATATTCTGATGAAACCCTTTCACTTGAAACAATAAAATATTTTTTTTCCCTTTGTCTATTCAAAATGTGTTTCAACATGTATGTATGCATTTGAATAAAAGGGTTCTAGTTGAAAACCTTTCACCCAAAAGTGTCCATGTGGTATCGTTGATGGTAGCCACCACACCTATTTTTACAAATTTATGAAACTTTCCACTTGAACAAGATATTTATTTAGTTAGAAAGATTTTTTCAAAAAAATAAAAATTCCTTTTTTAAGAGCACATAGTCAAGAATCGAAATATATATATTTTTGATATTTTGATTAGTTTTAATATGATTTTTTAATAATCCAAGTAGGTTGTTAAAATAAAAAATAAGGTTTATTAGAAATTAAAAAATACTAATTCATATTTAAAAAATTAAAAAAATATATGGTTCACTAAAGGAGAGAATTCTCTCCAAAAGGGTATAACATTTTATTGAAAATAATAAGAAAAAAGTAGACAATAGTTGACGTCAAATGAAAACTATCAAATGCTGGTACATTTGAATTTAACACATTATTATGAGGAAAATATACACCAAAATTTTTAATTTTTCCCATGCACTAGATATTAAAGTTATCTATTTGGGAAAAATTAGGGGAAAATAAAAAGAATTTATTTTTTCTTGATGTCTATTGAACACCCAAAATACTGAGAGGGGGGTGAATCAATATTGTTTGAAACCACTTAAACATTTAAGCAGTTATTACACATATCATATTCAATTTGTAGTAAGGAAAGAACCCCTGAAAAAAACCATCAATATAACACATGGACACCATATTTTTACATGGAAAACCCACAAAGGGAAAAAACATGGTGAGGATTAGCTCAATATATTATAATCGATTATAAGATATTATAGAAAGGCTCACTATTAGGTGGAATCACTGTCTAGAGAATAAGAGAAATAGAAGATAAGGTTGGCTCGCTACTAAGATTTGAATCACTATAAATGCATCTACAATATGTAGGAAATACAATTCCACTAAAGCCCAATATATAGAATCAACACATTTCATGATATTCTACTCCAACACTCTATTTTGATCTTCATTCACATCTTACTCAAACTATGATTATTAGGAGATCATACACATACATTCAAAAATCACTATACAACACCAAAATGACCTTATACTTATATCCATTCCATCCACAAACACCTACAACATCAATTAGGTCGGCCTAATTAGATGTACTATGCATAATATGAATTGTCAAAAAAAAACATTCTTCACGCCACAACTCAAAACTTATAACACATCAAATAGGTCAAGTTAGACCCATAATAGGTCCTACATAATTGATCAACACTTATATAAACTCTGCATAACTCAAAACATATTAGGTCAGCACTGCTAGTGACCTAACATCAAAATTCACCAACTAATCATCCTCAACCCAAAACGTGGACCTCAAAACATCAAACCACTTGGAAATTAGATACAATTAACACATATAGGAACTTCTACAAATTTGCAAGATCATATATTTTTGTGCAATGAGATGCGAACTAATTAACACATGTACTCTACACTAGAAAGATAGTCACTAGTAGACCCAATACTCTATCACTCATAAATTTTGCACTAGAGGGAAAAAAAATATGAAAATTTTGGAATTAGAGTCCTCTGACCTCCTTAAAAGTTTCCTTAGAATCATAGAGAAAGACTCTTCAATACAGACCAACATGGACCAAAAACCAAATTCACTATTCATAAAAAGCTATGTTCTAACACAGCCAAATAATCAACTCGTTTGACTGCATCATAGCAAAGTATCTACAACCCTATGCTTGATTACCATCATTTCAAATATGTATACACACCAGATCAACTAATCATCAAGTAGACCTCAAACCACAATGTTGAGATCAATGACAACATAATATATGTACACAATATATCTCATGCTCATGTTGCCAACAAGAAAAACAATGAAAAAATCCTTAAACTTCCAACAATATCCCACTTGTCATTGATGGAAACATGCATAAATCTTGGGTATGTGCGGGATCATCATAGAAAAAACAGGCCCTTAAGTGGCAAAAAAAATAGAAAAATCAGAGTTAGGAAACTTGACATAAAAATTTGAATAAGTTATGTATATATTATTTCAAAAATATGTAAGAATATAATCTATAGGAAATTGAATGTAGTTTCTAAACTACTAGGTTTCTAAGAAAAAAAGTTCTATTTGGTAAAAATTTGAAATTTCAATACAATAGTACTTAAATTTTGAGGAAAAAATAAGTAGGTGTTTGTCTGACCACCCTAACCACAATAAAATGATAAAAAATTATAGTATTTTAGACATAAGTAGAGGACTCATGTCGGATGTGATGCATATTTTTGTAATTTTTTCTAATTAAATAATTAATTATGAATTTTTTATTACAAATTTGAAAAAATATAAAACCTTGTATTTCTAACCACCTTAACTTGGTCAAAACTTCATGAAATTCAATTTTTTCTTTTTTTAATCATATAATATACGAATCATAGAATGTGATGCATGTTTTGGATTCAAAATTTGTGATACCGTTTGAAAGCTATAGATGTTTTTCAATCAGCCTATCAATCATAACTTTAGTCGTAATTCAAATAGGAAATGAATAATAATTATTTATTAAATTCAAAGTAAAGCATAATTTATATTGGTGGAAAGCTGAGAACCTCTTTTAAAAAGCCTTTTCATTTCATCAATTTTGGGTAAAAAAAAGTCATTAGCCACATACCCTACAAATACCCATCATGATCCTGCACATACCCTCTTCTCAAATATTATTCCCTTTTGACATCAAGGGGAAAGGGTGTACACATATGTTCTAATTTTTGTTCCACCTTTGACATCACTCATATACTTTCTTCTCCCCCTCTCATATATAGATACTTTTACATTATCAATAAACTCCTTACTAGAATTACTTATATACTCCTTTTAACAGTGATATCCATCAAACTAGATCAAAATTAGCACTGAAAAACTATCCTCTAAAATCCACATATATAAAATGAAGTTTGAAATGCATAAAAAATGATGTATACAAACCAACAAGAAGATTAGTCTCCTCATTTTGCTTGACATTCTCATTACCTTCATTCATATTTCCCTCAAAAACTAATAGATATATGCATTGAATATAAATTTCAAGTATATCTTGTAGAATAATGTCATCTAGAGGAATTTGATCCTCAGAAGTCACCATAGCCATATTAATTTCTTCTAGGATTTTGGATGTCTTTTCATCTAACTCAAGTCTCTTCTTCTTTTTCTACCTTCATAATGGAGACTAATTGCACTTCATACGCACCAAAGATACCTTCTCCTTCTTGCAATCTGGATGGTCCTTGTACTTCTTTCTAACCATATATGTTTTTCTCATTTGTGTTTTCCAAATTAGCTACTTCTGGATCAATATACATTTCACTGTGCAAAGCATTGATGATTTTCTTTGTGGCCTTTTCAGTCTCATTCTAGATATTCGTTTTGACACTTTCATCTTAGCTCACTAGCATATATTTTCTCCTTTTAGTGTAGATCTCCTTGACTTGTCTCTGGATAATATTTTTCTTTTCTTCTTCGGAGATAGAGACCTTATATTTTTTAATTTCTTCTTGTTTCATTTCTTCATCCACCTTGATAACTTCTCCTCTTCTTTTTCTCAAATCCTCAACAAGGATATCTAGGTCTTTGTGAATAATATGATTGAAGGGAATGTTATGACCATATATTCAATGACTACCTTCTCAATTTTTTTCTTTTCTTCAGGAGTCTAACTGTTTAATCAAATTCCCTTATTTGATTAAATTCATCAATATTCGTCTCATCAGTGGGGCAATTTGAATTCCCTTATGGGCAATAGTGGGGCATCCAAAAAAAAAATCAGAGAAATTTCGACTTTTGATCATGGTGTTTATTCTTTGAACCAACACAACAAGTGCACGCTTCAAAGAGGGGCAAAATGTAGACATCAAATATACATATGATCACACTCGATCTAAACATCGATTTCCCTCATTTTTCTCTCTCTTTTCCTAATCAAATTCTTATTTGATGTTCAAATTTGTCTTAATTAAATACATTATTTTGTCAATAAGTCACTTTACTTTTACTGTAATCAATTCATCTGGATCTAGATCCCTATTTAATTAAATAATCAATTTATTTGATTAAATTCTAAAGTCTATCATTAAATTAAATAAATTAAAACCTTATTTGATTTAATCTAACACCATCCCTTTTAATTAAATAAATCAAAATCTTTATTTAATTAGCCTCTTATCATATTCCTCTCTTTTTGATTTAAATTAATCCAAAAATCTAAATCAAATTGTCAAATCAGCTAAATATCCCCTTAAATTAATCAAATCCTGATTAATTTAATCCTAATCATTCAAATCCTCTAGATTTTGCAACTTGCACAATTAAATCATTTTTTGATTTAATAATTCCCTATTTATCATTCAAAAAAGGCATCTAAGTGGGAATATTCCTCAAATTTGAAATCTCCCCCCAAAAGGACTTGTCCATCCAACAAAGCATTTAAAGCTCTTACATTGTCTCTTACATGTCTCCCACTTGGCATTTAACTCATTTTTCATCCCCCCTAAACATGTCATCTCATCAAATTCAAATTTCAAACTTGCACTTCTCAAAACTTGTCAACCTTCATCCTCTCACATGTTGACAAGTGGCATCATATCATTGGTTGAATCTTTGTCCCACATTGATCAAATTTGGACATCTCTTCAACTTATCAATCTATAAATAAAGAGCTTATATCCTTATTTCATCATCCACATCTCAAGCAAAGTTACCATGCTAAAATACTTAGCAATTCTCATTCATCTCATTGAATCATAGCTAGGTTTTTTGCAGATTTTAGCTTGGAGCATACATTCAAAGTCTTCATCAAGTGGATCAATCATCTTCAATCAACATTTGCATTCAAGGAGTTGGGAAAGGGCAAATCTCCACACACCTATTTGCACCAACTCCCTCAAGAGATCAAGAGTTTGCTTGCATTAGATAGGATTTAATTGTTTCATTTGTGTTCTTCATTTTCATTTCTTATCTTTTGCAAATTTCAAATGGATTTCTTGAGGAATCATTTGTTTCTAACCTTGTGTTTGATCTAATTGTTTGCATGTTTATTGTGTTTGTGCAAGGTCTAGATTCAAATGGTTCACATATTGGTGCTAGAAGGAGGGCATATACCTCAAATCTAACACGTTTTTTTATAAAATTTCGCTGTTTTTTGACAGCACTATTCATTAATCTGCATATGATCACTATTTTAGTGTTTTTAGAGTCAATTTTAAAATGACCATATCTTGGTCATACGTAGGTCTTTTTTGATGCTTTTTTTTTTAAAATAGGGTATAATTTTACAAGCTATCCAATGGTATAGGTGTTTCTTAACTATAAATTAGTTAAAATTTTCAAATTTTATTTAAAGTACAAACACATGATAACTTGGCTAAGTTTTAGAGTGTTTTGGTAAATGGTTTATCTAACCCCTATATCCTTTTGTTTCTTTTGATCTCATCTAACATTTTGATCACTTTTCAGGTTGGAAATCAAAATCAAAAGAAAGAGGAGCATGGGGATGATATTTTATCTAATCAAAGTGTTTTTTAACACTTAAGTGTTTGTTTAACACTTCTTCAAAGAAATTTGTCATCCTTCTCCTTCTTAGGACACTAGTTTTCATTTGGGCTTAAAAAGAACCTTTTCCATTTCTTGCAAAGGCTAAAATGAACTTTAGGATCACAACTTACTAGATTTGGTTTATTGGATTAACAATTGAACAAGGCAATTTCTCACACTTCATTTGGTGCTTTAAAATGAAATCATCATTGCTTTAAGGGTTTAAAAAGAACAAGTGTAGCTTTGTTTGTTTGTGAAGCTTACTTAGACTAAAGCCATTGGAAAAAACGTATGCGCTTCTCTCAGCTTTATAGCGATCTTGAGAATCAAAAGGTCTTTTCCATGACTTTGGGTTGAGATAAAGCAATCACCTCCACACTTCGATTTGGGCTTAAAATTGAACAAACTATTGTGCGAGTGTGAGTGGGGACTTTGTTGCTTACATTCTCTCTCCTTGTTGCCTACAAGGATTGATCGAGTTAGTGTATGTTTTCATTCGCATTTTTTTGAATGGAAAGTTCTTTTATTTGGGTCTTGGCCTTTCAACAACATGAAGGATAATTGGTGTGGCCATGAAACACTTTCTATTACTATAGTTTTATAAGAAAACCCAAAGAAATTCCTATGAAAACTACTATTAGGGTTTTCATGCAACACATTGAAAATATTATTCTCTTCCTTAGCACTTGATATCTTGCAAATGAGATCAATTTTGATTAGATAGGAACTAAATTGTCCTCACACCAAGCCTATTCACTCCGCAATAAGTGCTCATTTTTTTTTTAAACTTAGTATCTTTTCACTAGCTAAGATATCATAGATATCCATGATCATTTAGGAATCTTCTATAGAGGCTATTTCTGTGATTGATTGAATGACATGTGGATATCACCATTAACCATTATACTGAATCCATCAACTCCCAAGATTTATAGGGGACTCTAAGGAGTTCAATGAAACATCCCTTTCTTAACATCCATCTTAATTACCGAAGGTTCAAAACAATTGTTGACTTGAAAAAAACTCTTAAAAAAAACTTTCTAACATCTTAAAATTTCTTTTTTCATTTAGACAAATTTTGTCTATAGTCTTTTGAGCAAAAATTGATCTTTATGTTTTGAAGAAAGCATGTTCTTAAATTGCTTGTAAGAAGTGATACTAGGTTGTGGAGAATATTTTTTCATTTCCACATTTATCACATCCATAACAACTTTAGAGAAAACTTTTATTGGGTACACTTAACCAAAAAAGGATTGAGAAGTCTTGCATACTTTAATTATCACATACTTGAAATTCATTAAGCCACACCAACATTTGTGTCTTAAACAAGTGCAAGTTCCAAAGCCCCAAAACATTTGTTCTCCTTCAATCCTAACTAAACAACATCCAAAACCTTTGGATGGGTAAAATGATCCCCAATAAGACTCATACATTTCACATCCCCTATCCCCTAAACGTTCAACACTCTCATCATTCACCCCTTTCATCCTTCATCTCGTCATTGATCCTAAGAACCTTAGAGGTCACTTTTGCGACAAGGTCAAAACACAAGAACATGGAATATAAACTAGATTCATACATCATGAGCAGTCCAAACCAACCAAACTATCCAAGCCTCACGAAACCATGGGATTATGGAAACTCACATCCATACATAGGATCACTATCTCCTATGAATATCAATAGCACAACGAATGTGACTATGCCCAATCTGAATTTTAGAACACATCTCCCCATGATAGATTTAAATCAAGGTCCAAACTTACAAGTCTATACTCCAAACAATCAATACATGAGTCTTCAAACGAGCAACATCATCCCACCAAATCCCTACAAACCAAATGTGGATGTACCAAGTGCAAGTTTTCAAAACATGAATCCTAACTCAAAAACCTTTGGAAAAATGATCCCCAATACTAACATTGTTCATCCTATCATGCCAAATCAGAACATTATCCAAAGTCAATTTTCCCATAATCCCATTCAAAAATCGCAAGTAGGCATCCCAAATCTGCTTAAACAAAAGCCAAATCAACTATCTCAAGTGAGCCAAGATCAAAATCAAGAACAAATTTGGCGAGATCAAATTGCGGAACTTTCCAATATAGTTGAGGCATTGTGCCAAGGGAAATCTCCACCACCATTACCTACATCATTCCTTGGTTTAGAGCTTCCCCCTTTACCTAACACCAATCATGCCATCCAAATCAATCCACCTAGTGTCAATCAAACCATCACGTCAAAGCCTTTGAATATACCTTCGACATCACACCAATGGATGGTATCTAATCAAACAACAATGTTGATCCCAACCAATCAAAATTTGGTCTCCCAAGGACCTATCACCTCATTCAATCCAACCATCTCTATCACTTTGATCACTCCAACCACCACTATCACACCCTTTACATCGCAACCTCTCACCACCACCATCACTCTAAGCGCATCTCAAACTCCCAACACAATTCTGATCCCACCACCACCACCATTGCGACCAAGCCAAGTAAGCCATTACAACGCTGCATTCAAAGCATACCAACAATTGCTCCAAAAAATTCAACAAGCGCCTATAGCCACGCATGCTTCTCAAGCTTCACAGCAAAGTCAAGCTCAAATATCGTTGCAACAACAACAAGCACAACAAGTGGCACAAGCCCAAGCTTTGTTGCAACAACAACAACAAGCCGCACAAGCTCAACAAGTGCAACAATCCTCTCAAGTTGCCCAAGCCTCTCAAGCTACCCAACCAACACAAGCACAAACACAAAAGATGAAAACTATTGAAAGCAAGGATCAAGATCAATCCATCACTGAGCACACGTTTACTTCATCCAATGATCAAATCGACATATTTCAAGGGTCACTTTTGAATCATGATCAAAATCCACCAACAAAACTCGACAATGAGCCAATTCAAGAAATATCAACATCACTTGACTCTATGGTCAAAGATAGTCACAATCTCTCCACCACAATTGTCGAAAACAATGATCAAAACCTCTCCATCGAGGAGCACATTGAGGATATATCTACACAATCCAATGATCAACTCACCATACATCAAGAGCCACTTTTTAGTGATCTCTTTCAAGGAGTGTTAGGATTATTTGATCCAATTGGCATAATGTATGATCCGTTGACCAATGATCATATTGAAAATGTCTCTACATTGCATTATGAGTTATAGGACATATCTCAAGAAGTTATTCCAAAGCAAGATCAAAATCTTTCACTAAGGTCTAGCAATGGTCATTTTCAAAACATGTTGATCCCCTTTGACCTCATGGTTACAGATACTGAAAGAACCCTAAAATCGACACTTGAGGATATTGAACCACTTACCATGTACAATGACGACATACAAAAACCCTTTGTAAGAAATCCATCCTTTGAAGCTACCCCATGTCAAGAACCTAGTCCAAAGCATGTCGAGAGCAACTCTGAAATCATCCAAGATCAAGAATTTGTATCTTCAAGATACTACAATAATCTGATGGACACTCTCTTATCCATGCAAGATGATCATATCCATGTAGCACATACTCCTCCATCTACCCATGAGATGCTTTTTACAGATGGACATGTAGATGATCTTCATCTAGAACAAAATTATGTTACACACAAAGAGCAGATTATCAACTCCTACAGTCAAACTGAGTTATCAACATCAAGATCAGATATGTCCCAAACTCAAACTAAGGACATCATGAATACGGATATCCAACATTGTCCACTCAAGGAGACAAGTCAGATAGAACAAGATATTTTAGAGTCAGCAGAGCATCCAATCGAAATAACATCATCTACAGTGGTCATTTGTCGAAGCATGTTTATTGAACAAAATATCTCAAAACAAGCAGAATCAAAGCATGAAGTTGCTACTACCACCATACTGGGGGCAACTATGTCTCAAGCAAATATCAACATAGGGAGCACGGAGAATCCTTATGGTGAAACTGATGTCAATACTACAACCAGCCATGCCATGAATCTTCATCCACCCATCATCCCATCCACGAATTGGGACCAACACCAAAGGAAAGTGTTAAATCAAAGTACGAAGAATGTTATCAAAGAAAAAGAAGCTGAGAAGCATAATGGAAAAATCAAATACAAATGGATACCAAAGAATACAAAGAATGATCATCCCTATCAAACTCCATCAGTCAAAGAAACTGTGGGGAAAAATAAAAGAGGGAAAAGCATCCATCAAAGATGTCCACAAAAGAAATAGCAGGCTTTTCAAGCGATGTACAAAGTATATCAAGCAGTTGGTCCTAATTCCATGCACACTTTCATATCCACCCATCATTGCTCATCTTCCCAAGTTTGGAGAGTCAAAGGCTCCAAACTGCCAACCAATCCATCTTTTATCCCTAAACACACTCCATCCATGCCTCCACACATAATATCCAATTCTCATATTGACCATGTATTGGCAACAACCCTTCATCATAAGGATTCAGAAGGCACTCTATCATGATGTACACACAGAGACAGAGTTAACCTCAGTATCGATGAAGCAGATCAAGAATCCCAAAAGATGCATTCAAGTGCACGTATCTTAGCAAAGCAACTTCTTCAAAAAGGATATCGATGGCACATTATGATAGGGGTATCTACATCAACACCACCAGGTAGTTCAGCATAAATCTTTCAAAAAAATACAAAAAAATCAAAAAATATGAAAATCCAAAAAAAATTAGAAAAAGGATTGAAAATAGTAAAGATAAAAATCGTCCTCTAGTGAAAACCGCATGGACAGCACTTTGGGCAAGACCATGATGAAAACCTGGAAAACAAGCGTCATGTGTAGAATCGAGCATCTATGTGCGCCAGCTCAGTTGAAAGCATCTCATCCCATCTATAATAAATCAAGCATTCCGTCCATCTTATCCATAATAAATCCATGATCCATTCCATTCACATCTATTTGCATTCGTCATCTTAGTTATCTTGATCTTGATGAAATTTTGGAGCACACTTTATGCTTGCTTATGGTAAACGTCTTGACATGGGTCACTTTCATTAAATCCTATTCTATGCAGCATTATTTGAGCCATGAAGCATTATCCAAATGAGCATTCTTTATCCGAACACCTTATCTTATCGCAAGATAATCCATATCCATCCATCCATACACTTATCCGAACATCCATCCATGGCATTCCATACATTGCTAGACATTAGGGGCAGATATTTGCATCTTCCTTCGAGAATAAATCTTGGTCTATATCCTTCGCCTTATATGTTGATCCGAACATTTGGTAAACATAAAATCAAATTGGTCAAAGCAGTTGTGATCCGAAATCCAAGTCACTAGCCCATGGCATATTTTGACAAATGAACATCCCTTATCAGGCTTCATCTTTCATCGAACATCAATCCAAACAATCACTATCAGTTGCATCTAAGTTGCACGCCAAACACCACATCAAATCATTCGAAACAACTTTTGTTCCAAAACGAAGCTTCATCAATCATGATCAATCAAAATCCAATCAAGAAATCATCAGGATATCCTTGTGTTGCTTAACACTATCCTTTCATTGTTGTGCATCCTTAACAATGATTATCATCATCAGTCTTGGGGATATCATTCCCAATCATTGTGTTACTTAACACTATCCTTGCATTGTTGTGCATCCTCAACAATGTTATCATCGTCAATCCTGATCAATCAAATCCTTGCATTGTTATGCATCCTCAACAATGTTACCATCATCAAACTTGATCAATCAATCCTTGCATTGTTATGTATCCTCAACAATGTTATCATCATCATCAATCCATCGATTCGATCAATCAACCTTATCTTGGTCTTGAACAAAATCCCAAACAGAGCACTGATATCATCATTCATATCCATATCCAAATCATCAAAATCGTGCGAAAATCCAAAACCATCCAAAACACCAAAATCCAAAAACACTTAAAAAGTTAGAAAACATCAAAAACATTGAAATCCGGACTACGTCGTCTCTGAGCTTAAACGTAGGCAAGGCTAATCTTTGATCAGCCCCCGAAACATCAAAATCTAAAAACAGCCTCAAAACACTCAAAAAGTTAGAAAACATCAAAAACATTGAAATCCAAACTATGTCGTCTCTGAGCTTAAACGTAGGCAAGGCTAATCTTTGATCAGCCCCCAAGACATCAAAATCCAAAAACATTCGAAAAACATCAAAATCTAAAAACAGCCTCAAAACATTTCAAAATGTCAAAAACATCCAAATATTTGAAAAAAATCCATACATCTCATCTCGCTTGCACCCGCAATAATTAGTCATCCATAATAAACTGATCGTCACCTTCATCCTTTGACAACACAAACAGAAACAAGCGCAACAGTCAGCAAAAGCAAACTTCAATCGTAAAATCAAAATCGAAGCAACAAATCTTTAAAACAAATCAAAGTCTTGATCATTTTCAGACATTTCAGTCAACCTTATATCAACAGCCTATCAATCAACTTATCAAACCATCATCATCCTATACAAAGCATGTCCTAGGATCCGTTCCGACAATGGGCACTTTTATCAAACCAACCACTTTGGGTAAACAAAACGACATGCCATTAACATGTCCTAGGATCCGTTCCGACAATGGACATTATCTTTTGGCAATAAGTTTTGGCTCCCATCTTTTGAAACACATCCCTCTGGCTGAAGGTATGAAGAACATTGGCTTCTTTGTGTACTTGATCTTTTCTTTTGATTTATCTTATCGCGCTCATTCCAAGGACCTCTCGACGATATCCAAACGAAGGATTTAGAGAGATAGGAATGGGGCAATGATCATTATCTTTTGTCTGCTATGCTTGTTGGATGTTCTTGTAAAATAACTTGTCGAATACTTGCTTTGGTAGGTACGTCCTAGCAAGGTTTCCGTATGTCAAGTGTGAACAAGAATACTCCTATCTGCTTTTCGAGTCAAAGTCCATCACACTAGGTACCACGCCATCCTGGCTCTTTATACCCTGATGCATCATGCCTAGGTGTGTTATTAAACATAAGAAAATTTGGCCCTTTGAAAATCCCAACTCCTCGGCAAGAAATCATCATCATCATCATCATCATCTCATGTCTTGTTGGAATATCTTGTTTTCTTCTATCTCTTGTTTTTCGCACTAACATGGTACCATGACAGTTAATCATAAATCACCACCATTGCATTCATCATGCATCCACAAACTACCAACATACTGCATATTGCATATCATATCATACAGAAAGCATTAATCATACCACATGCATTCATCCCCATCATCGCATAATATATATTAGTTATTCTAAACATCTCATAAAGCATACATTTATCATCCACTGCATAATCATAAAAGCATCATCATATCAAATCATGTGCATCCATCATATCATCCATGCATCATCATATCATAATCATCATATAAACATCATAATCATCTCATCATCAATAATGTCAATGTCATGGTACGAATCAGGATCAAGTGTGTGTAATATATCAAAATAGGCATGAGACTACCCATGGTTGATGACGGTCTACATCATCAAATCTGTCTACATCAAATATTCAAGTTGAACTGATCTTGAACCTCTTTTTTGAGACATCGACCCTCAAATCAAACCTCTTCGCCCGATCTCTCGAGGGGGCAGTATACCAGCCTAATTCTTTTCGCTGGGACAATAGTGGGGCATCCGAAAAAAATCAGAGAAATTTTGACTTTTGATCATGGCAAGATTATTCTTTGAACCAGCACAACAAGTGCATCGCTTCAAAGAGGGGAAAAATGTAGACATCGAAAATATACAGGTTGATATCACACTCTGATCTACTAACATCGTTTCTTCCTAAATCATCCCTCGATCTAACTGTTTAATCAAATTCCCTTATTTGATTAAATTCATCAATATTCGTCTCTTAATTAAATAAATTATTTTGTCTAATTAAGTCACTTTCCCTTATTAATTCAATCAATTCATCTGATCTAATTATCCCTATTTAATTAAATAATCAATTTATTTGATTAAATCTCTAAAGTCTATCTGTTAAATTAAATAAATTAAAACCTTATTTGATTTAATCTAACACCATCCCTTTTAATTAAATAAATCAAAATCTTTATTTAATTAGCCTCTTATCATATTCCTCTCTTTTTGATTTAAATTAATCCAAAAATTTAAATCAAATTGTCAAATCAGCTAAATATCCCCTTAAATTAATCAAATCTTGATTAATTTAATCCTAATCATTCAAATCCTCTAGATTTTACAACTTTCACAATTAAATCATTTGTTTGATTTAATAATTCCCTATTTACATTCAAAAAAGGCATCTAAGTGGGAATATTCCTCAAATTTGAAATCTCCCCCCAAAAGGACAAGTCCTTCCAACAAAGCATTTAAAGCATTTTTCATCCCCCCTAAACATGTCATCTCATCAAATTCAAATTTCAAACTTGCACAATCCTCAAAACTTGGTCAACCTTCATCCTCTCACATGTTGACAAGTGGCATCATATCATTGGTTGAATCTTTGTCCCACATTGATCAAATTTGGACATCTCTTCAACTTATCAATCTATAAATAAAGAGCTTATATCCTTATTTCATCATCCACATCTCAAGCAAAGTTACCATGCTAAAATACTTAGCAATTCTCATTCATCTCATTGAATCATAGCTAGGTTTTTTGCAGATTTTAGCTTGGAGCATACATTCAAAGTCTTCATCAAGTGGATCAATCATCTTCAATCAACATTTGCATTCAAGGAGTTGGGAAAGGGCAAATCTCCACACACCTATTTGCACCAACTCCCTCAAGAGATCAAGAGTTTGCTTGCATTAGATAGGATTTAATTGTTTCATTTGTGTTCTTCATTTTCATTTCTTATCTTTTGCAAAATTTCAAATGGATTTCTTGAGGAATCATTTGTTTCTAACCTTGTGTTTGATCTAATTTTTTGCATGTTTATTGTGTTTGTGCAAGGTCTAGATTCAAATGGTTCACACTATCCAATAGAATATATTCGACAATTCCATTCAATATGGCCTCAAAATCAATTGGTTCATGTGTAACTAGAGGGGTTTGCTCAACATCCTCTTTCACAATATCCTTCCCTTTCTTCTCCTGTAGGGTGATATCTTTTCCAAATTCTCCAAAATCATTTGATTCTTCCTCATTTTTATTCTATCTTTTCCTTTTTTTAGGCCTAGCATGTCCAAATTTAGTGGAATTTTTCTATAGAGGAGTTACAAATGTAGCTTTCCTTTTATTGTCACACGTTTGTGTGGACTCAGAGGGTTGTAAAGTAGATGCAACAATACACGAAGATCTATTTGATCTCCTTGGACCTTGATTGGCTTTTGGAGGAACAAATTTGGAAATTGAAACCTTTGTAGGGATATCAAATCTAGTCATTAAAGAAGTAACCAATATCTTATGGATCTCATATTTATCTTTGATCTTTGAATATTGTGGAACACCAATCTCTTTAAGCACTATTTCTACTTTCTTTTCAATGGCTTATTCTCTCTACCTCTAGTAAATCTCATCCATAGTTTCCCTATATGTACCAAATATTTTTACTTTGGGATCCTTAGGTTTTGACAACAAAATATCTATTGTTGGAGGGGCATCAATCGGTCCCCATCCTTTTTTTTTATTTTTTTATTTCTTGGTTCACTTTGATTTCTCTATGACTTGTAGCCTATTTTGGTTTCCTACAAGATTACTGAATATTATTTTTCTCTAACCTCTCATGGCACATGAATGGTTATGGAAGTTAGAGATTTTGTTTCTTACCAATCTCCTTTTGAAGAGGTTTGTGGATTTTCTAGGCAAGAGGTCGAAGATTGGAGGAGTTAGATCTATTTGTGTAGGAAACAAGAATAGGAAAATCGAAAGAGGGAAACACTAGTGGAGTCGACTAGCTAG
The DNA here is from genome assembly GCA_007258455.2 of Sequoia sempervirens. Taxonomy (NCBI): domain Eukaryota; kingdom Viridiplantae; phylum Streptophyta; class Pinopsida; order Cupressales; family Cupressaceae; genus Sequoia; species Sequoia sempervirens. Next base: position 362,470,673 of record VDFB02270651.1, read on the forward strand.
GAAAGATTCCAGTTTGAATAAATTGTAGAAGAAAATTGAATAGAGGCATGTAATCAAGCTAGACATAAAGGAATTCAATTCCTTTAAGAATTAGGTACCGTTGTAATCATTTTTTGTATAGATCAGTACACATTTAAATTTTGATTTTCTAATTTGGGAATTGCTCCTTCCTAACCAAGGAAAAGTGATGAGGTTTTGTTTGATGGCCTTGTTTCCTTTCACTATTTCTTTTAATGAGGAATGAGTTATGTAAATGTTCTTGTTTCCCTTGGTAATGGATTGGCCTAACTGATTGAGCTAACATTTTGTAGGATACTATATTTTTTTTGGTGCTATTTGTAAATTCTTGTCGCTCGTAAGGTTTTAGTTTGTTTTTAACTAAATAGGTTTCCATTATATATATGACCTTGTATAAATTCATTCTTAACCTCATAACATAGCTCAGATATCCATGAGGTTCTAGGTTTTGTTGCTTCCATAAAACAATGATCATTGTATACCATAAAATTTATCTCATTTTTACTTCCAAACCAAACTAGATGGTATCATATATTTTTTTTGCATATCATTTTGTAATTTTTTGAAAAATCCCTAATAGAAAGTAGTCTAGGCCTACTCATTGTGAAAATTTTTCATATGCTATTTAATCTATATTGCTAATGGAGTGAATTTTTCCCACATTTTACCCTTAAAACAAGGCAACTCATTCAAAAAGAAGAAATTAAGACAAATAATCAATGAATCAAACCTAAAATTATAAGTGTTTCTTTAGTTCTCCCAAGTTTCTCCATTAGCCACTCTTTTAACATATCACATAGATCAAAATTGGCACCTTATTTTACCATTTTATGTGTGATGTGAATTGTAGTGGAAGTGGAAAACCCCTCGCTGTTTGTGAAGTAGATCTTATATGTAATCCCCATTGATGTATATTAAACACTGTGATCAATGGTATCCTTAAGTGTTGGGGTTCTCTTATCAAATTCAGCGTTGGTGAGCTCCATAACCATTTCATTCTTCACATATTTTAGCACCAAGAGTAGTCTAGAGGTACAAAGATAAGTAACTACCCTAATTGCATCCTTTGTGATTAGTTAGGGTTTTTCAAGATAAAATAAATCCCCATGAATGCAGCTCAAGATAATTCTTAATCATTCCTTTCTTTCACAAAAGTCTAGAAAATCTTTCCAGATGCACAACCCTTTTGCAAAAGTATTCGCATACTCTAGCTTGTATACCCCATTCTCATTTAGTAGATCATACTAGACCATTTCAAAAGAAGAGGTATATTCAATCTCATTCAACTAGGCATGGATGTAAATCCTTATATCCTCATAGTACACAACATCTTCTGGAACTTTTGAAAAAGTGTCATCTTTTTCCACCTCCATTTTTTTGAATGGAAAGTTCTTTTATTTGGGTCTTGGCCTTTCAACAACATGAAGGATAATTGGTGTGGCCATGATAACACTTTCTATTACTATAGTTTTACAAGAAAACCCAAAGAAATTCCTATGAAAACTACTATTAGGGTTTTCATGCAACACATTGAAAATATTATTCTCTTCCTTAGCACTTGATATCTTGCAAATGAGATCAATTTTGATTAGATAGGAACTAAATTGTCCTCACACCAAGCCTATTCACTCCGCAATAAGTGCTCATTTTTTTTTTAAACTTAGTATCTTTTCACTAGCTAAGATATCATAGATATCCATGATCATTTAGGAATCTTCTATAGAAGGTGTATTTTCTGTAGGAAATTGAGAACACATGACCATATCACCATTAACCATTATACTGAAGACTTCAACATCCCAAGATTTATTGGGGTTTGAAAGGATTTTCAATTGAAAGTCCCCCTGAGCTAATACTTTCTCTTCAATTACCGAAGGATTCATCTACACCATGTTGAGGTACACAATAACTCTTTACTTCACTTTCTTCCTTCTTCTGCCTTACTTTTTTCATTTACTTATTTTTTTGTCTAATGTCAGACTTCTTTTGAGGAGGAAAAGATCTTTCATTTTTTCCCTTATAGAACCTTGCAATGTGTCCTAGTTTATTGCAATTGGAGAAGGTGATACTAGGTTGTGGAGAATATTTTTTTCTTCTCACATTGGATCTACAATCAACAACCCTATGACCAAACTTGTTACATGTGTAGTAGTAACCATAAAAGGATTGAGAAGTCATAGCATTACTATTCCTTATCACTTTACTTCTAAATTCATTAGCCTTATGACCAAATTTATTGCAAGCATATAACTAAACATGAAATGATTGCCAGGAGTTCATATAATTCTACCTTAAAGGCCCAAATGAATTCTAAATCATCTTGAGCTTCTACTCTCAACTTCCTTACAACCAAACCTATTATAAGCATAGTAGTTACTATTGAACTTAATTGGAGTGGAATGTTTAGGGTTAGGCTTTCTAAACTTATTTTTGTTTTGGAAAGGAATGAATCGACTATCTTTATTTCTTTCTTCATTTATCTTTATTTCTTCAAAGGATGTTTCCTTAGGACTTTTAGTGTAGGCTTTCTCTTCCCTTGTTTTAGACTTCCCTTCTTCTTTGAAGTTATCATACAGGTTTGTAGATGCATTGGATGTAAGATTTTTGCCCTCTTCAAAACCAAGACCAAATTTCTATTTTGATGTCTTTTTAGAGTTAATTCATCAAGAATTTTAGAACCTATTCTCAATTTTAGACCCTTGTCAATTTTTTGTTTTCCTTTTTCAAGTTATTTTCTTTGAGATACAATATTTTCCTCAAGTCTTGAACATTCAACAATTTTATCATTGATCTTGGTATTCAAGAAATCCTCAATCCTCTTTCCTTCTTCAACTTTGACTTTTAAATTTGAGATCATACCTTTAGCTTCTTTGACTTTGATCTCACTTCAACTTCCCCATTCTATTTGGGCTTTCAGTTTGCTAATTTATTCTATTAATTTTTTTAATCTTTTTCCTCCAATTTTTGAATTGTATCCTTTAATTTTTCTATCATACACTCATATTTGATATTTTATAATCTTGCTTCAATCCACACCTTCAAGAGTAGAATGGATTTCTTCTTCAAAATTGACTTCACAATCATCTAGATTGATATCCCAACCTTCAGGTTTCATTTCTTCTAGATCTAGTTTTGGAATTAACTATCATGCTTATTTTTTCTATAGACTCCATATGTTCTAGAGTAGGATCAACCTCATCTATTAAGCTTCTCAAGGAACTTGGATTTGATACCAATTTTTAAACACACTATAGTGATAAGAGGGGGGTGAATCAAAACATATTAAAACTTAACCATTGTAATTTGTAGATCAAATAATCACATCACTTTGAAAGAAGATTAGTAATGAAAACATGCACCACACAAGGAAAATGATATTTTTACATGGAAAAATCAAGGAAAAAACCATAGTGAGAGTTAATTCATAATATATGAAGCTTGTTGATTACAAAATTGCAATGTTTATTTAAGGCTCACTACCTATGGACTTGCAGACTAAGGTGTAAAACCTTAAGGAAAGATACAAGGACCTGATTAGAATCACTATCTCAGAGCAAGATACATGAAATTATAATTAGAACTATGGACATTAACTACTATAAACAAGCATCCAAGATATGTTGATGTTGCAATTCCTTTTTCACACAATTAATCCTTCACACTAACTTCGTACACTTCATCTTCAACATACTGCTCAATCTCAATTTTTTATTTGTCAATCCCTTAAAAAAGGAGTTTTATATTCTATAAATGCACTTCACAAAAACTCACAACCCTAATTAGGTCATCTCCAAGATGACCTTTAGATGAAACACATGATACTGTATAGGTCAGCCCAAACTTATACATTACGAAGAGAAAAAGTGTTACAGATCAACACATGGCATAATAGGACTGAAAATCATCTTAGCACATCATCTAAAGAAATATTAATTAATAAAGACCAATTAGAGATGAAGGAAACAATCATGTCTACATAAACAATGACAACATCACAAAAAAATGAACTATTCAACTTTGCGCCATTGGGGACAAGCCAAAGCCTTCATGTGGAACATTATGCAAGAATTTTAATCCATGAAAAATATCTCTTCAACCTTTTCTTGAAATCTTTGATCATCATATGTTGGTGCAATTGAAGAAACTTATAGAATATATAGGAATAAAGCATTCTAAACAAACTCTAGCAAACTTTCATTTGAAAACTAATTTGTAGACCAAAAAAATACTAGATATTTCAAAGTAATGTGAATTTAACATAACTGATCATGTCTTCAAAAACAAAATTCTATTACTTCACTTCTAAAGAATGTGGAGAATTCTAGAACATATTAATCTACCAGAGTATAGAATGAAACTCTCTCACTTATAAATTTCATCATAGCAGGTGTAATGACTTGAATTCTTAAATATAACACCTTCACATATCAACCATCTTATATTATGAATTTCTAGACAAAATCTTGTTCTATGAAGGGATTTGGACCAAAATAGCATGACTCTGTCATAGATTGTGCACTCTAACTACCTTTACAACACATATACAACATATCTCAATGTGTGGTAGACCAAACATGAATGATACTAATGTAGGAATGTAGAAAACATATTGGAATAGTTGTACCCACCTTCACATCATGCATAGGCATCAGAAAGACCATCATTCTACCTCATACAATATTGTTGACTATATTAATAGATGTCATTGAACTTCCACTTTCTTTGGAGTATTACACTTTCTTCGTTATATACACATTTGGAATCAATGAAAACAAAGCTTGATTTGACATCAATGACAACACATATTGCTAATATAATAATCTAGATATTCATTTTCAAAATCATTAAAAAATTTGAGTCTTTCAATATTAATTTGAATACACGCATAATCGTTACAACTAAAATACTTATGATATAAGAATTATGATGTATAAAAACCAAAGATTAGTAGTATCATCATCACATTAAATTAACCAATTAATTTACTCCAACCTCATTTTGATCATATCATCTAACAACAAGAATTTTATTAGAAGAAATTTCTAGTCATGAGAAATTTAGACCTTACATAAACCTACAATTTGAGTTATCAAATGTAGGAAAGGAGTGGATCCTAGTGTTAGATAATAAATAATTGGATTTGATGCATAATATGAGTGAATATTTTTATAATTAAGTGATGACTAAAGGTAATGTTTAATAACAATAAGCAAGATGGTTAGTGTCATTACACACTTCGAAGTTCTTGTAAATACTTACTGTGAGTATGAGGGAAATGCCACACTTGCGAGCTAGTTGGATACTATTAAGTGGATAACCTCATCGCTTGATTAGTATGTGACCCAGTTCTACCTAACCATCCCTTCAAGATATTACGAGCACACTCCTTTTGTAGACACTAGGTTCCTTATTGTTGATGTCATTAGACTTGGTGTCTAATGAGAGACCCAACTTTTCTATGTTGTGATTGGAAGAGATCATGATTGCATATGTATATGTATATGTATATGTTTTATGATTCATTGTTAGAATGTCTATTCCATATGATTTGGATTATTTTGCAAGCTTGTTGTTATTGATGTTGTCCTATTGAGCATGTGTATTTTTACTTGATGATAATTTTGTTGACTTGCACATTGTATGTCAATCATGCTTGTTGGAATATATGTATTTAATATTGATCATGGTTGGTTGTGTGTATACTATTATTATTTTCCTTAGAAAATTAAATATATAACATGTAATAGATGTTAAAATTGATTGGCATGTTTGTGAACCATGCTCCTTATTTTACATGTGTTGTTCTTGTGCCCAAGTGAATTTCTACTAGCATGGTGGGATGGAGCTAGGGGACCATTTGGCCAAGCATCATGAATACTATAATTGGGAATCAAAGTTACTGGATCCTTCTTTCACTAGAGCTATAGTTAGTGTGCTAGTTTTGTTTTCAATCCCTTGCCATAGTTTTCTCTTTTTTTAATATGAAAATAGATGTATAAATTAGGACCTTCAATTCTCTTTGTAACAGTAATATTTATTTATGGAAACTGCTATTCGCTATAATGTAAACCTCAAACATATGTGTTGAAGGATCTATCTTTCTAAATGTATGTTTTCTCAATATTAATGCAAAATCATATTGTTACTCCTTATGCAATTATTTTTTTTATATTTTTTGGTAAATTAAAAAAATTTTAAAATTGATTTAGGCTTTAAAAAAATCTCTTGTGTTAAAAACGTTTAGAACTAGATTTAGGCCTTATATACTTGTCTCCCATTTTTGGATTGTTTGCAGATGAGAACATGTTATAAGGAGGTGTCATTTGGTTCTTCCCTTGGTTGAAATAATATTGAGGTGTGTTGGGAATAATTTTCATTGTCTAGGCTCATTTCATTAGACTCATTTTGGAGTCTATTGTAGGCCTCCTATTATTGTAAGAAGTTCCAAACTATAATTTTCCTTGATGATAAAATGTTAGCCAAACTATTTCCAAGGACCTTGAAAGACACTACCTTAGAATGGTTTTCCAACTTTCCTAATCATTCCATCCATTCATTCAATGAATTGGTGGATGCTTTCATAAGTCACTTTGAAGTTCACATGACACCTAAAAAGACAATGGCTGACCTTATGTGATGTAGGAAAAACACAAATGAAAAAGTAATGGATTTTATATCACGATACCAATTGTGTATGCTCAAATCGATGTCAAGATTCCTAATGCACAACTACAAAAGATGTTTATTGAAAACTTGCACACACACCTTCAGGATAAATTAACAATGATTAAATTCCCTTTGTTTATGCATTTATGCACAACCTTGTGTGAATACCATAATTTGGTTTCAAGTCATGATTCAAAGTCCACTTCTAATCAAGCTGACAAACTTGAACACAACAATCAAAACCAACATAACACACAAAACATTCACAAACCAAATAGAGGATTTTTACAGTTTAATTCACCTCCTCAACTTCAACTATAGCCAATCCAATCCATTCCAAATCAAGTGGCAGTTGTTAAAGAAGCAGTGCCTTATACCTATGGGGACCCAGAGAGATAGTTTACTACTATACCCAATACCCTTCATAACACAATGAACCAATTAATTCAACAACACTCACTCACTTTTCCACCTTCAAATTTAATGCTTATTGTCATTTTCATCACCAAAATGGACATGACACTGAACATTGCGAACATCTAAAAAATTTAGTTCAAGACCTCATTGATTCAGGCCATTTGTCCATTATGGCTGTTAATAATCAAGGAAATAAGTCTATTGCACCCCCTAACCATAATTTTCTAATTTTCACTAATCCCATGCCTAAACATACTACCTCATTTGTCAAGGCTAGCGAACCTTCAACCATCGATGTAATGACTATTGATACAAATAATGAACAACATGATACACCTCCCCCTATTACTACATAAAGTCTTATGGATGAGCTAGTAGCTATGATAGACGTTATCCCTCATAAGGGCCAATCCACTAAGTCTCTTGATATCACATTTTTTTCTAAAGACATACTACAAAAGCTTCCTAATGGTCCTCTCTACATAACTAGAAGAATCTATGATAAACCCACTAATAAGATATTAATACATCCCGCTTGTGGTCAGAATGTGATTACAAAGAAGTTTCTAGTATTACATGAGCTATATCAAGATGAATATAATAAACCAACTACATGGATTAAGACACATGCTAGTTTTACATGCCCTACATTGGATTGATCATGCTACCCTTACAAATAGGACCTAAAACTTTGGAGGTAACATTTTTAATTATTCCACAATCTGACCAATTTCATTTGTGGCTAGGCCACCCTTGGCTTTGCTCAATGAAAGTGGTCTCATCAGTTGTTCACAAGTGTTTGATGTTTCCACATGAAAATGAGATAGTCACCATACACCATAGTGGCTTTAATCCTTTATCTTCCAAAAGTATTTTTTCGGTAGAATCCTTTTGGTATACACCTATGGAACCTATCACATCTTGAAAGGACTTCTTTTTCATAACTTATCAAAAGTTTAAAGCCAAAAATATTGTTGAATTGTCTCTTCAGAACTTGTCCCCATCCACTTCTACACCTCCTATCATAGATGAAACCATGCTTCAACCCAAGTCTAACATTGAGAAAACCATACAACCTCCTGAACAACCACCCCTTGATACTTCCCCACCATCATTTAAATGACCAATGGAAAATGAAACCACTCTTGTCATTCCTCCTCACCTTAAACAAGTGTATAAAGCCAAAGAGAAAGTGGTTGATCCATCCTCTTCGGTTTCTTTTTTTCTTCCCTCTTTCGAAGTAGAAGAACATATGATGACTCAATTTTATCTTACACCTCAACAACTCCAAAACAGAATTAAATGGAACCATAGTGCTAGGGAACAAAGGTGTCATTGTCATCTCCTTGATCATCAACCTCTCATAGAAGAAGATAAATAATATCAACCTTTACCTTTGACTGAAGTAATAGATGACCACCCTCATCTTGACCTACTACACAATAGTCTAGTGCAACCTTTGCAACAAAATGAACCACTCCAACAACCTCAAATTTTCATACATCCATCCTTAGAAACCACCCTTCATCCTACTGTTGTCATTAGTCTTGATGATGATGATGTGATGATAGAAAAAATAGATGAAGAAGTGCATAATGATTTAAATTCTTTATTTTCATCTACAATGAGTTTAAATGATACATCCTCTCCACCAAGCTAAGAACTTGGTATGACTCCTGGTTCAACATTTGCAATTCTTCCTTTGGACAATCAACCGCCCTCGCATTATATTGAACATTATTAGGAGGCGAATGACCTAGTAGATGGTTGACTTGCATTTTCTTAACTAGCCTTTTTTATTTTCTCTTTTTATTTTTTTCCTTTTCATGTGTGTATCATGTTCCCTCATATCATGCATTTGATATTCCTTCTCTTCATACACTTCTATTAGTATCTCTCTTCTTCTATATGTCTTACATTGTCTTTTTCACTTTTGTTTTGTGTTTTCCTTTTGGGGATGAGACAAAGCATAGAGACGCCCTATGTCTCTTCCATGTTGACCCACAAGGTCTTTGTATTTTTCTTTTTTTGTTTTGTATTCTCCTTTTGGGGATGATGAAATGTATTCAGACTGGAATGTCTCCTTCATGTTGACCCAAAAAAAAATTCATTTTCTTTTTCCTTTTAATTTTCGTTTTTCTTGTGTTTTACTTTTGGGGACGATGCAAAGTGTTGAGACAAAAATGTCTCCTCCATGTTGACCCAAAATGAACTTTCATTTTCCTTTGTTTTCACTCTCTTTGTGTCATTCTTCTAGTTCTATGTGTTTTAGGGAATGATGACAGTTCCGAGCTCTTTCATAAACACATTGTAGCAACGAACATAGTGACCCCAAATTCATATATCCCTTATGTTTTTGGTGTTCTTTCTTTTCTAGGGGGCAACTCCCTTTCTTTTTTTTCCATTTATCCTTGACATAGTGCAGCCTAACTTCAAAACATATGACTTGGCATAGGGCTTCTTAGGTTGGCTCTCATGTCTTGTTTTCATTTTATTTTCTTCTCTACTTTAAAGTAATTGCTCACAGAATGATGTGTAGTGATTCCTTTAAAGTGGGGGACATACATTACCATCAATTCATTTTCATTCTTGGTTCCTAATGCATCCTTGTCGTTTATATGATGCGTTCGTCACTTTGTGGATGACATTGGGTGTTATGTCCTTCATAATTGTGATCTATCTTAGCATATTACATTCCTCTTGGGCCTGATGTGACAAACTACATCCCCCAAGTTATGAATATACTATTCTTTGATTGGTCCTCTCTTGGAGAAATTAGACACAATGTTCCCTAAGTGACTAACCTTGCATGAACTAAACAAGAATCCTTTGAACATCCTTTAAATTTTACATTTTTGCCTTTTTTCCATCTTATATAACACAACTTGCATGATTGTGGTACCCTTTGTCTTTTTTTTCATAACATTTTTTCTTTGTGGCAGCTTGTTAAAGTTATCAATGGGTATAAATTTAATATGGTTGAGTGGGAAGCCCACCTAGCAGCATAACTTTTCCCCATAGCCACTTTTGTGTTTGTGAGTGCATACCAACTAGCATATGTATCTTACCTTTTTGGGATTTCTCACCCCATGGACAATTAGAAGTTTCATGGCCCCAAAGTGAGTACATTTGGGTCTTCTCACCTAATAGATCATCCTATGTTTTATTTCCCTAGAGTGAGTACATATTATCTTTTTCAAATAATCAACCTAGATCTAATCCACAACTAGTTGGATATAAAATAAAAGGTTCATTTGATTCTTAACACTTGTGTGTTCCTTTATTCGTATGATTAGTTTTCCATGGGATCTTCATCCAGGGGGCTTGATCATCCCTCTTGATTTTTGTTATTCCATCTTGCTAATGTAAGTGCATTTGAACCCTCCTCTCGATGTTCATGGCTACTTTAGTGTGAGTTTGAAGAAAGTTCATCCTCTCACTAAAATGGGGGCTAAATGTGTCATAGAAAAATGGACCCATATCATTATCATTTCCTTTTAGGTCTTGTTTCATGGTGTTGGAACTATTTTTCTTTGATTTTATGTTGTAACATGGCTTGAACATGCTTATTTAGGTACTAAAACCTAAAGAATGACATCTTGTGAAGGTGTTGTGAAGTGTTGTAAGAAATTTCTACATTCTTCTAAACTCTATTAATTAAAATTCACCTAAAAATCACCTATTTATCACTCAACAAGTCCTATTTTGAAGTGTTGTAAAGCTTGTAACAAGATTTCATGCTTTTCTAGGCACATATTCACTATTTATCCCTTTTTCATGCTTTATTTGACCCCTTTATGCACTCATATGCTTAATTAAGTGTAATTTTGAGTATTATCCTAACAAACAACATTAAATACAACTTTTTTCCCAACACACTTTTTCAAGTCCTAGGTGGGACCCATTCACCATGGATGGCGAATGACTCCCTTTTGGCCCCAAATTCAATTTTTTTAAATTTTCCTTTCTGGCTTTTATTCAAAAACACTTGATGTTAGCTAGTGATGAGGTATGAAAGGGTAACTAAGGCACAAGTGTGTATAAATAAGTGATTTTCACCTCATTTCAACCCCCCCATTCAACAAGTTCCCTTATTCACCTATTTACTCAAGCATTCAAGCATTTTACAACATCTTTTCAAGCACTATTCAAGCACTTGAAGTAGCCATTGGCATTAATTCAGACTCGCATCATCAAGATTTTGGTAAGTTAGTAGCAATTGCATGTTGTTAGTTTATCATTCCTTTGCATTTCATTATTTTATTAAAGGTTTGATTACCAAAAGTGGGCTTTGATCAAGGCAAACCCCTATTCACTAACCTTAAACCATTTTCCCCTATTGCATGTTTGTTTGTAGACCTAGGTATACAGATCTGAAAATATTTTTGGTGTTGAAGATTGGTTTACAGGTCAACTAGGTGTTTCAATTCAACTTAAGTCTATTTCAAGCTTGGACAAGGTTTTATGTGCATTTCTTGCATAATTGACTTCGGCAACCTGACAAGTAGTGATTTCCAGATCTGGTGTTACGGAGTTGTCTCCTGATTTTTTCAAAAATTTGGGAGAGGACTAATTCTCCACTTTTGGTGAATGAGTCCCACCTTAGGACTGAAAATCTATATTTTTTCAGATTTTGGACCTCGACAGACAGAAACTTGCTTCTAACAGTTATTCACTAGGAAGAGGACTAATTCACCATGATGGGCGAATGAGTCCCACTGTGAAAAATTAGTGATTTTAGTCAGCATCCAGAACATTCCAGATTCATCAAATTCTTCCTAGGTGCACTCTAATTTAACTCATTCCTTTTTGTTCTGTATATTTTCTTCATTTAGTTCATTGTTGCATTACACAATGTGTTTTCAAACATAGCTTTAATTTCTCTTTTGCATTTGTTTCCATTCATTTAAATCAGTAAATTTCATTTAGTTAACTTTATTTAGGTTATAAAACATCACACATAACATTATTTGAATGAAACATTAACATTTTTGCTCCTATCTCTCTCCTTTTAGGTGAAACAAACTAGAAGAGCAAGAGTTGTCCATAGGAACCAAAAATCAGTGGTTCACTTTTAATATTCTTTTTTTTATCTATTGCATAAAAATTTTACTTTTACCTTTTAATTTTTGTGCAGCCAAATTATTTTATTTTTCAATCGCGGAGATATAAACTTTCACTCGTTTTTTGTTATATTTTACATTTTTTCACTCAAGTCCATTAAAATGTGAATACATTAAAATCAGCTATTGGGAAAAATAAAAAATTACCCGTGCCTCCTTTTAATATTTCTCCCTAGGCCCACTTTTTATTTCCCCCACCTCGTTGCTTTCTATAGAACAATATTTTAATTTGGCAGGTTGTCAAGCAAACTCTCTCCCAACCAAAATAAAATATTTAAAAATTTACTAAATATTTTCCTTCCTCAATTGGTAAAAGCTAAAAATAATTTTAATTTCCAAATGAAAAGTCAACATTAGAAATATTTTCATTTAATTTACTTTGTGCAACTTTAAATATTTCTTTTGCTTCACCAACCCCCGCCTCCCCGCTTTAAACTCCTGCCGTCAACATCTACCCTCATAGGCTAGTGGGGAAAACCTAATTCCACTGTACATTCTCATTGAATATGGGCAATAAGAATTTTTTTTATAGTAGGAAGCATGAAAATCTATCTTCCTCTCCATCGAAGCCATGCTTATGAAGCTTTATTTTTACTTGTGCCCAATTCATTCATAGTTGGGTCGTTTTTCATAGTGCAAGGATGTTTTTGAAGTTGCCAGCAACCAAAAATCATTCCAAACATGCTTAGAAAATATTCTGAAGCATTAGGAATGGTCAGGGAATGATCTCAGACCATGGAGAAGCAATTTTGAGCCAAACAGAGCCTCCAAAAACTAGCTGGAAGGCAAAAAATGTGAACACTATTCCACTCTTCAACAACTCTTGCTCAAATCCGATCAAAATCCATCAAAGACACCTCAATGGAGAGGGAAATACCCCAATCTTCACTGCAATAGAAATTTTAGATCAAAATCTACCTTAAACAATGCTCACAACATTCTCCCCACTTCCCCATGAATTTTTTGTGACCTGATCATTACTTCCCATGGGCTAGCAAGCACACACTAAAAGGTGCTCATAAAATATTTTTCTCCCTTCCAACATTTTAATCAAGCCATTAAAAAATAATTTAATTCATCCCCATGCTTGTTGCACCTCTCCTCCTCTCCCCACTTCCCCGCCAGTTTTTTGTGTTGTGAGCATTACTGCCACATGCAAGTGGACAAAGTCTACTACTGTGAGAGAAACGTTTATAAATTTGAAACTTTATAAAATATGAAATATTAAAATATTACCTAATTGGAATTTCCTTTATTCTTGTGCATCTTTCCTTTTATAATATTTAAAATATGCAAGATATTTTAAATGTGTGCAATTTGAACATTGGTAAACGGTCAAAATTTAATTTTGGCTTTGACCTAAATAGGGAAAATTTATTGCAGGAAAATCATGACACTTGAAACTATGAAAATTTGTGTAGGGACCTTATCAATTATTTAGAGAAAACCCATTTCCTCAAAACTTGCAATGCCGAAAGATTTCAAAGACCTCCTATGTAAATTGGCCTATTAGATGCCTTTGTCATGACTAAAATGCATTAAAATAATGCATGAGATGACCTATTCTTTTGATGAAAATGGTGTTGGAGAGGTTTTACACCAAAATGAGAAATGGGTTTCCCTTAAAGAAATTAAAAACTTGAAAGTTTCTAAAACAATAATTTTAATACGGTTGCAGTTAGAAGACAATTAAATAACCCATCAAAACTCATCTTGGGGGCCTAAAAATGAGTAGGAATGTTAAAATTTGAACCAAAAATTTAGTGCAACAAATTTCTTGGAGAAATTAATCTTGAGGTGAAAGATATTAATATAAAAACTAGCCCAGTTAAACTAATTTGCAACTACACCGATCAAAAACCAATTAGAGCTCGCCCAGTCACCTCCTTGAAAAATTATCAAATCACATCCTAGGGAACCGCCAATAGAAATACAAGATAATTTTAGTCACTTGAACATGCATGAAAGAGTACTTTCCTTCAATCCACATTCTTCATGAGATATTAAGGGTCAAAGTTGACCACCTAGAAACACTCCTGGAAATGCATATGTAAAATAAAAACAAACATCTGCTTTTGATCTCAAAAAATATCAAACTTGAGATCGAGACTCTAAAAATAGACTAGGGAGCATATGAATATGGGAGGAATGCAGGGAACCAATCCATTTGTCTTGGCGATCACCTAGCTATGAAATATCAATTTGAACAAGAGGCCACTTCACAGGACTAAGAGTTTGCAAATAGCAAAATAGTCCTAGAACCCTCCAACTTTGTACTTCAAAACCCTATCAAAACTCATCATGGGAAGCTCAAATAAAAAAAAACATGTTCACATATGTCACATGAATATACTCACCAAAGGATTTGGCCTAAAAGTCATATGGCGAGCTAAATTGTGCCCTCCAAAGTAGGTCACTAGGGCAGATTTTTCAGGGCCACTTCTAAGTTTGCAAATAAAATATTTCAACATGGGCACTCAAAATTTGAAATTTTTGAAGGTACCATTAGTGGCTTTGATTGGGGACGCATTCCCCTTGTGGGCATGGCAAAATTCCAGATCTCTAGGGAGTAGACCAAGTGCCAGAACATTGGGTGGCAAAGTCTTCATTCAATTTTTTAACTTCAATTGGTGGCCCTAGGCCACCACATGAAAAAGGGAATTCAATTCTTACTTCTAGAAAACATCAATTTTTTAAAAGAACTGATCTCCCTCAATACATACTTTCCTCTATCAGACCAAAACAAGATGATTAACTGCATTTCTACAAACACAAGTGAGAACTTGCTCCCTATTTAGCTTCGCTATCACATAAAAACCAAATCACATAGACTAGATCATATCCAGTCCCTATTTAGTGGTAGCATATGAGGATAATTATTAAGACCATATGAAAACATAGTCTTATTCACATTTATTTACCCCCTCATCATAATTATGCTTAAAGAAGATATCATTCCTCAAAAATAGTCTGCAATCCTCTTGTGTATTGAGAAAAGAATGCTCACACATTTGGAAAGTTCCTTTAACTGAATTGCACCATAGGTTAGTTTATTATCATTCCAACAACACAAAATAATCACATCATCACATCATCACATGCTTCAAGGCTCTGAAAATTAGATTTATCAACACCCACAATACATTCATCTACAATCAAATTAGGGTATTCAGAAAAAACATCAACCTCCAATGCATAAACACTATTTTCCATCTTAGGTTCACACGTGATGTCAAATTCATTCTTCAGACCACTATGCTATTCCATATGGAATGTTTCAAATAAAGATTCAAATAATATAGAATTTAACCATCAGCCAAAAATTTCACATTGATTTTTCATAACATGTTCAATATTACTCTCCATAATGAAAATATGAATATCTGAATCACTTTGAATGGCATCACTTTTAGGATTAACAAGATTAGAACTAGTAACTTCATGTGTACTATCAATTGATAGGAATATTGACTTATGTACTCATTGTTATCTAAAATTTGTTCATTAGCACTTGAACAAGCATCTTTGTTTTCTTTCACATAAATGCTTTCCTCATTGGATGAAAACATGTCCATAATCATACTATGAAGATAAGGAACATCAAAAAAGAACTCAATTTCACATTCATTAACATGAGATCCACCTTTTTTTTCATCATTTGGCTACTCTACACATAGGCCAAGAAGTTTTGCAATATCAACACAATTTGAAAATTCATCAAACTGTTTCACATTATCAATGGGTAATAATGTTGATTCAAGATCCATGTGCTTGTCATGATGTACATTTTGATCATTCAATAATGAAACCCTTCTTCATTCCATGAGTACATCAGCATCCTCTTCATGCATAGATGAAATATCCACATCTGCTTCATATAAACAATTGGGCATGTGCAAGATCATGATGGGCCAAAAAGTGGCAATATGTTAGTGATATGATGGCCCATGTGGCTAACGAATTTTTTTTAACCCAAAATTGATGAAATGAAAAGGGTTTCTAGAGGAAATTCTTAGCTTTCCGCCAATATAAATTATGCTTTACTTTGAATTTAATATTTAATAATTATTATTCATTTTCTATTTAAATTATGACTAAAGTCTTGATTGATAGGTTGATTGAAAAACATCTAAAGCTTTCAAACCATATCACATTTTTTGAATTTGAAACATGTGTCACATTCTATGCTTCACATACTATAGGATTGAAAAAATAAATTGAATTTTATGAAGTTTTGACCAAGTTAAGGTGGCCAGACATACGAGTTTTTATATTTTTTTAAATTTGTAATAAAAAAATCATAATTAATTATTTACTTGGAAAAAAATTACAAAAAAATGCATCACATTCGGACATGAGTCCTCCACTTATATATAAAATATTATAAAAAAATATTATCATTTTATTGTGGTTAGGGTGGTCAGACAGACACCTACTTCTTATTTTTTCCCTCAAATTTAAATACTATTGCATTGGAATTTCAAATTTTCACCAAATATATATATATTTTTTAAATAAACCTATTAGTTTAGAAACTACATTCAATTTTATATAGATTCTATTTTACATATTTTTGAAACAATATAGATAACTTATTCAAATTTTTATGTCAAGTTGTCTAACTCTGATTTTTTTAACTTTTTGCCACTTAAGGGCTTGTTTTTTCCATGATGATCCTACACATACCTAGTCATAAGTAGCAGGTTCAAGAGCACATTCATCAACATCTTCATCATTTCTAGCATTGCATTTAGGATCAACATACTAAACACACACATTCTTATCTTCAAATTCCTCATCATTCATACAATTAACATGCTCCATCGATGGCATATCCAAATTATATTTCAGGTATGCATCAAATAGGATTTGTGCATCTGGTGAACAAGTGAAATCATGAAAATTCATATCATTGCATCCTTCATGTGAAGAAAATACCTCTAGATAATCCTCATAAGATCATTCACAATCCTAAAAAAAAATTCAAAATGTTCACTTTCATCATGATCCTCATCACAAGTAAATTCATCACTACATAAATTATGCTCATAGTTTTCAGAGTGAATGCTTAGATTTTCATCTTGAATATCTTGACCATTGATTTGTGATGAGAAATGAGCAACACTTGCAAGTGTATCTTTATCTTCATCACTGGTATATAGATATTCATAAACATTGTGTGTGGGCTGATTACAATCACTATCTTCATCCATACAACACGGATCTTCATTTTTTTATATAATTTTTCACTTGTTTGCATTGTTTTTCTGATTTTTCTCAATAGAAAAGCTATTGTCAACATCTTGAGACATCATATTTTGTGAATAATCACACTTGGATCCTTCTACAATCTTTATCCAATCAAGTACCTGATCAAAACTATGAGGTTTCAATTCTTTTGGCAAGGTACTCAGCCCTAGCTCAAAGATTTCAAAAAATAAATCGATGCATACTGAATCCTCGGGTCTGAAATTTTTGGGGACTTCCAACAAGGCATCAAAAAATCTTGAGAAAAAATGATACGGTGATTCTTCCTTGTGTCTCTTCATGTTAGACAATTATTGAATAAAAGATATCTGATCAACTTTTCTCAAATTTTGTTGATGTTCAACTTGGAGTTCACTATGATTTGTTTGTTGTAGTGATGGGAAAATTAGAATAGTAGAAGCATCATCATCTTGAAAATCATTTCTATTTTCTGATCCATGAATTACATTTGCATGAGGTGTGCTAGAATAACCGACACTTGTAGCCATGTATCCTTTCATCATTGAATATTTGGGTGATCCCACAATAGTAGTTTACAATTTTTTTGCCAAACTGGACACTGAAATAACTTTTTCTAACTAAATCTTCACTTTCAGGCAACTATAGCGGCTAAACCATGAGGAATTTGAAGATGATGCAAATTAGAGTTTCATGACATTTTTTCTGTAGATTTTAAATATATTTTTTTCAAAAATTTTGGAATAAGATTGTACCTCTTTTTCCATCTCCCTCAAAAACTAGTTTTTTTTCATAAAACAATATTTTGAGTGACGCTCACCGTATAATGCATAACTTTTTTTCCATGAAGGATAAAATTATAATTATTTTGAATTTATATTTGTAACTCCAATATCTAGTGCTACCACTTGGTTAGATAGTGTTTTATTGAATATTTTTTCCTTAATCAAGTTTCGAAGTGAAACCAATTAAAATTTAGACATAGGAAGACTGTATAACGCGTAACTTTTTTTGTATATATCAAAATTCTTTTTTTCTTTCAATCACGAACTTCAATATCTGGTGCACTCATATTTTTCATTTTTTTTATAATCTTCTATTTTCCACATGTGCAGAACAAAGAGCTTCACTTTCAATGAAAAACCTATGTTTAATAAAACTAAAAAAACAAATAGATAATAAAACCAAAACATATTAAAATTATAGTCATTGGATAGCTCATTTTGAGGAATACCTGATTCTAGTTGGGTTCATGAAATATCCTCCATTTTCATCCTCAACCTGAGCTTTAAAGGGATAACTTTTTGATTTCTTTGGTGGCAGAGAGTAGGGATCAAGGAAAGGTGGGTTCATTTGAAACCCCCTTTCAAAAAGGGGTTTGCATGTGCTTTTTTGGTGGAATGCATTTAATGCATTCACTCGAACCTAGGATTGAGAAAACCCTCTTTTGGTTTGTTCGAACCCCAAGAATGATTTTTTTTGGAATGGAGTCATTTTTTGCTAGTTTTCCTTCCTCATTCAAATTATAAACTACTTTTGTGGGTTTACCCATTTTAGATTGTTCTCAATATCCATGGAAATTTGATATGCCTGATGTAATGTTGTGGGCTTTGTATCTCTTAGTAGCTAACTCATTTCTTCATCAAATGAACAAAAGTATACAATCAGAGATACTGCATCATTTGGTCTCATGCTTTTAGGAATATCACCTAATGTTTTTGAAAATATGAGATTGAAAGCTGGAACTAACTTATCTTCTTCTTCTTGGATGTTCATAAGTTTTTGTCTCACTAAATTTGGATTAATTCTTTCTCCAAACTATTCTATGAATGTTTCCATGAACTCATTCCATAAAGAGATAGACCACATTGGAAAATATGAAAACCAATCTCTAGAATCTTTCTTTAGAGATTGAACAAAGAGCTTCATGACAACATCTTCATGACTTATCTCATAATCTCCCATAAAATCAAAAAATTCTTGCAGATGTTGAGATGTTGATTCTAATCTTTTCCCTTTGAACTTTGGAAAATGTTCCCTAACTTCATTAGGAACAAGGTTTTGGAAACCTTAAATACAATTAAAATTAAATGGTCTATATCTTTCCATAGAGAAACTTCTTTGATGACATGACAAGGGTTGCACACTCTTCATGTTTACATCATTCACCCCATAGGGATGTACAAGTGAATGATACATTCTCTTACACCCCTTTACAAACATCAAACATCAACTATATAGTTGATCACTACCTTATTTCTTGCTTTTATCATGACCTTAAAATATTATAATGCATAACTCAAATACATCTACATCTGAGATCTCTCTAATTGAAAGATTTTAGGAACAAGCATACTTCTTCATTACAACATAGAAGCTTCAAATTATAGCTCAAAAGTATGAAAAAATTACCACTACCATTCCCTTTATTAGTGCTTAATTCACTCAATAGGGATTCAACATTCTTTCAAACTATGAAATATGGTTTTCATACAATTTTATCCTTCTTCAAAACAAAAATATGAAAAATACCTGGACATGTTGCAACTGTTGTAGATTCTTCTTCTTGAATGGAAATGTTGTAGATCTATAACTTTCTTCACATCTTCAACAGGTTCTTTAGATAGAGTCACCACCTCTCTTCATAGAGGACTGAACTTCAAGCAATATGAAGCTCCTTCAAATATGATTTTCCTCTTGAGTTTTTTTCCCCAGCAGAGCCACACATAAATCCTTTTAAATTTATGCAACAAAACCACTTCAAGGTTCAAAAATTTGCAAATTCCTAAACTAGATGTTTAGGTTCACCAAATTCTTAACTCTATGCAAATGGATACTCTTTTGATGTTCCCTAATAGAGTAGCTAATTTGTTGGTTATTTTTCTTGTAACCTTCAATCCTAAGGAGAAACACAGTGCATAAACTAGGGGATTGAATATTTAGGACAAGGAATCTACACTATCAATGGATTGATGACAAGAAAATCCAACGAACAAGGCTATGAAATCCTTTTGCACTTTGAACTCCACATGACTCAAAGGGTGATCCCAATTATAGCCTTGAATGTATGATAAAATTATGTCAAATAACAAATAACAATCCTATGAAAGTGGATAATTCTCAGGTATATGAGTGATGAGTATTGTATTCTCTACTAGATTCAAGCATAATCCCATTTCATTGAACATTGCTAAGAACACGTAACTTAGATATCTTGATCTTAAACACATAGAGGGTTAATAGATGAAATTCTCTTAGATTTAGCCTCTATACTCTTTCAAACTCCATGAAGATATAGATAATAGAGATAACTTAAACAACCAAGCAAAAGTAACAGAGATTTACTATGATATGAATTGTTTCTAAAAATTCCCTAGGCTTTGTGATAAATCAGTGCCTAATCATGGGCTATGGAGTCAAATATTAAACTACAACAGAGATCCTATCAAAAAACTAGGTTCAACAAATGGATTTAAATATATGTTAATGCCTTACATTAACAAATCCACTCATATTTGTCAAAATTCTACTTATCAATCCCACTTGTACACTCAAAATTATAGTTATCTGATCAAAGTAATTTAACCCCTTACTTGAAAGATAGCCATGGCCAAACAACACAATCACAGGAAAGTTGTGATGACAAACTCAAACAATCCTTGATATATTGAATTCATATAATTAAAAGCATACAAATTTGGAGACAACTTCATGAACAATAATTTGTTTCTACACAAATTGGTTACCATTTTCTTATAAAATCAAACCATTACAATTTACATATTATATATATAACTCAGAATCAGCACTATTATACCTCACCCTCCTAATTCAAAAGTTTAGAACATGTACAAATGAGAAGAAGAAAGAAGATATAGAAGGAAAAACCCTAAAATTACATCTACAGTTGACATCTAGATCCTTCATTTTCCATTGATCTATAACTTCCCTTTGCTTCTTGAAGAAACTTCATTCTGTACCTTGGTTCATGCATCTTGCATTCACTTGCCATTTAAAAAAAAATATTTGCCACAATGATGACCTTCTTCATTATGCCCTCTTGTTTGAAAATATGTTTTTGAAAGAAAAAATCTCTGTGAAAGTCTTTCACTCTTCAATTACCTTTGTGGTGAAAAATTATCAACCTCATCATGTAAAAACTTCATTCCTCATCCCTACAGTGAAAAATATTTTACCATAGTAAAAGAAAAAACCTTCATCTCCATTTTTCTCGTGAAAACTCTTTTAATTTGATTTTGTTTATCTATTGCATAAAACTTTTACTTTTATCTTTTAATTTTTGTCCAACCAAAGTCTTTTATTTTTTAATAGCGGAGGTATAAAGTTTCACCTGTTTTCCTTTTTATTTCACATTTCTTCACTCAAGGCCATTAAAATGTGAAGACTTTAAAATCACCTATCGGGAAAAAGAAAAAATTACCCATGCCTCCTTTTAATATTTCTCCCTAGGCCCACTTTCTCTTTCTTGCATCCCCCACTACTTTCTATAAAATAATATTTTAATCTGGCAGGCTGTCAGGCAAACTCTCTCCCAACCAAAATAAAACATTTAAAAATATACTAAATGTTTTCCTTCCTTGATTGGTAAAAGCTACAAAATAATTTTAATTTCCAAGTGCAATGTCAACATTAGAAATCTTCGCATTTGATTAACTTTGTGCAACTTTAAATATTTCTTTTGCTTCATCAATCCCCGCCTCCCCACTTCAAACAACTGTCATCAGCATCTACCCTCGCGGGCTAGCAGAGAAAAATTGATTCCATGGTGAATTCTCCATGACTATGGTTAGTAAGAAAATTTTTACAATAGGTAGCATGAAACACTATCTTCCTCTCCATCAAAGCCATGATTATGAATTTTTCTATTTATTTATGTCCAGTTCATTCATAGTTGGGTCATTTTTTCACAGTGTAGGGGCATTTTTTGCAGCTGTTGGCAACTAAAAATCATTCCAAACATGCTTAAAAACTATTCCCAAGCATTAGGAATGGTTAAGGGATGATCTCAGACCATGGAGCAGCAATTTTGAGCCAAACAGAGCCTCCAAAAACTAGTTGGAAGGCTAAAAACGTGAACAACATTCCACTCTATAACAGCTCTTGCTCAAATCCATTTGAAATCCACCAAAGACACCTCAATGGAGAGGGAAATAGCCAATTTTCATTGCAATAGATATTGCAAATCAAAATCTTCCCCAAACAATGCTCCCAACATTCTCCCCACTTCCACATGTTTTTTTTTGTGACGTGAGCATTACTCCCCATGGGCTAGTGGGCACACACTAAAAGGGGCTCATAAAATATTTTTCTGCCTTCCAACATTTGAATGAATCTATTAAAAAATAATTTAATTCATCCCCATGCTTGCTACACCTCTCCTTCTCCTCTCCCTACTTCCCCACCAGTTTTTTGTGCTTGGTGTCATGGGAAAGTGGGCAAAGCCCCTTGCCATGAGAGAAAAGTTTATAAAGTTGAAACTTTATAAAAAATGAAATATTAAAATATGTCCTAATTGACATTTCCTTTATTCTTGTGCATCTTTCCTTTTATAATATTTAAAATATGCAAAATATTTTAAATATGTGCAATTTGAACATTAGGAAATACTAAATTTAATTTTAGCTCCAACCCAAATAGGGGAAATTTACTGCAGGAAAACTAGGAAACTTGAAGCCACAAAAAAATTGTGTAGGGACATTATCAAATATTTAGAGAAAACCCATTTCCTCGAAACTTGCATCACCAAAAGATTTCTAGGACCTCCTTTGTAAATTGGTCTAGTGTTGGATGCCTTTGTTACAACTAAAATGCATTAAAATAATGCATTAGATGACCTTTTTTTTTTATTGAAATGGAGCTGGAGAGGTTTTGGACCAAAATGAGAAATGGGTTTCCCTTAGAAATTGAAAATTTGAATGTTTCTGGAACACCGAATTTAACCCAGTTGTAGTCAAAAAACAATTAAATAACCCATCAAAACTCATCTTGGGGGCCTGAAACTAAGCAAGAATATTAATATTTGGACCAAAAATTTAGTGCAACAAATGGCTTAGAAAATTTCATCTTGAGGTGCAAGATATTAATATCCAAAGTGGCTCATTTAGACTTTTTTGCAACTTCACCTATCAAAAACCAATTAGGGCTCACCAAGTCACCTCCTAGGGATCCACCATTGGAAATAATAGATCATTTAGGTCCCATGAGCATGCATACAAGAGTGTTTTCCTTCAATCCACATTCTTCACAAGATATTAAGGGACAAAGTTGACCACCTTAAAACACTCCTAGAAATGCAGATGTAAAATCAGAACAAACTACATTTGCTTTTGATCTCGAAAAAATATCAAACTTGATCCTGAGACTCTAAAAATGCACCAAGGAGCATATTAATGTGTGATGAATTTAGGGAACCAGTCCATTGGTCTTGGCGATCACCCAATTGTGAATTATCAGTTTAAATAGGAGGCCACTTCACAGGACTGAGAGTTTGTAAATGGTAAAACAATCCTAGAACCCTCCATGTTAAAACCTATCAAGACTCATTATGGGAAGCTGAAATTATACAAATGTGTTCACCTATGTCACATGAATATACTCACCAAAGGATTTGGCTTGAAAGTCAACTAGCTCTGAATTGTGACCCTTCAAAGTAGGTCACTGGGGCAGATTTTTCAAGGGCACTTATGAGTGTGCAGATCAAATTTTTCAACATGGGAACTCAAGTTGAAAATTTTGAAGGTTTCGTCACCTCCAAAAATAGGGAAAAAAACCTAATGACTAGATAAAGGAGTTGTTGGAGCTTAGCTCAATATGAATATAATGTAGGGAGTAAGTGGGGGTTGGATTGCCAAAATAGAAACCAAGGTCTACCATTGGGAAGGAAATAGGGGATTGGGATAAAAATGAACAACAATTTATAATTTATATGTATTATATATTACATTTTTTAAGCATGGTATATAACACATCAAAAAGTATAACCATAATCATATATTCTATTTATCCCTTTAACACCTCAAAAAATAACTTTGTCCAAATTTACCACTCCTAAAGGTGAACACAACATATTTTTACACATTATTAAATATAATTTAAATTATTGAAAAAAGCTAAACAAATACAATACCCATGAACTCTATTAAAGGATTCAAAATTATAACTATCCCCTAGTAATTATAATGATAAATTTATTACTTATAATTAAAAAATACCAAAATGAGAAAGGAAAAATTAATATAATCATATATATGGGCATTCAAGATAGTGTTGTGGATAGTTTATTATAAAAAAATCTAGCATAATGGTAATTCAAGGAATTCTAAATCATTTCTATCTCCATACAAGTAATAATCAAAGAATAAACCATTTCAAATTGAAACATTTCTCTATTAATTTTTCTAGAGAAATCACTACAAAACTTGATATAATAAATGTACTTGATAGGGTACAACTATGAAGAATATCTTTATCTTAGTAGATTAATCCTAAAGGACTCAAGACATCTAGACACATCAACCCAAAAAGGTTTGCATATTTAACATTAAATAAACTTCTAAAATATTTTCTCATAGTAATTGTGATTAAAACTCCTCAAACCCATGTTATTTGAAAATATAAATTAATCATTTCCCTTATTCTATAGGGTAAATGATTATCATTTTCTAATCATTTCTGTTATATTATTAATCTCTTTCATACTTCTATTGAGATAAAATTTTACACTAAATATAGTAAATGGATACTCTTTGTTCTAAAATAGTTTAGTATATTAATGGTTGACACTACTACCATACCATTCTTTCTATGGTGTTTTGGTCACTATCATGAAATTTCTCTTCAATTAAAATATAAAATATTACATATGTGTAGGGTTTCAACCTAATAAAATTGGTACTCAATTTAATGTTATTAACATCTAATTAGTATCGACACCCCAACTAATAATCATAATCAATGTAGAGAGTAATTTATAATATATAAGCTAGAATTAAGTACAAATTCATAATATTATAAGTAAAGATACATCCTACAAAGGACCGTAAACCTCCTTTTTAATAGAATTACCTTCCATCATTCCCTTATAATCATAGCTTGAAACATTTGGAGCTAATATATAAAACTATAATACTTTCTGTTTGTATGATTGACAATATGAACTATTTATTTCAAAATTTTGAACTTCTTCCTTAAAATATAATCATGTTCAAATCATGCAATACTTAAGACCTTGGAAACTAATGAATAAAACAAAAAGTATTGAATAAAGCAAACAAAAAATTTGATGTAGATGAATTTTAGTCAAATGACCAAATAACTCAAGAAATAAATAATTTAACAAAGGCTCGATTATTAATTTTCCTAAATGATACACAAGTTTACCTCAATGTTCTATCCATGTCACTATTCATGAATTATATAATCATCCTACATGATGTTCCCCCTCTAACTAGATACATGTAGGAGAGGGGAACCAACCATGTCAAGGCCCTAGGTCATGGAGAGAAAAGAGCGGAAGGTTTCCCTAATTTACCTCACTCTAAAGGGGTGTTTGATGTGAGGGATCAAAATAATGAGGACTATAAAGTCCTTCGATCACTCTACAGAGCCAAACTTTAGTTTGGGCTAGGTGAGCTTGCTTTTTGGCACCAGTTCTATGCCTCAAACAACTCTTTTTCTAAGTATGACAATGTAGTTCTAGGATGCTAGCATGACGTGCTGACATCTCTCAGGCGTATTGGCATCTATATGACCAGAAAATAATGAACATAGTAAAACTTCTAAAAGGACCTACTAACAACCTAGCTAGTTCAATCTATATGGTAAAAATAGAACAAGTATGCAAAATAGATAATGAAATGATAAAGTAAATAGACAAGAACTAGGCTGACGAAGACAATCTCACAAAGGCACCTATTTTCTAGCTAGCTCCAAATGCACGTCCACCTACATAGAAGAAAGAGGGGAAATTTTTTGGGGTTGTATAGGGGCCTACCTCAGTTACACCCCTATTTTGGTGTTTCCACCTCCACAGATAGCCAAATAGAAATGATAGAGAAATGTATGATAAAGAAGCAAAGAAGGAACGACTGCAAATAACACTACCAAATAGTATATAGCTACTCAACCAAATCGTAAAGGAGAGGAGTGAAATGTTACCACCTCCAACAAGAGCTCACTAGCCAATGATGGAGAAAGAGAGCTTGAACAATCAGCATATCCCCAACTGCGAACGGAGGTGTTACAAAACCTCAAGCCTCTACTACACTGGCTTGCTTCACACTTGCTTAATAGAGCTGATGGAGTGTTGTTGCTGCAATGGAGTGTTGAGAATGATAGAAATGCTAAGAAATTGTGAAGAAGGATGAAATGAATGCTCAAAGATTCCAAAAAGAGATGAGTTGAATGAAGAATGGAAGAATTTGAAGGAGAGGAGAGAGAATTAACTATTTTCAGGTTTGGTTAGTTGAAGAGGGACATTACAAATCATTCCCAATAGGAAGTGTAATTCCTTTCCAAGCTTTAGACTTATGAATTCATTAGGGATGTAAGCATGCTATGTAGATGTCTGTGCATCGTTCAAGTATCCTTGTAAATATTCTTCTACTGACACAACAAAAAAATGCCAAGTGAAAGGAAATTAACAAGTTGCTATGAAATTTTTCCTTCAGATTTAGATTTCTAAGGTGAGGATGTGTAAAAGGGGAATTTTGTGTAAGGGGTACAAATTCACTCCTATACATTTTCCCCCACTTTAATGAGCATGAATACTAATGAGTGATTTGGTAAAGTAGATTGAAGAGTGAATATGGCTAGAAATTTATACCTGAACCATCAAGGAAGCAAACCACAATCTATCGATCTTGAAAGCACGAGGTAGTCAAAGGACTCCATAGCTCTACAGAACTATGAAGTTGTAGAATGAAGGCATCTTATAGGCTTATAGACCTACAAGAAGGTGACCTCCAATATATCTCACATGAAGGAAGCCCCAAGAGGTAAGAGCTTCATAGGCCCACAAATCTACAAGGAAGGTGTCCTCCAAGATCTCTCAAAATCTCATCCTCCTTCCCCTTATGATGATCTAGATTGGGAAGCAGATGACCTCTTGGTCAATCAGTATTAGGGAGAGGCCTCTTCTTTATCTTTAGATTAGATTAGATGTGTGTGTGATGTAATGTGTTCCCCCTGTGATCATGCTATGTGTGCCTGGATGACCCTTGTCACCCTTGGTTGTGCTTGGATACAGAAGTGGGTTTTTGTGTTGTAAACCTTCTTATATTTGTATCATCATTCTTCCTTGTTTGCAATTAACTTATGACAAAATTGGGGATGATCCAAAGTGTTAGGGGCATTTAGGCTTCCCTTCCATGTTGACCCAATTTTTTATTTTTACTTTGTTTGCTCATGTGCATTCTTCACATGGTCTGGTATAGTAGGGAGGTTGAGACATGGATGAGGAAAGTTGTGCCTAAGGTTCACTGCTAGGCTTACCACTCCTTGAGTTAAACAGGTTAGTGTAGTACCACCTTTCAGAGAAGGTGGACTCCTCTTACATCCTACATTCAAAAGTAAAGTTGTGCCTGAGTTAAACAAGTCAGTGTAGGACCACCTTTCAGAGAAGGTGGACTCCTCTTATGTCCTCCAGTGAGAAGGAAAACTCTCCATCTTCTACTCCATCAGGGACGTGAACTTCCCACAAACGAGGCAAGAGGTGGAGAGGAAGAGGAGGAGGAGAAAACCACAAAAAATACCACCAAAGTATTCAACATATCAATGGTTTTTGGGAGAGGTGAGACATCTAGAAGGGACATCAACAAGGGTGGCTCCACCAAAGGAGCAATGAACACCTGCACCTTTATAGGGTTAGGTGCATTCCTACTCACAATAGAAACTAGAAGAAATGTAGAGCTTGGTTGAATGTAAGTAGAGGGGAGGAGAGAGGTGGACGTGACAAGAGGTCCTAATATAGGGGGGGTCATCTCCTCTTACTTCCTCTATAAGATAGTCTACTTGAAGCTACAAGAGCCTTTTTCCATGCTTGTGTTCACACACAAGGCAATTTCTATGACTCTTCAAGCTAGATACCAAAGGTTGCAAAGGAACATAAGGCTCCTTCATAGCCATGGGAGTGTCCTCCATAGTTATTTCCAATGTAGGGATAGGATCCTAAATGGGAGTAGGAGGAGCAAGTTGAGAAGCGACAAGGGAAGTCGGCTCTAACACCTCGGCAATGGGCTTCTTCCTATTTACCACCTTGGGAGTAGAAGTGGTAGGAGACTACAGAGGTTGAGACATAGAAGATTCCCCATAGGAACCTTTTACTCTACCATACAAGTAGTACTAAGGTCCAAGTGTTTAGTAGGGAGGTTTGATATCCTGATTTTAGGTTTACGCTAGGGTGGCATCATCAGACTAAGAGGATAAAACTAGGCATATTCATCCAAAAAAATTCTCTAGAAAGAGGAGGAAGAGAGAAATCATGAGGATGAAGGAGCTTCTCTTCTCCTTTTTGAGAAGGGGAGACAGCTGGCTACAGTATCACCAAAAGAGATAATTTTAGTTGTCCCTTGTCCCATGTCTTATAATTCACATAGTTTTTGTACAATAGGTCCATTCTTGGAGGGAACAAACCAACCGAGGTGGGCCAAAAGTGGTCTAATGAATATCCCCATGGGACACCAAAGGCTGGTATCTAGTGTCATTCACTACATGTACAACACCTTCATGGGAGAATTTTAAGTATTTGTGGATAATGGAGGCGATTACATTCACTAAAGCTAGCCAAGGTATGCCTAACTTGATCCTAAATAGATCCGACTCTGGGATAACATCAAAGACTGAGTCTACAACTCTAGGTCCTACTAAGATAGACAAAGTTATTGAGTTGTATGGATTTAGACAAATACCATCATGCATACGAATGGTAGATTTTGTTTCTTCATACTCATTTTTATGTAATGAATTAAGCCACAATGTCTCTTCTGTAATGACATTCACTTGACTCGCGAAGTAGATTAAGACCTTTGTCACAATGTTGCCATTGAGGAAAGCATGAATGTAGAGGGGAGAGGGCTTGTTGTTTAAGGGTAAATCATGTGATGTGAATGTCACGTCTAGAGAGTCGGGCACAGGTTGCATGGTCAGAGTAATTGTCACCATGTTAACATATGCCTCAAGCTGAGTGGTAGAATCAGAGGGATTGATAATCATGTTGGAAAAATGTGACAAAAATGGGTTCATGTATATCTGCAACTCATTATTCACTTTCACCATCAATTTGTTTATGGTTTTTTTACTTCCATCAAGATGAATAGTATCATCTTCAATGCAGTCTTCTATCTCATGACATAGGCACATACAACATTCAAGGTATGTGCAGGATCATCATGCAAAAAATAGGCCCTTAAGTGGCAAAAATATAG
The DNA here is from genome assembly GCA_007258455.2 of Sequoia sempervirens. Classification (NCBI taxonomy): domain Eukaryota; kingdom Viridiplantae; phylum Streptophyta; class Pinopsida; order Cupressales; family Cupressaceae; genus Sequoia; species Sequoia sempervirens. The sequence continues at coordinate 362,500,566 of VDFB02270651.1, forward strand.
AAAAATCAGAGTTAGGCAACTTGACATAAAAATTTGAATAAGTTATCTATACTATTTCAAAAATATGTAAGAATAGAATCTGTAATGAATTGAATGTAGTTTCTAAACTACTAGGTTTTAAAAAAAAAAATCTATTTAGTGAAATTTTGAAACTTCAATGCAGTAGTACTTCAATTTTAGGGAAAAAATAAGAAGTAGGTGTCAGTCTGACCACCCTAACCACAATAAAATGATAATATATTTTTATAATATTTTAGATATAAGTAGAGGACTCATGTCCCTGATGTGATACATATTTTTGTAATTTTTTCTGTGTAAATAATTAATTATGAATTTTTTTATTACAACTTTTAAAAAATATAAAAAACTCATATGTCCTGACCACCTTAACTTGGTCAAAACTTCATGAATTCATTTTTTTTTTAATCCTATAGTATGTGAAACATAGAATGTGACACATATTTTGGATTAAAAAAATGTGATATCGTTTGAAAGCTATAGATGTTTTTCAATCAGCCTATCAATCATGACTTTAGTCATAATTCAAATAAAAAATTAATAATAATTATTTATTAAATTCAAAGTAAACCATAATTTATATTGGTGGAAAGATGAGAGTCTCCTTTAAAACCCCTTTTCGTTTTAACAATTTTGGGTAAAAAAAAGTTGTCAGCCACATACCCTACAAATACCCATCATATTGCCACCTTTGGCCCATCATGATCCTGCACATACCATTCAATATCATGTCTATTAACACTATGGTACTGACGGAAAGTATTTGGATCATACCAACTAGGGAAAGGTTCTTAAAGAGGTTTAGGGTTCTCCAAAGTTATGATCTTATCCTTTAGTAGCTTCTGCAAGATGGAAGATTAAGATTTTGCTAACTTTGTGAAATTTTAGTTGTGCCTAAGGTCGTTATCAGTTGTAGTGGTTACTACATTCACAACAGCCTTACCTTTCATAGAGATCGATACAATGGAATTTCCTTTTGAACAGGGGTGCGATGAGGTTCCCCTAAACTGAACTACCGTTTGTTGATACTCCTGTAATGCAACACACAAATGTGTGAAACAAGGGTATTTCATAAGGGAAAAATTCTCCTACCAAGGACTTCGCAAGTTCCCTATGAACACCTTCTACACGTCAGAATTGTGTAGCAGATATGAGATTTTTGAAAAGAGCACTTGGTATTGCACTATAAAATCAATAATATTTTCATTATCACATTGTTTGTGTCAGACGATATCTGAAATGGTCATCTTTAGTACGATGTTAGCTTGGAATTGTCATAGTAATTAGTTTACAAGTTGATCAAATGAGAAAATAGAGTTATTGGGTAAGGAACAGTACCATTCAAGTGTTGTATCCTGAAGAAATTGGGGGAATAACTTTTCCATCAATGCATCATGATGGAAGAAATCTATAAATAGGGCATTAAAGTAGACACATGTGTTTATGGGTACCATTTTCCACCATATTTTTTGAATTTAGGAATCTCCATTCCTTAGGGAAAGGGAGTGTTTAAAATTGTTATTGATAACGGTCTATGTCAAAAAAAGGGTTGAAAGATAGGCTAGGTAGAGGCCTGGGAGAGACTCGCCAGCTGGCTTTGCATCTTACCCATATTTTGAAGAAGAGTTCAAAATAGGGTTGTTAAAAGACACAGGGCTAGAGGAGCCTCTTACAGAACCACCACTGGAGCCACTTCTAGAACCACTCATGTGGACATTGTCAGAACCACTTTTGAAACCATCGCCACTAGTAGGGCCTCTATCAGATCCACCTCTTCCTCCAAAGCCACCACCACTACCAAAGCCCCCATCGCTCATCCTACCAAAACCTCCACCACTACAAGTGACAGGAGGGGTGAAGCTAAATCCTAAGGGTACTCTATTGTCCTTAATATTTTTAGATATCTTGGAGGTATAGGAGATGTTGATTGAGGGGATGGCATTGGCCATGTACACGAACATGAGATGCATTGGCATTCCTATCTATCTCTCATGATCTTCGAGAGTGACCCCCTATACAATGCTAGGATTGTTTGGAGGAGCACATGCTTTAGTAAGAATAGAGAGACTAGCCAGGAGTTCTATGCATGTTCAATATTTTCCAACCATATATTTTATTTCATTGATAACCCTAGTGGCCCTAGCCATCTTCGAGTCCTTTTCCAAGTGATTCTCCAATTCAACTAGTCCTTTGCTAAGGACAAAGATATATTATAAAGGAATATGAATGGCCTCATACTTGTCCATCGAGGATGTTGTAGGAGATGTAGGAGTAGTGGAGATGTGGTTAGTTTCATCATAGACCCCTACCTCACCCATCGACAACTGCTCCTACATGGAAATACTAATGATAGATCCAACAAAAAGGCCTATAGAGAAACCATTAGTGATCTTTTTCCTCTCCATTAGAAGGTGTCATTCGCTTCTCCTAACAATATACCTAGAGCTTATAGAGTGTTTTTTGATGCTAATAAACCTACACAACACTCAAGGGCACAATAATCATAAGGTACAAGGGAAAAGCCTCAACACCAATGAATGAGAAAATGTTGGTTCATGTTAGGTTAACCAAAAATGTAAGAGAGGCAGACCAACCATGTTAAGGCCCTAGGTCATGGAGAGCCAAGAGCAGAAGGCTGCCCTAATGTACGTTACTCTAAAGGGGTGTTTGATGTGAGGGATGAGAATAATGAGGACTATAAAGTCCTTCGATCACTCTACAGACCTAAACTTTAGTTTGGGCTAGGTGAGCTAGCTTTTTGGAGTTAGTTTTGTCCCTCAGAAAGCTCTTCGTTTGAGGATGACAACACAATTCTAGGACGTTAGCACAACACGCTAGTGTCTCTTGGGCACGTTGGTGTCCATATGGCCAAAAAATAGTGAGCACAATAAAACTGCCAAAAGACCTACTAACAGTGTAGCTAGTTCAATCTAGATGGTAAAAATAGAATAAGAAAGTATGCTAAATAGATACTAAATGATAAAGTAAGTAGACAAGGACTAGGTTGATGAATACAATCTCACAAAAATGCTTGTTCGCTAGCTAGCTCCAAATGTACGTCCACCTACACACAAGAAAGAGGGGAAATTTGTTGGGGTTGTATAGGGTCCTTCCTCAATCAGACCCCTTTTTTGGTGTTTCCACCTCCATGGATAGCCGAATAGCAATGATAGAGAAATGTATGATAAAGAAGTAAAGAAGGAAGGACTACAAATAACACTACAAAATAGTATGTAGCTACTCAACCAAATCATAAAGGAGAGGAGTGAAATGTTACTACCTCCACCAAGATATCACTAGCCAATGATGGAGAAAGAGAGCTTGAACAATCACCATAGCCCCGACTATGATGAAGGGAGGTGTTGAAAAACCTCAAGCCCCTACTGTAATGGCTTGCTTCACAGTTGCTTAATGGAGTTGATGGAGCATTGTTGCTGCAATTGAGTGTGTTGAGAATGTTGGAAATGCTAAGAAATTGTAAAGAAGGATGAAATGAATGCTTGAATATTGCAAAAAGAGATGAGTTGAATGAAGAATGGAAGAATTTGAAGGAGAAGAGACAATCTGCCATTTTCAGGGTCAGTTGGTTGAAGGACTTTACAAATCATTCCCAGTAGGAAGTGTAATGCCTCTACCAACTTCAGACGCATGAATCCATCGGGGGCGTAAGCACAATACACAGACATCTATGTGCTGCATTGGCATCCCCAACAAATATTATTCTACCGACACAACAAAAAAATGCCAAGTGGAAGGAAATTAGCCAGTTGATGTAGAATTTTTCCTTCAGATTTGGTTTTCTAAGGTGATGATGTGTAAAAGGGGAATTTGCATAAGGGGTGAAAATTCACTCTTATATAAGACATAACCTCATTAAACATAGTGATATCAACGAACATTAGCATCATTAATAATTAGATATCTCAAAATACATAATGGTTCAATGGACCAGTAAACATAATCAAATACACATTTAATGGACATAATAATCAATGACATATTATTTGTACATATCTGTTTGTATAAATAAATACATATATGTGTATAAATGCATACATATAAGTGTGTGTATGTATATACATACATACATATGCATATATATTTACACATATACATATATACACATATAAACATATACATATACATATGCATATACATATAATCCTAACTAACTTTCCAACACAAGATTTTGAAAAATACTTAGCAAAATAATGAAAAGGGGGTGCATGTACCCAAATCTTTGTTGTATTTCAATGAAAAATAGGAATACCTCCTAGAAATATATTTATTTGATCCACATAAATTTATCATTCAAAAAAAATAGTAATTTAGAAGCTATGTTTAAAATTCTATAGTTCACATTCTAAAACCATCTTTGAACCGATTATAGATACACCAAATGATTTGTCAAAGTTCAATTTTTGTTCTTTTCAAGATAAAGTGGCCATTCAAGTTGTCTTTTTAGCCCCCTATTTCCATAAACTTATTTTGAGTACGTCTCCAATAAATTTTATTTCATTTTCAACACATATTTAATTTTAGTCTTTGCAATATTAAATGAATCTACTTATAAGAGTCAATGCATATATCTAATGTATCACTATCAAAATCTATTTTTTGTCCTTTCAATGATAAAAGTGACCATTTAAGTCTCCCTTTTAGCTCCTTATTTCCACGAACCTACTTTGAATACAACCCCAATCCATTTATTTCTATTTCAAAAAATATTTAACTTTAATCTTTGTGATATTAAATCAATCAATTCATAAGATTCAACTCATATATCTAATGTATCACATATGTTTAATTTATTTATTTTTAATCACACTTTAGATGCTTACCCATTCCATTTTATTTCCCTCCAAATATATCCTCCTTGAAAATACGACTAATAAATAACTAAAATCAAAAGTTAAATATATTAAACTAAAAAAAATTGACGATAGAAAACAAAACAAAACAAAACAAAACAAAACAAAACAAACAATGTTTCAATTCGAATATGTGATACATATGACATGTTAGAAAATGTCATACTAAAAAATCTAGACGTGACCCACCTTAACGTTTTAAGATGAATTAATTTTTGAAATTATTCATACTACTATTATTGACTTAATGACATTCGATGTAACAACTTTTGTCTTTAAAAAATACCTCTTAAAACGTAAGTAGTTCCATTCAACACTCATATAAAAAAATACTCATGAACATATCAAAAGTTCATGAGCATCTTATGCTTGAACACCAAGTACGACCAAAATTTTGGCAGGATATATCTCCTCGAGTAATAAAAAAATTAAGGAGGTCGTGCAAAATCAATGATGACATTGGTGTGAGGAATTCAACTTACAGATTACGGTTGCAAGTCAGCCTCGTCCGGCATGACTCTGACTTTTATAAAATTTTCGCATATGTATATCAATATTTTATAAGAAAGAAAACATGAAAGCAAGAAAGAGACAAAGGAAACACTATTTTAAGATTTTCATTAATAAGTTTTTCTTTGAGATGGGAACTGGACGTAAAATAATAAATGCGGGTACTTAGGGCAAGCTTTTCTCAATGGTCTTGGCTACTTTGTAGTGTCTGAATATTTATGGTGGTCAACAGTTTGAGTAGGAGTAGAATGAAAGTGAAGATATGCATGAATGATCAATTCTCACGATCATATCTGCTGTTTCCTTTTTTTTTTTTTAATCTTTTTAATAAAACTGCAGTTTGTATCTTGCGCAAGTCTTTTAGTTTTTTTTTTTTTCCTTACGGCCTGATCGGTTATCTCAAATCTATTATATATAAAGATCTTTGTATCAGTTTTAAATGACAGCTGAATACAATACAGTCTATCATTTCTTTTTCAGTTTACTGTTCAAACTTTCAGTCTGCTGTTCGATTCTTTTCAGTATAATGTTAGAGCAATTTTACAAGTTATATTTTTTTTAGAAAGAAATAATATTAATACTCGATATCATCCTGTTTTAAATAACTAGATTTCCGAGATGAGTTAGGATCTAAAGTGGATGATTAAGAATCACCTCTTTGATCTTACTGCTGAGTTTTAATATCTTTTTCATTAACAGTGCTTAATTTATTAATACTGATTATCATCCTGTTTTAAATGTTTAGATCTGTAAGATAAGTGAGGATCAAACACTGGATGATGAAAATCACCTCTTTGTTCTTGCTAGTGAGTTTTTATATGTTTTAAGCAACTAGGTTTCTTTTGGCCCCATAACAAACTGATTTTTCTAAATTAAAAATATTCCATATAGTTTTTAAAAGTGATTTGATATTGTTTTTCTGTTGCACAAAAATTTGATTACAAATTTTCATTATCTTCACTTTAAGGATTCGACAATTTTTCATTATCTTCACCTAATTTAAGAATTTGACTCTGAAACTTAAGATCATTACTTCATCCAATAGTATTGTACCCTACAAAAATTTTCATTCTAACTAGAGGCCACCATTAACATACTTCTTCCCTAAAAATAGAAATCTTGACATTTGAATAGATGCCACAAATGAACTGTGTTTTACTTCTTTTAGTATTAAAAATAAATACAGATTACATTCAGATGTATAGCTCCTTCATAATTTTTAAATTTTTTTTTTGGTTATTTAAGAAAAATGGTTACAATCTTTCATTATCTTCATCTAATTGAAGAGTTTGAGTTCCACCATCATTACATCATCCAACAGTATCACAACTCACTAAATTTTTTATTCTGATTAATAGCAACTATTAATCTACCTCGTCTCAACAAATAACAACCTTACTTATCTATAATCAATATCACAGCCTAGTAAATTTCTGATTTTGATTAATAGCCACTATTAACCTAATTCACCTGAACAAATAACCACCGTACTTATCTCTATATAATCAATATCACAGCCTACTAAATTTCTGATTCTGATTAGCAGCCCCTATTAACCTACCTCTTCTCTATGAGATCATGAGAGCAACCTTACTTTTCTCTGTAATAAATATCACTATAACTAAAAATTAAGTAGATGCAACAACTACCTCTTCTCTATGAGAGCAACCTTAGTTTTCTCTGTAATAATTATCACTATAACTAAAAATTGAGTAGATGCCACAGATGAACTATGTATTACTTCACTTGATTTTATAAATAAACAGAAGTTACATTCAGATGTATAGCTCCAAAAAATGGAGTGCTTCTTCTGATCAAAGAGTAACACAGTCCTCTGAATGAGTTTTTCATACTAAGAGATAATCCTATTTACATCTCTCTACACCTAGACCACTGTAAAATAGCATCCAATCTTAAACATATTACAGAATAAATACATAGAAACAAAAACATGCTCTTAGATTCTGTAGATCGGCAGCCCTTGTATAATATATATTTACCCCAACAAACTTTCCATTTCCTTCTCCAGATCACCCGAATCAAAACTAACAACTATATCATTATGGAGATCCAGGAAATCTCTGAATACTGAAGTACTACTAACAGACCGCTCTTCATGTTCCAGACGATCCTTCAATGGAGATTCCGAAGGCAAAGATGATCTTACTTGTGGAGAAACACACTCAGAGGAGGAAGTAGAGGACAGTGAGGATAACCAATGGTAGGTGTTGGCAGATAATTGCTTAGCCTGTGGTCGCTTGGGCACAGGCTTCAACAGCAGAGACCCTTCAATGGAATCTTCCTTTGGCCTTCCTGTAAATTGCTGTACAATATAACGGAAGTTGGATGGTTCTGCAGTGAGAACAATTGTGGGTGTGTTCCTATCTTTCTTCGCCTTCTTTGATCTCCCCATTTTAGCGAGATTTGGAGTGTGTAATGATCGATAGTACATTTGCTTTTGTTGTTATATCGATGTTGGCCGCTGTTGAAAAGAAAAACCCATCTTTGTCGTTCATAGTATATTTTGATATCTTTAGTCGCATTTTCTTTACAGTGACGTCTATTCTTACGCCGCCTTGATGGAACATATTCAGCAATAACTGCATCGCTGTTTAAAAGAAAATTGTATAGATGGGACTAGTGTCCCGCCATTGTTGAATGTATAGAAGATGCAATAATGGAATAGGACTTTTCAAGAGCTCCTATAAACTAAGTTCTTATGGTTAAATCTTAAGGCAGGTCATTGTTGGGTTTGGTGAAAGTTAAATTGGCTAGATTCTCAAATAGATCGGATAAGGATGTCTTTTGTCGTAATTGGTAAGTTTCTTTTATAGATGGATTTTTTCTAATTATTGGAGTGGAGACCATTTTATATATATGTTGTTGGTTGAATATGTAAATGTATCTTAATAATTAATAAAGAGATTCTCTCGCTATTGAAAGTGGATGTAGGCAAATTTGCCGAACCACTATAAATTTTGTGTCTCTTATCTGGGCTGATGCAAGAAGTTGGGTAAACAAAAAACTCAAAAAGTGGAAATGTTTTTGCTGTTTTTCACAATGAATCTTAAAAAAATTCAGTAATATGAAATTTAGTATTTTGAATCTAGTTTCCAAATATGTAAATTATTAAAATACCCAGTTTATAGAAATTACATTTTGATAAGGATCTATAAAATCCACTTTTTAAAAGTCCCTTTTTTTTTACCATACCAAGCAGGTATAGAGACAACACTCTTTGACCCAAATAATATTATTTTGCTAATTCCTTTTAGGAAAAGAGAGCTAACAACATGAAGTTTGGTCTGGGTTTTTTTTTGTAATTTTTGGTTGAGTATTTTTCTTTTATTAAATTTTTATTGGCCTTAATTGATATTTTTTCAAATCAACATGTACGGACAACATAATTGGACCTAAACAAAATATTTTTTGACTCTTTTTTTTTTCATTGTGTAGAGAATTGTCTGAAGTTTGGTTACATATAATTTTTTTTACAAGAAAATCAACCAATAAAAAGTTATTAAAAAACTAAGAAAACCTGATATTTCAAGTTTAAGGACTAGTTTGCTTAGAAATTAATTAAAAAATAGTAAACGTAGTCCAATTTTAACAAAAAAATATATATTTAGAAAGTAGACATTGTGTTCTCTAATGGGTTTTAATTTTATAGACTCATTCAGAAAAAAAGTCCATCATCTATGTTGTCAAAGTTGGACATTCTTCTTCAGTCTGCCTTAGTTTTTTAGTTGCAGGTTAAAGGCTAAGGCTCAGATTGTCAAGTTTTTTTCGAGCCTAAAACCGAGGCAATATGTGGGTTGAGAATTTTGAATTTAAAAAATGCATACACATTTTGTAGGTTTTTACAAAACGTGTATGCGTTACAAAACGCATATGCGTTCCTTACTTTCTTGATTATTTAAAAAAATAAATACTTTTTAGAAATGCGTATACATTCTAAAACACTTAAGTGTTTTGATTTCTAAACGCATACACGTTCTAAAACGCGTGCGCGTTTCTAAAAAGTATTTATTTTTTTAAATAATTAATATTTATGTGTTATAAAGTGTGTATGCATTATATAACGCGTACACGTTTTCTGCGAGATTTTTTTTGGCCGAAACTTCCCTTCTTCGTATACCCAACTTCTTACTTTTACCCATCTTGTTCTTGATTTTCCCTATTTTTTCTTCTATTTCTTTGCTCATTTTAATATTAACAATTGGTATTAGAGCCTGAAGCTCGGTGCTGGAAATTGGTGAAGAATTTCCTGAGCTATGAAAAAGTATTGAGCGAAGATAGAAGACAATTGGGTGTTAGATCTTGATGAAGCGAGAGTTTCAGATGATGAAGATGACGAAGCCTTTATGGAAGAGAGTCCCAACTGGGATGATTGGGTTCAAGCTCTCATGTCTTGGTCGTGTGGCTCTAGATTGAGTGATGATGAAGTGGGAGCTATTCATCATATGTTTTTGGATGAAATAAATGATGAAGTTGATTTTATTATTGATGAGTTTCTTGGCATGATGAAATCAAACATTAACATTGTGCTAGATGAAACTGTGCTGATGGAAGTAGATGAATCTCTTGTTATTGATCTTGATTCCCTGAGCACTACCTAGGTGAGGTATGTGTGGGAAAGGCCTCCACAAGATTTAGGAGGTGAGGATTTTGAAATGGAGAGCCTTCCGAGGTTGAAGGAAATAGAAGATAGATTAGATATTGATGTGCAAGTTACACCAAAACGTCGTGTACATTGGTGGGATGGCTGGACAAATAAAAAGGATTTGGCTATAGAGGAGAAGGATTATGGATTTGGAGTTGAATCTGAACCTGACGAATTTTTAGATGATCTCAAGATTGAGCTTCGAGCACTTCTTGAATGCACAGGTGATGCACAACATAGAAAATCCATCGTGGAAGAGTTGCAGATGAGGGCAAAGGCTGATAAGAGTGGTAAGTCTATAGAGGATCTGGTATTGCTGCTCTATGAAATGGTTTCTCTCACTTCTAGTTTCTGCCTCAATGATCCAAATATATTTGCTTCCCGAATTCATACTCAGTTGAAGCTGGGTCTCAACATTTATAAAGAAAAAGATGTGTAGACAGATGGCATAGAGACAGCCGAGGAGGAAAAAGAGGAATGCAAGGCTGAACCAACACAAGGTAATGAGCAACCATTTCTATCTCATATGCAGCCTCTGCCAGCGCTCCCTTTGTTTGATTCGTAGCCTCATGTAAATGCCTTTCTGCCCACCGATGATCTTCCCACTGACTTTGACTGGAGAGAGAAGGGGTCTATCACAGGGGTGAATAATCAGGGCTCTTGTTGGTTGTGTTGGGTGTTTAGCATGACAAGGGCGTTGGAGGAGGGAAATTTCTTAAAAGATTGTGACTCGGGTTGCAATGGTGGACTAATGACAACTGCGTACAAAAATGCAATGTAGTCTAGTGGGTTTGAAATTGAGAAAGACATCCTGTACGAAGAATTTAGAACGAGCAGGTGGTAGCCTCAAAGCCTCAACAAGATGAATGTTCAAGTGTCTCTCGATGACAATGCAACAGAGGACACTGTTGCGGCAGAGGAGGTTGCAAATGCAGCAGAGGTGTGTATGAGAGGGGAAGATTCTACAGAGTTTAATGTGAAGTCGATGCCCAAGAGAATATGAGTCATTACTATAGACCAAGATGCCTCTGATTCTTCTAATGATGAGGAGCATGAAAGTGAGATGACGACTGGTCATTGTATGTTTTTTGGACAGGTAAAAAGCCAAATTGAGATTGTAGAAGGAATGAAGGCGATTACTGAGGCCTTTTTGAAGCAAACGATTAAAAATGTCGTTATTTGTGACATGCAACCTTTTGTTTGTTGTGTTGCCTCCTCAATGCCGTGTACAGCTTGGACATATTCCATCGTAGCTTTTACCAAGTAATTTACACTCAATTTTCAGTGTTGATGAAAGTTCAGAGGGAAGCGTCATTTCTATTTTTGTGGCACCGGCCTTTGCCGTAAAGTAATCTGAGGATTTTGAATTGGTGCAGAAATGGACTTGGGAGGAGGTTGCGGAATCCAAGATTGTGTCAAGTTTCTATGAAGAGGAGTCTGTTAATGCAGTTGTAGCTATTGCGTCTATGTTGGGCGTCAATAGAATGGAGCTCAAACGGATTTTGAGCCATTCGCAGGCTCTCGACATAGATTTGGAGGCCATTAAAAATCTGGCAATGGCGGCGCAGTTCATTGCTGAGAATGGGGTTATCGATGGTAGGTATTCTACTACCTTTTTTGGAAATCCCCCTAAATATTGGAGGATTGGATTGGAAATTTTTTAGAGACCTCGAAAAAATTTGAGATGAGGAAAAGAGGTTCTATTTTTAGCAATCTGGTGTTTTGTAATTTAATCAAGTGTTATATCGCTGTGAGGCAGTGGGAGAAAATGGAGAGCTTAAAATCTCTACAGCTTATTAACTCGGATGTGCTTTCGCGGAGATTAATCGGATGTGTCCATGAACAAAATCTCGCGAAGCTCAAGTCGTCATTATGGGGGAGGTAAATTCCTATAGTGGGGGAGATCTCTGAGCAGCAATTTGGTCTTCAAGTGGGAGATTGTTGGGTTTGGTGAAGCCCAAATTGGCAAGATTCTCAAACAGATCGGATAAAGATGGTTTTTTCCTTAATTGGCAAGTTTCTCTCATAGATGGATTTTTTCTAATTATTGGAGTGGAGACTATTTTATATATATGCTGTTGGTTGAATATGTAAATGTATCTTAAGAATTAATAAAGAGATTCTCCTGCTATTGAAAGTGGATGTAGGAAAATTTGCCAAACCACTATAAATTTCGTGTCTCTTATCTTGTTCTTGATTTTTCCTATTTTTTCTTCTATTTCTTTGCTCATTTTAATATTAACAGTCACGTCACTACTTAAATATATTTTTTCGAAGCACACTAGGTTCGTTTTAATGATTTAATGGTTAGTTTGGGTTGTGGGTTTGCTCCCCATAGGTCTCAACTTCAACCCCCCACTCTCACGGTTGATCGGTGGCTCTGTATGAGGGCTATGGAATCCACTTGTAGGCATCTAGTCTCGCCCCAAGTACCCAAGGTATGGGCTACTGGGCCGCTGGGCTGAGTCACAGGGAGATGCCTGTTGCATAAAAATAAAATAACAAAGTTATTATTAAAAGGTAATAATTTATTTACAAATAGCAAGTTTAAATAGTATATTTTGATTTGTTTAGATAGTTTATTTAAAATCATATTAATAGGTAGATTTAATTGTCCAAGTGTGTGATTTGAAATGAGCCACCTAAACAAGTCAAACCTAAAGTGTGTTGTTTAAGTCAAAATATTTACCATTTTTCTGCCTTTTATCCTTTAAATATAGATGATATTTTATTTTCTCAAAATTTCATGAAAGATATTAGTAGTTTATTTTAAAAAAAATTAACACTTTCTATTTTGTAAAATAAAATAAAATATTTATTCAATTATAAATTTTTTGAGATAGAATTTAAATGGTTTGTATTGTTTGCTTTTTTATGACATAGAAATTTATCATTTCTAATATCTTTTATGTCTTGTTGGTTCTTAATATTTAAAAATAATTTCAAAGATTATAAATATTTAGGTGGTAGATCTTTTTTCATATGTTATGCAATTATAAGTAAGACATTTCTCAATAGAACTAGTGGTTGCTTACTTTGGTTTGTCAAATCTAGGCAATTTTTTGTTAGTGTAAATAGAGTCATTATCCATCTAGTTAGCTAATCACCTTTCTAGGATTGACTTATTCACACGTAGCTTAAATTTACTTAGGTTTCCTATGCTTTTGTCTCACTTCATATGGTTGAGACATGTGTCCTCATAACTTGAGACAACTATTGTGGCTTGCTTACACACTTGTCATGTGAACTCACAAGTGTTACAAATTTGGAGGATTAATCAATTATTTAATCTTACCTTCCTACCTCCTCATCCTTTCCTATATATGCAAGCTTTCTCATTGTATTTACATGCTCTTCTTATTGTATGATAGATATCATAGTGTGTTTATCATTTTACTTGTGGAAGGTTATCAATTTGAGCTCTCTAATCTTGGCATTCTCCAACATGGTGCATAAGAGCATGATCTTTCCCACATCAAGAGGACTCTCACACATATCCCTATCATCAAAGCATCTTGAAGCCAAACAAACATTCTCATTGCTCTTGGAAGGCTCGAGAAACAAAAAATTGCCTTTCATTCCATAAATTTCAATAACTTTCATTTTTTGCAATTTTTTGATTTCTTGTACTTATTGTATTGTACAAATCCATATGGTATGGAAAATTTTTAGAAAAACAAAAAAAAATAGTAGCCCTCTACCCATCTACCCTTTTTTATGTATATTTATAATCTTGCAAGATATTGGTCTATTTTTACCTATTTGGAGGGTTGTTCTTGTGGTTTGTTTACAGGGTTTGAAAGAGGATTTTCCTTAGACTTTTTCTTTAGATTGGCCTTATTACATTTCCTTCAGCTCTTTGCTAGCTATAACCTCTATAAGTTCATAGACCTACATGAGAGGCCACACATATCCTCAAAAAAGTTGTGATTTGCATTATTAAAAGCCACTTGAACCAAGTGTATCAAAGGTGGATCAAAGTGTGTGGATGAGGCTCAAATGCATGGTGTGATGACATGGCTTCTTCCTATGCCCATAAAATCCCTTTGCATGGTGTTTTCATGTGCCTATGTCTTTTCCCTATGTGGAAAACTATTGTCTTTCTTTGTTTAGATGGTCGACTGGGTTATTCATTTTGCCCGAAGACAACTGACGATCATATGAGAACTATGTGTGTGCAAGACCCCACCAAAGACCCCAACCCCACCGACCATATTCTCCTTTGATAAGTGGAATCCACCACTAAAAAAAATATGATCAGTCCCAACCCCACCATCCATGTTCTCCTTTGATACCATCCAAGCTTCACTACCGACAAGACATTTTCTCTCTAAATTCCTTTTTAGAAATTTTCTCTTTAGAAAGAGAAACTTCTCTCTAAGAGAGAACTTTAAATAGTGTGCCCTTGCGGCCTCTTTATTGTGGAGTGCATGCATAATAGAGGTTGCCATAGAGGGAGTTTGTAGAAGGATGGCATGGCCATCAATCCAACTTGTACATCTTGGCTTCACCTCAAGGACGCACCTCCTCCAATAGACTCCTCCAGATCGGGTCTCTATACAATGCCACTATTCAGCGCCACGAGCCCTCAACTTACCTGTGGGGCCCCTAGGACTTCGTTAATAATGAAGGGCCTACTCCACAGGTGGCTTTGCTAACACATTCTCTCACACGCAGCCTTATAGTGACCCTCGGCCCCTCTTACATCTAGTGCGACATTGTAAACTTAGCTTAAAGCTCGGTCATCATTCTTCCACATGGCAATTCACTTCAATGGCTGCTTTTTTTGTAGACCGGGTCAACCATATACATTGGCCCTTTATGCTTCTATTATTTTATTTTTTTCACAACCTTTTGTAATGTGCTGGATGTTAGCATTATCTAATGATAAAATAATAGGTTATTATTATTTTAAATGTGAACATTAAATGTTAGCCTTTATTAGTTAAATAAACCACTAAATTAATTACAAAGTAAATGTCAATTTCATGAAAAGCATAATCAGAGGAGGAGTTTTTCATTTTTTTCTAATTGTTTGTAGAGGGGGGGGGGGGGGGTGGTTGCGGATGTAAGCATCTTTGTTGTTCTGCCATAGCTTGCAAATAGGGAGTCTTTCAAGTGTAAAATAGTCAACAGGAAGTTGATTCCATTCCAAAGACTAGCATCGAGACAATTGGGTATTGTGCTATTTATTATCATTTTTTTTTGCTCTAAAGTCACAATTGTAAGAAAATTTTGATGGGGCACAACTTTTACCCCAATTATTGAAATTTTGCAAACTTTTTTTTTTTTTTTCCTATTAGAATTTCACAAGGAATTCATTTTCTCTTATATTTTTCAGATTTGGATAAGTCCATTTTGTAAAAATTTCCATGAGTTATAAATGGGAGATTTTGACATTTAATCTTCATAAACTTGTAAAATTATCTTACACACTATTTAGGGGGCTACAATTAGCCCTAATTATTCTTGGGGGTCTCTAAATCAAGGGAGGCAATCTAGGGTTTTTTTTAGTTTGTTAGTTCATGTGATCATGTCTCTCACACTAAATCCCTTCCATTTGGGTATTCTTCATAATGCTCATAATAAATGGGAAATCAAATGTGGATATTATAGAATGAAAAGGCATACAATAAAAAAATTTCTTCAATGTCAAAGTGTAGAAATGAAAAAAATTATTTATCATCGTACTACCTTGTCTGATCATCTAATTCCAGCACATGCAAAAACTCCATTTAATCTCACTAAGACATCTTGTGAGCCACCATCATTTGGTGATGAACTATGTAGATGCATGGCTTACATTAATATCTCATCTCCCATATCACTTGATGCTACATATGGATCTAGTGTTGGCTCATCCATGAGTTTCAATTATTCTTTGCATTAGGACATTATTATTGTTGTTCTAGATCCACCACACTAGGATACATATCTACCAAATATCACATCTTTGTTTGTAGAATCTTGCTTTGTAGATTTGGATGACACTATTGAGGACATTCATATCCTATATGATGTCAAATTTGATGAGTTGCATCACCACTTTAATATTTGGATAATGCTCTTGCCCCACTTAGATCAACTTCTATTATGATAAGTTGGGTAAACATTCATGAGTTGAGCTATCTTGTTACGCCCCAATTCATGAGTTGAGCTATCTTGTTACACCCCAATTGTGTATTTACTATTTACTATTACTATGTAGGGTAGATGTGAATGTGATTTGAATTCTGAATTGGAATAAACTATTCTTGCACTTTGTTATCAATGAATTATGAATGAATGTTATTTCATTTAATGATATGTGAAGAAATGCATATATGTGAAATTGATAGTTATTGAATTAGATATTCTAACTATGGAGAACTATTATTTGTAATGCATATTTTGTTGAACAACTAACTATTGTGGGAATGTGTTAGTTTGATGTAGGTATATGTTCAATCCTTCAGGTGCAAGGGGAAGTATCACTCAGAAGAAGATCTTGGTCTGATAACTAGTAATGTAACCTGTCTGAGCTTCCACACACACTCACAATAGAATGGTTGAGTCAAGTTATTATGTTGGAATTGGTAAGTCATCCTTAGTAAGTGTGTTTTCATAAGTATGGGTTTTGATTATTGTTGAATGCATGCTTGGGTGATGTTTATCTGTTTAGAGCTTGTGAGTTCTTCCTTATATTACTATGCTTGTATTGATTAGTTGAAGACATATGGAATGTATCTAGAAGTATACATATGCATGTTGATGATAGACCATACACATGAAGAAACATGTACATGAGGGTAGATAGGTAGACATACCTATGCACGCTTATGAACGAGTTGCTTATGTGCATGGAACAATCAAATGGACCTTACGACATGTATATGTATAAGTATAAATATATTGAATGTATGTACCTATCAATACGATAGTAATTGTGTATGTGCTAAATGGTGTAATCGAATGTGTATATATATATATCCGTATTTATACATATGATGGTACATACGAATGTATTAACATATGTATACGTGCACGTATACATATATATCTATATATATATATAGTTGATATGGTTATTATTATTATGTGAATGCTAACTTGTTCATATTAATTCATATATCAAATGTATTCATACTTAATTGACATGGTGTATATATATATTAGTATATAGACATATACATATATATATGATTTATTGGTATATATATATATGTATGTACATATATTAATACATATTTATAAATATATTTATAATGCTTGAGGGCCTATTCATAAACATAAACATTGGTTGACTTATATCTATAAACATAGGCTGATTT
The DNA here is from genome assembly GCA_007258455.2 of Sequoia sempervirens. NCBI lineage: Eukaryota > Viridiplantae > Streptophyta > Pinopsida > Cupressales > Cupressaceae > Sequoia > Sequoia sempervirens. The sequence goes on from VDFB02270651.1 coordinate 362,517,938, forward strand.
GCATATGCGATATGCAAAGTATTCAAAGATGAATAATACATATGTTAACATTGGATAAGGGTCAAACTATGTGGAAAGTATTTCACAACAGTAAAAGGTCGATATAGATAAAACCATAAGTCGATACTATTGAAAGGCATCATTGTCGTTATGAATAGTTAATTATTTAAACTTACAAGGTGTATATCATAATGATAGAGTGATATAATATAATCCAACCTCATAAAGTGTAAAATGCATGATAATAGGAAAAGTAACATCAAGGCAAAGAACTGGTCAAAGCACCATTGATGCACCAAAATGACTCATCATACCTCTTTTTCTCAAATAGCTATGACTTAGTCAATGCAGCAACGTGTTGCTTGATAACAATATACTTTTTAATGAGAATAATTGCACAAAACGATAGGAGGATAGCTACATACTTGGCGCCAAAATATGAAATTCTAATTGTTGTAGATGTCCATTTTGGGATACAATTCAACAGTCGTCATTTTAACATGATCACAATTGAATAAGTCATTTGTTGTTGTCAAATAGATGGGTCGACCTGTAGCTTTTCATGTTGAGTCTGTGTTTAGTTTGTTACCACCTTTTAGCCAAGTGAAGTGAGTCGACTTGCATGGAGATTACTGTCATTTTGTACGCCTTTTCTATAGGATACAAAGTCTCATTTTGTTGTATAAATAGAGAGGCCTACACTCTCATTTGGGATGCATTAACCTGCATTATTTTGTAATTACATTCTGGGTATGTGCAGGATCATGATGGGCCAAAAAGTGGCAATATGATGGGTATTTGTAGGGTATGTGGCTGATGACTTTTTTTTACCCAAAATTAATGAAACGAAAAGAATTTTTAAAGGAGATTCTCAACTTTCCACCAATATAAATTATGCTTTATTTTTAATTTACTAAATAATTATTATACATTTTCTATTTGAATTACAATTAAAGTCCTGATTGATAGGTGATTGAAAAATATCTATAGATTTCAAACGGTATCACATTTTTTGAATCCGAAACATGTGTCACATTCTATGCTTTCTATACTATAGGATTAAAAAAAAAAAAAATTCATGAAGTTTTGACCAAGTTAAGGTGGTTAGACGTAAGAGTTTTTATATTTTTTAAAAGTTGTATTAGAAAAAATCATAATTAATTATTTATTTGGAAAAAAATTGCAAAAAATATGCATCACATCCGGACATGAGTCATCTACTTATATCTAAAATCTTATAAAAAATATTATCATTTTATTGTGGTTAGGGTGGTAGACAGACACCCTTCTTATTTTTCCCTAAAATTTAAATCTTTGCTGCAATGAAATTTCAAATTTTCACCAATAGATTTTGTTTTAAAAAAATAAACCTAGTATTTTAGAAACTGCATTCAATTTTCTACAAATTCTATTCTTAAATATTTTTGAAATAATATAGATAACTTATTCAAATTTTTATGTCAAGTTGCCTAACTCTAATTTTCTAAATTTTTTGCCACTTAAGGACCTATTTTTTCGATGATGGTCCTGCACATACCCTTCTACTATATTTTGTGAGAGCCTTGAGTATTTTGTGAAGAGCTATATTTATGTTAGTTATATTTGTGAGAGCATATTGTCAAATTGGAAGAGAAGTCTTTTAGAAGTATTGATTGTGAGATCAAAGTGAAGCTAGTAAGCTATTGTTGGAAATTTTTGTGTCAAGTTAGTCAAGTGGTTAAATGTTTTACAAGCATGAGGATCTAATCTTCCTCTATTTGTTTTTTTTTATGAAAGATTGAATCTTGAATACTTTATTTGATCTACTTGAGATTGCTTGTGTTAGGAAAACATAGCATTTGCTTTGGAAAGGAAAAACAAGTTGTTTTATGCTTTTATGTGAATGTGCTTGTAATTAATCCATAATAGAAGAGGTTTTTTGTCATTAGTATTAAATACTAGGAATGATTAAACAAGGATAGCTTGAGGGTTATTCATAGATAAATATATTTTATTATATTAGATAGCTAGTGGGTTACTCTTGGGGTTGATTGTCCATTGAAGTGAGAGAACTTGTTCATATGCTTTGTGAGTAGAAATATCATAGAGTTTGTGGGAAAAGGGATAGGTTATTTCTGGGGTTAAAGATTACCCATTGGTGGAAATACCTATGCATAGATTATAGTGGCCTTAATTCAAATCGATATTGAGTAGTCGAAGTGAATAGGATGACTATCACTCGAAGTACTAAGTGAGAACACTTTGGCTAACATAATGGGATTTCCTTTGGCTCCATTGTCAGTTCACCGTGTCCATGTAGTGCATGTTAGTTCTATATTGTAGGGTTACAAGATCTAGTCATGTAGGACACAACACTAAGCTCAGAATGGTTGTCATATGAGGTTACTCCACCAATCTCTTTGATGAAGGGTAGGGCCATCTATCATTTGATAGATGTGTGAGGTACCACATATGAGTCTATGGTTGACATAAAAGCATTTGAGTGATGCTTCTCCTCCTTAGCAGGTGACAAAAGACCAAGATTTGAAAGGCGGATCTTGGACCATCTATATCTATTTGCTTTGAAGCTCGGTTGAGCTATGTATGTACTTTTACACATTCTTGAAATATTGTAATTTGTAAAATTATTATATTGAAATGGAATCCATTTTGAATATTGCTATGGCATCTATGTTCATTTGTTCTCAATAAAGAAAGGAAAATTTGTATTGCAATGGTTAGTTACATAGTTTATTTACTCACAAAGTGAAAACATAGGAAAAATTACTTTAGTGAATGGTTGACATTTTAGATGTGGTATTAGAGCTACCAGGTTTATCTCTGGAACTATGAGCTCATCATTCTTTTCATCCAAAATTATCTAATGTTTAGAAATTCTTGTGCCTAAATTGTGCATCTGTGGTTAACTACTAGGAAGTCAGTAATCGAGAATGAGTGCTACCTAAAGGATAAGAAGGAAAGAGAGGCCATTCTTAGAAAAATAGAGGGTACCAACTATAACATTGTTGTCTGGTGAAGCGACACTAAAACCTTTAGTCACATACTTTCTCGAATCAGTGATGTGAAGAGAAAGATGAAGATGGAAGCCAAGTACAACTACCTACCTTCCATCTCACCAGAGAAAGTTTGATCCTTTATCAGTTTCTAGGGATATGCCCTTAGAAGGAAGTGTTAGTTCAAAATTTATATTTAGAGACTATATAGTTCTTCCAATGGTGGAAGTAATTGTAATTTCCTCGAGTATTGAGTACAAGGGTTATGTACTGCAACTATGTATCAAATGAAAAATCTAAAGGTTATTATCCATTCTAGGATAGATATGAACAAATGAGAGATGAGTATCAATCTCAATCTATAGGGTATACTCCTTTAAGTTATGTGTTAGAGAGTGAATATGAGGGATGTACTCTCCACTTAACTATCTAAATAGTCACTCCATGTAATCAAAAGGATATTGATATCCTTGAGAAATGAATAAAAACATGTTTTTATTGAAAGCTTGTGCTTAATTTTATGTGGAATTCCTTATGTGATTAATACCTCATTCTAATGTTTTCCATAAGATAGTTGATAACATGATTGAATCTGGCATGGGTGAACCTTAAGGTATAATTCGTTCTTGCAAAGATGGTGAGAAAACAAACCAATCCTAGTAGAAGCCAAGAAATCAGGAAAGGCTTAGTAGGAGTTGATGTTAGGCTAGACTAAATCTTAGCAAGGTTGGAAAACCTAGAGCAAGAAAGAAGGGTAAAATATAGAGTTGAGAAGGAAGTTATAAATAATGAGAATGAAGGAGAAAAATATTCTCACAAACATGATCAAACTCATGATCATGAGAGAGAGAAATGACCTTCTCCATTTGAGGAAACTAATAGGAAGAGTATGGCTTATGAACTTTCCATAGATCTGAAGAAAATTACCCCACACAAGTTTGAGGGAAGCGCGATTGGAAATGAAGCTAAGGCTTGGTTAGTCCAAATGGAGAAGTATTTTAAGATTCAAAATTACTCTGAGGTGACTAAAGTAGCATGGGGAGCATACTAGTTAGCAGGGGAATCCTCTAACTGGTGGATGAATAAAAAGATGGAACTAGATATTAGCTCACTAAAACTGACATGGAGTGAATTTGTTGAAATATTTTGTAAAAGATGGTTTCCCCAACTCTATTTTGACCAGAAACTCACAAATTTTTAGAGTTAAAGGTGATATAATAGTCAATGATTATTGGGAGAAGTTTACTCATCTGCTACATTATGTTCCTATGTACCAGAAGGATGAATGCTTCAACAAAAGAAAATTTATCATGGGACTTAATAGTTAGATCGGAGGAGACGTGGATGTGCATGGTCCAACTACTATGGATCTTGTGTATGAGAAAGTGGTTAAAAAAGAGAAAAATCTCAAGGCTATCTCCATCTACTAGCAAAATAGGAACCGTAAGAAGATTGTGGGAGTTCAAGATAAACCAACTCCAAAGAAGGTGGAAGTTGTGCAAAATGTACCCAAGAAAGGGGAAAAGGGTCCCGTAATGGTGGAAAAGAAGAAAAAAGGGAACATAAGAGGAATAGTTCCAGTGGTGGGAATACCAACAATACTGGTGGAAATGCTAGTAAATCTGGAGAACTTGCAAGGAAGAGAGAACTAAATATTGGATTTTTTACATGTGGAAGTGACCACTATGCTAGAGAATGTCCCAATAGGTCTTCCAAGTCACAATCTTATGGTAATCCACTACCTACCCAACAACTAATGTTCTAGCAAAAGATACATGTAGGTATGGATGATTGCTAAGAGGAGTATCAAGTGACTCCAATTGAAACTCTAGGTATTTTGTTTGGATTTCCCATTTCTATACTTATAGATACTGGTGCAACTGAGAAATTCATTTCACCTAGAGTAGCTAAGAAAATATCTAGAAAGGTTTGTTTTATGGCAAAGTATTTGGATGTAGAGTATGGAAACTAGAAAAGAGCAAAGGTGGAATAATGTTTGTTCAAAGATAGGATAGAGCTACCTTGTTTTTATATAGAAGTGAACTTATATGCCATGCCTTTAGGATCATATGATGTTATCCTAGGTATGAATTGGTTATGGAGACATAGCACTAAGGTAGATTTCCATACTAAAACTGTAGAATGCTTAGATGATCTTGGTAATCAAGTGAAGTTTCAAGGGATACCTATAGAGGTCAAGATTCTTCAAATCTCTACAATGCAATTGTTAAGGGCTAACAAGAAAGGGTGCAAAATCTTTGCAGTCAAGATGGAAAAACTTGATGAGAACCTTGATAACTTGGAATCATAGAGCTTCCAAGATACAAAAGATGGTGAAATGGAGGAAACTAGAATGTCAGATTTGGAGAGGTATCCTATGGGTATGAGCAAAATCATGATGGGCCAAAAAGTGGCGATATGATGGGTATGTGTAGGGTATGTGGTTGATGACTTTTTTTAACCCAAAATTGATGAAATGGAAAGGGTTTTTAAAAGAGATTCTCAGCTTTCCACCAATATAAACTATGATTTAATTTGAATTTAATAAATAATTATTATTCATTTTCTATTTAAATTACGCCTAAAGTCCTAATTGATAGGCTGATTGAAAAACATCTATAGCTTTTAAACTGTATCACATTTTTTGAATCTAAAACATGTGTCACATTCTATGCTTCGCATATCATAAGATTAAAATAAAAAAATGAACTTCATGAAGTTTTGACCAAGTTAAGGTGGTCAGACATATGAGTTTTTATATTTTTTAAAAGTTATAATAAAAAAAATCATAATTAATTATTTGCTTAGAAAAAAACTACAAAAAAATATGCATCGCATTGGGACATGAGTCCGCTACTTATATCGAAAAATTTAAAAAAAATATTATCATTTTATTATGGTTAGGGTGGTCAGACAAACACCTACTTATTTTTTCCCTGAAATTTAAGTACTACTGCATTGAAATTTCAAATTTTCACCAAATAGATTTTTTTTTCAATAAAGCTAGTATTTTAGAAACTACATTCAATTTGTTACAAATCCTATTCTTACATATTTTTTAAATAATATAGATAACTTATTCAAATTTTTACATCAAGTTGCCTAACTTTAATTTTTTTGAATTTTTCGCCACTTAAGGGCCTATTTTTTTCATGATGATCTTGCACATACCCGTATACTAAGAAAGTTTTTGGATGTGTTTCCATATGAATTACTTGGATTTCCACTGAAAAGGATATTAATGGTATATTAATAGATCCCATCTATGGAGAGAATGTGATCACCAAAGAATTTTTACTTCAACATGAACTCTATAAAGATATATATGATAAACCAAAAGCATGGAGCAAGACGCATAATATTTCTACTTGCCCTATGATGGGATCGATCACCCTTCCTTTACAAATAGTACAAAAAATGTTAGATATCTCATTCTCCATCATCCCGTAGTCAAACCAGTTTTGTGTGAAGCTAGGCTATCCATGGCTTCGCTCCATGAATGCATTTCCTTCCATTGTACATAAATGCTTAAATTTTCCCTTTAATAATGAAATTTTCACTATGCATCATAGTGGCTTTAACCCTTTGTATTCCCATGGAAAATTTTCATTAGATTTATTTTTTCCTAAGCCAATAGAACCTATCAAACCATAAGAAGAATTCATTTTCAAATCCTCTCAAAATTTCAAGGCAAAGAAAATAGTATAATTATCCCTATGAAACATGCCTCTACTCACCATCGAGCCTACCATCCTTGATCAAACCATGATTGAACCTAAAGAAATTCCAAATAACCAAGACTAACCTAAGATAGAACCTTCACCTACTTCCTATAAAATACCAAGAGAAAGTGAAAACATTCCCATCACGCCTCCTAGAATAAAATAAGTTTACAAAGTCAAAGAGAAAGTGGTTGAACAACCTCCTATGGTTCCTTTTGCTCATCCCCTTGGGGAAGAAAATAAACCTATTATTGATCAACCCACTCCTACACAAATGCAACTTGGAAAAAAAACTAAAAGAAATAGAGGTGCTAGAGAGCATAGGTGTAGATGTCATGCCATTTCTCATAGGTTACATGAAGAAATAATCAAAGAAAATCAAGATCCAAACTCTACTGAAGCAATGCATGATGAGTCTACCCCCTCCCCGAAATAAAAATATCCTATAATGCAACCACAATAATAGTTAAACACTTCTTTGGACATTATCATTCGACATCCTATTGTGATTAATCTAGCTGATGATGAGGAGATTACTAAAATTGATGAGAAGGTGCATAATGAATTGAATACATTATTTTCCTCTTCTATGAGCTTAAACAAAAAATTCTCCTAAGACGAGTGTTGAACTTGGTAATGACCCTACTTTGGTACTTGCTATTTTCCCTTTAGGTAGTTTTCCACTTCCGGTATGTAATGAACATGATTAAGATGCAGATGAACTACTTTAGGTTGACTCGCATGTGCCTTACTTATCTTTTTGTATTATTTCTTTTTCATTGTCTTTTGTGTGATTGCATGTGCGTGATGTGATCCTTCATACTATTATGTTTCATATTCTCTCTCTTTATGATATTCTTCTATATGTACCTTCATTCTTCTCTATGTCATAAATCATTTACCTTTTTTCCCTTTATCTTTTTCTTTGTCTTGTGATTTCCTTTTGGGGATGATGCAAGGCTTCGATACATTCATGTCTCTTCCATGTTGACCCAAAAGATTTTTATATTTATTTATCTTGTGTTGTCCTTTTGGGGATGATGCAAGGGTTCAAGACATTCATGTCTCTTCCATGTTGACCCAAAATATTTTTCTTTATATTTTCATTTGTCTTGTGTTTTCCTTTTGGGGATGACACAAGGTGTTGAGACATTCATGTCTCTTCCATGTTGACCCAAAAGCTTTTTCCTTTATCTTTTCATTTGTCTTGTGTTTTACTTTTGGGGATGATGAAAGGTGTTGAGACATTCATGTCTCTTCCATGTTGAACTAAAATCTTTTTCTTTATCTTTTCATTTATCTTGTGTTTTCCTTTTGGGGATGAAACAAGGCATTGAGACATTCATGTCTCTTCCATGTTGACCCGAAAGGTTTTTCTTTTTTTTTTCGCTCTCTTTGTGTCATTCTTCTTGTTCTATGAGTGTTTGGGGAATGATGGTAGTTTTGAGCTCTCTAAAAGAATTCTAGCAATCTCATATTGACCCCAAATCCATAGATCACTTACATATGTTTGGAGTTTCATTTTGGGGGTAACCCCTCTCTTTTCTTTTGCATGATGTAGTTTCATTTGGAAACATATGACTTGGAATAGGGTTTTCCAAATAAGGTCTCATGTATTCTTTATTGTTAGCATTTATAATTCCCTACTTTAAAGTAATTGTTCACAACATGGTTTGTAGCAATTTCTTTAAAGTGGGGGCATACAATGGAATTATTCATTTTCATTTTTCCTCTTCATATTTCATACGATGCATTTTTCACTTTATGGTTGACATTGGGTGTGATGTACCTCAAAGAGTGTGATCTATATTGTGAATCTTGTATTCTTTGATTAGTCCTCTCTTGGAGACATTAGGCACAATGTCCCCTAAGTTAAGACATCACATGAAGTAAACATGACTCCTTTGAATGTTCTTTACATTTTTCATTTAATTTTTTTTTGGTTATATGGCCACCTTGCATAAACACTTTGCATTCCTATGGAGCCATCTTGTTTGTTCATGAGCTCCAAGCATACGAAGCTTTGCTTCTCTCATGAAGCTCAAAGTTCATTTTGTGTGAAACCTTATCAAAGTTATCACGAGGTATAACTTTGGTGTGGTTTGATGGGAAGCCGAACAAGGGCATGAATTTCCCCTAGCCATTCATGTGTGTGTGTGAGTGCATACCAGTCGTGTGTATGTGTCTCACCTCCTTGGATTTCTTACCCAATAGAAAACTAGTGTTTCGTTTCCTCAGAGTGAGCGTGTATCTTTTGGACAAATAGTCTAGATCTAATCCACATCATGTTAGTCAAATGACCAAACCTTAATCCACTCCTTTTTTCTTCTCTCCTTGTCTTTGGCAATGTATGAGTGTGCCTTAATGTCGCTATTTATATCATTATCATGTGTGTCATTTTGTGCTTATGTTGGTTTTTCATGGGATCTTGATCTTGGGAGGCTTGATCACCCATCTCAATTGATGTCGTCCTATCTTACCAGCATTGGTGTACTTGGACCCCTCTTGATATGTATTTTTCTACTTTAGAGTGAGTTTGAAGCAAGTTCATCCTCTCACTAAAGTGGGGGCTAAATTGTTGAAAAATTGGGGTGTTTTCTTAGCTTAATACTTTGTAAAAATTTAATATTACTAATCTAAATATGCTTTTCCTTTGTTACAGATTCTTTGTGGGTGATTATCTTGATTAATCTATTTTACTGTTTGTAGAATGTAGATAGAAGTTGATAGAATAAGTAGATAGGATATTAGAAATATTACACAAGCATGTACCGTGGAGAAACCCTTTTAGGAAAAAAATCCACCAAGAATTAATCTATTATTGAATATATGAAGTAGATTACAATAGCTCTAATTCTTGCTTGAGAAGGCCTCTTTTTCCTTCACCAATACTTCTTCACACCTATAATAAAAACTAATACAAACTCTCTTCAACTTTCTTGAGATATATAGGCTTTAATCAAATTTGTAAACTCTACAAGAGTTACAATTACAATAGTCAAGCCCTATCCCTAAAAGGTATGCCTATCTCATGCAAATAGAGTTATATAGTGAAGAATAATGTCAAATCCTCATCTTCATGTATTTGGGCATCCCAAACTAAAGTAGCAACTCAACCTATATTCTATAAATATCTTCAAGGCTTCATCCTCAAAGTAGGATCCCAAGAGTGCACCCTCTTAACTAATCCTTTTGAAATATCTCAACATGCAACAGAGTTAATTCCAACAAGCCAACTTGGGTGCCCAAGTTGGGTCCAAGTCATTTCTTGTTAACTGAAACATTTCTCAACACCATTTATGCAAGAATGGTAATCTCTTGTTAACTGATGGTAGTCCCTATTATCTTTCATGCAACTCAAGTCATTAGCCATGCATTCCAAGTTAATTGAAGTCAACTAGCATTCAACTAAAACTAACTGAAGATAACTAAACCATAACTGAACTAAATTGAACTAAACTAAACTGAACTAAACTAAACTAAACTAAACTAAACTAAACTAATTCTAAATTGAGCTAAACTAAACTGAACTAAGCTTCATGCATGCAAACATCAAACACTAACTCCTAGGATCTTTACATGCATTCAAAAGTGTTATCTCTTACTCTGAATAGTTAACTAAACTCAAGGTGAGTGTCACTTACCATGTGGGCGCCCCATGTGCCCCTATTATTTAGGAACTCAAAATGGATGTCCTCACATGCTCCTAACATTTATAATTTCTTACAAATGTCAATTAACATGATTTTTTCATCAAATATTAATCTCTTCCTAATCCTAGTGTTGATGAACACATTCCAAGGACTTAGGTGATACGTGAAATAAATAATGTTTAGGATTGCAATTAAATGGCATCCTATTTCCAACATTCTCCCACTTGACATTATGCATTGCAATTATTTTAAATAAGGAATTATAATTTTAAATCAAGTACAAGACTCAAGGCCAATGGGCTTCCTGCACCAACTAATCATTCTAACTTCAAATAGAACTTGCATAATCATGAATCTCTAAAAAAATGATTAAAACCAAGAGAAATTATCTATAGGAACCAGTTTCATATGATAATCTACAAGATTAATTAAAGTTTCAACTTTCTCAATTAATACCTTCCCACTTCCAACCATTTCTCACACAAAGTGATACTTAAGATCAACATACAAGCATGATAAATAGGATTTTTTGGATAAACACATAACACTCTAACTATCATATTCAAGTTTAACTTACTTGCAATTAAAACCAATACCTTTCCCAAGTCTCTATATCCAAACTACCTTTTTGAAGGCATGTGTAACCACTAAGTGTGTTGAAGTCACATTCAACCAAGGTGTAGGCTCCTTGGTATTTTCTATTGAAAACACTTTTCTTGCTTGTATCCATTCCAACACATGTCTCTAGCTATAAGAGAACTCAAGCCTTACCTATTTCTCCAAGTATCCATGAGGACCTATAACCAACTAATCCATGCCAAACTCCAAATGCAACACAACACTTTCATGAAGTAATCAAGAAAATGATTAATGTACCCAATACTTAAGAGAAGTACACAAGATCAGTTTCAAAGCACCAATATTGAGAATAAACATGACATCCATAATCCAACCATCTCCTCTTAGGAGATCACATGCACCATAACATGCATCCTAGTCTCAAGAGAACATGTAATATGCCAAACTCTAAATGCATATCAAGATTAAACCATGACATAATAGTAACCACTCTAAACCAATAAAAACCATATCCCCAATCACATGAAGATAACCTTTCCAATGATACATCCACGTCACTGCCAACAACTCCAACTGAACCGTGGTACCGAGTTACGCATGAAATTTTGACTACCATCCTCTCCATGAAGATTACTCTTAAACATGAAGCAAAGAGTTATCACAAACAATATTAGCTAAAATAACCAATGCATCATTACTGTCATCTGAGGACTCCTCTGTAGAAGAATCAAAACTTTCTTTCTTGTTCTTACAATCCTTCTTCACATGTCTTGGTTTCGCACTGTTCGAACAAATTCCCTTACTCTTACCAAGGGTTTTAGATCGTCCTTTAGACTTACCCTTTCCTTCCTTGTCTCCCTTAGGTTCCTTTTTCTTAGGAATACCTTTTACAAACAAGGCATCTTGTATTTCCTCTTTATACTTCCTCCTCATCTCCTTTGATAGGAGAGTAGGAATTATATTGTCCATCTTAGGATCTTCACCACTACCACTGATAGAAACTATTAGATTTTCCCAAGAATCTGGTAAAGAACAAAGTACAAAATGCATTTATCCTCATCTTCTAGCTTTACATCTACATATGCTAATTGAATAAGAACTAAATTGAAAGTATTTAAATGTTGTGCAATAGATTCACCATCTTTCATTTTGAATGAATACAACTTCCTTTTTAGATACAAGTTATTCGCGAGACGCTTAGTTTGATAAATATCCCCTATTCTCTTCCACAATTTATATGCAGTATTTTCATCTGAAACATTCAAGAAAACAACATCAACAAGACATAATCTAATTGTTCCTCTTTCCTTTTTATCTAACTTAGCCCAATCCTCATCTAAAATAGTTGTAGGTGTCTTTTTCTAATTATTAACCGCTAACCATTGATATCTTTCTTCAAGAAGATCTTCCATTTTTAATTTCCACATTTCATAGTTAGATCCATTGAACTTTTCAATATCTAAATGAGAATTCATTGTAACAAACTTATTTCCAAAATCAACAAATAACAAAAATAATAAAATCTCCCACTAAGCCAAAAAACCTCCAATCTTTTAAGAGAAAGGCATCCCAATACTCTACCCAACCTCACTTCTAATACCAAATGTTGAAAAATTAAGGTATTTTCTTAGCTTAATACTTTGCAAAAAATTAATATTACTGATCTAAATATTCTTTTCCTTTGTTACAAATTCTTTGTGGGTGATTATCTATCTTGATTAATACATTTTACTATTTGTAGAATGTAGACAAAATTTGATAGAAGAAGTAGATAGGATATTAGAAAGATTACACAAGCATGTACTGTGGAGAAACCCTTTTGGGAAAACACTCTATTAGGAAGTAATCTATTATTCAATCTTTGAAGTAGATTACAATAGCTCCAATTCATGCTTGAGAATGCCTCTTTTTCCTTCACCAAAACTTCTTCACACCTGTAATAAAAAATGATACAAACTCTCTTCAACTTGCTTGAGATATATAGGCTTTAATCAACTTTGTAAACTCTGCAAGAGTTACAATTACAATGCTCAAGCCCTATCCCTAAAAGGTACAGCTATCTCATGCAAATAGAGTTGTGTCATGAAGAAAAATGTCAAATCCTCATCTTCATGCATTTGGGCATCCCAAACTAAAGTAGCAACTCAACCTATATTCTATAAATATCTTCAAGGCTTCATCCTCAAAGTAGGCACCCAACAGTGGTCCCACTTAACTAATCCTTCTGAAATATCTCATCATGCAAAGGAGTTAATTTCAAGAAGCCAACTTGGGCTCCCAAGTTGGGTCCAAGTCATTTCTTCTTCATTGAAACATTTATCAACACCATTCATGCAAGAATGGCCATCCCCTATTAACTGAAGGTATTCCCTATTATTTTTCATACAAATCAAGTCATTAGCCATGCATTCCAAGTTAATTCAATTCAACTAGCATTCAACTAAAACTAACTGAAGATAACTGAACCATAACTCAACTGAACTGAACTCAACTCAACTGAACATAACTAAACTAATTTTGAACTAAACTAAACTGATCTAAACTGAATTGAACTAAACTTCATGCATGCAAACATCAAACCCTAACTCCTAGGATCTTTACATAAATTCAAAAGTGTTATCTCCTACTCCAAATAGTTAAATGAAATCAAGGTGAGTGTCACCTACCATGTGGACGGGCCCCATGTGTGCCTATTATTTAGGAACTCAAAATGGACATCCTCACATGCTTCTAACATTTAGAATTAATTACAAATGTCAATTAACATGATTATTTCATCAAATATTAATCTCTTCATAATCCTAGTGTTGATGAACACATTCTGAGGACTTAGGAGATACATGAAATAAATAATGTTTAGGATTGCAATTAAATGGCATCCTATTTCCAACATGAATGTGGCAATGTAAAAAGTATCCATTTACTTCTCCCTTCTTGTTTGGGCCCTCCTTGTTAATTGAGCTTAATGTTGCCTTGATTTAGTGTTGTAATGTGTTTAACACATTTACATTAGATCTTAGGTCCTTGTGAACTAAACAAACTTAGTCATGCCTTATCTAGAGTGTTGTAAATTTTTGTAATAGACTTTCACACTTTTCTATGGTTTTCATAAATAATTGGGCTTCTTTATTCTTTAATTGGCGTTATATTGCATCCACAAGCCTCATTTAGTGCATCTTTTCAAGGATAATCCTAACACAAATCAACATTCAAACATAATTCAAGTGTTTTTTAGGTTGTGTGACCCAAATTTGGTGGTCTAGGACTCATACGCCACCTTGGGCATATGGGTCCCACCTGGGGTTTTGGGTCCTGATCCTAGTTTCACAACTTTCTAAGCAATTTTTAAGTTGGTCCCATAAATTATGCCTAATGGGTCATACACCACCTTGAGCGTATGAGTCTCGTGTGGCCCAAAATAAAAATTAATTCAAATTCTTGGTGCGATTATATCCTCCTAGATTTGATGTTGACTTGTAGTGTTGTAATTTCAAGAATTTTTGCATAATTAAGTATATATACAAGTTTCTTTCACTTATTTTTCACCTAGCAAGTTGAATGATCATCCTTATAGAAAATTTGGGTTCACAAGAGCATTCAAGTGTTTACAAGAGAATTCAAGGGCATTAAAGGATAGATTATCAAGTGTTTAAGAGGATTATTCAAGTATCAAGCATCATGTGAAAGTCTTCATTCATCATATTTGTTTTGGAGCTAACAATTGTGATGTGGGGTTTCATGATTGAAGCTAGCATTCAATTTAAGATCTATCCTAGATTTAAGCAAGATTCAAGATCTACATCCATTGGAGACAGTTCATACATGTTTTCAGCCTCTTATTGTTTGGTGAGTTGCAACATCATATTTTGTTCATTCATCATTCATCATTTTCCATTCCTATTTCATTTCATTTCAAGGTTTGATTACCAATACGGGGTTTGACCAAGGAAAACCCATTTACACTAACAAAACAACATTTTTACCTCTCTTTATTGTATGATTTGTAGGTTTAGGTTGAAGGTACATTGAAGATAAAGTTTGGAGAAAAGTTGTCAAAGTTGTCACCTTGTATTGAAGATCATTGGATGACTTCTATAGGTTGCAAATTAGGGTTTCAAATATGAGAATCAATAGGAAATGATAGAGCAAAAATTAAAGAGTAGATTTAGACTTTGAAGCTTCAGAAAACCCTACTAGATGGATATACCAATTCTAGCATATGAGTCTGGGTAATATAAGTGATTTTTAGATTTTTGTAATTTTAAACACCCAGACTAAACCACCTAGACTTGTGTATGAGTTCTAGTCAAAATTAAAGTCATAATTTCTAGCATTTTAGAGCTTCATTCAATCTCCTTCAAATTTCCAAGTGCACACATTACATCTTACAACTTTCTATTATGGTTTTCATGCATTTTTAGGTCATTTAGTGAAAGATTACATTGCATTAGGTTTAAGCATTACAAATTGCATTTCATTTGTCTTTCCAATCCCTAACTTGGTGGTGAACCCCTCATCAGCTTACAATCAGACCTTAGGGCAGCCCTATTGCAAGATCTGTTTCTCCTTTGCATTAATATCTCTAGGGTTTCCTTTTAATGAGATAATTGGAAAGTTGATTTTGCTCTATGTCCTAAACCATACGAAATCAAAATACCCCCTAACCATTTTTAGTTGTTTCAATATGTATGTATGTATGTATGTTTAAATATTTTTTGATTGGTTTTATTTTCATGAAAGTTTAAATATTTTTAGTACATGATTCATGCTAAAATTTTAATTCTATTAATGATCATTGTCTCATTCAAATGATGATAGTGTGGTGAGAGGGGGCAATGATGTGTAAGGTGTAGATTCATTAGAAGGTGAAAATGAGAATTTGTTTTCATGAATTTTGAGTGCATTTATAAAGTTTTCTACTTGATATTTTACAAGAAATAAGTATAGACATATTCAATGCAAATATTTGCTAAACTTATTTTTACCTAGATTAATTATTTGTTTGATTTTATCTATTTCTAGAATAATTTATTGATTGTGCCCAAACAAGAAAAAATGTAAAACAAGTAGTAATGGTGTGCATACTTGCTCCACATTGGATTCCACTATAATTATCTAGAGATAAACCCTCTTACAAGGGTAAAAGCACAAACATGTGTCACACTTTATAAAAGGGTATGTGCAAGATCATCATGGAAAAAACATGCCTTTAAGTGGCAAAAAAATCAGAAAAATCAAAGTTAGGAAACTTGATGTAAAAATTTGAATAAGTTATCTATATTATTTCAAAAATATGTAACAATAGAATCTATAGAAAAGTGAATGTAGTTTCTAAACTACTAGGTTTATTTTATTTTTTAAAATCTATTTGGTGAAAATTTGAAATTTCAATGCAGTAGTACTTAAATTTCAAGGAAAAAATAAGAAGTATGTGTTTGTCTGGGCACCCTAATCACAATAAAATGATAATATATATTTTTAATATTTTATGTATAAGTAGAGGACTCATGTCCCGATGTGATGCATATTTTTTTGTATTTTTTCCAAGTAAATATTTAATTATGATTTTTTTATTATAACATTTAAAAAATATAAAAACTCGTATATCTAACCACCTTAACTTGGTCAAAACTTTATGAAATCCAATTCTTTTTTTTTAATCCTATAGTATGCAAAGCATAGAATGTGATACATGTTTTAGATTCAAAAAATGTGATACCGTTTGAAAGTTATAGATGTTTTTCAGTCAACCTATCAATCAAGACTTTAGTCGTAATTCAAATAGAATTTATTAAATTCAAAGTAAAGCATAATTTATATTGGTGGAAATCTAAGAATATCCTTTCAAAATCCTTTTCGTTTCATCAATTTTGGATTAAAAAAAAGTCATGAGCCACATACCCTACACATACCCATCATATCACCACTTTTTGGCCCATCATGATCCTACACATACCCAAAGGAGTTGGCCAAAAGAAAAAAAAAAATTGAACTCCAACCACATAAAAGTGTTCTTTATGTTTTGAATTTCAAAATAATATAAACTAATGAAAGGTAGAAATATTGATCAAGTTTAATCCTGTAATTTTTTTAGATTTTTCAAATTTTTTAAATTAATTTCTTATCAATTTAAGAGCATATTTTAGAATGCTGATTTTTTTTGGAAAAGGTGATGTTCACTTGATGTCAAGAAAAAAATAGAAAAATAACTTCATTTTCCCCTAATTGTTTTTCTCCAAATAAGTAACTTCAATATCTAGTGAATGGAAAAAAAGAAAAGAAATTTTGATGTATATTTTTCTCGTAATAACATTTTAAAGTCAAACTTGCCAAAATTTGATAGTTTCCATTGGACATCAACTATTGTCTATTTTTTTTTATCATTTTCAAAAACTAAAGTATACCCTTTTGAAGAGGACTCTCTCCTCTAGCGCACCATATATTTAGTTGGCCAAAAGTGTGATGTAGCTCTGTGCTCTTACCTACAAGTTCTTCCTCCAAAATAATGTAACTTGTATCAACTATTCATTTTCCAAACATCAAATATACTCTAGTTTAGCTTTATGCTTCCCTTCTCTAAAATCCCCTATTGTTTCAAACTATTTAATTTGATAAAAATATTTATTTTATTTTCTCCATGGTTTCCTAATTGAAATAATTGAATTGTGTTAGATAGCAATTACTTGTAAATAGGAGGAAATGCATTGCCCTAATTATATATGTGGAATTTTTAGGTGACTCTCATGAAGTTCATTAGCACTAGTTGTAGTAAGATCTAACCTATTATTTTTATCTTAATTAGTTATTATTTTAAGAAAAGAATCATTAGTAATTAGTAAGTTTACTTTATTTTTCATGTATCTATTGAAATGCGAGGAAATGGATCCCCAAATTTTTATGATGTGGTGTTTATAAAAAAATAGAATCTCAATAGGTTCCTTTACCTAGGGATTTCATTAGTAAATAGATCACAAGGTGTAAAGATTGAATTTCAACCTTAATGATGAGCCAATTAGACCTAGATCTCAGTCCTTAGGACAAGAGGAAAGATTTGAAACTAAAATGCTCAAACTAAATGAACAACAAGACCTAGTATATAAAATATAGATTTTAGAATGTACAAAAACATAAATGATAGTTTTCAAGTAGATCTGAGAAAGGTATAATGGCATGTACCTATCACCAAAAGAGACTTGCTAAGGGACTAGTTCACCCTTGGGCGAATGGGTCCTTGTTAGGGCTTCTAAAATAACTTTTGACACTCCTCTAGTACTAGATCTTGGCTTATATTTGACATAGTTCCCACTATTCAAAAATTTCAAAATAAATTTTACAACTTAGTTTGTGTGGTTGTACAACAATGATAACAACTTGTGCAACAATGCAGAAGTACTCCTTAAAGATCTATAAATAGTTCTTCATCCACCTGTAATCTGCACATACAAAAATAAGAAAAAAAAATATTTGTATGGGGGTAAATGCCTTGGTCAAACCCCATGTTTGGTAATTGAACCTTGATAGAAAGATAATGAAAAATTAAGGAAATGATCAATGAACAATGATTGCTACAACTCACCACCCTTCAATGGCTTCCCTTAGAGGACTTAAATCAAACACATCTCTCTATAGAATTTTAACATGCTTTACTTGATAGATTTGGATACTTGAAATGCTTAGATGTTGTTAGGTTCAACAATGCATATTAGCCTTCACAACATGACATGAACTCACATAAACTTGGACATGATGTTAGGATCTTTATTGCTGCAACAAATGACTGATAAAATTTTCTCTTGAATTCTCTTAACAATGATATTTTCTCTTAGGATTGTTTTCATAAACTATGTTAAATTTCAAATGATAAAAATACTATGTATTTATAGGTGTTTATCTAATTTTCCAAAAAATAGATTCCAAAACCCGAGAATCACATGTTAAATTTGAATCATTAAAATACCACCAATAACTTATTTGAAAATAGCTCTTGGCACTTAAAGGGGACTCATTTACCCATAGATGAATGGGTCTTGGCCTATAAGTCCAAGACACACATATTCCATGGTGATTTAATTATTGATTGCATTTATTTAATGTCATTTCTCCTTTTAGAAAATGGGAAAATAAGGTTTTGGAATGCATAATTTGACAAATTAGAAGATTAATTAAGTCCAATAAATTAAGGGATGCAAACATAGTGTGAAATTGTAAAGGTATGTACAATTTCCTACACTACATTTATATATATTGTTGTAGACTCTTTACAACAAGATACATGAATTGGAGCTTAGTCATTGTTTAGTCATTTAAGTACTTATTACATTATCAATACTTTAATGATATTATTATTTATTTATTTAATAATAATTGAATATGTATATCTTGTTCTTGCTAAATTTTAAGGAAAATGTTCTTCATGAATAAAGGATTTTATAAAGAAATATAATTAAAATATGATTTCCTTAACAAATCTACATGAAAGTATGGTTTATTTCATAATTTTTTAATAGCTACCATCATTCATGTACCAAAAACTTTTTTTTTTTTTTAGCAAAAGGAAGGATATGCCTATATATATATATATATATATTAATATATAATTAGAGATTCACAAAGTGTCTTTGTCAAAGCCAAGTAAATTGGAAAACGGATTGACTTTGTAATTAAAAAAATTGCATGATAACCAGAGACCCATAACAAAGCCTGTACCAAAGAACATCCCTTACAAAATTCATGCTTACAGTCCCCTATATTTGTGCTTACTAATTTGCTAACTTAGACCCATACTATATACGATTCAAGAAGTTACATGGGAATTTCAAAACCTCTTATAGAGAAGATATACATTACCAATAGATGGAACATAGCCTAAACCATGATGCAAAATTATTATATTTATAGACAAAAAACACCTTAGAAGATGATCAAAATTAATCTTCCATGTTGAAATGTCAATGAAAGGATGGAGGATCTTTGTCGACGGGACTTCGTGGGTTCGCCGTGACTTTGATTCTTGTCTCCTCGATACACTGATGGGAGGCTAGAGGACTCTTGTTGATGAGACCTTGATGGTTTGATAGGACATTGTGAAATGTCTCCTTGACAACTAGAAGCTATGTTTTACTCTTCGAGAGTGGGAATCAACTTCATCGAAGGGACTCTATCCCAAGTCTCTTCAATGGCCCGATGGAGCATGTAAAGGAATCCATTTAGAGAGACTTAGCCATATCAGAGGGATTCAACCTTGAGTCACCTCAATGGTACAATGTCAGCGATGGGACATCTTGTATCGAAGGGACCATGGGTGAAATTTCTTTGACAAGTCGATAAACTTCATCAAAGGGAGATGATATAATGTCTCCTCGATATGGTGATAAGTGACCTAGTAGCTTGTGAATAATGGTTCGACAGGACATTGTGAAATGTCTCCTTGACAACCTAAAGATTTTCCTTGGTCTTCGTCAATGGGAATCAACTTCATTAGAGGGACTCTATCTTGAGTCTCTTTGATGGCCTGATGGAGCATGCAAAGGAAGCAAATCAAAGAGACATAGCCTTATCAAAGGGACTCAACCTCAAGTCTCCTCGATGGTCTGATGATAGAGATGAGACATCTTGTATTGCAAGGACCATGGGTGAACTTGTTAGAGTAGATGGATGCTAGAGATTAGGGTTAGATTAGAACATGACAAGTGTCCTCATAAGAATGATTGAGACAAAATTTTATAATATTAGAAGCTTTAATCATGCAAAAAAAACTAATTAATAAAAGAAAATAATGAAATAAAAGCACTCCTAAGTTTAGCTTAAGTGTAATAAAGCAAAAAGTGACCCAATTAATTAATGATTAATTAATTAATTAATTCGGTGATGACTTTATTACTCTAACACTCCCCCTTAAGATGAACTAGGGAGAAACTAAACTATGATAAAGAAATACGTTAATGGATGTATGAATGGGTCCCACTCTAATGGCTAATGAGGTACCCATGTACAAAAAGCTAATCTCTCATAAAAGAGGAGAACGAGACAAAACCTCATGTTTTACCCTCCAAAAAGAGAAAAGAAAATAATGTAATGCACTAATGAGAGAGAGAAGAATAGAAGGTGGGTTACATGATACCCCCCAAATACAACTATCTCATCAATACATATACAAGAATATTCATAGGAAAAAGAATAGGAGACTAGAAGCCCCTCCCACAATGAAGAAACTCATGTCACAATGGTGTAAGCTTGATGTAGGATGTAGAAAATGATCCAAGAATGGAAAAAAATGTTCCTCCCCTTGGAAAGAAACAAATCCAAAGGATGATGTTGAAGAACCTCAGTGTGGAGTGAAGGACCAAGAAGCCTAAAGATGGATTTCCTAAAAGGATGTTGTTGAATCTCTATATCTAAACCAAGACAAATGATGTCAAGACCAAACAAATCTAAAGACTACTGATATGCAACCTTTGAAGGCATGGATAATGGTGGAAAATGTATGAATAACTGAAATGTGTGACTCAATAAATAGTTGTGCAATATCTAGCAAGTAGTCATCAAACAATATAGAGAATGAATGATCAGTTTCTTGCTCAATAGGTATGATCTCTAAAGGAATCTAAAGAACTATGGAGGATGAATGTAGACAAAAGTTCAAGTGACCACAATTCTTCTCCATATGTACTCTCAATGGTGGAGATTGAATATTAGGAAAAGGTAATGGTGGATCCTTGTATACAAAATGAGAAAATTCATAAAGCCTAGAAGCATGATCAACAGTGTTAGCTGCCACAATCTTCTTAGTGTGCAAATCCCTGATGAGAACTAAGTTAGGAGAAAACTCCACTATCTTCCTTGATCCACTATGAGTAATCTGATAGATGAAGAGGAGGTTGGTTGAAAAATATGGAATAGATAGTACCTCCTGAAAGATATTATGATCAATGGAAACTATACCCTTCCCACTAATACTAACATATGTGTTGTTACCCAATAGAATGTGTGATGTGGTGCTTTCTCCAAATATAAAAAACATATCCTATGAAGATTCCATATGATGGGAAGCTCTTGAATCAAGCAACCATCTATCTGACTAAAGACCTATGGATGCATGTAAGGCATGGCCTTTCATCTTATTGGATTGATTTCCAATACCTGTTGTGCCTCTATATGTGTAGATGGTGATGTTGATGGTGATGCAAAAGAAGGTGATGGACTATGAGACATAGAAGATAGCAATTGTATATGGTTCTACTATAGAAGATGTGTCAAATGATCAATCTACTTAGCATAACAATGATGCTCATCATGTCCCTGCTTCTAACAATAATCACAAGTTAGTCTCTCCCTCCTAGATGATCCCCCTTTGGAAGAGGTGAGTACTCAAAAGAGGACTCTAAATATTATTTCTTTGGAAACCAATGTACTAAAATTGATTTTTAGTTATAAATACTAAAATTCACTTGTGCTAATATGCTGGCCAAAAGTGTGACACAACTTTGTACTTTTACCCAAACCTTGTGGGAGTTTGGAGGCATGATTTGTTTTTTTGTAGGTCTGATTCACATGGAACTGCAGTGAAATATTAATTTGCATCGACTTCTTCTGAGAGGAGTCTACATGGAGATACGCCCTATGTCCATTGCATGGGACGCGTAAAATTTAAGCTCTCTATTTTGCAGCTTTTTTATGGTCTATTTCAAATATTTTTTTCCCTCTATTTAAGGTGATTTCCCCTGTTTTGTCAAAATTTGGCTTTGAAAACCCACCCTTGGTCAAATTCACCCTATATCCATTCAAATGGATGCCCTTGCATTGGAAATTACTTGATTCAAACCTACGTGTAGTGATTGGAAGGGCTGTGAATAATCTATGGAGGCCATAATTCATCTGTGAGGCTGTGAATCACAAGGATAAGGTAGATTCAATGTGGAAAAAGCTTTCAATGTTGGCATAGCCCACTAAATCACCTCTAGTTGCTATTTTACTTGTGGTGTTTGACCTTGTTACACTTAGGGAAAATTTGGCGCTCAATTGGAGGACTCGGTGCATTTAAAAAGCAAGGTGTGATTTGCAAGTTCCTTGGTTCTTTTTTTGCTAAGATTGGGGTTTTTTGTTGACACGTTATTTTCAATGACCTTGTATTTATGTGGATTTCGACATGTGCTCTCTAAGATCTGAATTTCTATTTGCAAGGTCGATTCCTTCATTTGGAGGTTGTGGAATTCCTTATTGGAAGCCAAGACACAAATCTATTGAAAGCATCAATAGTAGGCAACAATTTTCATGTTGCAAGTGTGCTTTGGTGCAATTTTTTCTTTTGTGAATATTTTCACCACAATGGAGGTAGATGTAAACCTATGTATCTAGATGCATACATTTTTCTTTGTGTCTAGTATAGGTTTCTTTCATTTTTATTCTAAATAAACAAACTTAGAATATTTAAAGTTGCTAATTAACTATCAAGCTCCGCACTGCTCCTCCAATCGGTAGCCAAAAGTGTTTTTTTGTTCTAAATTCTTATCTACATGAGATTCCAAAGTCATTTTGTGCTTCCAAAGTTTCTTTCTAGTAGGTTTTCTAACTACATGAGCTTCCAGAGTCGCATCCTCATGTGCTTCCAGAGTTTCATTCTAGCAGGACAATATTAAGCATTGGATAAACAATGGCATCATCCTTAACAAAAGGAATCTTTGCAATTCTTTAGTAGTTGCAACTTTCTTCTTTAGTTTGAATAATTTGTTGATAGTCGCATCATCGTTGTTGTCCCACCATCTTCATCACCTTTGTAGCTTTTTCTCTATAATTTTTCACAGGATTCTTGGATCGACTTCATCACTTTTTGACATGTGGACACATGAGTAGTTTTTAGAGACACACATCATCACTCTTTTCCTTCATCAGTTTTTGCTTCTCCTCAATTTTCATTCAGGGGTGTATTGTATTAAATTAGTCAAATAATCATTAATTTACTCTAGTGCTTAATGCAAACTTAGGAAAAGGTCATCAAGTTCTTATCTCTAGTGTTATTGCATTAATCATCCATTTCAATCAATTAATTTACTTAACTGATCCATGCATTTTTTTATCTCGCTCCTCTCTTAGTCACAACTCCACCATTTAGGGATCTCATGTTGAGTTCATTTGAGTCTACATAAGGATATTCAATCCTTCATAGTATTTAAGTAATATCAATATAGAATTCAGTTTCTATAAATCTGTTCAGTGTGCTTGATCTTCTATCTTCTTAGATCTTCCTAGTTTCTTCATAACTCTCTTTGACAAGCCAATAATGTACCAAAATCATTATTACTTACTATATACCCAATAAAAATAATATGCTCTTAAATTTACAATTTAAGATTTAAATAATGATAAAAAAATTAGTAAGATGTTGTAGATGAGTGGATATTATGTAAGAAGTAGCCAGGAAATTTTCTCATCGGATTTTGGTTGAATTTAGTTTCAATAAATTTTATGTATTATTGGTATTTAAATAGTAAAGTATATTATAGTTTTTAATAGTCATATGCCTATTAATATAGTTGAGAAATGAATATAACATATTTTTATGTTGATTATATACTTGTTGTCATACTAGAAACTAGAGGAGCTTTAGAGTATTTTCCTTTGTGTGATCTTATACTTAATATTCCTAATTATATGACTTCCTAGGTATTTCCCAAGTCATTTTAGGACATAGTTTAGTAATTAATGACTCATATATAATAGGAGCCTCATGACTTGGTCATTTTGGTTTTTTTTTTTGAGTTTCTTAAATCTTCACTAGATTTTGGAAGGTTAAATTATCTTTTATAATTTATCTCCTTTGCAATGGTTTCTGGTTTTGATTGTGTGATAATTTTTGCATCAACGTTTCGAATCACACTCCTTCAACTCTGCTCATCCTGATGATGGATCACGGAGTGTGATCTGAAACATTGATGCAAAAATTATCACACAATCAAAACTAGAAACCATTGCAAAGAACATTATGGATTGTGGAAACTTGATATCATTAATTTATCTCCTTACAAATTAATTTATTGAATACCTAATCAAGAGAAATATGAAAATAAGTAGCAATGATGTCACTATAATTTCCCTAAAATTAAAAATATAACTAAGACTTCACCTAGATTTATGAAACTTTTATCAAATATTCATTCACAAGCATTAAATTTACTAAATTTCAACACTAAACATTTGTTCTATAAGCATTATACTATTTGAAAATGTTGAATTTTAAAAAGATGTTTATTTTAGTTTATTCATTGTCTGTTTTATAACATGTGAGTTGTGTTGTAGTTTATTTTATGTAGATGGAGGAAATGTGATTATCTTATTAATTAACCAATTAATTTAGGCAATTATTATGAGGTACATTAGCACTTATGCATTGAGCTCTAACACTTTTACATTCTCACAAAGCTAGCAGATGCTAATAGTAACATTGTGATTGTAGAGAATAAGGAACCTAAGTAAACACAATATGAGGATCCCTTAAGTATATGGTTTTTTATATTTAAGTCTGAATTGGTTTATGAAGGAATACAAATTCAAGTGAAATTATTTATTTATTTCTATATTTACTCTTTGTATATCAACAATTTATTTTTGTGAATAGATTTGTGATGTACAAGTCATATTATATGGCTCATGTTTCTTATATTTTAGTGGCAATTTAAATAGAAGAGGAATTCTTGTAGTGTATTTTAAAGTGGCTACATGTACCATGTCCATTTACACACTTTTTTATAAAGATAAATATGCTAGTTTATTTTATGAGTTATTTTAATTTTCTATATAAAAATTGTTTTATTTTTAAATATTTTAAAAATAAATTGAATGAAAGTAATTTTCTTACTTTAAAAATAAATCTTCATTAAATAAAGTAAAATAACTCTTAAGTAAAGATAAATAAGATAACTCTTAACTATAAATAATAATTATAAACTAAATCTTTAAGAAGTAAAATAAAATAAACAAAGTAAATAAAATAATTTTAAAGAAAAATACAACAAATCTTAAGTAAATTAAATAATTAGAAAATAATCCTTAAATATGATTTGATAAATGGATTGAATGTGACAACAATATTCAATGACAAGAGGGGTGTTTTAGGGCAGAAGAGTAATGTTTAGGTAAGATATGAAGATATTTAAAATTTAGAGGGATCATTTCTCCTTACAATTCAAACATTATCATGACTTAGAATATAAGTAAAGAGGTTTTATATGTTGGAGATTCTATTATTTTTTTCTCCTACTTTCTGAAGGTTGGGTACAATTGGGATCTATGGTAGTGTGTGGATGCAATAATGTATATGGATTCATCCTTTTCTAGTGGTATATGGAAGTGGAGAGATGTGGAAAGAAGTAGTGATTATTTTTCCTAAGATCAAAGAAGGAAGGAATGTGTAGGTGGGGAATAAATAATTGGAGAGAGATATGTCTACTTATGATCTTCAATAATGACTAATGTGTATTTGGGAACTAGTTTAAAGGGAGTGGACCACACTCCTTTGATTAGAATTAGGGAGGTCTAATGACCAAACTTTACTTGAAATTAAATCAGTTAGCTTGAAGGTGCAATATATTTGATATTGAAAAATTTATTAGCAATGCTACAATACTCCCAAAAACTATTACTAGTAGTCCCATGCACAGGCATGGAACAATCACCTGATAGGGGTCCATCACAAATGGATATTCAGTGGGAAGCAAGAAACAAATTGTTTTTGGAATGTAATGCGAAATATAAACAATCAATAATATTTGCAATTGTTTGATTGAGTCGAGAAAGAGAAAGTGTGTTAATAAGCCAATATGAAATAATGTGAGGTTAGTTCATATCTCACAGGCTATGGATGTGAGATTAAGAACCATTTGCATAAAATGAGAAATTGATCTTTGCATTTCCACATAGAAATTGTTGAAAATTGATTATGAAAATGTAAAATAGAACCATAGGTCATGTTGAACGAATCTTATTAGTTGCAATGTATCCATTAATTTTAATTTTAAGCAAGTAATTGCCAGAACTTTTTTTTGTTAATATATAATATTTAATAATTTTAGTTACAATAGTTATTTAAAATTGATTTTAATTAATAATCTTAGGAATATAGTAAATTAATTCTCAAAACATACAATTTTTCAATAAATTTATTCTTAAAAATTCACAATTGAAAAATTAAATAAAATATAATTTTTTTAATAATTATTTTTTTAACAATAATAATGTCTCCAAAATTTAAGGTATGAGATAATTTTATCTCTATTTTAGTTTTATATTTATTATACCTACTTGCACATCTATATTTGATCTTTTTGTCTAGGTTAATCAATCAATTAATTGATTATTATTTAATTATCTTAAGATACATATGCATACAAATACATGGCAGAGTTGAAGTTGTGGATTAAGTAATATTTATGAAAAGTATGGAACATTAAAGGATTCTTTATTTTTAAAGAGTTATTACCCATGCCTTTAATTATTAATATTAAAAAAAAAAAGGTATTCTTTAAAATAGTTAGTCAATAACATTGGGCATGGAATATTTTTGAAAAAAGAAAGATGTTTAATATTCAATGATTTGTATAATTAGTATTTAGTCCATAATTTTGGAAATAAAAGCATTAGTATGCATGTGATTGATGGGTTAGTAATAGTAAAATAAAATGGAAACAAGTAGAAAGGGTTTAAAAATAGTCAATTACAAGGAAATTGAAAATAAAAATATTAGTTTTTTTATGAATTGCTTCATAGTCCAATTGAAGAATCAATCACACCATCTTTGATCCAAAACAAATAAACAAACCTCACAAAAAGAATGATGCGATGACACAATACACATATATTGCATTGTAAGAATAAATGAATAAAAGGTATTCCTTGTTTTGAGGTGACGTGACCAAAGTCTCAAGTGCTTACCCACCACTTGCTATGACATGAGAAACATGTTATTATAGACTATGTTTCTGGAAGCCAAGTGTATACAAGGATTTTTGTACACATGTATCTATGTAACAAGAAATATATGTGTTAAAAGTAAAAGTAGAAAAACCACGCTCATTATCCTACCTACCATATTGGTATCATGGAGCCTCATGGACTCTATCCAAACCCCCAAGAAAGAAAAGTATGAAACGTCCACAATTGAGACTCATGAGACACCAAATACTCATGCAAGAGGTACTTAATGAAAGATGGATGCAAATGCAATATAAGCTAAGAACAATGAAATAAATATAACAAAAACTTTGTAAACTGAAGCAAAAGGTTATCACCAACAAATAGAATCTCATAAACAAAGCTTTAAATTCTAAAATATGCAATGCAGAATCTACACTGAGACTGATTTTCCCAAATCGATCTATGAGTCCTAGTGAGGGATTTTTTCAAAAGAATTTAAAAAAATCAATTGATTTTGATTCTTTTTATGTTGTATGATCTATAACCTAAGTGAAAATGTAGATTTTTTATAATTTCAATGATATGAGATGAAAAAATGTAAGCTATATGCACTTTCACTAATGCAAAATGAGAAACCCTAGGATGTAATTAACTAATATAAACCCTAATGCAATGTTAATGCAGGAAAGATCTAGGATTATGATGCACTCCAAATTAGAATTATGATGTTCTTGTTGATGCAAAATACCAATTATGGGCCGAATCATGCTTAATCCATGAAGAATCGAAGCATAATGGAGCCACCAATACTTGAATCTCAACAAGATCAATCAATCAATATTGAAAGTAAACATTTTATCAAGAAACCTAACATGCTAAATTTATCAAAGCTTTAAAGAAAACATCTACTCTAATCTATTGAAACTTTATCTTGTTGTGGAATTAGTGTCTCGATGATGTGTAATAATGACCCTTTCCCAATCCTATGATAGTGAGCTTGTCTCAATCAATTCTATGGAAGAGAATCAATGAAACCATGGTGTTTGATGTATGAAAAACCTAAATTATGTACAAAATGAACATGATGCAAGCTAACTTACCATAATTTTATGCTATAAATGATCTAATTAGGAAATTTCAAAGCTAATCTAAGCTACTCTAAGCTAATTTAAGCTAAAAATGAGCTAAAATATGAAAACCCTAATTTATTTACAAACTAGAATGGATGCATGGAAGCCATTAATGAAAGCTTGAAGCTATTATGCAACTAAAACAAACTAAAAATAAGCTAAATGTGTGAAAATTAATAGTATGGATGTGAGTAAATTTAACAACATAAGTTTGCAATAAAAGATGGGATGCATTTGTCTCCAAATAGTGATCTATTTATAGGAGAGCAAATGAGGAATGAATGGTTGAGATCAAAAAGCTTAATCAATGGTTCAAGATGAAGGGGATGAGGCATGGATCATGGATTCTAATCATTGGATGAGAATTCAAGACGAAGATTAATCAAAGGCTCACAATTACCTCAAACAAACACACTTTTGACGTGCTCACACAGGTCAATGGTAGCTTGTTTAGAAGGTTGAAGGGTTAACTTGCATTTGAAGCTAAGTGAGATGATTGGAGAGGGAATATTCCTTAGAATATTCCACTAGGGTGAGGAAAAAGGTTAATTTGCAAATTAAAGTAAAAAATTAATTGTGCAAAAAAGGATAAAGAATATTCCATGGGAATATTCCCTTTGATTAGAGGAATAATTAGTTTAATTTCTAATTAAACAAGGTTTAATTTATGCAATTAGGGAATTAGAATATTAAAGAGATATGTATTGAATTAGATGATTTAATAAATAGGGGAGGGGGAAATGATATGATATTCAATTAAATAACTTAGGGTTATTTAATTAAATAGGATGACTTAGGAGATTAATTTAAATATTTTGATTTATTTAATTTAATTAGATGAAGTGTTAGTGTAGAAAGAGGTGAATTAACCCAATTTAATCAATTAGGCCAAATAGATGAAAATGATGTAATTAATTAATTAGCTAGGTTAATTGAATCAATTAAGTGAAAAGAGGATGGATAAAGAGGAAATGATGTTAATAAATCTGATTTAAATGTATGACATTGATTAGGAAAATTTTCAGTGTCTACAATTCTAAATGAAGGTTCACCAAAATGAAGGGGGGGAAATTGTTTGGTTCTAGAGTTTAGGACCTAGAACAACAATCTTCACTCTCTCTCATTCAAGGATAACCCTAGAGATCTCAATGCAAAGGAGAAAGAGATCTTGCAATACGGTTGTCCTAGGGGTTGATTATAAACTAATGAGGGGTTCAACACCAAGCTATGGCTTGGAAAGATAAATGAAATGCAAGATGTAATAATTAACCCTAATATGATGCAATCTTTCACTAAATGACCTAGAGAAATATGTAAAATAAAACAAAAAGCTGCAAGATGAAATGTGTGCACTTGGAAATCTAAAGATGACTCAATGGAGCTATAAAATGCTAAAAATGGTGACTTAATGTTGACTGGGAATCATACACCAAGCTAGGTGAATCAGTCCCATATCTGGGTTTCTGTGCAGAAACAAGAATCTAGCAAATGGGTATACAAATCTGTGAAAACCTAAATTTTCATCTAAACTGGGACTCATATTCCAGAACTAGTGAATTAGTCTAGTTAGGGTTTTCTAAAGATTTAAAGTATGAATTTTGTCTTCAAGGTTTGATCTATACTTCCCAATTGATTTTTAGATTTGAAAACCTAATTTAAAACCTGTAGAAGTCTTCCAAGTTTCTGAAATGCAAGGTGACAACTTTGGAAATTTTGAACACTTTGAAAACTTTCTCTAAACTTTTTCTTCAATGTATCTTCAACCTAAACCTATAAATCACACATTAAAGAGAGGGGTTTCCCTTGGTGAAATCTCATTTTGGTAATCAAACCTTGAAATGAAATGAAGTAGGAATGAAGAATGATGAATGAACAAAATGCAATGTTGCAACTCATGAAACCCTAGCAATAAGAGGCTACAAATATGTATGAGATGGATCCAATGGATCTTGAATCTTGCTTGAATAGGATATATGTTTAATGAAATGCTATCTTGAATCATGAAAGCCTACATCACAATTATTAGCTCAAAAACAAACATGATGCATGAAACTTTGACATGATACTTGATGCTTAAGCAATGCTCTAGAATGTTTGATAGTGTGCTCCTGAAGACTCTTGAAGAATCTTGAATGCTCTTGTAAACACTTGAATGCTCTTGTAAATTCAAACTTTCTATAAGGATCCTCATTCAAATAGGTGTAAAATTAGTGAAAAAGTTTTGTATTTATGATTAATTATGCAAGAATTCCCAAAATTACAATACTACAAGATGAAATCAGATCTAAGACAATAAGATCGTACCTAGAATTTGAATTAATTTTAATTTTAGGCCACATGAGACACATCCACACAAGGTGGAAAATGAGTCCCATTAGGCATAATTTATAGGAAAAAATTCAAAAATTCCTGGAAATGTTGGACTTAGGGAACACTAAGAGGGGGGTGAATTAGTGTTCAAAAATATTCAAACATTTAATTATGATTATAAACTATTTACAACACAAAAAAAAATAAAGATGCAAGCACATGAAAAAGATAATCATAGCACCATAATACCAATATTTTTACATGGAAACCCTGTTAGGGGAAAAGCCATGGTGGATATTAATCCACAATTTATACTCTATTAGAAGTATGAACAAAAGGGAATGCACTTGCATTTAGGCACACTACCTAGAGCTCACTGCTCAAGATGAATAAGGCTCACTACCTTACAAAGTGTTTGTGATTACAATAAAAATTGAATTGAGAAGATAACATCTACAAATTCTTGGATTCAGTTCCAATGAAGCACATAAAACAAATTTTTGACCTTCTATACAATTCGCACTTCTGCTCTACTCTGCTCTGCTATACAAAATCCTTCTACTACACAAGCAAGAATTTACTCACAAATCTTCTGATGTACACTCATACAACTGCTCTATACTTTTTCACACACACACACACCTTCTCACCACACCATTCACACACCAAAATGAATTACTAATCTCATATATATATATATATATATATATACGCTAACAAAGATTTCATCTCTTCAAGTTGGCTTTTACAAAACATTAAATATTCTCCAATAGTCAACTCAAATCATGAGCAATATTTAATGTACACCCACACAAGTTGTCTAAGACATAGCTGAAACCTAAAAAAATTCTCAAACTTGGAAATAATTAAACACCTCCTTATACATTTGTGACACACTACATTCATTAAGTCGGACATAATGAACAAATAAACAGAAAAATCATTCTACCGAATCTCTTAACTCATACACCAACTGCTGCAACACCATAAAACTTACCAATAAGGTAAAATACATGCTCAAAAAACTTCCTAGGGGGTTCACAAGACAAAATGATGATCTGGTGAAGCATATAGATCGACTATCTAACCGAATACCCTATTCTTCATGCTTTCTATCGGTAACACATTGTCTTCTACATTTCTTGCCGGTATAAGTAGATCCTAATCTATAGACCAAGATAATGACTTTAGTTTCCATTAATGACAACACTAGAAGCCATAAACAATCTTCCCAAGCCATATTCCAACAATCTCCCCCTTTGGAATTGATGGCAACACTTAGTGAAAAATGATTAATTTTCGTAACCAAAACTCAAAACTTCAAAACTCATAAAAACATTGCTCCCCCTTTGGATTTCAAGGAATTTTTCACTAAATTCTCTCCCCCTTTGACATCAATGACAAAAAAAAATTATGCTCTCCCTCCTACTACACTCTCTCCCCCCTTGTTGATGCAAAAATTGATCAAAATTGAGGAATTGCAACTGCCACTCAAATTAGAAAATTATTTTATACTTATCTTTCATCTTTGGAATAAATTTCTTCCAAGCATCCACTACAATTCCAATAATGATTAAAAAATTGTTGTTTTCTAATGTTTGCTTAATGATCTAGATAAGATATTCTAGAATTTTAATTGCTTCTTCCATCTTTTCTCCTTTCTTTAGAATCCCAATTTGCTACTCCAATCTGCATTCAGTTAGATCCTTCACTTTCCAGAAAGTTTCCATAAGAGTGTTTCTGGAAAAGTGGACCTTTGCATGCTCAACCTGCAACTCATGAATTATTTTTCCTTATTGCTCCATCCTAGTCCTGAAACATATTGTAATCTTGACCAATTTTGATCAGCTCACTCTCAATTTGTTCTAGCTTGTCCTTGTATTTACCAACCTTATGAGGCCATCGAAGACAATAATTGTAGACCTTATGTTTTGAGTCAATAGATTGCCTTAACACATTCATTATCTTTTTTAGCTTGGTGAGAAACAACCTAAACTGCTTTGAGCTCCTTCAAATGTAGAATTACTTCTTCCTCTTTTCTATCCAGAGGCACAAAGGCCATAGCCTCCCTGATGCATGCAATCAATTCTTCTTTAAGTTCATTCTACAAACTTTTCAATTCAATGGTTTTGTTCACAAAGTAACTTCCTAGAGTGTCTTCAATGACATCCTGTTCATATGATGGTCCATTTAACCATATGTCAACAATATTTTGCATTCCATCTTCCTCCTGAACAATTTGCAGTATCTTTGTCTTGAATAGAGCACCATCTTCATCACTTTATTTTTCTATTATCACATCTAGTTCCATTGGTTCCAATTCATATCTAGGGGTGTAATCATCATAATCTTCATCTGGTATATCAACAATTACCTTGTCTTTCCCTTTTTCTTTAGATTTTGGAGATTTGAGTGCTGGGAAATGTTATCTGAAAACTCTCAAGCCCTTTTCTACTTCTTCTCCACCTTACTGGAAGATGACCCAACTTCAACTGCTCTTACCATAAGGGAGATGCCAACTATTCCAAACTTTCCCAACAATTCTCTAAAGAAACTTTCATAAACTTGCTCACCATTTTTTAGAGTATTGAAATATTTATAAATTTGCTTGCAAACTAGTTTATTTTCCTTCCACACCATGTTATCATTTTGAAGAAAGTAATTTAGAAAATACATCATAATGCATATAACTAGGGTACAAAACCTGAAGGCATAGTCTACATCTTTAGTCAATTGCACATTTTCCATCAACTAATCCTTCAACAATCCACATAGATCAAAGTCTTCATCTTCCATTATCATTTTGTGAGAAATATATACTAGGCCTACTGAAGTTGCACCTTATTTCTGAAAAAAATTAATATGAAATTTCATGTCGAATGTACCTCGTTATTGGATCTTTGATCATTGAAATTACTAGAGCCCTTTGATCTCCTGTTACTCCAGTTAGGGTTTCGACTTCAATGTTTTGAATCAATTTAATTTTTGGAACAAAACCAACATTGCATAATCCTGTTAGATTTTTGATTACCTCTTTTAAAATTTGATAGGGTTTATCTAGAGTAAGGATATCATCATCTAATTTGTTCAAGATAAATCGAACCACTTCTGCATTCATGAAATAGGGAAACTCATTCCAAATGTACAAATTCTTATGTTTCACACCTTCAAGCCACTTCAATTCACTAGTTGGAAACAAATTCCTTACATCCTTAATCTTCCTACTACTATATTCATCTAAATTCACCGTTCCTTTGATTTGCTTCATTTTTCTTTCTGTACCAAACAAAGTTTTCTTTTGAGCACAAAATTAGGAATTTAACAAGCAATCAGGTAGAAGCTCTCCTCTTCTTCTTTAGTGCAAGGTGACAAATGATTGTTCCAAACACCCCTTTTATAACTTTGCACACCTAATGTTTTAGCTGCATTAAATACTTTTCCCTAGGAGTTTCGGTAACTCTATTTTCTTAGACAAGAGAAAAATTCATCTGTGGATCCTCTACTTTTCATATTTCTACAAAAGAAATCACTAATGTATTTTTAAACTTCTATCTCAACTGTTGAAAATTTCCTACATTCCAGTGCCAGCTACTAATAAGGGATCAAAAGATTTTTCTTCGAAAAACTCCCCCTAGGCCAAAGGCCTGAGATCAATTTCTAGAGGGATTACCAGAGGCTGCTTCTGGTACTGGCGTATTTCCTTCATCAAATTTGTAGACACCTAAAAATGACCTAGGCCTACAAGCACTATTTTACCACTTTTCGTCCTAAGCATAATTATGACACTTTAATTATGTTCCTAACCCATCTTCAACTATTAATTAAATAATTCACAATTATTTAATTAATTCAGGGTCTTCTATTCTTCTTGATTATTAAATAAATAAATCATATTTATTTAATGTGTCACTAATTATCTAAAGTCAACTCATAATTAAATAAAGTTATCATTTTATTTAATTAATCTTTGTCATTAATGTCCACCTGATTATCAAATAAATATATTTTAATATATTTATTCAATATGTCACTAATTCTTAAATCCTCTCTTTTAATTAAATAGATTTTCTAATTTATTTAATTAATTAACCACTTCTTCTAAATTAAATAATTATTTTTAATTATTTAATTGTTGTATGTGACACTTCTTTATTTTTAAATAAAACAATTTATTTAAAAATGTCTCACATAGTTAACTAATTCTTCTTTTAGTAATTAATTTCAAAAATCAATTACTTATTATCTCACAAAATCCATATTTTGAATTAATTTAATTCAAAATGGAAATATTCTTCTACAAATCAAGTAATTTCTAAAATTACTGATTTTCTAAAATCTCATCTTCTTATCTTCTGATTTTTGTTAATTTCATCTCAACTGTCACATTTATTCTAGATTTAATTTATTTAATTAAATCTTATTCACACATTTGGGCATTTTTCCCTAACCCTAATTGAGAGTTTCCATTTTGAATCTTAACCATTGATTCTAGGGCATTTTCTCAATCTCTCATCTCATCCATCCATTCAAAATGGCATTTTCTATAAAATGGCATTTTCCTCTCATTTTTTGATTACACAAAGATTATTACACACATCCACTTTATGCACTTTCACACTTGCACTCTTAGGATTTTCATAGCAATTGTTAGCATATTTCATTGAATTTTGACATCTTTAGGCATAGACATTTGTAGTCATTTAGGCATAGGCATTAGAAATTTGTGCAAATCCTTCAAAGATTGGTGTAAGACTTCTTCAAAGATTGCTCACACATCAAATCTGAGGGAAACACGTCAACCAACAAGGTAGAAGGTACTATCAAGGTGAATCATGGAAACTCCTGCGAATCAAAGGTATAATTGTTCTTGTTTTCATTGTTCTTGATAGGATCTTTGGGTTACATGCTTTATATGTTAGTTTATCTCACAATCTAACTTTAAAAAATTAACCATAGATACATTTGGTGAACTTTACGTTCTGTAGAAAAAAATGTGTTTTTCTTGTTTGTTTTCACTATTTTGCAGTTATAGCCAAGAAGTCATACAAAATCTCGTCACGTTCTTTGGAGCACAGAAAAATGGGTGAAAACAATATTTTAAAACTTTTTCTGATTTTTGTATATCTTGTTCTTAGCTTTCCAGAACTGCAAACAGTTTCAAATTTCATTAATATTTAAGAAAGTTATGGCCATTTTACCGATCGTAGTTTTTAAGTTTTAGCTGTTAAAACCCGTGTTTCCTTTTGCCTATAACATTTTTTTTGTACAGAAGCGTGGAAAATACTTTTTGGGTTTTGAAAGACTATGTCTTAGCTTTCCATAGATATCTACGATTTAAAATTTTGTTAAGTTTTGAGAAAATTATCACTGTTTTCATTAAATTTTATTTTATTTTTGGTTTCTAATCTTTGTTCGCAGCATTTGGCAGTTACTTTTCATGGGTCAAAGGAAAAAATTCAAACTTCTAACTCATGGTCTTGCATGTTTGAATGTCAAAGAATAAACACTAAAACATTATGTCTATATTTTTCTTAGATTAGTACACACTTACTTTTAGTGCAATTAAAAATAACAATGTCTTCTAATTTGCATGACTGTGTTTGCAAATGGTAGGTGAGTATGCTCTCACTTTGTGAAAACTCGGTGATCAAAAAACCAAACCCATTCTTTCTTTTTTTTATTACCCTCACGACTTAGTAATTGAAGTATCCTCTCCCCTTGCACTTTCGGGTGATCCTGGGTGTAAGAGAAACAATTACTAACTCTAGAACTTGGGCCTGTTCTGGTGGGAAAAAGTTCTCACCCTAGGACAACTCAGACCGGTAGCACCCTGAACTCGAGGGACTTCCAGTCAGTATATAAAAGTGGATTCTTGGGGAGAACCCAAGAATCACGAGTGTGGTTCTGACGAGATGGATCCGAAAGGGGACTCTCGCCATATGGATCATGCCCCATGAATGGAATACCCATATTAAACACCTCTTGTCTTAGTGTCCAATTGTTCTATGGTCGTTGCTTGGTATAATGTAGGGTACAGTATCATTCCCGAAGACACTCACTACTAATTCCCTTGAGTAGAGATAGCACTTCTTAGGAAGTCATTACCCAAAGAATCTAAATTTGGTGTGCTCGAATGACGTTAATGAGCCGTGGAGGGGAGTGAATGCCACCAAAATTCTAAGCTATCTTCTCTCGAGAAGGAAAGGTGTTTATCACCAATCCGAGGTATATCGATGGGCTATATACAAACCCTTGGCCTATTGGCCTTTTAGGATTGTACTTATCTTATGTGTGCTTGCTTACACCCAAAACATTGTGCTTGTCAAGTGCTTGTTAGATTACTCAAACATTATAAAATATGGACATAAAAAATTGACCTTAGACAACTCAAACTTTTCAGCAAAACATCCAAAAAAAAAACAACCTCAGTCCTCATTTTGAACTTAGAATTTGCATTGTCCATCATAGTCCTCATTTGGCATCTAGACTTGGCATTAGTCATTTTCCTTAGTCAACATCTTCATTGTCACCTTGGTATTTGGCATCCTTTCTTGACCAATTTTATCACCTTCCATTAGTCATTTCCCTTAGACAAATGCCATTATCACTATGCATTTAACAACATCATGACATCCACCACCTTGTCTGCCCTTCACCAACATATTGATAGGCTTGCTAGTAAAGTTGAATATGAATTACTCTGTAGAGGTCAATACCAAGAAGCCTTAGACTTTAGGAGACAATTTATCCAAGCCGAAAGTCAATGTCCTTCGTACCAACAACCCATCAGTCCTAGTCCTATGTCCGTCTACCCTCACTACCAAAATTCACTTTACACACATCCAGTTATCACCCTTATCCTAATTTTGACAAGGGAGACCAACTATCCACTAGTCCATTCCAAGTCTCCATGTCATATGCTAGTCCTTCACCTATCAATCATGTCAATGTCTACATGCCCTATCAACCATCTATCAACTCATGTCGAGTCCCCACATCATATCATATCAATCCAGTCCAAGACTCCATGGAATATCCGGTCAAAGTCCCCATGTCACAGTCTATGCTATCACATCCTAATCCAATCCAAGACTCCATGTCATATCTAGTCCAAGTCTCCATGTCATATCCTAATCCTTCACATACTAGTCCAGTCCAAGTCCCCACGTCCTATCCTAGTCCCTCATTCATTAATCCTTTTCAAGTCATCCCCTCACAAGCCACATTTAGTCATGAAAATTCTGTCATTACTCAAAGTCAAATCCCATTTAATAAACTTGAGGATACATGTCAAAATGAAAGCCCAAAGCATGACATTATAACACCACCCTCATGTCAAGAACAAGGTAGTCCATCCCATGACCCTATCTTTCAGTCCATCCATGAAGTCCTTCAAGACAATCATGACATCCAAAACACACCTCTTCTTGAAAATGACTCTATTTCTAACTGTATCATCCACGAAAAACCCATCTTTGACTAAGAACCCATCATTGACCAAGAAGTCCAAATCCATGACAACCCCATCTTCGACCAAGACCCTACCATTGACCAAGAAGTCCAAAACAATCCACTCGACCTTTACGCCATTCATGATCAAACACTTTCCAACCTTATAAAGGCCTTGACTATTGACACTTCCCACAATGAGACACTTGCATCCATGGGACACATAGATGATATTCCTCCAGAAAAAGAGTCTTCCACTATGGACATATTTGCATATGATCAAGTTATAGCTAAAATCATTGGACTGTATGACCCTAAACATAATGATGGCTTTGACATTGCCTTGGAAGCACCAATAGAATCATATGAACCTAACATGTCACAAGATCAGACCAAAGATATCAGTTAGGAATATGTCCAACATGAAAATGAAGCTAAGACACTTTATCAACTAGGGTCATCTATCTTTGTCAGAGCAGGCTTTCTTGTAGGTGCAAATATTACAAGTGACAGTATCCACATACCTAATGATGGGTTAGCATCTTGCTTTCAAAACAACAAATACCCCATCGCAAATAGAATTTGTCAAAGCATACAATATCAAGGGAAAGGACTAGGCATACATGAGCAAGGCATTCGAGAACCAATACAACTTTAGGAAAATTATAGATATCAAGGTCTTGGGTATTCTTCAGTCAGCAAATCAAACGATGTTAGTGGTACTTCCTCGATATTAGGGGAAAATTTGTCAAATACAAATGTCAAAATGGAGTCCATGAGAAATCCTTGTCATAAGATTGCTGCCAACACCCCCTCCACCCACACCATGAATCGTCATTCCATCATAAATAAACCTTCCCTTTGGAACCAACAAAGGAAACTTTGTCAAATACAAACGTCAAAATGGAGTCCATGAGAAATCCTTGTCATAAGATTGCTGCCACCACCTCCTTCACCCACACCATGAATCATCATTCCATCATAAATAAACCTTCCCTTTGGAACCAACAAAGACAAAATTCATACAAATCAAAAGATCAAAATCAAATGTCAAAGGCCATTGAATCAAACAAAAGGACAAGTGGACAAATGAAATTAAAATGGATCCCAAAGAAAGATGGATCAAACAAAAACACCACGTCAAATACAAAAGTCAATCACAATGTGGAACCACAAGAAAAGAGGACTCCCACATATAACACATGTCCAACTCTTTCAAAATGGTCATCAAGAAAGGCATATAAAAGTGTTGGTTCCAAACACCATCCCTCCAAAATATTTCATCCACCATCCCAAGTTTGGAAAATAAAAATTCATTCATCCAAACATCCAAATAACTTTTCCATGTCTACCATCAGCTATCATAATCCCCCATCTCTTCTAAAGTCCAAAAATCCCACATCAAAAATATGACACATCATGGAAGAAAATCTTTACCACAAGGACTCTCATGGTACTCTATTGCAATGTGCGTATTTTGATAAGGCCAAATCTAGTATCAAACTGGATCACAATCACATCAATCAGTTGTATACAAGTGCTACAATCCTAACAAGACAACTCCTTCAGCAAGGTCATTATTGGAATATCATGGCAGCAGTCTCTACATCGGCACCATCAGTGAATTTAGAATAGGCAATGCTCATCTAAAGCATCCAGGCTATCCACAAAATCAAAAATACAAAAAAATTGAAAAATGATAAAAATTGTCACCTTGATGAAAACCTGGCAAACAAGTGTCTTAGTGACCCCCAAAAAAAATAAAAAAGTCAAGAAAATAGTAAAGAGAAAAATTCCATCCACTAGTGAAAACCTGGCAAATAGGCGCCCTGGATAAGTACCATGTTGAAAACCTAGCAAATAGGCATCATGTGTAAAATAAATCATCTATGTGGACTTTTACACTTGGGGGAAAGTCGTCTCATTTTCCCATGCCTTCCTCATGACATTAACATCCATCTAAGCCCTATCATTTCCACGCATTTTTCCCACTTACCTCGGTCTTGACATAAAACTGGCACACATAAATCATGCTTTGGGAAAACTCTTGACATGTCTATCCTTCAATCATACACGATTCACAGAACATCATGTCATTGACCATCATAGTCTTATTGTCCTCATACGACATAGTCCTTAAAAATCATATGACAATTCCATTAGTCTCATGTCTCTCGTCTTTTACCAAGGCCACCCCCTATCCTTTCATGCCTATCACCTATCTTGGCTTTCCCTTGTCAAACAGTCTAAGGATAATCATCATCCCATCTAGTCCTAACCAAGTCATTCCAAATGCAATGAGTCTAATCCATACAAGCACATTATCCAAAATTTTACTTGATTGCATTCCTGGCCTGGCTGTAGACTGCCATACTTTCATCACATTATCGTCATCATCCTCACATTGTTTTGGGATGCGTCCTTCCCACGTCAAACAACATTGTCATCACCAATCAATTGGTATTTAGCTTTACTAGGGGCACAATCATGTTTGTCCTTGGATTCTCATATGTAGGCATCAGTCACATGCATTTGTCATGATCCTCTTAAACATCAAAATCCAAAAAATCATAAAACGACAAAAAGAAAAAAGCATCATAAAATGTCCTGAAGAAAGACCTAAAAATCATAAAATGTCCTTAAGAAAAACACAAAAACATCCAAATCAATGTCAAAATCCTAAAAATGGAGTCAAAGTTAGTCATGTTAGTTAGTCCATGTCATTGTCAAACTACATTGTCTTTGTGCATTTGCTACGTAGGCAAGGCCATCCATCGATGAATCCCCAAGACATTAGGTTAGTCCTTTTAGGTTTGTCAAAATAAAATCATGGAATTTGTCACAATCGTCACATTAGTCAAATAAGTTAGACATAGTCAAACTCAGACACAAGACAGTCATTTGAAACATCAATGTCAAAATTGGTCAAAATCAGATAGCACAGTCCAATCAATCATACAATCAACATCAGTCAACTTGCCAAAACATATTAGTCAAAACAATGTCAGTCTCGTCACTCTTTGGTCCTCTTCAAGATGTGTCCTTCTTGGATTTGGACCTCGTGAAAATGTCCTTTACCTTTTTCAGAATGTGTCCTTCCTGACAATAGGCCCCGTCAAACCATCAACACCGTCAAATTGGCAAAGCTCTTAAACTATCAAAAATGTCAAACTGACAAGAATTCAATCTTTGGAAAACAAGCATTGGCAAACAAAATTAAATTGTTGTTAATTTTTTTGGACTATCTTGTCCTATATTTTGACTATTTTGTCTATTTTTGTCTTATCTTTTTACTATATTTTCTTTGTGGTCATGTTACTAGCTACCTTGAGGATGTCCCATGAAGGATTTATAGGTTTGATGACGTCTCCTGGCTTATTTTATTTTCTTTGACTGCTATCTGTGGATTGTCTTGACAAAAAGACTGGGGCAACTTCATCCTTAGTATGAGTTAGGACATTCCTTGTCTGTGACTGTCTGTTTTTCAAATGGATGACCTTGCACACCTTGGTCTACATCATATCATGGTATTTGTTGTCCATTTGTGTCATTTTACCACCCAATGATGATTAAGAGTAATAAATATTAAAGTATTGTGGCAATGTTTTGAAGGATTTGGTCTAGGAACTAACATGCATCTTCTTTAGTCTTGTCATCTTCTCTCACACATCTCATATAGGCATTGCATCCATATCATCATCCATATCTTTTGCACTAACATTTCTTTGTCCCTTCATATTCTAGTCTTCTCATTAATTTCGAGAGCACACCCATGTTGTTGGAGCCTGTCTATCCTCTCGGGGGCGCATACCGTAACCCTCCTCCTCATTCTTCCTCATCTTATTTTGCACTGGGGCATATTTTTCACTTATCTTCTTTGTCACAACGTGACAAGCGACATTATGACAAAGAGGGGCAAATGTAGACACCTAAAAATGACCTAGGCCTGCAAGCACTATTTTACCACTTTTCATCCTAAGCATAATTATGACACTTTCATTATGTTCCTAACCCATCTTCAACTATTAATTAAATAATTCACAATTATTTAATTAATTCAGGGTCTTCTATTCTTCTTGATTATTAAATAAATAAATCATATTTATTTAATGCGTCACTAATTATCTAAAGTCAACTCATAATTAAATAAAGTTATCATTTTATTTAATTAATCTTTGTCATTAATGTCCTCCTGATTATCAAATAAATATATTTTAATATATTTATTCAATATGTCACTAATTCTTAAATCCTCTCTTTTAATTAAATAGATTTTCTAATTTATTTAATTAATTAACCACTTCTTCCAAATTAAATAATTATTTTGAATTATTTAATTGTTGTATGTGACACTTCTTTATTTTTAAATAAAACAATTTATTTAAAAATGTCTCACATAGTTAACTAATTCTTCTTTTAGTAATTAATTTCAAAAATCAATTACTCATTATCTCACAAAATCCATATTTTGAATTAATTTAATTCAAAATGGAAATATTCTTCTACAAATCAAGTAATTTCTAAAATTACTGATTTTCTAAAATCTCATCTTCTTATCTTCTGATTTTTGCTAATTTCATCTCAACTGTCACATTTATTCTAGATTTAATTTATTTAATTAAATCTTATTCACACATTTGGGCATTTTTCCCTAACCCTAATTGAGAGTTGCCATTTTGAATCTTAACCATTGATTCTAGGGCATTTTCGCAATCTCTCATCTTATCTGTCCATTCAAAATGGCATTTTCTATAAAATGCCATTTTCCTCTCATTTTTTGATTACACAGAAATTATTACACACATCCACTTTATGCACTTTCGCACTTGCACTCTTAGGATTTTCATAGCAATTATTAGCATATTTCATTTAATTTTGACATCTTTAGGCATAGACATTTGTAGTCATTTAGGCATAGGCATTAGACATTTGTGCAAATCCTTCAAAGATTGGTGTAGGACTTCGTCAAAGATTGCTCGCACGTCAAATTTGAGGGCAGCACATCAACCAGCAAGGTAGAAGGTACTATCAAGGTGAATCATGGAAACTCCTACGAATCAAAGGTATAATTGTTCTTGATAGGATCTTTGGGTTACATGCTTTATATGTTAGTTTATCGCACAATCTAACTTTAAGAAATTAACCATAGATACAAGATTCACTCTTTTTTACCCACATTTTCTTCATCTAATCTCTTATTTCTTCCACAAAAAAAATTCCTTTTCCTTTTTCATCTTTCTATGAGATTATTCCTTTGTATACCGGTCCTCTTCTATCCATGTTTCTACTCCTACAAAATCTTGCAATGTGACCAAATCTGTTGCAATTTTAACACACCATATTTCTTTGTCTAGACCACTCATTCCATTGGTTTCTTCCTGGTCTGCATTGAT
Organism: Sequoia sempervirens; assembly: GCA_007258455.2. Lineage (NCBI taxonomy): Eukaryota > Viridiplantae > Streptophyta > Pinopsida > Cupressales > Cupressaceae > Sequoia > Sequoia sempervirens. The sequence continues at coordinate 362,562,072 of VDFB02270651.1, forward strand.
TAGAAACATGGCCAAATTTTCCATAGGTGTACCATTTAACATTCTTACACTAAAAGACATATTTTTGCATCCAATTGACTTTTGACCAAACTTATTACAACTAAAACACTGACCGAGAAATGATGGATTGCTTGAAAGTATTTTAGTTCTACATTGAGATGCCATATGATCAAATTTGTTGCAAACAAAGAAATAACTATTAAAATTCTAGGCATTCGGTTGTCTTACCAGATATCTTCTACCTTTCTTCATTTGATTTCCTTGAGTTTAGATCCAAAGCTTTCTCCTTTCTCATAGCCAAGAACTTTCTTGTCATTTGCATTCTTTTGTCCTTTAGTCAGCTCATCAAGCTTAGCAAAACTGATCCTAAAATTCTCCTTGTACTCATTTGGAATAGTGAGTTCATCTCTGAGAATAACTATCTGTCTTTCAAGCTCTTGTTCATTATTTCTTGATTGTTGTAGTTCAATCTCCATTTGAATGAATCCACTATTAACTTTGTTACATTCCTCAGATGTTTCTTTTACAGACTATGCTAGATTCTCCTCATTCTTCTTCCTTTCTTCAATCTCCTTGGTTAGATTTATCACCATAAATTCCATCTCAAGCTTCAGAGTAGTATTGTTTCTAGCAAGCTTTTCACATTCTTCAGTTATCTCTTTTAGGGTTTGATTTAGGTGAACATCTTCCAAATTTTAATTCTCTTTCTACTTCAGCTAATCACAAATTTCCTTCCTCTTTTCTCTTGACTCGTTGATTTTATCATTCAATGATTGAATGAATTTTTTAGCATCCATAATATTTTCTTTTAATTCCATGACTTATGCTTTAGACTGATCAAGATAACCAAGTGCCACCATAAGTTGTTGTTGAATACCACTAGAGTCCATTGTAATTCAAGATCCACCTCAAGCTGTTAAACTTCTATAGAGGAACCTTTCTCTGATACCAATTTGTTGGACTTAGGGAACACTAAGAGGGTGGGTGAATCAGTTTTCAACAATATTCAAACATTTAGTTATGATTATAAACTATTTGTAGCACATAAATAGAAATAAAGATGCAAGAACATGAACAAGATAATCAAAGCACAATAACACCAATATTTATATGTGGAAACCTTGTTAGGGGAAAAACCACGGTGGAGATTAATCAACAATTTATACTTTATTAGAAGTATGAACAAAAGGGAATGCAGTTGCATTCAGGCACACTACCTAGAACTCACTGCCTTACAAAGTGTTTGTGATTAAAACAAAAAATGAACTGAGAATATAGCATCTACAAATGCTTGGATTCAATTCCAATGAAGCACATAGAATAGATTATGTACCTTCTATCCAATTCACACTTTTGCTCTGCTCTGCTATACAAAAATCTTCTGTTGCACAATCAAGAATTTACTCACAGATCTTCTAGTGTATGCTCATACAACTACTCTACACTTTTTCACACAAACATACATTTTCACCACACCATTCACACATAAAAAATGAATTACTAATCTCGTATATATATATGCTAACAAATATTTCATCGCTTGAAGTTGACTTTTATAAAATATGAAATATTCTCCAATAGTTAGCTCAAATCATGAGCAATCTTTAATGCACACCCACACAAGTTGGATAAGACATAGCTAGGACCCAAAATAATATTCTCAAACTTGGAAACAATTAAACAACTACTATTATACATCCACAACACACTACATTTATTGAGTTAGCCATAATGAACAAATAAACAAAAAAACCATTCTACTAAATCTCTTAACTCATACACTGACTATTGCAACACCATAAAACTTACCAATAAGGTAATATACATGTTCAACAAACTTCATGGGGATCCACAATACAAAATCATGATATAGTGAAGCATACAGATTGACTATCTAACCAGATACCCTATTCATCATGCTTTTTGTTAGTAACACACTGTCTTCTACATTTCTTGCTAGTATAAGTAGATCCTAATATGTGGACTGAGATAATGACTTTAGTTTCCATCAATGAAAACACTAGAAGCCATAAACAATCTTCCCAAGCCATATTCCAATAGGAAAGGTGTAAAATCAGGACCAAGACCCAAAACCCTAGGTGGGATTCATATGCCCAAGGTTTCAAATGCATCCTAGACCAGCAAATATGAGCCACACAACCTGAAAATACCTGAATTATGATTGGATGTTGATTTTTGTTGGGATCATCCTTGAAAAAATGCATTAAATTAGGCTCGTGGATGCAAAATAAGGTTAATTAAAGCATAAAGAAGCCCAATTATTTATGAAAATCCTAGAAAAGTGTGAAAGTGTGTTACAACACTTTACAACACCTTAGATTAGGCCTGATTAAGGTACATTTTGATTAAAAATAGGTTTATTAGGTTCAATTAATTAATAGAAACTTAAAGAAAAGTGTGAAAGTGTGTTACAACACTTCACAACACTTTAGCAAGGTACAATTTAAATTTATTAATTCACAACAGCCCAAGACCTAATGTGAGCATTTTAAACACATTACAACACTAAGGAAAGGCATCAATAAAATTATTTTTGCAAGGAGGGCCCAAACAAGTGTGAAAATGTCACCAACAATATTTTTTGACACTAGAGGGACACATATACCTTGTTCTATAGCACCACCTCCCTTTCCACTATAACCAAGTTGTTTCATAAGTTCATAACCTCTTCCATAAATATTCTTCATTTCATTTTGATTTACTGGTTGCTCATAATCAACTTCATCAAAGTTTGTTTTATAATTTTCTTCTTCTTGTAAAGTGGTATATGTGGATGCTTTCAAAGATTTTGTGGAATTTTGTGTCGACACCACTTCTTTTTATTTTCCCTTTTTAGAATCTTTTGTTATAATCTTGTACTCTCCCATGAATGTGGGTGTGAAATATAAGGAACCCTAATCATCTTCCAATAACTTTGTAAATTCTTCAATATGCTTTTATTTGTCTTCGTCTTACACGGGTTCAACTTGTGTAGTTGGTACATTAGCATTTTCAAAGGATTTTCCTTGTCTTTTTCAAGTTGTAAAACACTATAAGGCACATAATTGGCTTTGATCATATGTACTTTTATATTGTAGATATACTTTAGTTTACGATGAAGAGTTGAAGGCACCACATGCATCTCATGAATCCATGGTCTTCCTAAAAGTAGGTTGTATGAAAGATCATGGGGCATAACATGGATTGGCGTTTGTAATGTAACTTTTTCAACTGTAATAGGAAATGTGATCACTCCAAGCAGTTGTTTCCCTATGTTATCAAACCCATGAATAGATAAATAATGAGGTTGAATCCTCAATTTATCTATACCAAGCTTATCCAAAAGGGTTACACTACACACATCAAGGGATGAGCCATTGTCAACAAGGATTTTTTTTATCCTTGTCCTATTGAAAATAGCTATTATCATGAAATATTCATATAGTTTTTGCACTTCTAGAGAAGGTAACTCATCTTGATGGAAAGTAATTTCTAAGTTGACCAAAGTTATAGCTTGAATTTGGGTTACTACTTAATTTAATTAAACACATTAGAAGGGATGGGAAATTGTTATAAGGCACTTTCAATCATGTTATGATAATGAGGGGAGGCTTGAATAATGTCCCATAATGATATCTTATCAGTAGTGTTCTTAAGTTGTTCAACAAGATCATACTCCTTTCCATTATGTAAAGCCAAATGAGGGGCACTAGTCAAGATGGGATGAGGTAATGGGGGGGATGTTGAAGGTGTTTGTGTTGGTTGTGGATTGTTTCTAGTGTTATATGTATGAGCAATGGTATTGTAACTTTATTTATATGACATATTAATCTTAAGTGGTTCAAGGATGAGGACAGGGTTTTTTTGAGTTTGTGGTTGGTTTGAGGGTGGGTAAAGGATAATTTTATGGTCAAGAGAGTACTTCAAGGGATATCTAATGTGCATAATGTTAGAATAATTATCCTTAGTTTTATTATCTCATAGTGAAGGGGAGTCTAATGTCACTTCATCATCTTCATCTAAGGAAGTCACATCACTATTATTTGAAAGACATGTGTCAATGTTCTCATTTTATTACACCATGATATCCTCTCTAGTAGGAGAGTTTTTAGGAGAACTAGAAACTAGATGTTCATGACATTCAAAGGTTGGTTCTTCTATAATTACTTCATCAAAAGTAAGGGAGTTATCAATGGTTGGATTTTATTTCTTATTAATGATGGAATTCTCTTGTTCAACAAGGTTTTCCCTAGGGGAAGAGAGACAAATAAGATTCTCATGAATCTCATCGATTGGATTGTCTAACATCAAAATTATTTTCTTTAGCAATAGTAGAGATATTAGGAGAAGGCCCAATTTGATTGTTATGATTGTCCATGATTTCATCCTTTTTCTCTAAGGTCTCATTCTCTTGTACCATAATATCTACCCTAGTAGGAGATATTTTAGGAGAGGAGAAAACAATATTTTCATCACATTCCATGGTTATATTTTGTAAAGTAGCTTCATCACAAGTAGGGGAGGTATCAATAGAAGAACAACTTTGATTTTCATGTTCACCAATGATTGGACCTTTTTGTTGAAAAATATATTTCCAAATGTTAGGGAAATTAGGAAAGAGAGAAATAATGATATAACTTTCAATCATTAGATCTTTTAGCCCCAACATGGCCTTTTCACAAATATAATTTTCATGATTGTCTATCATTGTATCCTCTTTCACTAAAGCATTCTCACAAGTAGGGGAGGTTTTTGGAGATGAATTTAGACTAAGTAATGGCAATGATCTCATCTTCTTGTCTCATAATATCTTCCTGAGGGGGAGGAGGAGAAGTACAAACAACACTTTAATGTTTCTCAATTATTGTATCTTCTTTCACCAAGATGCCTTTGTCAATAGTAGGAGAGGTATCAAGAGAAGAACATCTATGATCTTTATGATTATCTATATTTGTATTTTCTTCTATCACATCATTCCAAAAAATAGGAGAGATAGGAGGGGGTGTGGAATTAAGGAAGGTGTTGAAATTTTCACATTCTTCAACTAAAAGACTCTCATAACTAGGAAATATATTGGATGAAATAGTAACATTAGGGAAAACTTTAGTGGTGAATCTTTGGCAATTGGTGAATAATTGAAATCGAGACCTCGAGAAATGGAAAATAGTACAATCTAAAAAAGAATTTGAATTGCCAAGCTTTTACAAAATAATAATTTTGTCTTGATTAATTCACATATGCATTATTTTTCTAAACTAATAAATCAAATTGATTCACCATGTAAATGATGCATCATTGGAATTAATTTTTCAGTTGTTTATACTGTAATTACAAATATTAATTATATTCATCAGTAATATTATATTCCTACAGTATACACCTAAAAATGGTCATTGCATTCAATTAATTAAATACAACCTATTTGATTAATACTTCAACTACATATAAAAAAGGTATTACTTTATTTATATTGTTCGCTTTCTTTTTAATTCTCTTAATTCACATTCTTCTAAATTAAATAAACAAAAAACCCTAAATGTGTTTCTTTAATTAATCTTCCCTAATCCTAATTAAGAATTAGAGCACATTTCTACAAATTTCTGTGTGCCACCTCATAAAGGTCACATGAAAATAAACAAGCCTAATTATTAATTAGAATTATCCTCACACACTTCCACCAATAAGAAAAAATGCATGGCTTTATTCCCCCACACTTCCAACAAATTTGGAGCACATGGGTCTTTGTTTCACACACTTGGAATCTCATACATTTGGCATGCTTCCAATTGGTCAAGGGATTCTCTTCACACACATGGCATGTTTTCTTTGGTCAAGGGGACAACATCCTTATTCCTTTCATCTCCACCTTCTATCAAATTGTCTCCTTTTAATCTGAACTATTGATAGGTGCCACGTCACAAAATGCTTGAAAAACTCTATAAATACACCCCTTATCCTTTGGATTTATTATACACTTTTTGAGTAATGTTATAATGCTATTTTTAGAAACAAATTGGAATAGTGTTATAATGCCATTTTCCATCCACACTTTGAGTATTGTTACCATGCAGGTTTTTTGTAGGAGCTTGAAGCTTTCATGGAGTCTTATACTTAGCTTTCATATCATGTGTTAATTTGCATTCTCATCTTAGATTAATTAGTTGCTTCATAGTTACATTTTAGGTTAGTTTTCTTTTTTGTTGCATTTGAGCATATGCATAATCATGGATAGCTCACTATAGTTGCATATCACTAATCCTTCCACCACAAATTTGCATGTAGAAATCATCTTACCTTGCATATTAAGCATCAATTCTCATTTTCTAGGTAGTCATTTTAACAATATTTGAGCCCATAGAAATCTAAGGGCCAAATGGTTTAATAAATCCCTAGAAATAAAGAACAGTGATACTGTAGACATCAAAAATATACAGTTTGATATCACACTCTGATCTACTAACATCGTTTCTTCCTAAATCATCCCTCAGTCTAACTGTTTAATCAAATTCCCTTATTTGATTAAATTCATCAATATTCATCTCTTAATTAAATAAATTATTTTGTCTAATTAAGTCACTTTCCCTTATTAATTCAATCAATTCATCTAATCTAATTATCCCTATTTAATTAAATAATCAATTTATTTGATTAAATCTCTAAAGTCTATCTATTAAATTAAATAAATTAAAACCTTATTTGATTTAATCTAGCACCATCCCTTTTAATTAAATAAATCAAAATCTTTATTTAATTAGCCTCTTATCATATTCCTCTCTTTTTGATTTAAATTAATCCTAAAATCTAAATCAAATTGTCAAATCAGCTAAATATCCCCTTAAATTAATCAAATCCTGATTAATTTAATCCTAATCATTCAAATCCTCTAGATTTTACAACTTGCACAATTAAATCATTTATTTGATTTAATAATTCCCTATTTTCATTCAAAAAAGGCATCTAAGTGGGAATATTCCTCAAATTTGAAATCTCCCCCCAAAAGGACTTGTCCATCCAACAAAGCATTTAAAGCTCTTACATTGTCTCTTACATGTCTCCCACTTGGCATTTAACTCATTTTTCATCCCCCCTAAACATGTCATCTCATCAAATTCAAATTTCAAACTTGCACATGGATCAAAACTTGCTCAACCTTCATCCTCTCACATGTTGACAAGTGGCATCATATCATTGGTTGAATCTTTGTCCCACATTGATCAAATTTGGACATCTCTTCAACTTATCAATCTATAAATAAAGAGCTTATATCCTTATTTCATCATCCACATCTCAAGCAAAGTTACCATGCTAAAATACTTAGCAATTCTCATTCATCTCATTGAATCATAGCTAGGTTTTTTGCAGATTTTAGCTTGGAGCATACATTCAAAGTCTTCATCAAGTGGATCAATCATCTTCAATCAACATTTGCATTCAAGGAGTTGGGAAAGGGAAAATCTCCACACACCTATTTGCACCAACTCCCTCAAGAGATCAAGAGTTTGCTTGCATTAGATAGGATTTAATTGTTTCATTTGTGTTCTTCATTTTCATTTCTTATCTTTTGCAAATTTCAAATGGATTTCTTGAGGAATCATTTGTTTCTAACCTTGTGTTTGATCTAATTTTTGCATGTTTATTGTGTTTGTGCAAGGTCTAGATTCAAATGGTTCACATATTGGCGCTAGAAGGAGGGCTGATCAACGGATTCTAACACGTTTTTAAAAAAAAATTGCCATTTTTTACAGTTTTGTTCATAAATCCCCGTTTTAGCATGCCCGGTCACTTTTATAGCACGCCCGGTCACTTTTATAGCGCGCCTGGTCACTTTTATAGCGCGCCTGGTCACTGTTATAGCGCGCTTGGTATAGCGTGCCCAGTCACTATTGTAGCGCGCCTGGCGCGCACCTGGTCACTGTTATAGCGCACTTGGTCACTATTATAGTGCGCCTGGTTGAAAATAAAAATCAAAAGAAAGAGGAGCATGAGGAGGATATTTTGTCTAATCAGAGTGTTTTTTAACACTTAAGTGTTTGTTTAACACTTCTTCAAAGAATTTGTCTTCCTTCTCCTTCTTAGGACACTAATTTTCATTTGGGTCTAAAATGAACAATTTGATTTTCATTGCAAAGGGCTTAAAATGAATCTTAGGACAAACTTACTAGAGTTCGTTTTGGGTTAAAAATTGAACAAGCAATCTTCATATTTCATTTGGTGCTTAAAACGAATTCACAATTGCTTTGAAGGGTATAAAACGAACAAGTGTTTGAATTGTGTGATTGTCTTTTGAGTACGTATCCTCTCCCCTTGCTTCGTGCGATCTAGGGTGCAAGAGAAACACTCAAAATACATTTTATTGCTTTGAAAACTTCAATTTGGGCTTAAAAATTGAACATCTTGTCGCGTGTGAGTAGGGGCATTTTGCGTACATTCTCTTTCTTTGTGCCATCAAAGATCGAGTCGAGTTGGATTGTTTCTTTTGTTTTATCTTAGAGGGCCTTCCTTGGGGAAAAAGTACTCACCCAAGGGAACGACTCAACCGGTAACACTCTAAAGCCAAGAGTATTTCCAGTCGGGATATAAATGAGGGTTTTGGTTAAACGCCATAATCATGCGGTTGGCTCCGACAAGATGGATCCGAAAGGGGACTCTTGCCATATGGATCAATCTCCACGAACGGAAAGTCCTTATTAAAACCCTTGTTTAGAAAAGGCCAAAATCCTATTTGTTTGTTGGTGCAAGAACGGTCGTTCTGAAGCCGCCCCACAATTTTACGGCTTTTAGTAGAGATGGAAAGCATGCCATGGGAGTTTCATGGGTGTTGGTACTTGGCTGCCCCGTATAAGTGAGTGTCGTGGAGGGGAGCCAGTGGGGTCAAGCATCTAACCATCCGCTAAAAGTAGGCGTAGCTAGACTTGTCCAAGTGGGGACTCAACAAACATTGTCTATCACATCCATAGGATTGTACTTATTCTTGGGTTGCAAAATGCATTGCTTGATCGAAAACAAATAAAAAACAAACACTTAACATCATGAAAATTTCAAACCCTTTTGAAGACAAATACCATTGACTCAATCCACATGTTATTGCTTTCCCTTGGGACTTATGTCCTTAGAGGTTTCTAAGCATTGGATTATATCTCAATTTGTCTTCTTAAGTAAACAATAGGAAAACCTTTGCCTTAAGTTCATTGAATTTCCACATAACATATCTTGTGGGGTTTGAAGAAGTTAGGACATTGGACATTTAGTTTGAAAATCTAATCAAGAAAGTATTTGTGGTAAAAGCAATTCACTAATCAAGATGAAATCAATTGAACCCCACACATGTGCTTGTGTATCTTTTGTCTTATGGTCTTTTGAGCAAACATTGATCTTTTGGTTTGAAGGGAAAAGCATGTTCTTCAAAACCTTGGCCTTGTAAACAAGTCTTTCTTAGGTTCATGTAGGATCAAAATCAAACACTTCATCCATCCAAACATTTATCAAAATTCATCCATCCAAACAACTTTAGAGCTTTTAAAACATCATTCTAGACTTGGGTAAATCATCCTTAAATCAAATCAAAGTCATTTGTTTAATTAGGTGTGTGGGAATGCATCCTTTCTCATAAATTTAATTAAATCAACCATCCTTTGAACAAGTTCATCCTAAGATCACATCGAACATCCTAGGGTTTACAAGTTCATCATCCAAATCAAACAATCAAAAAAATAAAACCCTAAGTCTAGCATTAATCCAAAGCCCCTAAACGTTCAACACTCTCATCATTCACCCCTTTCATCCTTCATCTCGTCATTGATCCTAAGAACCTTAGAGGTCACTTTTGCGACAAGGTCAAAACATAAGAAGAACATGGAATGTAAACTAGATTCATACATCATGAGCGGTCCAAACCAACCAAACTATCCAAGCCTCATGAAACCATGGGATTATGGAAACTCACATCCATACATAGGATCACTATCTCCTACGAATATCAATAGCACAACGAATGTGAGTATGCCCAATCTGAATTTTAGAACACATCTCCCCATGATAGATTTAAATCAAGGTCCAAACTTACAAGTCTATCCTCCAAACAATCAATACATGAGTCTTCAAACGAGCAACATCATCCCGCCAAATCCCTACTTGCCAAATGTGGATGTACCAAGTGCATTTTTTTGAAACATGAATCCTAACTCAGAAACCTTTGGAAAAATGATTCCCAATACCAACATTGTTCATCCTATCATGCCAAATTTGAACATCATCCCAAATCAGAACATTATCCAAAGTCAATTTTCCCATAATCCCATTAAAAAACCGCAAGTAGGCATCCCAAATCTGCTTAAACAAAAGCCAAATCAACTATTTCAAGTGAGCCAAGATCAAAATCAAGAAAAAATTTGTCGAGATCAAATTGTGGAACTTTCCAATATAGTTGAGGTAGTGCGCCAAGGGAAATATCCACCACCATTACCTACATCATTCCTTAGTTTAGGGCTTCCCCCTTTACCTAACACCAATCATGCCATCCAAATCAATCCACCTAGTGTCAATCAAACCATCACGTCAAAGCCTTCGAATATACCTTCGACATCACACCAATGGATGGTATCTAATCAAACAACAACATTGATCCCAACCAATCAAAATACAGTCTCCCAAAGACCTATCACATCGGTCAATCCAACCATCTCTATCACTTCGATCACTCCAACCACCACTATCACACCCTTTACATCGCAACCTCCCACCACCACCATCAGTCTAAGCACATCTCAAACTCCCAACACAATTCCGATCCCACCACCACCACCATTGCGACCAAGCCAAGTAAGCCATTACAACACTGCATTCAAAGCATACCAACAATTGCTCCAAACAATTCAGCAAGCGCCTATAGCCACGCATGCTTCTCAAGCTTCACAACAAAGTCAAGCTCAAACATCATTGCAACAACAACAAGCACAACAAGTGGCACAAGCTCAAGCTTTGTTGCAACAACAACAACAAGTCGCGCTAGCTCAACAAGTGCAACAATCCTCTCAAGTTGCCCAAGCCTCTCAAGCTACCCAACCAACACAAGCACAAACACAAAAGATGACAACTATTGAAAGCAAGGATCAAGATCAATCCATCACTAAGCACACGTTTACTTCATCCAATGATCAAATCGACATATGTCAAGGGTCACTTTTGAATCATGATCAAAATCCACCAACAAAACTCGACAATGAGCCAATTCAAGAAATATCAACATCACTTGACTCTATGGTCGAAGACATTCACAATCTCTCCACCGCAATCGAAAACAATGATCAAAACCTCTCCATCGAGGAGCACATCTACTACACAATCGATGATCAACTCACCATACATCAAGAGCCACTTTTTAGTGATCTCTTTCAAGGAGTGTTAGGATTATTTGATCCAATTGACATAATGCACAACTAGTTCACCTATGATCATGTTGAAAATGTCTCTACATTTCCTTACGAGTTAGAGGACATATCTCAAGAATTTATTCCAAAGCATGATCAAAATCTTTCACCAAAGTCTAGCAATGGTCCTTTTCAAAACATGTTGATCCCCTTTGACTGCATGGTTACAGATACTGAAAGAACCCTGAACTCGACACTTGAGGATATTGAACCACTTACCATGTACAATGATGACATCCAAGAACCATTTATAAGCAATCCATCCTTTGAAACTGATCCATGTCAAGAACTTGATCCAAAGCATGTCGAAAGCAACTCTGAAATCATTCAAGATCAAGAATTTGTATCTTCAAGATACTACAATAATCTAATGAACACTCTCTTATCCATGCAAGATGATCATATCCATACTCCTCCATCTACCCATGAGATGCTTTCTTTGGATGGAAACATAGATGATCGTTATTCAAAATAGGATCCCTTTATTCCTAACATCACTACACAAAAAGAGCAGATTATCAACTCCTACAGTCAAACTGAGTTATCAACATCAGGATCAGATATATCCCAAATTCAGATTGAGGACATCATGAATAAAGATATCCAACATTATCCACTCAAGGAAACAAGTCAGATAGAACATCCAGAGTTAGCAGAGTAGCAAATGGAAAGAATGTCACCTACGGTGGTCATCTATCAGAGAACACTTATTGAACACGAGCTCTTGGAATAGGAGAAATCAAAGCATGAAGGTACTACTACCACCATACTGGGGGCAACTTCATCTTGTGCAAACGTCAACATAGGGAGCATGAAGAGTCCTTATGATGAAGCTAGTGTCAATACTACAACCAGTCACATCATGAATCGTCATCCACCCATCACCCCATCCATGAATTGGGACCAACATCAAAAGAAAGATTTGAATCAAAGTACAAAGAATGTTATCAAAGCAAACGAAGCTAAGAAGCATAATGGACAAATCAAATATGAATGGATACCAAAGAATACAAAGAATGATCATCCCTATCAAACTCCATTAGTCAAAGAAACTATGGGGCAAAATACAAGAGGGAAAATTATCCATCGAAGATGTCCGCAAAAGCAAAAACATGCTTCTCAAGCGACGTACAAAGTGTATCAAGCAGTTGGTCCTAATTCCACGCACACTTTCGTATCCACCCATCATTGCTCAACTTCCCAAGTTTGGAGAGTCAAAGGTTCCAAACAGTCAACCAATCCATCGCTTATCCCTAAACGCACTCCATCCACACCTCCATGCATTATATCTAGTTCTCACATTGACCATGTATTGGCAATGACCCTTCATCATAAGGATTCTGAAGGCACTCTATCGTGATGTATGTACAAAGACAAAGTTAACCTTGGTATCGATGAAGCAGATCAAGAATCCCAAAAGTGGCATTCAAGTGCACCTATCTTAGCAAAGCAGCTTCTTCAAGCAGGATATCGATGGCACATTATGACAGGAGCCTCTACGTCAATACCACCCTGTGGTTCAGCATAAATCTTTTGAAAAAATACAAAAAAATCAAAAAATATGAAAATCCAAAAAAAATCAAAAAAAGGATTGAAAATAGTAAAGATAAAAATCGTCCTCTAGTGAAAACCACTACGGTGGCGCTTTGGGAAAAACTATGATGAAAACCTGGAAAACAGGCGTCATGTGTAGAATCGAACATCTACGTGTGCCAGTTCAGATGAAAGCATCTCATCCCATCCATAATAAATTGAGCATTCCATGCATCTTATCCATAATAAATCCAATCCATTTTCATCCATCTTCATGATCCATAGTCCAAGTTATATTGATATTGATGAAATTTTGGGGCACACTTTACGCTTGCTTATGGAAAACATCTTGACATGGGTCATTTTCATTGATCCTATGCTATCTAGCATTATCTGAGCCATGAAAGCATTATCGAAATGAGCATTCGTTATCCAAATACCTTATCTTATCGCAAGATAATCCATATCCATCCATCCATACACTTATCCAAACATCCATCCATGGCATTCCATACATTGCTAGACATTAGGGGTAGATGTTTGCATCTTCCTTAGAGAATAAATCATGATCTATATCCTTCACCTTATATGGTGATCCGAACATTTGGAAAATGTGAAATCAAATTGGTCAAAGCAGTTGTGATCCGAAATCCAAGTCACTAGCCCATGGCATATTTTGACAAATGAACATCCCTTATCAAGCTTCATCTTTCATCAAACATCAATCCAAACAATCACTATTAGTTGCATCTAAGTTGCACGCCAAACGCCACATCAAATCATTCAAAACAACTTTTGTTCCAAAACCAAGCTTCATCAATCATGATCAATCAAAATCCAATCAAGAAATCATCAGGATATCCTTGTGTTGCTTAACACTATCCTTTCATTGTTGTGCATCCTCAACAATGATTATCATCATCAGTCTTGATCAAATCATCATCATCTTGGGGATATCATTACCAATCATTGTGTTGCTTAACACTATCCTTGCATTGTTGTGCATCCTCAACAATGTTATCATCGTCAATCCTGATCAATCAAATCCTTGCATTGTTGTACATCCTCAACAATGTTACCATCATCAATCTTGATCAATCAATCCTTGCATTGTTGTACATCCTCAACAATGTTTTCATCATCATCAATCCATCGATTCGATCAATCAACCTTAGCTTGATCTTGAACAAAATCCCAAACAGAGCACTGATATCATCATTCATATCCACATCCAAAACATCAAAATCCAAAAACCCCTGAGACATCAAAATCTAAAAACAACCTCAAAACATTCCAAAAATGTCAAAAACATCCAAATATTTGAAAAAAATCCATCCGCCTCATTTTTCTTTCACCCGAAATAATCAATCATCCATAATAAACTGATCGTCACCTTCATCCTTTGGCAACACAAACAGAAACAATCACAACAGTCAGCAAAAGCAAACTTCAATCGTAAAATCAAAATCGAAGTAACAAATCTTTAAAACAAAATCAAAGTCTTGATCATTTTTTGACATTTCAGTCAACCTTATATCAACAGCCTATCAATCAACTTATCAAACCATCATCATCCTATACAAAGCATGTCCTAGGATCCGTTCCGACAATGGGCACTTTTATCAAACCAACCACTTTGGGTAAACAAAACGACGTGTCATTAACATGTCCTAGGATCCGTTCCGACAATGGACATTATCTTTTGGCAATAAGTTTTGGCTCCCATCTTTTGAAACACATCCCTCTGGCTGAAGGTATGAAGAACATTGGCTTATTTGTGTACTTGTTCTTTTCTTTTGATTTATCTTATTGCGCTCATTCCAAGGACCTCTCAACGATATCCGAACGAAGGATTTAGAGAGATAGGAATGGGGCAACGATCATTATCTTTTGTCTGCTATGCTTGTTGGACGTTCTTGTAAAATAACTTGGTGAATACTTGCTTTGGTAGGTAAATCCTAGTAAGGTTTCCGTATGTCAAGTGTGAACAAGAATACTCCTATCTGCTTGTTGAGTCAAAGTCCATCACGCTAGGTACAACGCCATCCTAGTTCTTGATACCTTGATGCATCGTACCTATGTGTGTTATCAAACATAAGGTAATTTGGCCCTTTGAAAATCCCAACTCATTGGCAAGTAATCATCATCATCATCATCATCATCATCATCATCATCATCATCATCTCATGTCTTGTTGGAATCTCTTGTTTTCTTCTATCTCTTATTTTTCGCACTAACATGGTACCATGACAGTTAATCATAAATCATCACCATTGCATCCATCTTGCATCCACAAACTATCAGCATACTGCATATTGCATATCATATCATACAGAAACCATTAATCATACCACATGCATTCATCCCCATCATCGCATAATATATATTAGTTATTCTAAACATCTCATAAACCATACATTTATCATCCACTGCATAATCATAAAAGCATCATCATATCAAATCATGTGCATCCATCATATCATCCATGCATCATCATATCATCCATTACATATAAACATCATAATCATCTCATGTCAATGTCATGGTACGAATCAGGATCAAGTGTGTGTAATATATCAAAATAGGCATGAGACTACCCATGGTTGATGACTTTCTACATCATCAAATCTGCCTACATCAAATATTTGAGTTGAACTGATCTTGAACCTCTTTTTCGAGAGATCGACCCTCAAATCAAACCTCTTCGCCCAATCTCTCGAGGGGGCAGTATACTAGCATAATTCTTTTCACTGGGGCAATAGTGGGGCATCCGAAAAAAAAAAAAAATTAGAGAAATTTTGACTTTTGATCATGGCAAGATTATTCTTTGAACCAACGCAACAAGTGCATCGCTTCAAAGAGGGGCAAAATGTAGACATCGAAAACACTTTGATATCACACTCGATCTACTAACATCGTTTCTTCCTAAATCATCCCTCGGTCTAACTGTTTAATCAAATTCCCTTATTTGATTAAATTCATCAATATTCGTCTCTTAATTAAATAAATTATTTTGTCTAATTAAGTCACTTTCCTTATTAATTCAATCAATTCATCTGATCTAATTATCCCTATTTAATTAAATAATCAATTTATTTGATTAAATCTCTAAAGTCTATCTGTTAAATTAAATAAATTAAAACCTTATTTGATTTAATCTAGCACCATCCCTTTTAATTAAATAAATCAAAATCTTTATTTAATTAGCCTCTTATCATATTCCTCTCTTTTTGATTTAAATTAATCCTAAAATCTAAATCAAATTGTCAAATCAGCTAAATATCCCCTTAAATTAATCAAATCCTGATTAATTTAATCCTAATCATTCAAATCCTCTAGATTTTACAACTTGCACAATTAAATCATTTATTTGATTTAATAATTCCCTATTTTCATTCAAAAAAAGGCATCTAAGTGGGAATATTCCTCAAATTTGAAATCTCCCCCCAAAAGGACTTGTCCATCCAACAAAGCATTTAAAGCTCTTACATTGTCTCTTACATGTCTCCCACTTGGAATTTAACTCATTTTTCATCCCCCCTAAACATGTCATCTCATCAAATTCAAATTTCAAACTTGCACATGGATCAAAACTTGCTCAACCTTCATCCTCTCACATGTTGACAAGTGGCATCATATCATTGGTTGAATCTTTGTCCCACATTGATCAAATTTGGACATCTCTTCAACTTATCAATCTATAAATAAAGAGCTTATATCCTTATTTCATCATCCACATCTCAAGCAAAGTTACCATGCTAAAATACTTAGCAATTCTCATTCATCTCATTGAATCATAGCTAGGTTTTTTGCAGATTTTAGCTTGGAGCATACATTCAAAGTCTTCATCAAGTGGATCAATCATCTTCAATCAACATTTGCATTCAAGGAGTTGGGAAAGGGAAAATCTCCACACACCTATTTGCACCAACTCCCTCAAGAGATCAAGAGTTTGCTTGCATTAGATAGGATTTAATTGTTTCATTTGTGTTCTTCATTTTCATTTCTTATCTTTTGCAAATTTCAAATGGATTTCTTGAGGAATCATTTGTTTCTAACCTTGTGTTTGATCTAATTGTTTGCATGTTTATTGTGTTTGTGCAAGGTCTAGATTCAAATGGTTCACAGATACGTATTTGAAAGGTTTGATTGTATTATGAATAGATTAGTTTTACTTGCTTCAAACTTTGAATGTAAATTGTCTCATTAAGGTGTGTGTTGACATTAGAATAACTCACTCTACACATTCGGCACACACATAAAATGACACCCACCGTGGGGCCTTCGCCTCACTTATTACTAAATTTTTTGATGATTTCGTGATTGTAGGTTCAAGATTTATGACTTGGGAAAGTTTTTCACCAGTTTGGAGGAAATTCTGAGTTGTTTTGAGGCATTTCTAAGCTATTTTTAGAGTTTTGTTGCCTCTTGTATCTATTTTGGCACCTCTTGCAAATAGTTCAGAGACAATTTTTAAATGTTTTGAGACCATTCTAGCTTGTTCTAAGAGTTTTGGCACCTCTGTTCAGAGTTTTGGTGCCACTTGCAAGTAGTTTTGAGACTATTTTTACCTGTTCGAAGACTAATCTGGGTCACTTTTAGAGTTTTGGCACCTCTTGCACCTATTTTGGTGCCTCTTGTCAGAGTTTTGGCACCTCTTACAAGTAATTCTGAGACTGTTTTTACCTATTCTAGCACCATTTTGCATCACTTTTAGAGTTTTGGTGCCTCTTGTACCTATTTTGATGCCTCTTGTCAGAGTTTTGGCACCTCTTGCATCTTGTTCTAGGATCCTTTTCACCTGTTTTGAGACCATTTTGCACTGTTTTTAGAGTTTTGGCACCTCTTGTATTTGTTTTGGTGCCTCTTGTAGTTTTCCACCAAAATCAGAAACTCACATTCTATGTTGTGCATTTGTAGGTTTTCCCAGATTCCCTTTCAAAGACTCAAAACATAAACTACTAACATATTGTAGGGGTTGGACATTATTTACTTGTTTCCTTTGGTTAAGATAGGAACATTGCTTAAGTAAAGGGATAATGAACATCATGTTTCCTTTTGGTTAGGTGAGGAACATAGCTTAAATTAAAGGCAAATGAACACCATGTCTTTTGTATGTAATGAATGGTAGGCATATGCTCTCCCCTTAACTGGGTGATCCAAAAAGCTAGACCCATTCTTGTTTATGTGCAAGTGTAAGTGGTGTATATGGCATGAGTTCTCTCTTTATTCATGTGAGATAAAGATCAATCGAACTATGTCTATACTTGCTTGCTTTTGTTTATCCTAGAGGGCTTTCCTTGTGGGAAAAAGTAATCACCCAAGGGAACGACCCAACCAGTAACACACTAAAGCCAAGCGACTTCCAACCAGGATATAAATGTGGATACTTGAAAAAAGTTCAAATATCACGAGGATAATTCTGATGAGATGGACCAAAAGGGACTCTCATCATATGGATTATCCCCCACGAACAAAATGGCCATATTAAAACCCTTGTTATAGATTCTCCAAAACCCTTTATCTATTCTTTGGTGTAGTAACGGTTGTTGCCAAGGCATCCAAATTCTCACAGTTTTTAGTAGAGGTGATCAATTCACTATGGGAGTTTCATGGGGACTAGAAGCTTGGTTGGCCTGAGAAGAGAGTGCACTGTATGCAAGAGCCTGTGTAGCCAAGCTTTTGAATTCACCCACTAAAGATGGTGTGGTTGGGGTAAAACCAGCATGGAATCCAAAAGAATACAGTCTTACATAGCCTTAGGAGTGTACATTCTACTTGATGTGTTTTCAAAATGAAAATCAAACAAAACGCCATAAAAAAATGTTACATTTTGAAAGTGAAAACCTTGATTCAGAACTATATTCATTAAGGTAGAGAAGTCGGTAACTTAGGTCCATACATCTTCATAAAATCAGTCCTTCTAGTAGTGTTCTACATTTCCTTAAGCAAAACAGAGTCAGGATATGTGGTTTACATGACAATTTCCTAAAAGGTCAAGATTAGAAAACAAAAGATCAAACCTCTTAGTCCAAAACAACATAAAAAATGTTTGTCTATGCTCTACAACTTTAGAGAGAGGTTAACCTTCAATTTTTACAAGAGGGCTTGCAAGGAAAATCTAGAGTTATACATGATGTACTATTGTCAAAATCCAAGGCTTTTCCAACATTTTGAGTACATTAATTACACCTCTTGAGTCAAAACTTTGAATCCAATATCATTCTGTAGATACCTTAGAAGTCTAAACATTGTCGAAACAGACCTATACAAGTGAAACTTTTCAAACTAAACCTATATATAAACATTTCAAGGTGCCTATGTCATCAATATCCATCACATCTTTTTTTTCACAACCTAGTGTCATCTTCGGGATTTGTCATCCTTTAATCATGAAATGACATCATGCAATCAAATCAAGCTTAGTTTTATCAATAGAATTTTTCATTCTATTTGACTTAGTTGTAATCCTTGGCACTATTTAAAAATTAGATCAAAGCTTAGTCTAAACCCTAACACTTGTATGTTTGTCCAAACAAGGTCACAAAAGAGGAGACTTAAGGACAAGTAACTTGGAATGCCAAACCTTGAAACAAAAAACATTGAAACTCCAAGTAGTGAAGATCTCAATATCGAAACTCCCAACATTGAAAATCAACAGATTGAACCTCCAAAAAATGAAATCCAAACCATCATGGCTGAAATAGATAAGGATCAACTGAATGCTTTATCCCATCAAATGAAAAATCTTCAACAACAAATATGGGATATGCGAGGGGAAACAACCACAAAAATACATTTGTTGCCACACATCTATTCTTATCCATCTGATAGAAATATGGACATGACACCTTATCCAACAACAACTACATCATCCAAGTTCAATGTCTTTGAATTTTTGCAAAAGTTCAATAAACCCAAATCTCAGTCCTCAAACACAAGTGATATTGAACAATCTTACCACATCATGCATCTATCTTCATCTCCCATAAGCCAAAATAAATCTCAGGATTCTTTCACCCAAGTTAACAATTCCATACAACCACCTTCTTCTATCATATCTTCTACATCCGATGATTCATGTCAACCTCTTAGTCCAAATCATGCTATCATAGACCCCTTTGCATCTCAATATCAAAGCATTCTTTCCACTTCATCCAATCATACTAAAATTCCACAAGTTCTTCCACTCTTTAACCAAGACCGAGTCTCTCAAGAATTCTATGGTGATCCCCTCCTCTCACTTTTCATCCATGATGACTCCCTTCCATCTCAAGAGAAAATAGTCTTTTGAAGTCCTTCCACCCCATCTAATGAATCCATACCATTTCATGATTCCATTCCATCCTAGAAGCATGATAATTCTTCCCTCCTATCACCCGATGATCAAGATATGCTTTCTCATCAAGATCAAGATATGCTTCCATCCGAGGATATCCCTTCATTCCATGAGGATGTTCATCCTTCTCAAGATCAAGATATGTCTTCCATACCACACATGATGATTCCACACCTAATAAAGATCAAGCTACTTCATCTTCTACACCTCGTGATCCTCTTACAATTCAAGATCAAAGTACCCCATCATCCCCATGTCAAGATCCTATCACACCTATGCAAGCTATGCATGAAACCCACACCTACAAATTGGGATCCTCCACCTTCATCCAATCTGGTTTACTTCCAACACCTATCCTTTCATCCATATCATATCCTCCCCAAAATGGACTCGCATCTTCTTTCACAAACAACACATATCCCATTCATAAATGAATGTGTCAAAGTATGAACTACAAAGGCAAAGGATTAGGCCTTCATGAAAAAGGTATCCTAGAACCCATATTTGCTCAAGAAAACCTATATTACCATGGCCTTGGTTATACATCTAAGTTTCATAGTCCATAAAACTTACCATCTATCTTAGGTCCTCATCCTAATCCACCAAACCTTCCATCTATCCTAGGTCCACATCCTAGTCCATCAAACCTTCCCTCTATCCTAGGTCCATATCCTATTCCTCAAGAACAAAAAAGGCACACATCCTTGATTCCCTTTCAAAATTATACCTCCAACAACTCATCCATGATAGTTCCATACCATTCATCTCCATCCATCTTTTCTATTGCTCTTGGAAGCAATTTGGGTGCCAAATGTCAAAATATTCCACATCAAAATTCACATGTATCAAAGGATCAACATGTCTCCTCGAAGAGGCATGCAAAATTAAAAGAAAATATGATCCAAAATCAAAGGAAAAATAAAAAAGGCCACAAAGGCCCATAAATCAAAGAGAAAAATATCAAAGGCCACAATGGACCACAAAGCAAATATCAAAGTCAAAAATCATGTGGATTCCAAAAAGTTTCATAGAAGCAATGAAATCTAAATCGGCACTCAAATTTTCTAATCCTAAAGCTTCCTCCAATCTTCCATATAAAATCCTATCACATTCCAAATCCATTTTTCCTCCATCACTTCATCACCCTTCAAGGTGTGTGCCAATGTTGATCTTTCCATCCTTTCAATCTATCCATCAACAAACCTTTCAACCTCCTATCCATTATCCCATCATACCCTAAATCTTCCAACATTTAGGAGTCTAATTTCCCATTGCCATGGTTTATTAGAGCATGTGTTTGAGAGATATTTGGTTGTGAAACTTGATGCTTAAGTTCTTCTTCCATCTCACTATCATCCATATACTATTCTCCATATTCCTCTTGCACTCTACACTTAGGGACAAGTTCTGTCCATCTTATCATTCATGGTCATTATCCCTTTTATGCTCATTCCTTGCTTTTCCACCTTTGATCTTTAAAAAGTTAAGCATATTCTTGAACATCATGTATCTTATCCTATACGCATTATCCATATATTCCTTACCATATCCTTCACCTTATCCATAATCCATCATTCTTACTAGATACATCCTTTCTTCCTTTCCTTGGTCTTGATGAGGAATAGGGGAAAAATATTGGGGCCTTGTGTCTGTATCTTATCTAGTTGATCTTGATCATCCCATTCATTATCATTATCCTTTCTTTCTTTTATTTCATATCCCATTCATTATCATTATCCTTTCTTTCTTTTATTTCATATCTCCTAGCTTATCAAAATCCTTGTCATCATGTCCCTTTGCAACCCTGAATCTTATCATGCAAATCATATTTGAGCCTAGCTGTAAAACATTATCCAATCCTCATATCTTTTGTCAATCAATCATCAACAATCAACAATATTATCATACTTAGAGGAAATCAGTGATCCTAAGTACTTATCATCACCATTCCATATGGAATCAATCATTCTAGGCATCTTAATCAATCAACCATTATCATTTTTTGACAAAAGATATGTTGCTTGTGTGACATGTTTTGTAGTGAATCTTTCATTTTGATCTATCATTTATCCATGGTTGCATTATGTCTATTGTGGGACATCTTGTTCCTTCAATCGGTCATATCATATCATTTATCCATCTATCTTGGGTTATGTGACTTGCTCTGCAGCGTTCATCCATCATGCTTCCATATCTCCATTTGTCACGCTTCCATGTTCGCATAATAGCTTGATCCAGTGTTTGTATTATGCTATCCCCTGGAATTACTTGTCCCATTCTAAAAATTAGTTTGTCCTATCATATCACACTAGGGGCATGTCTTACATTGGATTGGATTCTTGTACATTCTCAAAGTCGGAAAATAAAAAATCCAAAAAATATTCAAAACATATCGAAAATCAAAAACATTCAAAACATCAAAATCAAAAAATTCAAAACATGTCAAAATCCAAAAACATTCAAAAAAAATCAAAATCCAAAAAAATTCAAAACAAATCAAAATATAAAAACATTCAAAACATATCAAAATCCAAAAACATTCAAAACATGTCAAAATCCCAAAACAGGTCAAAAAGTCAAAAAGGTCAAAAACATAGTCACCAGTCGAACTACGTTATCTCTGAGCTTTGCATGTAAGCAAGGGTGATCTTTGATTATCCCCTAAGACATTTGGGTCAGTATTTTGGGTGTTCATTGTGTTCATATTTTCATCTTGTAAATCTTGGTCATGTCATCAGTCGAACTTTGTGGTCTTTACATGTATAACATAGGAAAGGCTAATCTATTGATCAACCCTCGAGGCCCCTAAGATAGGTCTTTAGGTTAGGTCTTGGTCGTCGTGGTCATGTCTCACCCTACATTGGGGGAAAAATATTACACTCACTAAGGGAAAATAAATGTTGAGCTTGAACCAATAGGAAAATATTCATCGGACCAAAGTTACAAAAACAAACTTCAAATGAATAATCATCTTTCTGAATCAAGGGTTTATCATGCTAAACATGAAAGTTCAAATTGTTCTACTTTGATTTTTGATATCATATCTCTAGATTCCTCGATGATGTATCGAACTAGAGGAGAAAGGAAGGAGTATGATTTTTCTTTGTCTATTGTCTATGAGTTTATCATTATTACTATGCAAGTTGTCATGAGATGTGCTCTACAAAGTATCATTGATGACATTCTGAATTTGCATATGAAAAATATTAACTCTTGTATGTTTACGCAAGTGATGATTAGGTCATCTCAGTTTAGTTATAATTAGATGCTTGTGTTAACTTGCAATTTTAAAACATCATGGAAGTAGTACTTAGGTCATCTTGGTCTAAACTATGCCATCGATGGTTGTACTCAATTTAAAAAATTTAAAGGCCCAATGATGATAAAAAGAACAACAAATTTGTTAATATAAATGAAAAATTTTGGTAACGAGATTTTCATAGTTAGGTTAGACTGCATTCATGTTAGTATTGCATGTGTATTTATAGGGTTTTCAATGCTAAAGCAATTTCACAATGGTGCCATCTCTATTATTAATGGATTGAGTACACTAGACATTAACTAAAAACACATCATTCTTATTTAGTTGCATCATCATTTTCATATCTTAGAAAACATTCTCACATCATTTACATTCATGCATTCCATCATAATATTTGCATTAGAAAATACAAAAGAAAATAAAAAATGGACATACATTGCATATAATTTCCAACGTCAAAATCATGTCATCCACTATGCTTGAACAAGTGAGTCTTTTCATATTTCCAAGAAAGCTGGGAAATATGTCAAAGTTATGAAGCTTAAAAGATCAATCTACTGTAGTCTTCCCACCACTTTTGGAAGTTGGACAGACTCACTTCTTCAAGCTTAAGGCCTTGAACATTTAAAGTCATACATCATAATCATCTCATTACATTACACATAATAATCTAAATCACATCACATTGCATAATCATAAATCATATCACATTGCATAATCATAAATCTCATTACATTATGCATCATAATCTAAATCCAATGTCTGAAAGCATCCCTCTCTAAATTAAGTATGATCATTTGTGCCTACAACTATTGTATTTTCTGCCTATATGTCCCTCTATCAGTCGTCAAAATATCAATTTGTTCCCAACACTACCCTAACTCATCCTAAAGGGACCCAATTTGTGCTTGAGCCTGTGTTATCTCACTCTAAAATGATTGAACCTCTACCTACAAAGATGCTATCTACAATGACTGCTGATGTGAGGGTATCCCAATCTGAATCTGGGGAAGCACCACCTGAGCTATGGTAACATTCCTCATACACCTCAGAACTGTAAACTCCAATGGATGACTGTCATCTACTCCACCATCACTCTCCCAACCAACCACTACTCCACCATCACTCTCCCCACCACCCACTGCTCCACCATCACTCTCCCCACTACCATCTACTCCACCCTCACCTCTGCAACCACCCTCTGCACCACCATCATCACCTCTGCAAACCCCCTCCCCACCATCATCCCCACCCTCACCATCTCCTCCCTCCCCATCAACTAGCAGTATTGGCTCCTTTGGATGCATAAATCAAGGAAAGAGATGTGTATGGAAGAATTCTGAATAATCCTCAGTCATCCCAACATTTTTAATATATGGAACATAATCCCATAAACCTAGTGTCAGGGTATAGTACTCTATACAAGCTGTCTCATATGATACACAGGGCCCCCACTCTAACACATCCTGTCATCTCCGTGCATAATGAGCAACTACCAGGGGCATCCCCTAAACTTGTCCAAACTGTCAACATACCCATAGATACAAGTAGCTCTCTAGCACATGTGTTCGCTCAATTAGACAACGGGTCAACAACATAAAGGGCATCTCCAACTGATTCTCTAGCCACCGCTCACAATATAAGTATGGCCACCATGTGTTAGTATCCAAATCATCCAGAACATTCCTCCAATAAGAAACCTTGCCCAACTTATCTTGGACATGTGAACCACTATAGCTGAAAACATAGGATCTCCCTGCTGGTCGATGTCTCTCTCCCATGGGTCTGGTGATGACTAGTATATGCTCCCATGCCTAGGTCTATAGTAAAGTGATGCCACATGAAAAGCTTGTCACCCCATAATAAACAAGCTTGTGCAAATCTTGATATAAGTGGGATAACATACATGATCCCCAAGCATACCTGGTAGCGTCAAGTGTCATCCGTGCTAACACACGAACCCAACCTGCTGAAAATACCTTTGACTTACGATCAGGACAAAGGAATCCACCAGTAAATTTAGAAAGTACGCATGGAAAAGGATCATATCTGCTAATCATATCTAACCAAGGGATCCATCGACCCATAACATGATCATCTTGACACAATCTCTACAATGCAGCTATCACACCCTACTCTATCTTATCGTACACTACTATCTCTCCCATCATTGGGATCCGTAAGATACGATAAACATCCTCGGATGTCACTGTCATCTCTCTAGTCAGAAAATGAAATGTATTATGATCACTATGCCATCTCTCTGCCAATTTTGTCAACAACCCTATGTTGATTCTATATTGTGGAATATCTAATAGGGAAGTCAACCCACAATGGGAGATAATCTCTAAATCAACTGAGGAGAATCGGTGGACCATGTTCCAGGTCTTCAGGAATCTCTCCCGAGACTGGAGTACATCTCCATCCCCCTAATCATGAACACAAAATAGTCGATCAATGTAACGTTCAATCAAGATTATCAATCAATGTAATGAAGATTATTAATTAATGTCATGTTCAATCAAGACTATCAGTTTGAAGTTAATCAACTCAAGTTCAATCAAGATAATTGAATCAATCAAACCATTATTCCTGGCCTATCATTAGGATGATCTTCTATCAATAAAAACATTGTTCCTCGCTTATCATGAGGATGATCTTCTATTAATCCTAACATTATTCCTCACCTATCATGAGGATGATCTGCTATCTATCCTAACATCGTTCCTCACCTATCATGAGGACGATCTGCTATCAATCCTATCATTTTTCCTCACCTATCATGAGGATGATCTACCATCAATCTTACCATTTTTCATTTCCTATCATGAGGATGATCTTCTATCAATCCTACTATCATTCCTTGCCTATCATGAGGATGATATGATATCAATCATATTGTCATTCCTTGCCTATCATGAGGATGATACAACACTGGTTCTATCATTTGATTCTCACCTATCATGAGATCAAATCATCTCGCAAAAAAACAATCAAACATTGCACATACTACAATTTGATTGAAATCAATCCCATGACAAATTGTCAAATCTTAGGCTTCAAGGACATCTTGCGAACATCACCTCGGGGGCTTTCCGCAATCACACCCCACAAAATGGGTCAAATAACAAGCTAAATAACCTCAAATCAACAAGGATGAAAACTTTCCAAAGCAACAAGAGGTGCCATTTGGGACCCCAAAGGGGCCAAAACAAAGTTTGCATCTCAAAACAAGGTTTTCAAGGCTTACAAGAGGCACCACTTGGGACACCAAAGGTGCCAAAACAGTGTTAGAGGCCAAAAACTTGAATTTCAAGCTTGCAAGAGGTGCCACTTGGTACCCCAAAGGTGCGAAAACTCTAAAACCACTGAAAAACATGCATTTTCACCCTTGCAAGAGGTGCCATTTGGGACCCCAAAGGCACCAAAACTCTAAAATGACTCAAAAAGATCAATTTTAGCCTTACAAGAGGCACCATTTGGGACCCTAAATGCACCAAAAATCTAAAAACACATGAAAAAATCAATTTTAAGCTTATAAGAGGTGCCATTTGGGACCCCGAAGGTGCCAAAACTCTAAAACATGATCAAAAACACTCAAAAATGACAAAAACATCACTTGAACATGCATAAATGACATCCCATAAGCTACAACATCAATCTATGAGATTCAAAATGCTTCTAAAAGGCAAGAAAATGACTAATAAAGAGGTTTCTCAAAAATCATACAATAGGTCCAGAGGTAGTAGGCTCATCAAGTTGGCGAAGATGCTCAAAATGATGCTTATGACATGGGATCACCATCTTTCTCCAAGCTCTCAAATCTTCAACTTCTCCAAACTTCAAATGTGCAAATGAATCCCATTTTCCCCTTTTCACCTTTTCAAGGTTAAAATTGAGGGAATTATGGTGGGATTTATTTCACATTTTTACCAAAAAGGAGGGGTAATTAATCAACACTATTCAAAGAAAGAGCATGCAATGAACTTTCGAGAGATAAATCATCTCCACCATCAAAATCTCACTGAATAAATAAAGGATCATCATCATAATCATCACAACACCATTCAACTCATTCCAACGTTTCATTTTAACATCCTTACATTCATCGATTTATCTCTCGAGGGGGCATATATGCATCAATACCTGAAATTCAAAAGTCTGGGGCATCAAAATATTGCATCATCCAGGGCATCAAAATCTTGCATCATCGAGGGAATCAAAAATCTTGCATCATCTGAGCATCGACATCAAAAAATTCTTTGAAGTAACATGTGAAGATATCACTTCAAAGAGGGGAAAAATGTATACACCTGAAAATAGTCATCGGATTCAATTAATTAAATACAACCTATTTGATTAATACTTCAACTACATATAAACAAGGTCTTACTTTATTTATATTGTTCACTTTCTTTTTAATTCTCTTAATTCACATTTTTTGAAATTAAATAAACAAAAAACCCTAAATGTGTTTATTTAATTAATCTTCCCTAATCCTGATTAAGAATTAGAGCACATTTCTACAACTTTTTGTGGGCCACCTCATAAAGGTCGCATGAAAATAAACAAGCCTAATTATTAATTAGAATTAACCTCACACACTTCCACCAAGAAGAAAAAGCACATGGCTTTATTCCCCTGCACTTCCAACAAATTTGGAGCACATGGTTCTTTGTTTCACACACTTGGAATCTCATACATTTGGTATGCTTCCAATTGGTCAAGGGATTCTCTTCACACACATGGCATGTTTTCTTTGGTTAAGGGAAAAAATCCCGATTCCTTTCATCTCCACCATCTATCTTGTCTCCTTTCAATCAAAACCTTTGATAGGTGCCACCTCACAAAATTCTTGAAAAACTCTATAAATACACCCCTTATCCTTTGCATTTATCATCCACCTTTTGAGTAATGTTATAATGCTATTTTGAGAAACAAATTGGAATAGTGTTATAATGCCATTTTCCATCCACACTTTGAGTATTGATACCATGCAAGTTTTTTTGTAGGAGCTTGGAGCTTTCATGGAGTCTTATACTTAGATTTCATATCATGTGTTACTTTGCATTCTCATCTTAGATTAATTAGTTGCTTCATAGTTACATTTTATCATCTCCATTGCATCATAGTTACATTTAGGTTAGTTTGCATTATTTGTTGCATTTGAGCATATGCATAATCATGGATAGCTCACTATAGTTGCATATCACTAATCCTTCCACCACACATTTGCACATATAAATCATCTTAGCTTGCATATTAAGCATCAAATCTCATTTTCTAGGTAGTGATTTTAACAACCTTTGAGCCCATAGAAATCTAAGGGCCAAAAAGTTTAATAAATCCCTAGAAATAGAGGACAATGATACGTATTTGAAAGGTTTTATTGAATTACAAATAGAATTGTTTTACTTGCTTCAAACTTTGAATGTAAACCATCTCATTAAGGTTTGTGTTGGCATTAGAATAACTCACTCTACACATTCGACACACGCACACCTACCATTAATTTTGAGGCAATATTGCCACTAATAATAAATTACCATTTAATTGTAGGAATATTTTAGCCTTGAATAGGGATTTTATTTATTGCCATCAAATCATCGATTAGATTTTGAATCAAATGGCTGAGGTTGATTCCGTGACCTATATGCACATGCCTTTTAAAAGGCTTGTTGAGGTTTGGAATTTGTTTTGGGCCTCAACAAGCCTTTTAAAAGGAATGTGCATATAGGTCACAGAATCAAATTGTAGCCATCTAATTAAAAAGATTATCAATGGTAAAAATCTCACTTTTCATTTAGTCTTATTTTTAAATTGAAATTAAAAAAAATACTTAATCCATGTGTGCTCCAATATGTTGCCCCCTCGACCCCCACAAGGGGGCTCTACCCCCTTGAACCCCACAAGGGGTGCTGCCCCTTGACCCCACTGGTGGTTGCCACCCCCAGACCCCTGCTTCAATATTATAAAAAACAAAAAAAATATAGGGGAATTGCACTGACCAACTATGCAAATTTTTAAAGGAGAGATTTTCCATTGTAAAATTAATCCTTTTAATGATTATTCACTAGGATTCGCCACTGTGATTATTATTTTTACCAATTATTCTTTAAGATTTTCTAGGATTTTACAATTTTTTCAAATAAAAGGAAAGATTCGCTAGGAAAATTATAGCACTTAGCCAATATTCGCTAGGATTTTACACCTTCACCGAGGGGGGGTGTCTTAAAGTTATCCCTGGTTCTACAATACATCACACAATAACAAAGTTCAAAAAAATATGGTGTTTTCATATATGATCTATCATATTGTAGTGTTTTCTCTGCTATGGTAACTTTAAAAAAAATTGGTATCCTAATTTTTGAATGCTTTTTGCATGCTTTAGCCTAGTTCCTACATATATAAGACAAGGGTATGTTAAGTGTACGAGAAAGTAAAATAAAAAAAGAAGCATAAAAAGTAAGTATATGTGTAAAATCAATATTGACAATCTAAAACTAAAAATAATCAATAATATTTGCAATTGCTTCACCAAATCTATTTATTGATAATGGAAAAGTTTTGTACAAGTTTACATGTATTTTTGATGGTGTTCAACAAGGGTGAGCAGCATTGGATCGAGTTTTTGGACCATCAAATAATTTGAAATAGACGATTTACAATACACTATTTTTCTTTGATGTCTATTGTATTTGTGCAACATTATAAAAGAAATAATATAGATATATGGTAAAAGAGGTTAGCATTATCTATTGTAAATAGAAAGAGATAAAATGGAACATTTTGAATAAATGGTGGAATATATACAAGAGTGTATAATAACTAAAAAGGTGTATATAACTTCACAAACATATATATTGATCAGTATAGATTTTGTTTTGAAAGTGCTTATATTTGCATTGCATGGCTAAGATGTATATGCAAAAAAGTGTTTGTGAAACATAGGAACATATAACAACCAATAACCAAAAAGGAAAACAATATAGTTATGCATGAAATGAATACCAAGCCAACCATGACATTGTAAATTTTTTAGTTGAATGAAGCAACATACACCATTGTCATGTGCTTGTAGGGATAAACAATGTGATGCAATCAATAAATTGTTTGTCCTCTCACAAGCACATGAAAACAAAGTGTTTTCCTCCACAATCACATAAACCACAATCTACAATGGCTGTGAAAGGGGAAATCTTAAATGGAAATTTTTTTGTGGGAAAACAATCATACATTTGACTTAAAAAAGGATAGTCTACTCCACCCATTGCTTTTTTGCATGTGTGTACAGTTATCATTTCAACTTATTTAAAAGACTATTTACATTTAGTTGTTTATGAAGCTAGCAATTTTCCCTAAATTTATAAAAAAAATTATATTATGCAATTCTAAATGTATTTATATAAAAAATACAATTGCAATCTAAGGAAGCATATAGTAAAAATGGTCATCGAATTGACAAGAAACTATTACATAGTCTGACAACTATTACATAATGAACAGTTTTCTTTGTGGAACTGGGAAACACTATATCATAAAACATATTGATACAACACAAGAAATCTATGTAACAATTGGCTTGTCAATTCAAAATTCAAGCTACAATATTTGTCACTAAATATTATAGACAAAATAGATAAATTGTAAAAGAACTATTAGAAAAATACTAAACAATCATAGGTAAATGCCAACTGTTACATAGATTGCTTGTCTTGTATCAATATGTTTTAATGATATTCTCTTTTTCTCATATGTTTGAAGCTGCCTATAATAGGTTGTTCATTGTCATATTTTATCTATTGTATTCTTCGTATATTTACCCAAGCAATTTCCTTCAGGTTTGTTCGCTAGCCCAGCTACGAATAGAATTTCTTAGAGCTAGAAATCAACAATCGTTGATGTCCGATAGTGAGTTTCTCAGAGTTATTTATGATGACATGCATTTTTCTAATTACGTGGGTTGGAAGTGGTGGACCTGGCCTCATTGAGATGTGGAAGCAAAATGGTAAGTGATTTCTCATGTAAGGGTTAATGCATCCTAACATTGTTGTATGATGGCACGGGAAGAACCAAATGCAATATTCAATGTTGCAATGTGGGAAAGTATATTATTTTAGGTTGCATTCTCAAATGAGCCACTGTACTTTTGGTTTGATAGAAGAGTATTGGAAAAATTGTCACCTGTGTCTTTGTTTGATAGCAGGTTGGAGGGTTTTAACATTGATGTGCTCTGAAATGTGCATGAAAATATATTGATTAAGTTGCATTATTGAAATATCCATTATGGTGTTGGTTTCATAGTAGAATATTGTAAAAATTGTCACCTTTAACTTGGTTATCATTTTGTACATGACTACTATACCATAGAAAAAAGGAAACTCGCTTGATTTGGAGATAATTGATGATAAATTGGACTTAATGAGGCCTCGATTCAATGTTGTGAGGTGTTTTTCACATCCACATTAGGTATTGGACACTTTCAAATACATTTAATGATGTCTTACACAGGTTTTGTAAAGTGTTGTAAAGGACTTTCATGCTTCTCTAGAATTAATGAACCCATTTTACTTTAATTCAACATTATAAAATGTATTTAATTGCATTATCACATCAATCTAGAAGACTTGTAAACTAAATTTGACTTCAACCTAGTGTTGCAATGTGTTTTACACATTCACATTGGTTCTTGTGCCTTTCTAGGCTATGTGGACCTCATTTTAGTGTTGAAAAGTGTATTGAATCACACTTTCACATTGAATTTTGTGTTGCAAGCCCTAATTGACCTTCACATCATCATTAATAGGCCCCTATTACCCTATATTGTGCATCCTGAGGCATAATTTGATGAAATAACTAGCAAAGCCATCATATAAACCTAATTTATGCATTCCCCAACAACCTAGTTGGCAAATGGACCCCTTTGGGACTAATTCACCATCTGTGGCAAATGAGTCCCTTCCAGGTGGGACTGATTTTCCCAAGGTGGTGAATGAGTCCCATTTGGACCATTTTTAACTTTTGAGCAAGAGAAAAAAGGTTTTAAGTTTAATTTTTCTTCATGTTGGCCTTAGGGATCCAATTTATGGGAAAATAAGGTGAATTTCCTATAAAATAAAGTCTTCAAGCCCTAATTCATAATCTCTTAACTCGTTCACACATCTCTAATCATTCATTTATCATCTATCTTCTCCGTCAAGTCAAGCAAGTTAGGGTTTCATCATTGCAAGTCATCGAGATAGCTTCATAAGACATTCAAGGGAAAATTCTTCATGTTTTGTTTCAGCTATTCAAGATCAATCTTCATGGCAAGGTAATAACTCCATTATTCCATGTGTCATTACATTCTTTTCTCATTTTGGTTTAATTACCTAAAATGGGTTTGACCAAGGCAAACCCCCATGCCCTAACATCAAACTTTTCTCTTTCTTGTTTTGTGTGTTTGCAGATATAGACATCTTGGAGGCTTAGAAAACATTGAATATTGTATTGCAAATTTTTTCAAGTCATATCTTCATTGGATAAGTCAAAATACCCACAAAAAGTCACTTTTAGGTCTAAACTTGATAGTTTCAGAATTGGACACCTCGAGAAGCAAAAAGTGCAAATTGAATGATCCTATTTCCACCTTTGAATCTTCAAAAATTCAAAAGTGGACTCATTCACCATGGGTGGTGAACGAGTCCCACTTCTAGGCCTAATTTTGGTTTTTTGCATTTTTGGATACCCATTCGTCTAAAACAGGCTCAAGAATAGTTTCATAGAACTGGGACTGATTTGCCCAGAATAGTGAATGAGTTCCACCAGGCCTAAAAATTAGGATCAGTAGCATTTCAAAATTAATTTCAAGTCTCCAACAATTTTATAGGTGCACTTCTTTAGTTTCATTCATTTCTATTGTATTTTACCTTGTTTTTTAGGTGTTTTTGCATTAGACAATGGGGTATGTGCAGAATCATCAGGGAAAAAATGGGCCCTTAAGTGGCAAAAAATTTAGAAAAATTAGAGTTAGGCAACTTCACATAAAAATTTGAATAAGATATCTATATTATTTCAAAAATATGTAACAATAGAATTTGTAGCAAATTGAATGTAGTTTCTAAACTACTAGGTTTATTTGAAAAAAATCTATTCAGTAAAAATTTGAAATTTCAATGCAGTAGTACTTAAATTTCAAGGAAAAAATAAGTAGGTGTCTGTCTGACCACCATAATGACAATAAAATGATAATATGTTTTTATAATATTTTAGATATAATTAGAGGACTCATATCCTGATGTGATGCATATTTTTTTGTAATTTTTTTCCAAGTAAATAATTAATTATGATTTTTTTATTACAACTTTTAAAAAATATAAAAAATCATATGCTAACCACCTTAACTTGGTCAAAACTTCATGAAATTCAAATTTTTATTTTGTAATCCTATAGTATTGAAAGCATAGAATGTAACACATGTTTCAGATTCAAAAAATATGATACCATTTGAAAGCTATAGATGTTCTTCAATCAACCTATCAATTAGGACTTTAGTCGTAATCCAAATAGAAAATGAATAATAATTATTTATTAAATTAAAAGTAAAGAATAATTTATATTGGTGGAAAGTTAAGAATCTCTTTAAAAACCCTTTTCGTCTCATCAATTTGGGGTAAAAAAATTTGGTCAACCACATACCCATCATATCGCCACTTTTTGGCCCATCATGATCCTACATATACCTAATGTGTTTTGAAACAATCTACATTTCATTGGTTTTGCATTAATAATCAATCCATCTTATCAATTTTTTGCATTCAAACATTGCATCTAGGTATATTACATCCATATTCCATCCATATTTCATTGAATTTGAGTCTAACATTGCCCATTTTGGCCCTTCTTTCTCCTTTTAGGAGAAAAACCCTAGAAGTGCTAGAAAGGATTAGGATGCGAAAAAAAATTCTACATTTTGGTGAACATGATTTTCAAATACCTTCTTATCTGATTTGGAGTCCTTCATCATAGATCTAGCCTCACATTGATCTTGCATTAGGGTTTGCATGGATTAATTTGCATGCTAGGTTTCAAATTTTGCATTCATGAAAAGTGCATTTAGGTTGCATTTTTGGCATCTAAAATCATTACAATTTTTTTAAAAAAAATCATTTTCATCTTAGTTCTGCATCTTACAGCACAAAAAACATAAAAATCCCTCAGAAAATTTTGAAAAATCTCAAAAAATACCCACTAGGACTCATTCGCCACCCTAGGCGAATCAGTCCCTTTTGACCACTGAAACTACATTTTACAAAGCTAAAAACCCTATTTTTATGTTTTTGTTTGCTGAAATTAGTTATCTGTATCTGGTTGTTAAGTTTTGTATCATGCATTTGATTAGATTTAGTTTACATTAGCTCATTTCATGCATTGTTAAAATTCACATTTGCACTTCCAATCTTTCATCTTTCAGATTACTGCATAGTGTCATCAGTAAATTACTTTGTTTGAAATATAAAAAAATTTCATCTCATCCTATGTATTTAAATTACATTTTAAGTTTTCATAGCTTCTCTTACATTTAAATCATTAGAGATAAGCATTACCTACCTTCATGGCACTTATACTTTTGCAATTTTAATTTTCAACATTAGTTCCTAGTTCATTTAGATTAGATTCATTAGCAAATGAAAACAAAAAACAAAAAACATCAAATGATCCACTTCAAAACATGATTCAATTTCAAAAACCCATAACATCCAAGCCCATTAGTAGTGATGATTTAGACATGTTAGATGAAGACCTTAAGGACTTCCTCTCACTAAGATCATCCACTAAAGATTTGACTAAAACAGATGGATGCATCGATAATCATGATAATCATAATTGTTCTTCTCCCTATATCTCTCCCATTAGTGATGAAGGTATCTTGATGAAAGAAGACACAACCATTGAAGATCATGAAATTATTTTTTCTTCCTTCTCCTCCCCCTTGCAAAGACATTATGACACACAAATCTGAAATTATTTCCACTACTTTACTGAGTCCTTATTCATCTCCCAACACCTCCCCTAATTGTTCAAATCCTTTAGTGAATAAGGATAAACTCATGAAACTCCTAGTTATCATTCTCTTGATGCCTCTCCTTTGACCAATGAAGCTATCTTCCAAAATCCAATTATGACATGTGATGAACATATTAGCTCTCCTACTAGGGTTGATATTATGACACATAAGAATGATACTTTAGATAAAGAAGACAACTAGATAAAGCATTCTTCTCATATCACCACTATTGTTACTCAAAACAATGCAACCCTTAATCACCCCCCTATGTGTGTTGAATTTATTTTGGACACACCTAAGAATCCTATCATTCTTTACCCATGATTATACAAGAAACAAGTTCACAATGCACCCACCCTCATTTTTACAAATCATGGTCTTCATGATTGTCCTTTCATAGAAATCAACCCATCCAACAAACCTTCACTTAACATCCATACTATCACTCTAGATTCTTTCAAGAAAACTCTAACCTTTGTACATCCTAAATTGATAGATATCTCATTAAACATGTATCAAGTAGAAATTTTGTTTCCTTATCCACATAAATAACATTAGTTGTTGCTCATTTCCATGCAATAGTTGTAGGATCATCATCTACTCACTATATCATGGTTTGCATCCATTGCAAGGAGAAACATACCATCATCCATTCCAGGCTCACCATTGTCTTGCACTAAGTGGGGGTAAGGGATTTGATAGCCTTATACCCATATGCCATTTTTCATTTTCTCTTTTGACTAGTCGTTAACCTTTCATGAATGTATAAGATCAAGCTTGGGATGTGGACAACATGTCTTAAGATTGAATTGCATGTGACATACTCCCTTTCTTCATGACACAACTTATCAAAAACATATGACTTGGCATATGGATTTTTGAATAAGCTCTCCTATTCTCTTCTACTTTAAAGAAATTTCTCACAATAATCTTGTTAGCAACCACTTTAAAGTGGAGGCATACATAGAAAACATCTTTTTTCAAATTTCATGGTGTGATTTTTTGTTTTCTTGTGATGTTTCCTCTTCTTGGTGGTGTCATTGGGTTTGATGCCTTCCAAAAGTGTACAATATACTGAAGTGGCCTGATGCAAATGAGGACTCCCATGGATAACAATTTGACACCCTAACTTGTCCTCTCTTGGAGACATTAGGCATAATTCTCCCTAAGAAGAAGACCTTACTTGAACAAAGAAAAATCCCCTTTAGCAAAATTCCTTACATATTCAAAAACATTTACAAAAGCATTACATTGTGGTGCCTTATCAATGTTATTAGGAGCATAACTTTGGTATAATGGGAAGTTGACACATTGGCATGAATTTCTCACTAAACCACTTCTTTGGTATATCTCACGCTACTGATGACCTGATGTTCTGTGGTCCCAGAGTGAGCACATCACCTCATTTTTATTTTGTTTAGTTCTTGCTATTGCATGATTATATATCTTGATGGTTTGACTTAGGATCCTGGATCCTAGGGGCTTGATTACCTTCTTGATCCTTGTCATTCTTTTTTGTCTACATCTATACACTTGGATCCCTCTTGAATGTCTACTTTAGTGTGAGTTTGAAGCAAGTTCATCCTCTCACTAAAGTGAGGGCTAAATGTACTATTGAAAAAAGGAAACATGCTTGAGGGTATTGTAGGATCATGATGGGCCAAAAAGTGGCAATATGATGGGTATGTGGCTGACGACTAATTTTTTACCCAAAATTGATGAAATGAAAAGGGTTTTTAAAGGAGATTCTCAGATTTTCACCAATATAAATTATGTTTTACTATGAATTTAATAAGTAATTATTATTCATTTTCTATTCAAATTATGACTAAAGTCCTGATTGATAGGATGATTGAAAAACATCTATAGCTTTGAAATGGTATCACTTTTTTTGAATCCAAAACATGTGTCACATTCTATGCTTTGCATACTATAGGATTAAAAAAAAAAAAATTGAATTTTATGAAGTTTTGACCTAGTTATGTTGGTCAGACATCAGTTTTTATATTTTTTAAGAAGTTGTAATAAAAAATTCATAATTAATTATTTACTTGTAAGAAAATTACAAAAAAAAATATACATCACATCGGGGCATGAGTCCTCTACTTATATCTAAAATCTTATAAAAAAAATTATCATTTTATTGTGGTTAGGGTGGTTAGACAGACACCTACTTTTTATGTTTTCCTTGAAATTTAAGTACCACTGCATTGAAATTTCAAATTTTCACCAAATAGATTTTTTCTTTTTTTAAACAAACCTAGTAGTTTAGAAACTACATTCAATTTTCTATAGATTCTATTCTTACATATTTTTTAAATAATATAGATAACTAATTTTCTACAGATTCTATTCTTACATATTTTTTAAATAATATAGATAAATTATTCAAATTTTTACGTCAAGTTGCCTACAATTTTTCTAAATTTGTTTCCACTTAAGGACCTATTTTTCCATGTTGATCCTGCACATACCCTTGATTTGGGGATAACTGATGATAAATTGGACTTAATGAGGCATTGATTCAGTGTTGTGAGGTGTTTTTCCCATCCACACTAGGTCTTGGACCCTTTCAATTGCATTTAATGATGTCTTGCAAAGGTGTTGTAAAGTGTTGTAAAAGACTTTCACACTTTTCTAGACTTAATGAACTCATTTTCCCTTAATTAAAAATTATTAACTGTATCTAATTGCATTATCACATCAATCTAAAATACTTGTAAACTAAATTTTACTTCAACCTAGTGTTGTAATGTGTTTTATATTTTGACATTGGCTCTTGTGCATTTCTAGGCTATGTGGACCTCATTTTAGTGTTGAAAAGTGTATTTAATCACACTTTCATATTGAATTATGTGTCCCAAGCCATAATTGACCTTCACATCATCATTAATAGGCCCCTATTACCCCATATTTGCATCCTAAGGCATAATTTGAAGAAATAATAGACAAAGTCATCATATAAACCTAATTTATTCATTCCCCAACAACCTAACTAGAAAATGAACCCTCTGGGACTAATTCGCCGTCTATGGTGAATGAGTCCCTACCAAGTGGGAATAATTTTCCCAAGGTGGTGAATGAGTCCCATTTGAACCATTTTTTACTTTTCAGCGAGAAAAATTAGGTTTTAAGTTTAATTTTTCTTCATGTTGGCCTTGGAGATCCAATTTATGAGAAAATAAGGTGAATTGCCTATAAAATCAAGTCTCTAAGCCCTTATTTAAAATTTGTTAACTCATTCACACATCTCTCTATTAGAAGATATAGGACAACTGAGAGGGGGGTGAATCAATTGTCACAAAATTAAAAAATTAGAAACTTCAACACTTATCAATTCCACAACCATACTATTATGTTATTAAGCATGAGCATGAGATACAAAAAATAGGAAGTAAGATAACACATTGAACACTAGATTTACGTGGAAAACCCAATGAGGGAAAAACCACAGTGAGGATTAACTCACAATATAAAGTAGATCTAGAAAAAATTATATAAGGCTCACTTCCCTAAATAGGACTCACTATCTAGATACAAAAGCTCACTGCTTACAAGGAGGCTCACTACCTACAAAAGATTTACAGAACAAAAATTGGGCTTCACAGCCAAAATGAATTGAGAATAATGCACCTAATAAGTGTTGATGCAGTTTTGGTGATGCTCAAAAAATTGACTTAACACACTTCATCACTTTCACTCACTTTCAATTTTACTACTACTTCATACACGCACACTTCTATCTCTCTCTCTTAAATCTATCCAACATATGCATGTATATATACCTAATCTTCTCAGCAAGCATCAATTAGGTCAGCCTAATTAGATGCACTTCATATTTACCAAAAATACTAAATGTCAGCTCTAATTATTCAAAAAATGTTTCAAAGAAGCAATTCAAACATCCATCACTCTACATCATGTCAGCATAGACCTAGGATAGGTCGGACATATATCCGCATAGAAAAATTAATCCACCATATCACAATTAACACAAGAAGTTATCCAGAAATAGACTTCAATGCAAAAAGAAACCAAAAAAATAATGCCACTACATCATACAAGCACTAGAGCACATTATATTTTGAATATGCATGCCTTCAACAACCATAAACAATTTTCCAAAACTGCAAGCATCAACTACCAACTATGGAGGAATGCAGACTAAAATACCAGAGAGTGCAGCTCGAATACAGGTTCAAATACTGGACCAAAATATTGGATCAGGCACTAACTTAGACTTGTAGTCACAACATGGTGGCATCAATGACAAAACAAAACTATAGATGGAAACATGTTCTTCCAACAATCTCCCCCTTTGTCATTGATGGAAACATGTTCCAAAAAGGAATATTCAAAAAGGACTTATCCAATCTCTCCAAACTTTCCCCTAATCACTTCAATCTCTCCCCCTTTGACATCAATGGCAAAGGGCTGCTAAAAAGGATATAAGCATGGTGACATCAAAATTTACAAAAATATTCCAATTCTTCAAAAACTTCCAGCCATCCAAAAAAAATTAGACAACATTTTAGTTAACTTCATTCTATTTAGGTTCCTTTTCTTCTTCCTTTTCCTCTTAGCCAAAACAAACAAAACAATAGAAATTGAACACTCAGGATTCAAGTAAAAATGACACTCTTCACTTGAAACACCTTCTTTTACCTTTCTTTGAGAACTAGACACAACTTCTTCCAATTGAATGTAGTTGAATCCATTCTTGTACAAATACTTTCCAATAAACCCAATAGAGTAAACGAAGATGACAAATATGAACATTGTCTTTCAACATCTTCTATGTCACTAAGTATTCTAGAAAAATGGTCTAACCAAACCTTAGCAATCTCCTTAAGGATCCAAAAGGTCTTCACCACATCATCTCTTTGTCTTTGTACAATAGTCAGTTCAAATTGCAATTCTCCAACTCTTAGCATTTGTTTCCCTTCTTTGTCTTGAAAGATATCAAAGTTCTTTCCAATGTTGTTCACTTGAGATTTGATTGCTTCAATTCTACTTCTCAAATTATCTACCACAGTAGGACACCACAAACAATATTTCTAAATATCTGATATTTCTTTAATGCATTTCTTTGTTTCCACAATAAGTTTAGATAATCTTCACTTAGCTTTAGTACATCTCTTTTCAACCAAAGTTTCAAACTTGCATCCTTCCAAACCTTCAAGCAACATTCTTTCTTCAACAATTTCAACTAAATTTTCTAGTAGGGAGCCAGAGACACTTGATACATCAATACCTCTTCAAAGTAGATAATCTACCAGATCATCATCAATTTTTAGTCTGTCAATAGGAGAGGCTGCATTCCATATCTCACCAGTATTCTTCATTTTTCCTTTAACCAAAATAGTCTAGATGTCATCTAGATCAGAGAATTCAGATCCAGGCATACATTCTTTTTCCTTCTCTTCTAAGTAGACAATGATGTCTTTAGTTATAAATTTTCTTTTCTTTAATTTCAGAGGTGAATCACTGCTAACCGTTTCCAATTCTCTTTTACGAGAAGATGAACCTATTGGATGTTATGGTTGTGATGTTCATATGTGGTTGTCATCAATGTCAACACTATTAGAATTGAGCCATTGAAGACTATATATGTCGAGGATATAGAGAAAATTTTTAAAGAAAGAGTTGGAGGTTGCCAATGGATCAATGAAGGTCATGAAGGTGTTTTTATCAGTACGTTGAAGGTTAATAATTGTTGACTAAAGATTTTATTGTTGAGTGTATCTAGTTTATCCATCAAAAGTTTGAGAGGTTCACGTGAACATTTGTTCAAGTTATGAAGATTTGTGTTATGACAGATTTTTGGTGGTTTCAGTTAGTGTTCCTGATTGAAGTTGATAACATTCTAGTAATCTTAGTTGTTGCGGATATTTCTCTATTGG
Source organism: Sequoia sempervirens (assembly GCA_007258455.2). Lineage (NCBI taxonomy): Eukaryota > Viridiplantae > Streptophyta > Pinopsida > Cupressales > Cupressaceae > Sequoia > Sequoia sempervirens. The sequence continues at coordinate 362,603,581 of VDFB02270651.1, forward strand.
TTCTTGATGCTTGCGGATGTTTCTAGATCATGCTCTATCTTTGTTTCATGTTCATGTTGATCGGTGTGTTCATGGTCGGTGATTTATTTTCTCTCTTGTGTTCAGGGTTTTGTGTTCTTAGCCGGCATGGTGGATGTAGCATGTTGTGGATCCTTGGAAATTAAAATTTGAATGTTTTTCATGCTCAAGGATGTTTTTTTGGGTCACAACATAATATTGGTTGATGGTGTTTGATTTGCATTGAAAATTTATTTGTAAATTTTGGCTGACATTGCATGTATTTTTTATATTTTCATATTTCTTCTGGTTGACAGAGTTATTGATGTAAATCCATGTTGCGGATATCTAAGAGTGATTGTTTGAGCAAAGTAAAGTGTGCATAAGTGTGAATGAATTCCAAAGAAAGAGTAGATGTGCAACTAGTGTTCTAATCATTCGATTACAGAGTAGAGAGTGAAGAAGTTTGAGCAAAGTGTGAAGGAGTGTTTCTGTAATTAACTAGAACTGTAATCAGGCCTTTGTACAAGCTATTTTCTCAGCTCATACCCTATGGATCTAATCTAATTTTTTGTAAGATAGTGTGTCTTCTTTGGGAAGTGAGCCCACTTGTATTTGAGCAGTGAGCTCTAGGTAATGTGGCTGAATGCATGTGCATTCCCATTATTCTTGTTATAATTTTAATAAGGTATAATATTGTGGACTAACATCCACCATGGTTTTTCTGCTAACAGGGTTTCCACGTAAAAATCTTGTTGTTCTCTATGTTTCTGATGTGCTGATTGTTTATGGTTTATTGTTCATTCATCAGATCTAAGATTAAGTTAAGTGTGAAAAGTTTGAATATTCAATGACAACTAATTCACTCCCCCTCTTAGTTGTCTACCCTTTTTTTTTCCAACAATTGGTATCAGATCAAGTTCCTCTGAAGAATTTTAAAAGCTTGAGGTGATCTAAGATGACATCATATAAGAAGGACAACCCTAGATTTGATGGAACAAACTACACTCTATGGAAAGATAGAATGGAGTGTCATTTGAAGTGTATTGGTGAACCCTTCTAGAAGGTTGTAAATAACAAATATGCTATTCCTTAGAAAGATCCTTCCACTCCTGATGAGATTAAATAGGTTGAGATTAACATCAGGGATATTGAAGCTTTGTTGAGTGCTTTGATAGATTCAGAAATGACAAATGTGATGGATCTAAATAAAACTCATGAGATCTGGAAGAATTTGAAGACTTTTTATGAAGGAGATGCACATGTGAAGGTTGCTAAGCTAATAATTTTGAAAGGCAAGTACAAAACTATGAATATGTGTGAACATGAAAATATTTCCCCTTTTATGCAAAGAGTAAATGAACTTGTGATGGGTATTAGATGTGTTGGTGGTACCCTGGATGAACAAGAAACTATAGCTAAAGTGCTCAGATCATTTCCTCCCTCCTACAAATATAAGGCTCATGCTATTGAAGAGCTCAGATCAGTAACAACTATGATAAGAGAAATGCTGATTGGTAAACTTGTTTCCTTTGAGTTGAGTGAATTTGGTGATTCTACCCCTAAGATTGAATTTGCATTCAAGGACACTGTATATGGAAGAAACAGGCAAAGATATCATCCAGGAGAAAGTTCTAGAAATACATTCAAGTATGAGGAAGAGATGAAATAACTTTAAGATGAAGAAAGAGAGGTAGAAGAGTTGGAAGCACTAATTGTGAAGAAAGAAGGCAAAGGATAATGTAAGTATAAAGGAAAGTTTCCTATTAAATGCTTTTCCTACAATAAAATAGGTCATTTTTCCTCAAGGTGTCCTGAAAGAGTTCCTAGGTCTAAGAACTACAAACCTAGATTTCAAAAGAAATGTTATTTTCTTGAAGAAGGTGTAACTGATGAAGAATCTGATAAAGAAAATGGAAATGAAGATGAATGGGTTTTCATTGCTATCAAGGAAAATGGTCTAGTGGCTACTGAGTCTGCTAAAGTTGAGAAAGATCTTGCAGCCCAAATTGACGAAAAGGATGAGTGGTTTATTGATAGAAGATGCTCACATCATATGACTGGTGACAAAATCAAATTTGTAAGTCTAGAGAAATATGACAGTGGGGTTGTAAGATTTGGAGATAATAATTCTAGTGTGATTCATGGCAAAGGATCTATTTGTCTTGGTGGTAAACATAACACTGATGATGTTCTTTATGTTGAAGGCTTGAAGCATAATTTTTTGAGTGTTGGACAAATGGTGGATAAGGATTATGATCTTTAGTTCAAAAATGGAAAATGTAGGATACTTGGGAGTTCTGGAAATGTAATTGCATAAGGTGCACAAACAAAAGGTAATATTTTTCACCTGAATGCTAGTAGAGAAATTTTTTTAATTGCTCAAGCAGATGAATGATGGTTATGCCATAGGAGGCTGTGTCATGTGAATTTTGATAACATTTTCAAGGCAAGTTCTAGTCAAGTAGTAAGAAATCTACCTAAGCTAGTGAAGCGTACTAACACAATATGCAAGGAATGTTAGATGGGAAAACAAACTAGAATTTCTTTTTGGAGAAAATAACATCATTCTAATGGAATACTAGAGCTGGTGCATACTGATTTGTGTGGTCCCTCTAGAGTCAGAAGTCTATAAGGAGAAATGTACTTTATGTTGCTTATTGATGATTACTCTAGGATGATATCAGTTGCTTTCTTAAGAGAAAAATGTGAAGCATTAGAGAAGTTCAAAAGTTTCAAATCTATGGTAGAGAATGAGATAGGTTTGGAGATGAAATGTCTAAAGTTAGATAGAGGTGGTTAGTTCACCTCCCAAGAGTTCAATTCTTTCTATGAAGAACATGAAATCAGAAGACAACTATCTACTCTCTGAACCCTTCAACAGAATGGAGTTGTAGAGAGAAAGAACAGAACAATTCTGGATGCTTCTAGAACAATGATGATAGAAGGAAATATGCCTCATATCTATTGGAGAGAGGTTGTAAACATTGTTGTGTACACTCTAAATCAGGTAAATGTCAATGGTATTTTTGGTAAGACTCCTTTTGAGTTATGGTTTGGTTATAAGCCTACTATTAAATATTTCAAGATATTTTGAAGCAAGTGTTATATTAAGAGAGATGAGGACATAGGAAATTTTGATGCAAGGAGAGATGAAGGAATCTTTCTAGGTTACTCTACCAAGAGCAAGGCTTACAAGTGCTACAATAGAAGATTGAGAAAAATGGTTAAAAGTCCAAATGTCAGAGTTAATGAGGACTCTGCTAGATCATCTAGATACTATGGATATGATATAGATGACCAAAAAGATAGTTCAGACAAAGGGAAGAATTGACAGACATGGAATCAAATTCAAATTGTTTCGGTAAATCAAGGAAGTGAATAAGGAGAGACAAGTGGTAGTGCAGATGAAAGAACAAAAGAACTAGAAGTACAAGAGAATCCTAAAGTTTTGAGGTAGATAAGGCTAAATCATTTTGAAAAATCAAATTATAGGAGATAAGAATAAAGGTGTGAAGACTAGAAGAAGGATTCCAAAAGAGTATTGTCTAATTTCCAAGACTAAGCTCAACAATGTCAATGAAGCTTGTAATGATGAACACTAGATGGAAGCTATGAAGGAAGAACTGTTGCAGATTGAAAAGAATGATACATGGATTCTTCTTCCCAAACCTAAAGAAAAAAATGTGATTGGTATGAAATAGGTCTTTTAGAATAAGCTGAATGAACAAGGTGAAGTGGTCCAGAATAAAGCAAGACTGGTATGTAAAGGGTATTCACAAATGGAAGATATTGATTTTGAAGAAAATTCTACCCCCATTGCTAGAATTGAAGTTGTAAGATTATTTCTTGCTTATGCCGCACATAAGAACTACAAGGTCTATCAAATGGATGTGAAGTCAGCCTTTTTGAATGGTGAGTTAGAAGAAGAAGTATATGTTGAATAGCCAAATGGATTTAAATTGACTGATAAGGAAGACATGGTTTTTCGATTGAAGAAAGCTCTGTATGGACTCAAGCAAGCCCCTAGAGCTTGGTATTCTAGATTGGATAAATATTTACTGATGTTTGGATTCAATAAATGTACTACTGACAACAAATTGTATTTTAAGTTAGATCATGATAAAGAGTTGATTATTTAAGTCATTGTTGATGACATTATTTTTGGAGGAAATTATGATCTATATATGAAGTTTGTTGATGAAATGAAGAGTGAATTTGAAATGAGTATGATTGGAGAGATGAAGTTCTTTCTAGGATTACAATTCACTCAGTTAGACAATGGAATTTCCATATCTCAATCCAAATGTGTGAGAGAACTGTTGAAGAAGTTTGGTATGGAAGACTCAAATCCCACTGGTGCACCTATTGTAACTAGATGCAAGCTAACATAGAATGATGATTCTCCTAAGGAAAATAAAATAAGGTACATGTCAATGATTGGTGGATTGCTCTACTTAACTCAAACCAAGCCAGAAATCATGAATGTTTTGTGTATGGTTGCTAGATATCAAGCTAATCTAAAAGAATCTCATATGAATATTGTAAAGAGAATATTCATGTATCTGAAAGGAATAGTTGATTTTGGGCTTTGGTATCCTAAATATGATGATCTCACTTTGAGTGCCTATAATAATGTGGATTAGGTAGGAGATGTAGATGATAGAAAAAGCACTAGTGGTGGTGCCTTCTTCCTAGGGACGAAGCTGGCATCTTGGTTGAGTAAAAAGAAGAATTCCATTTCCCTATCTACTGTTGAGGCAGAGTATATTGCTACTACAAATAATTGTACTCAAGTGTTGTGGAAAAAATAGATGTTGAAAGATATCATAGTAGTGTATGATGAGCCTATTATCATATACTATGACAAATAAAAAACACGTATCAAAGAATCCGGTGCTACATTCTAAGACCAAGCATATTTCAATCAAGTTTCACTTCTTGAGGGAGAAAGTGAGTGAGAATAAAGTCAGACTAGAACATGTTCCTACCAAAGAGAAAATTGTAGACATTTTCACTGAGACATTGCGAAAGGATAATTTTGTGTATCTTAGAGGGATGCTAGGGGTGATTACCCCTCCTCATATGAACTAGAGATGCATTGTATTGCATCAATTCGTGCAATTCTTGATCATATTCTGATCCAGATTAATGTTTTTGTGGTTGCTACTTAGGGGGAGTAGTCATATGTGTAGATATGTTGTTCAAAGCTTGTATGTCAAAAGATAATGCTTATCTTTTCCATTGATGTAAAAGGAGGATAAGTGCAATGTGAGAAAGAACATGAGAAGAAGAGTCAAAATCTAAGGAGGAGATTGTGCTAATTGAGAGTTGTGTTGATGGTGTTTTTCACATATTGTGTTTCCATCAATTTCGAAGGGGGAGATTGTTGGATGTTGTGGTTGTCATTGATGTCAACACTATTAGCATTGAGGTATTGAATATTGTATATGTCAAGGATATTGAGAAAATTGTTAAAGAAAGAGCTCGAGGTTGCCAATGGATCAGTGAAGGTCATGAAGGTTTTTTACTCAGTACGGTGAAGGTCAATCATTCTGGACTAAAGGATTTATTTCTCAGTGTATCTAGTTTATCCACCAAAAGTTTCAAAGGTCCGCGTGAAGATTTGTTCGAGTTATGGAGATTTGTGTTATGATAGTTTTTATGTGGTTTCAGTTAGTGTTCCTAATTGAAGTTGATAAGATTCTAGTAATATCAGTTGTTGTGGATGTTTCTCTATAGGTTATTGATGCTCGTGGATGTTTCTAGATCATGATCTATCTTTGTTGCACGTCCGCGTTGATCGGTGTATTCGTGGTCAGTAATTTATTTTCTCATGTTTGAGTTTTTGTGTTCTTGGTTGACATGGTCGCTATAGCATGTTGTGGATCCTTGGAGATTAAAATTTGAATGTTTTGCATGCTTGAGGATGTTGTTTTAGGTCACAACATAATATTGGCCAATGGTGTTTGATTCGCATTGAAAAATTATTTGTAAATTTGGGCTGACATTGCATGTATGTTTTATATTTTCATATTTCTTCTTGTCATTGGAGTTGTTGATGTAAATCCATGTTGCAGATATAAAAGATTGATTGTTTGAGAAAATTAAAGTGTGCATAAGTGTGAATGAATTCCAAAGAAAGAGAAGATGTGCGACTAGTGTTCTAATCATTTGATTGCAGAGGAGAGATTGAAGAAGTTTGAGCGAAGCATGGAGTGTTTCTATGCTTAACTAGAACTATATTCAGGCTTTTGTAGAAACTATTTTCTTAGTTCATACACTATGAATCTAATCTAAATTTCTATAAGATAGTGTGCCTTCTTTGGGAAATGAGCCCTCTTGTATTTGAGCAGTGAGCTCTAGGTAGTGTTCCTGAATGCATGTGCATTCCCATTATTCTTCTTATACTTTTAACAAGGTATAATATTATGGACTGACATCCACCATGGTTTTCCCCTAATAGGGTTTCCACATAAAAATCTTAGTGTTCTCTGTGTTTTTGATGTGATGGCTATTTATGGTTTATTGTTCATTCATCAGATCTGAGATTAAGTTAAGTGTGAAAAGTTTGAATATTCTATGACAATTGATTCACCCCCCTTTCAGTTGTCTATCCTTGTTTTTCCAACATAACCCACTTCAAACTGACTTGGTGCAGACATACTGGAGAAAATATTTTTTTTCAAGGATGTGAAATAATATTTTCACACACTTACAATATCTACCAATGCTTCTAGGTATCTATAGACATGTTTCCCAATAGGAATATTGAATTCCCACACAACATTATCTTTTCCAGGTAGGGAACCCAAGAAGTAAAACACCAACCACACAAGAAAAGATCCAAACTAAAAGGGATAACCCTCAACCACCAGAATTCAAACATTTTTAGAAATATTCTCAAGCAATAGGCCACACAAATTAAATTTCCTATTCTCCTTAACCATCATATGTGCAATATAGACAACAATAGCTAATGTTGATCCTTCATGATTTCTAAAATAGATTTTGTAAGAAACACCATATGCAACATATCTTACAGCCAAATTCAACTTTAGTGGAATGATGCCACTAGACTCTCTATCCATTTTTGCGCTTTCTTGAGTTTTTTAATTGAAACATCTTCATTTTTATTATTCCCTTTTGTAAATAGAGAAAATATTCTCAATTACCCATGACAATTTCTTTGAATTCCCTTCCGAATTGCTTCAAGCTCACTTCAGGATCATTCCAGGCTACCTTTCAAGTTCTTCAAATGCTCAATTAATCAAGAAGACTCACAAATTTCAACTTATACACCATCAAATTTACCCTAAAACACATTAAATGTGGCAGACATCAAAAAGTTTCTAAAAACATTCTTCTTAACAAAGAAAGCCCTACGTCAATCTGCAAATTATCATGCCAACATGTTTTTCTTAGGTTCCTTTTCCAAAACCTCTGAATAATCATTCTTCACATTCCATCCTTATGTCAGCCTTTGACATGCCATACATTAGGGGGTTTTTGTAGTTTTTTCTAATAATGTTCCCCCTAAGACCATCCTAGGTCTAATTACCAAATAAATCATTTGTACTGGATGAGGGCATAGGCACATCAGAAGTCTTAGGTTTTTCTTCTTCTTCCATATCTTATTCATCTCTTGTTTCATCTCTTCTTTTTCAATCTTCTTTACTAGATCATTCTTCTCTATTGGAGTAGATTGCTTTCCTTTCTTACTTCTACAAACCTTTGAGATATGTCCTGGTTTACTACAATTATAATAGACAACACTTTTTTGATTAGTATGACCTTCATTACGTCTCGACCTATATTGATTTTCTCTATGTAAAAAAATATCGCAAGTATAGTAGTATTCATTAAAGGATTGATTCATTAAGCCTCCAGGAAACCTTTTCATCATCACCCGACTGATCATTCTCACCTGAGATCTGCATTCAGTAGCCTTATGCCCAACCTTCTTACATGAAAAAAATTTCCCATAGAAAGAGCAAGGAAACTGATTCTGATTCATCCTACTCCTGCATGTTGTTGCTTTGTGTCCATATTTATTACAGGAAAAAAAAATACCATTGAAAGAGGGATACCTTTGTACATTAGGGTACCTCACAAGCTATCTCCTTGCAAACTTCCTTAAATTTCTCTTTTGCTTCACTTTGTCCTGATTCATTTGATTTGCCTTAGAAATTTCACCTTCATCATTTCCCAAACCAGCTCTTTCTTTACTTGATTTCTATAAAGCAAGCAACTCTCCAAGCTTATTGGAGCTTGATTTGAAGTTATTCTAAAAAAAAAATTCCTTTTCCAATTCAATCCTCAAGTTTACTATCTCCTATTCAAGTTTAGAGCATTCATCGGACTTATTATGTACCATTGTCATCAAACATTCTCCAATTCTTTTATTTTCCTCTACCGATACTTTAATTTCAATTATCTCTTGTTTCAACTACTCACTTACTTCTCTGTGTCTTTCCTTGAATTTTTTCTGTTGTTCTTTCAACTTCAAGACACATTCATTTGCTTCATCAAGATTCTCTTTCAGATCTCTGTTTTCTCCTTCCACTTTGTCAAGATCCTTAAGATTATTTTGAAGCTCTCCTTTATCATCCATCTAATCAACCTTTAGGATCCTCCTCAAGTGGTTAAGCTCTTCACCAAGGAACCAAATATCTAATACCAATTGTTAAAAGATGCAAGACAACTAAGAGGGGGCAGGTGAATCACTTGTCACAAAATTCAAAACTTAAAAACTTCAACACTTATGAACTCGACAACCATACTATCTTGTTATTAAGAATGAGCATGAGATACAAAAAATAGAAAGTAAAATAACACACTGAACACCAAATTTTGTGGAAAACCCACGGAGGGAAAAACCACAGTGAAGATTAACTCACAATATAAAGTAGTTCTAGAATAGAGTATATAAGGCTCACTACCCTAAATAGGACTCACTATCCAAATACAAAATCTCATTGCTTACAAGGAGGCTCAGTGGCTACCAAATATTTACAAAACAAAATTTGGGCTTCACAACCAAAATGAACTAAGAATAATGCACCTAGCAAGTGTTGATGTAGTTTCTGGGATGTTGAATAAACTAACTTAACACACTTCTTCACTTTTACTCACTTTCACATTTTGTACTACTTCATACATGCACACTTATATCTCCCTCTGTCTTAAATCTTTCCAACATATACATATATATACCTAATCTTCTCAACAAGCATCAATTAGGTTGGCCTAATTAGAAGCACTTCATATTTACAAAAAATACTAAGTTTTCACTCCAAGTATTCAAAAAATATTTCCAAGAAGAATTTAAAACATCCAACACACTATATCATGTCAGAATGGACCTAGGATAGGTCACACATATATCCGCATAGCAAAATTAATCCTCCATATCACAATTAACACAAGTCAGCTAGAAATAGTCTTCAATGCAAAAAGCAACCAACAGAATAATGCCACTATGTCGTATGAGAACCAAAGAACATAATATTCTTACTATGCATGCCTTAAAAAACCATAAATATTTTCCAAAACCGCAAGCATCAACTACCAACTATGTAGGAATGACTAAAATACCAGAGAGTGTAGCTCAAATACTAGTTCAGATACCATACCAAAATACTAGATTAGGCACTAACTTAGACTTGTAGGCACAACATGTTGACATAAATGACAACTCAAAACTATAGATATAGTCATTCTTCCCCATTCTTCCAACACTCTCATCATTCATTCAACATCTATCTTCTCCATCAAGTCAAGAAAATTAGGGTTTCATCATTGCAAGTCATCTGAGATAGCTTCATAAGACATTCAAGGTCATATTCTTCATGTTTTGTTTCAGATATTCAAGATCAATAGTCATGTTAAGGTAACAACTCCATTATTGCATGCTTCATTACATTCTTTTCTCATTTTGGTTTAATTACCTAAAAGGGGTTTGTCCAAGGAAAACCCCCACGCCCTAACATCCGACATTTTTCTTTCTTGTCTTATGTGTTTGCAGATTTAGACATTTTGGAGGCTTAGAAATCATTGAATATTACATTGAAAATTTTTTCAAGTCATCTCTTCATTGGATAAGACAAAATACCCACAAAAGGTCACTTGTAGGTCTGAATTTGACAATTTTAGAACCAAACACCTGCAAAAGCAAAAAGTGCAAATCAAAGGCTCCTGTTTACACATTTGAATCTTCAAAAATTATAAAGTGGACTCATTCGACATGGGTGGTGAATGATTCCCACTTCTAGGCCTGATTTTGGTTTTCTGCATTTTTGGATACCCATTTGTCTGAAATGGTCTTCGAAACAATTTCACAAAATTGGGACTGATTTTCCCAGAATGGAAAATGAGTCCCACCTAGCCTAAACATTAGGATCAATAGCATTTCAAAAGTCATTTCAAGTCTCCAGCAAATTTACAAGTGCATTTCTTCAGTTTCATTCATTTTTGTTGTAGTTTACCTTCTTTTGTAGATGTTTTTGCATTACATAATGTGTTTTCAAACAATCTACATTTCATTGGTTTTGCATTAATAATCAATCCATCTTATCAATTTATTGCATTAAAACATTGCATCTAGGTATACAACATCCATATTTAATCCATATTGCATTGACTTTGAATGTAACATTGCCCATTTTGGTCCTTTCTCCTTTCCAATGAAAAAACCTAGAAGCGCTAGAAAGGATTAGGATGCCAAAATCTTTGCTACAACTATTTTTATTTTATTTTTGGTTATTGGTTGTTATATGTTCCCATTTTTCATAAACACATTTTTGCATGTACATCTTAGTTGTGCAATGCAAATATAAGCACTTGCAAAACAAATCTATATCGATATATATGTTTGCGAAGTTAGACACACCTTTTTAGTTATTATACAGTCTTCTATAGTGTGCAGAATCAAGCTTTGTGGATGGGTCTCCAATTCAAACATATGAGAAAAAAAATTAATATCATCAAAAATATTGATACAAGATTCGAGTTACATTCTTTGGTAAAAAATATTAATGACAAGTAGAGAAATTGTATTTAAGAGGTGTTAGAATGATTAATTTATTGTTCATGCCTTTCACTCCCCACTTATTGTTCCTTGTTATATGTTTTTATCTTTGGTGTTATACCCATTTTGGAGACTTCAAAGAGATTATGACTATATATGGATGGAGAAATTACAATTAAATCTTCTTTATTTTGTCAAAAAATATGGTTAGGGTTAGTGATTTTTTTTCCCTTTTGTTTGTAGTTATCTATGAGCATCTTTAGCATTATACCCATTAACATAGGAGCAATTGTAGATTAAAATAGGAGTAATTGCATATATATATATATATATGTGTGTGTGTGTGTGTGTGTGTGTGTGTGTGTGTGTGTGTAGAGGGTTAGTATGAAAGAATAAACATATTGAAGATAAAATTAGTTTAGTGGATGTTAAGTGTTATTTTAATAGCTCTTGTACAATTTCTCTATTTGTCTATAATATTTAGTGCCAAGTAATGTAGCTCAAATTTTCAATTAATTTTGTGGCGTTAGACCCATTTTGCACAGGTTATTACTACCCATTGGCTTTGCAAGTTCTATTTTATGTGGGTTTACTGCCAAAGAATGTAGCTCTCATTTTCAATTGACAAGCCAACTCTTGCATAGACTGGTTGTCTTGTATCAGTATTTTTAATGTGAGTTTTTGATCATCTGTCTTTTACCTGTGATTCTTAAGTGTTTTTCTAATAGTTCTTTTATAATTTCTCTCTTTCGTCTATAATATTTAGTGCCAAATAATGCAGCTTGAATTTTGAATTGGCAAGCCAACTATTACATCTAGATTGCTTGTGTTGTATCAATATCCACTTCCCCATAACAAACTCTTCATTATTGTAGTTCACCTCTTCTATTCTCCATGTTCTTAAGTTCTATTTAATGTGGGTTTTTGATCATTTGTCCTTCTCTTGTAATTATTATGTGTCTTTCTAATTATATAAGAGGTATTAGAATAACACTTATTTGCTACTAAATACTATAGACAAAAAGAACATTAAATATAACTTTAAAATATGGAGTATAGAAGAGGCAAACTATGACAATGAATAGTTTGTTATGGGGAACTAAAAAAAGAATACCATGAAGAATATTTTTTTATCGGGAACTTCAAACAGATGAGGAAAAAATAATATCATGAAACATATTGATAGAAGACATATAACATGTTTCATCCAAAAAAAATAACCATGACAATTAATAGTTTGTTATAAGGAGCTTCAAACAGATGAGGAAAAAGTAATATCATGAAACATACTGGTACAAGACAAGAAGTATATGTAACAGTTGCAACACGTATTAGAATAACACTTAAGAATGAAATGTAAATGAAAAATGAATGAAAACCTTTTTCCTACTTTCAATTTTTTTTGTCTGTGTATGTTTTTCTACCACTCTTAAACTTCTATTCAATGTAGGATTTCAATCATTTGTCATTTACCTATGATTCTTAAGTGTTTTTCTAGTAGCTCTTTTACAATTTCTTAAATGATAGATGATCTAAAATGCATTTTAAATAGAACATTAACATATGTAGAATAGAAGGTGTAAACTACAACTATGAACAATTTGTTATACAGAGCTTTTGTTGTACAAAATGTGTATAGCACTAAAGATGAATAGAGATAACAAGGAACAATAACCAAAGGCCAAAAAACATACACAAGCCAAAAAAAATAGAAACCAATTGAAAGGTATAGGTTAATGTTATGTTTCATGAAGAATAAAAGAGCTCAACTATGAAAATGAATGACTTGTTACAGGTAGCTTGAAACAAATGAGAAAATGAGAATATCATGAAACATATTGATACAATACAAGTAATGATCTATTTAAGGATCTAGGAAAAATTGCTTACAGAATGCGTAACGTAAAAGATCACTTAATACAATGCTTAACATAAATGATTATATAATAAAATGCTCAAATGAATAAATGAACATAATATAAATGCCAAGATAATGAACTGAACAGAAAAAGAGAGAAGAATAAGAGGAGACAAACACAATTGATAACGGAGTTCATCCCTAAGGACTACGTCTCTGGGCCCCTCTCCAACGGAGTGACCGATCCGATTATACTCCAAAATCAGTTACAATTGCGACAACATCATTCCCTTCAAGCACACCGATATCACAGCATAACTTTGACGTACAGGAACAATTACAATCTTCTCCCAAGCATTCTCTCGTTCTCACCACCTGGACTTGGCCAAAAACAAAGGCCTACACCCCTCTTTTTATACAAAAAATTTGCCTAATTAGGCCTAACCACTCAATTAATTGCATATCTCCCTTATCAATTCATACCACATCTCTAATATCTCTATTTGGCTTCTGGTTTGGTTTGTTAGAGGTGGTTTTTTTATTGTTTTGGCTTAATTAGCCATTTTGTTATATATTCGGGCTTAGACACCTTTCAAAAGCAACCGACCTCTATATATATATGTCGACGGTTCGGTGGTTGAATGGTCAAATGGTATTTTGGTGGCCACGGGGTTGGTAGTTCCAACCCCACCGACCTCGTTTTAAATCCAATACTCGAATTGACAAACAATTAAACAAACCCGTATCCCATGTATGTTTAAATCCTATGTTTGGCTCAACGGCTACCAGTGGTTTCAGGCCCGAGCTGGTCGCGGGTTCGAGCCATAACAACATTTTGTTAAAACAAACTCAACTTCCCCGACCACCAAAGACCATACAACTGGGACACGTGTCCACTTCTGATTCGCTAGAAATGTTGACGAGGGAGATGACGTGTCAAACTCCTATTCACCCGAGATGCAGACTCAGCTACTAACTCCACTGCCGACGTGTTGCTAACTGGGTGCCACGTGTGTCGCCACTGTGCTGCCACATCTGAGTATGGATGCCACGTGTCCGATGACGATGCCGTTGACTGGACTACCACTTCAGATGTCGTACTATACAGATAGACACATGTCATGATCTAATTGGTCCGTATGATCCAAGTCACCTGCCACGTGTTAGGCCAAAATTCATCCATATTGATTTTGTACTGTACGGACTGACACGTCAGCATGATGACGTCATCTGTACCCTCTAGTTGACTGAATTTTGACTGCTTCTAACTCGAGCATACGACATCGGATTTCGATGAAACAAACATCATCAGAATTTTCTCGACGAGCTCTTCGCGATGATGCCAGTTTTGTCAATTTCTGGGATGATTATTTTTTTGTCTTCTGGATGCCCCTGAAGCCAGTTTGACTGGCCATAACTTGCACAAACGGAGTCCTTTTTGCCCTATTCAAGTTGCGTTGGAATCAGGACGTCGTTCTCTTTCTGATGAAGCTAAAATATAGAGTATTGGGAAAACTTCAATTTTCACTAAAAAATTGTCCCCCGGATCAGGCCTCCCCACTGGAGAGCTTTTGGACCTCCGAAAGCTTGATTACTTGGAAATTAAGTGAGGGTAAAGTTCCCTCACTTTAGCAATCTCCATCCATCTTGCTTTTCTTGGATGCATCCCCTTTAGGCCCACTCTGAGGTACTCAACATCTCCTCTTCATGAAGTTCTGACATTCCTGTCGAGAATAACATCTTCTTGCAACTCTGACATGTACTTTGGTGAAAGGTCATCAACTGATGGAACTTGAATGTCTGTGACTTCATCTAGGATCATTGGAGGCTCATACAGTTTCAAATTCTCAACATTGACAACCGAGTAAATATGCATGTATGGAGGAAGATTGAGGCGGAAGGCATTAATACCAATCTTCTCAAGGATCTCAAAAGGACCATACCTAATTGGCTTAAGCTTTTTACCTTCACCTTGCATCCTTTCCTTGCTGATGTGTAACCAAACTCTGTCTCCAACCTAAAAATGATGATCAGTGTGATGCTTGTCATGGCGAACCTTGTATTTTTCTTGGCTTTGTTCCAATCGTGCTTCCACTGCCTGATGAATTGCTTGGATTTTCTGGTGGAACTTCAAAGCCTTCTCTGCATCATGGCATCCATCTTCAACATCATATTTCCCAAAAGCAAAATCCATCAGTGTCTTGGGCACATAACCAAAGCATGTCTCAAAAGGAGACCTCTTAGTAGAAGAGTGTGCTGCATGGTTGTAGGCATGCTGCACATAATGAAGACTCTCATCCCACAACTTAGAATGCTTACTGCAGTAACCTATGAGTAGATGCACAACTGTCCTATTTACAACCTATGTTTGTTTGTCGGTTTGCAGATGGAAGGCTATACTCTTCTTCAGTTTGGTGTCCATGATTCCCCACAAAGTTGACCAAAATCCCCCCAAGAATCAAGAATCTCGATCCGATACAATAGAAGTAGGCAACCCAAAATGAACCCATACAAATTGAAAGTACATATGAGCTGTCAGTTCAGCAGTGACTTGCTTTTTACATGGCATTAAAATACACATTTTGCTGAACCGATCAACTACTACATACAAATAATCATGTCCCTTCCTAGACATAGGTAACCCCCCAACAAAGTCCATTGACACACTTTCCCATGGACAAGAAGGTACAAGTAGAGGTGTGTACAAACCCAACTTCCTACTACTAGGCTTACTAGTTGCACACATAACACAACCTCTAATATACTTAGTTACAGTTTCTTGCATACGAGGCCAATAACAATACTTCTGCAGCTGAGTCAAAGTTTTGTTTACCCCAAAGTGTCCTACAATTAATGAGGTATGTGCTTCTCTAATAACCTATGCTTGTTCATCTTTTGGAACACATAATTTTCCCAAGTGATATAACAGCTTATCTTGCACATAATAATCTTTCTCTTCTACATGTTTACCATTCATTAAAGCAGCATAGATATCCTTAAATTTCTCATCATTAGCATATTGTTCCTGAAAACTTTCATAAACCATAGAACTATTCTGAAGGATTATCAAAGCATTCATCATAGGAGGTCTAGAGAGCATGTCTGCTACTTTGTTATGGGTACCTTTCTTATACTTAATAACCAAATGAAATTGTTGTAGAAAACCCATCCACCGAAAGTGCCTACTTTGTTGTAGTTTAGTTTGTGAGTGCAAATACTGAAGTGGCTGGAGATCAGTGTGGATTACAATTTCTTTCCCCATTATGTAATGTTTCCATTTTTTAACACTCTGAACTAAAGCATAAAGTTCTTTATCATAAGTGGGATAGTTACTTACTGCTCCTGAAAAAGTTTCAGAGTGGTAGCAAATTGGTTTACCTCCTTGCATGAGTACTGCTCCCATGGCAAACCCACTCGCATTTGTCTCAATCTCAAATGGTTGATGTAGATCTGGTAAGGCCAAAACTGGTGTGGTGCTCAACTTTCCTTTCAAAGTGTCAAAAGCCTTCTGTTGTGGACCTCCCCACTAAAAAGTTGCTCTCGTACTAGTTAATGCATGTAATGGTGATGCTATATAAGAAAAATTTGCAATAAACTTTCTCCAGTACTGAACTGCACCTAGGAAACTTTTGACCTCTATGACTGTACTTGGCTTAGGCCATTTTACAATAGCTTCGACCTTCGTAGGGTCTACTTTCAATTGACCACCCCCTACGACATAGCCTAAGTACACTAAGGATGTCTTAGCAAATTCACATTTAGACATATTTACATACAATTTTTCTTTTCTCAATACATCAAAGACTTTCTTTACATGACTTACATGATCTTCCCAAGTTTGACTGAATACAAGAATATCATCTAGATAGACTATGACAAAATCATCAATAAAAGGACGAAAGACATCATTCATGACTCTCATAAAGGTAGCTAGTGCATTACAAAGCCCAAAAGGCATAACCAACCACTCAAATAGTCCCTGCTTTGTCTTAAATGTAGTCTTCCAAATATCATCTTCTGCAATTCTTATCTAATGATAACCACTTCGCAAATCTAACTTAGTGAAATAAAATGCATGTTTTAATTGATCAAGTAAATCATCTATTCTAGGAAGAGGATACCTGTTCTTTACTGTTATCTTGTTCATGGCACGATAGTTGATGCACATCCTCCAAGTTCCATCTTTCTTTAGAACCAAGACAATTGGAGAACCACAAGGAGAAGTACTAGGACGAATAACTCCTTTTTCCACCAACTCTTGAACCTGCTTTTTAATTTCCTCATTCTGCATAACTGATAAACGGTACATGCTGATATTAGGAAGTGGCACATCCTGCTGTAACTGGATTTCATGCTGTATCTCTCTCTTGGGTGGCAACCCCTTCGGTTCCTGAAACATGTCATCATAAGTGGAAATAATTTTGACCATTTCAGTTTTATGTTTTGGGTCACACCCCTTGAAGGCCTCAGATTTATCATCTTCTTTGGCTTTTACAAGCATTAATACAAAGTTTTTACTTAAGTTGACCAACCTCTTCATTTGACCAGCATTAACTAGTGTAAGATTAGTCTTCACCTTATGTGCCTGTACAATGTATTCTACCCCATCTTTAAAAAGATGATACTTATTCTCCCCCCTATAAAAGATTGCTTTTATGTCATAAGGATAAGGACTTCCTAACACAAGCCCACAAATATCCAAAGGGACCACATCTACTTCTACATCATCTACAAAGTGTGCAGTGATAGCAAATCTCAATTTACACTGTTTAGTTACTTTTAATTGTGCATCATTGCAAACCCATCCGAGTGGATATGGTTTCGGATGAGGTGTTGTATCCAAATTAAGTTTCTTTACAACTTCTTCAGATATTAAGTTGACTTGTGAACCCGTATCAAACAGAGTATCAACCTTAGTGTGTTTTGTTACAACACGAATATGAAACAATTCATTTCTTTGCTTATCAACCTTAGGAGAAGATTATTTACTTGTACTTGCACTGGCATTAGAAAAACTTGCATCAGATGAGAGAGATATACCTTTCCCTTTACCTTGGATTCCGGTAGCAACAATTTTTGTCTCATCCTCGGAGTCAGAACCAAGATCCTGTTGAACCACTGCAGTAGTCTTTTGCTTGCCTTTATTACCTCCATATCTTTTCGGCCTCAACTCAGGATGAAGCTTCCAACATCTTGAATCATCATGCCCCTCTTTCTTGCAATGGGAGCACGTGGGTTTATCACCCTCTTTCTTAGTTGTAGCTGTCTTCTTCCCTTTGCCTTTTATCTTTGTCTTTTTCTTTCCCTTTAGACTTACCCTCAGACTTAGATGGCTTCTTAGAAAAGTTATCACTAAATGTGTTCTTACCCCTTGACTCTATATGAGTAGCTTGAACAGACACCTCATCTAGATTGTTGGGACTCAACATCAAAATAGTGTGCCTAAGGTAAGAATGTAAACCACCAATATACTTAAGTAATGTGTCTTGGGTATACAAGGGAACATTTAGAGCAATGGCTCATTTCCTAAACTCATGAGTATATTCCTGGACAGACTGCCCCTTACCTTGCCTAAAGGTTTTCCAATTCATGGTTAACTGTTGCATGTAACCTAAAGGATAGAATTGTTTCCTAAGGGCAGCAACAAACTCCATCCAAGACATATTAACTTGACCATGGTGAGCAATTTCTTCCCGAGTTTTACTCTCCCACCAGGTGAGAGCTGTACCTCCCAACCGAAGAGTTGCTAATTGAATCCTAGAAGCATCTTCTACTAGGCCTTGAATCCTACAGTATACTTCTACTTGTTGGACCCAATCATCTAACTTCTCAGCATTTAACTCCCCACAATATTTAGGTAACTCAAATTTTACATCAAGCTTAATTACAGGCTTAGACTTGCTCTTAAATGGATTTACATTAGAAGAAGGAGAAGGAGAAGGATGAGAAGGGGGAGGAGAAGAAGAGGGAGAAGATGGAGGAGAAGAAGTTTCTGGAGCTTTCCCCTCTGTGTCTTTCTGATCTTCCTTCTTCTTGTGCTTTGAAAAACCTCCCTTTTCGCACTTCTTCTTGTCTGCATAAAGTTCCTCCACCATCGCCTTCATGTCAAGGAATAGCTTCTGGAAATCCTTGTCACTGAGCTTTGAACTTTTCCCACCTTCTTTTTCTTCCATCTGTGACGGTTGATTAACTCTTCGTCTTCCGATTTCTAGATTGTATTCTTCAAGTTCTCATTCGCCTCGTTGCAACCTGGATCTCGTTAGCATTCAATTTGCAATACAAGCCACACACAAATCTCTGATACCAACTTGATCTATTTAAGGATCTAGGACAAATTGCTTACAGAATGCGTAACGTAAAAGATCACTTAATACAATGCTTAACATAAATGATTACATAATAAAATGCTCAAATGAATAAATGAACATAATATAAATGCCAAGATAATGAACTGAACAGAAAAAGAGAGAAGAATAAGAGGAGACAAACACAATTGATAACGGAATTCATCCCTAAGGACCACGTCTCCAGGCCCCTCTCCAACGGAGTGACCAATCCGATTATACTCCAAAATCAGTTACAATTGTGACAGCATCATTCCCTTCAAGCACATCGATATCACAGCATAACTTCGACGTACAGAAACAATTACAATCTTCTCCCGAACATTCTCTCGTTCTCACCACCTGGACTTGGCCAAAAACAAAGGCCTACACCCCTCTTTTTATACAAAAAGTTTGCCTAATTAGGCCTAACCACTCAATTAATTGCATATCTCCCTTATCAATTCATACCACATCTCTAATATCTCTATTTGGCTTCTGGTTTGGTTTGTTAGAGGTGGTTTTTTGATTGTTTTGGCTTAATTAGACATTTTGTTATATATTCGGGCTTAGACACCTTTCAAAAGCAACTGACCTCTATATATATATGTCGACAGTTCGGTGGTTGAATGGTCATATGGTATTTTGGTGGCCACGGGGTCGGCGATTCCAACCCTGTCGGCCTCGTTTTATATCCAATACCCGAATTGACAAACAATTAAACAAACTCGTATCTCGTGTATGTTTAAAGCCTATGTTTGGCTCAATGGCTACCGGTAGTTTCGGGCCTGAGCTGGTCGCGGGTTCGAGTCATTACAACATTTTGTTAAAACAAACTCAACTTCCCCGACTGCCGAAGACCATACAACTGGGACACATGTCCACTTCTGATTCGCTAGAAATGCTGACAAGGGAGATGACATGTCAAACTCCTATTCACCTGAGATGCAGACTCAGCTACTGACTCCACTGCCGACGTGTTGCTGACTGGGTGCCACGTGTGTCGCCACTGTGCTGCCACGTCCGAGTATGGATGCCACGTGTCCGATGACGATGCCGCTGACTAGACTGCCACTTCAGATGCCATACTATGCGGATGGACACGTGTCATGATCTAATTGGTCCGTACGATCCGAGTCACCTGCCATGTGTTAGGCCAAAATTCGTCCATATTGATTACGTACTGTACGGACTGACACATCAGCATGATGATGTCATTTGTACCCTCTAGTTGACTAAATTTTGACTGCTTCTAACTCGAGCATACGACATCGAATTTTGACAAAACAAACATCGTCAGAATCATCTCGACGAGCTCTTTGGGATGATGCCAGTTCTGTTGATTTTTGGGATGATTATTTTTTCGTCTTCTGGACGCCCCTAAAGCCAGTTTGACTGGAAGTTTGACTGGCCGTAACTTGCACAAACGGAGTCCTTTTCGCCCCGTTCAAGTTGCATTTGAATTAGGACGTCATTCTCTTTCTGATGAAGTTGAAATATAGAGTATTGGGAACACTTCAATTTTCACTGAAAAATTATCCCCTGGATCAAGTAATCTATATAACAGTTGGCATTTACCTATCGGCTATTTGTTTGAAATTTCCACCAGGATTTTTGTTAACCCAGCCATAAATAGAATTTCTCAACACCTATAGATAATTTTTTCCATAAGCTAAAAAGATAAGTGTAGAAACATGAAAAATGCAATGTGTACAATAGACTATGTTTATTGTAGTCAAGTGCATGTAATAATTATTGCATGCATGTATATATATAGCAAAAAATATATGGAGCCTATCTAGCCATGCAAGAAGAAAAGGGTTGAATGTATAACTCAATAAAATATAAATTTATAAAACAAACGTTATTTCTGCTTACAACTCTGATCATCTTTCAGGTACCAGCTGTCCCATAGATGGGATTCATATCTCTTTGTCCATCTATGCTTGCATTGAGCCTAACATGATATTACTACATTTGCAAAAAAATATTTGAATAAATCAGTATATATGTCTCTAGCTAGATGTGTATGGAATGACAAAAAGACATAGCAAAAAAACTTATATAGCAGCAACAAGAGGCCAAACATTGTATATTGTGGAGCATAATAGTTTTAAAACCCTCCAATCTGGTATCTAATGGAGGTGGATGGTAGGATTTTTCAATAGTCTACCATCAAAGCAACACCATGGTGCCTCATTTCACAATGCAACTAAAATAATATACAACCTTTATACTACAATAGTGAATATTTCATTTACTCCCTCCCGTGCCATCATACAACAATGGTAGGATGCATCAACCCTCATGTGAGCAAATACTTACAATTTTTTTTCATTCATCGAGGCAACCAACTCCACCACCACCAACCCATGTGGTCAACAAACTCCATCATTGTAAATAGGTCTGGGAAACCAGTCACAAATTTCATGGAGTCTTATCATATACTAGACAAAAAATACAATGTATACAAGACTATATATTTTTTAATGCAATTGTGCGAACCCCAATCCTAGTACCTACAAAACACAATGAATAAACACATTAAGTTAGATATTGCAAGCATGAACAAGGATTCCCCATGAAATCCATTTACAAACTTCAAATTAGGAAAGAAAACAATGAATAACACAATAATACAAGAAAATATAGATTCAATCCCAATTAAAATATCAAACACATGATCCCATGGGGGAATTGGTGCCAATTTGATGTGAAAATTGGTCCTTTCCCAATTCCAAAGATGCAAGCTTGATATGTTGATGATGATTGATCCACTTTGTTGATGAAGGATGAGAGCTCCAAGCCAAAAATCTGCAAAAACCTAACTAAGAACTCAATGGTGATAGATGGAAATGGCTAAATATTTTACCATAATAACTGTGCATAATTTGTGGATGATCAAATGAGGATATGAGCTCTTTATTTATAGGATTTAAAGATGGATGAATGTCCAAATTTGAGCAATTTGGGACTAAAATTCATCCAATGGAAAGATGCCACTTGTCAATCTATGAATGGATGGAGGATGTGCAAGATTTGAGAATTGTGCCAATAAGTGCATATTTTTGAATTTCAAATTTGTTGAAATGACTTGCAAGAGGGAAGGGAAAATGCAATAAATTCCACTTGGCTCAAGAAAAAGGAAATGTAAGATGAAGTTATTGCCTTGTTGGATGTACATATTGACTTGGAATTTTTGAATTCAAACTTGGAGAATACTCCAAAAGATGCCTTGTGAGGAAAATAGCGATTTAATAAATGAATTAAATCTATTTTCATGTGCAACTTGAAAAATATAGAGGATGGCACATGATAAGAGATTAAATTAATCAAGGGACAATTAATTTAATAGGAGATTAGATGAGGTGACCTATTTGACTCAAATTCATGGATTTATTTAAATCAAGTAAGAGAGGAATATGATAAGAGAATAATTAAATAAGGATTTTGATTTATTTAATTAAAAGAGATGGTGTTAGATTAAATCAAATAAGGTTTTAATTTATTTAATTTAATGGATAGACTTTAGATATTTAATCAAATAAAATTAATTATTTAATTAAATAGGGATAATTAGATCAGATAGGTTGATTTAATTAACAAAAGAGAGTGACTTAATTAGATAACATGATTTATTTAATTAAGGGAAGGAAATTGATAAATTTAATCAAATAAGGATATTTTATTAAATGGTTAGACCAAGGGATGATTCAGGAAGAAACGATGTTGGTATTCAGGATTAGATGCACAATGTCAATTAGTATATTTTACTTGTCTACAACAATATACAAGAAGAGTGAAACAATTAAATGCTCAAAAGATAATTTTGTAGATCAATATTTGCTAGCTATTTGAATAAAATAAAACTAATTGAAAAGCTGGCAAGAACACATAAGAATATGTGCAAGCAAAGAATAAAGGAAAAATGACACAATTTAGGGTATATAGGCACAGAAAATGGAAAATAGAACATAGTTGCAAAATTTTAAATTTATTAGTCAAATGCAACACATTTTTTTTTAAAATGTTTCTAGAGTATGTGCATATATATAGTTTAATATACTGGAATGTTCAAAACATGTTACTGACTTATACAACTTTCGGCCTCTAATTATTGTTGGTTGGTATCTCTATGCATCTTTGACACTTAATGTTGTTTGTATGTGCATATGTATCAATTTGTAACAACTGCAACTGTATGTTTAGAGTATTGCATGTTAAACTCAGTTGAAAGAGAATTGTAGGTATCCTAATAAAGAATTGAAATCATGGAATTTAAAGACACTTGGAAAAACATGGATACGTGGAATATATAGAATATTATGAAATAATGAAATTCCATATACAAAAAGTATGAAACAACGAAATGTTGAAAGGAGAAGTGGGCAGATTAATATTTATGGGTGCATATTTGCATAGTGAATTTAACAAAAAATGTATTACTGAAGGTACAAGAGATAGTAAGTAGGAAGAAAATTATCTTTAATGTGCAAGGATGAAGAGGATGGAAATAATTGAATAAATATGGGAAATTTAATGTGGCACTAAAACTTAGAGTATATAAGCACAAAAAATGGAAAATAGAGCATAGGTGCATAATTTAAAACTAATTAGTCAAATACAACACAATATTCATAAAAATGTTTCTAGAATAGTTGAATATATATTTAAATAGACTGAAATGGTCAAAACATGCCACTAACTTGTACAAGTTTTTCCCTTTGCTTATTTTTCCTTGGTATCTATGTGCATCTTTGGAATTATACCCATTTTCAATAGGTTATTACTTGGTATGTTTATGTAAAATTTAACTTAAAACCCTTTAAAAGAGGATGGTATATGGTGTGGAGCCAATGTGAGAATAAATCTTTTGAGACCTTTTTCATAATCTAGAACACAAAGTGAGGACAAAAGCATTTGGTAGGGGCTGGAGCTATTCCAACCGTGGCTCTTCACTACAACGTTAAGCAGTGTATTTGTTGTTGCTTAGTCTGAAGTATTTCTCAAATGAGAATTTTGCATCAATGTAGAGTCTTTCAATTGATTTAACATGAGAGATACTTGTAAAATTTAACCCCTTCCTTTCTTTGTTGCCTATGTTTATCAGTGCTCTATCTAATGTTAAGCCTTGTGCTTTATGTATTATGATTTCCCATGCCATGGTGAGGGGAATTTGTGTTCAACTACCTTGGGTTATAGCTATGATGGGGATGTCTCTTAGATTGTGTGGGTCCCATGGTGGGCCAATGTAATTTTGGAAGTAGAAAACAACATAGTCTGGCGGATCTGGGGGTTTGCAATGTGAATTGTACACAATAGTTGTAACAAGACCAAGGGATCCATTGACTAGGCCAACTTGAATCCAAAATTTTTTTGTTAGCATCACCTATTCAACAACATAAAGTAGTAGTTCTAGGAGAAGTTGGTCATCATCTCCATAATTAGAGGTATTTTGTTGTTATTCTTGAGCAATGTGAATGGCTATGGGTAGGTTTAATTGTTTGATCATTTTTCTATTGTGGAATGTGACTAAGTCATTTGTGGCAAAAAAATGTGTTACAACATCAAATTGTTCTCTTTCTGTGGCAAGATAATTTTACTTGTTTCTTTCATAAGCTCTTCCCAATCATTGTGGAGATGCTCACCATTTCTTATATCCAGAGAAGGATTGCCCAAGACTTTTTTGGGAAGGACTATCTCCTTGTTGGTGGAAAATAGTGTCCAATGTTACTGAGACTATGAAAGTATGCCATATGGCTATAGCCAATGAGCATGAAGCATAAATAGGAGTACCCATAACTAGTGACAACTAGGAAATATCACCAACAATGATGATAGAAACACCATTGAATGTTTTCCTTTGGTTATCGGGGAATGCTTGGCACAACTATCTATCTATTTTGAGCAGCAAATTTAGGCCTAGAAAACTCATTTCATCTATCAAAATGTACTGAATATATTTAAATTATTTTTGGAATATTTTCAATGGTTGGCCTTGCAAAGGATTCATATCTTTTATGGGAGTGAAAAGGGTTGTATGGATTGTGGAGGAACATATGTTGTAGGAAGCGACACCTGTAGGGGCCAATGTGAGTAGCGAGCTATTGCATCCAGTAGTAGAGGCATTTATTTGTTGTCTTATACAATTTATCAAAAAGGATTTACTAGTGTCAGTTGTTCCTTGAATGGTCATTCAAAGAGGGCCTTTGGGTGAAGGTTGCATGTGATGGGATTGGATGATTTGAAGAGCTAGTTGCTATTTTGGTGAAAGCTGATGGGATGATGTATTTACAAGCAAGGATTGTATCGTAGATTGCTCACCTTGTGCCTTGGCTGATGGGATGAACTGAAAATCAATATTATGAAGTTGTTCAGGCACATGGTTTGTATTCCATGAATGGTTCATATCAAAGTCTTGCCTACCCAATAGATGGAGATGATTTATACTAAAGTTAGTAGTAGCACCAAGCCAAGAGAAAACTTCCCATTCATATTCATCCATAGAAGGTTGATGGTTCAAATCATCACTATCACTACCATGGTGTTCTTCAATCATGGATGCAATTGGAATTCTATTAACATGCCAAGGATGATAACCAATTATTTTAAAAACTTTCCAATTTTGTATTATGCCTTGTTTGGAAATACCTATATCTTTGTGTATGTTTCAGAAAAAAATTGTATAAAATAAGTTCAATCCAACAAAATGTGTCAAATATCTATGTATTTTCAAGGGGAATAGTCTTGAACAAGGGGTGCACAAGAAAAATTGTAGGCTAGTGTTTTGATTTCCATTTTTCCTTTTTGCACTAGTCTAAATGTGTATATAAGCAGACTGATTCAATTAGGGATACAACACCCAAATATAGAGGCCTTTGAATATAGAAATGAATATAATTCATTGGAAGTCCTTCATCATCATCATATTTTTTTATATGGAACCATTCCTTTTTTCCAACATTCAAGAAAATATATTGTCAACTTGAAGTGACAAGGGGAAATTTCTGTAACATATGGCACATCTCCTATGCAGAGATGCCATGCTCCACAAGAATGGTAATCATGAACTTTTTATATGCAAGAAATTCTCTATCCTCAAATACATTTGTATTTGCATGTCTTTTCAACATATCAAGGTAATTTTTTGATTTCTTCTCAAATCTAGCTACATATTTAGAAATATAATTTAATACAATTTTCCTAGAAGCAACTGGTTGACAGTCAACATTGGCATGCTAGATTGCAAGCATGGGTGGGCTATGAATGTTTAAGCGATCATCATTTCTTGTTGGATTTTAGGATTTTTTAGACTCGGCATTAGATGTCAATGTAGAGGTAATTTGTTTCTACGAAGGTGCTTTATACCAGCATTGTAATTTCTCTCCTTTTTTCCTTAAACAAGTATATTCATAGCATTTTTTGTACCTTTGAACTGTATTTAGCAAGTCTTCATAATCTATGATTGGATCACTAGAAAGAATATGGCTCATGGAAATTAAGCATGGATTTTCTTTAGAGCAATGATATATTTTGAGCAATCTTTGTGCAATGCAACATGGATTCCAAGTTGAAACATATCTATCAAAAATGTTCCTTTCCATGGTAACATCATGGTGATTGGAACAATCAAGAGTGTCCATGTTCGGGGCTTCTGGAAGCCATAAAAAATCATGCACATGTGCAAAGCCATGATACTTCCATTCATATCTATACCAATAATATTTTGCATGCAAAAGCTTTTCAATCACCTCTTCATGGAAAATTGTGAATCTATGATGTAGATATAAAGATGTTATATGTGGATTTTTAAAAACACTATCTATTAGGGTCTTTGTTGAAGGTTCCATCGCCAAATGAGCCACATAAGAGAAAACATTTTGTAGATTAGACCATTTTTTTTTTGCATAGCTCAAAGTGAAAAAAAGGGTAGGAATCGCAAGTTGTTCAATCATTGAAGATAGTTGGGCCAAGCAAGAGTTCCAAAAAGATTGAGTCCCACATAATGATGTACCAAAACGCATCTGCTACTCTACTAATTGATCATTAGAAGCAGTTTGAAGCTGTTCACACAATGCAAACAAAGACTTTGATATTTTGTCTTCCAAATCCACTTTGAAGAAAGAAATAGTTTGTTGACTACGATGTCTCATTATCAAGTTGTAGAGGAAATACCAAAACTTAACATGTTTTCCAAATCTTTGGTCAAAATATCTCAATAAGTGGAGGGAATATTCATACAATTGAATTTGAATATTCCTTGGTTGGAGGGGAAGTGCTACTCTAGTGGGGAACAATGTTGGAAAAGCCATTGTAAATAAACCTTCAATGTTGTATTCATTAATAGGAGAAGAGCTAATTTCATGCCAACACAAGATATTTTGCTCCTTTTTTTTTAATTTGTAATACTTGTTTGATGCTTGGAGCTCTCGTGTACCATTTGGAAAGAAATGGATAAATAATGAAAAGGTTGAAGAGGCATTTTCATGTTCAACAACATTTGTTAAGCTAGTTGATTGCATCAAATCTTCATTAGAAACTTGCTCTATTGTATGCAAGAAATTGGAGACATCAACAACAATATTAGGTAACATATTAAGAGCCTCAACATCAATCTCAACATCATTGTAGTATTTTTCATATTGAATTTTATATTTCAATGCATCCATGACATGATGTTTATTAACATAGCAGTCATAGTTTCCACCTTCAATGGTGGTCCATCATATGATCACAACCTCAAGGTCTTGTAATCAGTGCGAAAAAAGTTTTACAATACTCAAGATATGTTGAGGAAAACTTATCGTTTGACCACTGCATTTAGACTACCCTCCTCTAGCATGGGACACTTGTAAACCTAGAGCCACCCTAGCAATAAGCATTTCTTCAACCTATGTCAGCTTGTTTAGCAAGAGTGGTTGTGGGCCTAGTTCCATTCCATTTGTAGAGCTAAAATAGTGGGAGCCTTTTTTAGAATAACATCTAGCACACATGGTTGTTCAACCAGTTACACAAGTGTGCATCTCAATGTATCTTTCTTTACATAACTAACAAAAAACAAGGTTCAACAATGCATCTATGCGGTGCCAGAACTGTTTCACTAAAGAAAGGTAGTAAACATTTAAAATTTCTTTGAGGTGTTGTTGGTGCGCTTGTGTAGTAGGGGGACTGATATGAGATTGTATATTGAACATATCCTATGACGTTTATATCGGTATGTTTTTGTCGAAACTACCATGCACACTTTGGTATCCTAGGTGAAGAAGACAATCCTAGGAAAAAGGAGTGGCATTTACCATTTCCAATGGGGGCTGCAAGGGAATATTGACAACAGGTAGACCTGCAGGTGTGCTTGCTACAATTAGCCTTTGTTGCAACTATTTTGGATGGTGCTTTACACAAATTTTCTCTTTATGTTGGCTATAGTACAAATGGTTGTATTGCTATTTTCCATCCTTTTTTAATTTAGCAATTGATTGATTGGACTATTGAACTTGAATGTATTGGAATAGCCTAGGAATATACATACAAGCTCAACAATATTAGCATATATGAATATACATGTATAACTATAGATATATTTAAAGTAGTAATTACACATAAATATATAGCAAAATATATGTGTATCCATGTGTATATAAATGTATATCTATGGATTATCAGAAGAGGAATAACATGGTTTGTACATTAGAATATATAAATATATATATACAAGTATTCTACAAATTTCCATGTTAACCATTCCACTATTTCACTATTGTTATATGTCACATTTAGAAGAATACAATATTGGATACATGCAACAAGTCTAAAGTTGTTCAAATATGTTGTGCTTTGCATTTTTTTGGTGCTTATATGTACCCTAAGTTTTCCTTACCCATCAAATTATCTTTGGCCTATCTAGACTCAAAGTTTCCCACTAGGATTTTTCTTATCCTAGGTGTGCAAAACATTTCTCATCACCGACAATGGAAATTTCTAGAAGGCTAGTGGTTAGTTTCTTAGGGATGTTCACCACGACGGTCCATGGAGGTGGAGTTTGTTGACCATGTGGGATGGTAGTGCTAGAGGTCTAGGCTACCTAGATAGATAGAAGTAGATTGGGAAATGCTTGCTTACGTTGTTGCATGGTGGAAATGAACACAACACGAGAAATTATACCTTTTATACAATTTATCTATTTCTCTATAATATTTAGTAGCAATGAATGTAGCTTGAATTTTGAATTGACAAGGCAGTTGTTATGTACACTGCTCTTGTCTCAATACTTGTCAATAGGAGCAATTGCATATATATATATGTAGAGGGTCAGCATGAAAGTATAAAGATATTCAAAATAAAATTAGTTTAGTAGTTGTAAAGGTATGTTTAGTTTTGTGTTTTGTGTGGATGGGACATGCTATATGCTTTTTTTTAATAGTGTATTTTTTTTAATGTTATACTACATAAACATACACATACAATTGCCCCTACATATCTATATTTTTTAAATGCATGTTAACATTGGAGCAATTGCATATATATATGTGCAAAGGTTTACTATGAGAACATAAAGGTATTGAAGATAAAATGAGTGTAGTAGTTGTGAAGGTATGTTCAAATTTGCATTTTGTGTGAATAGAACAAACAATGTGTTTATAGATTATCATAGTTCACCTCTTCTATTCTCCATATTTTAAAGTTCCATTTAAGGTGGGTTTTTGATAATCTGTCATTTTCATATAATTCTTGAGTGGTTTTCTAATATCTCTTTTACAATTTCCCAAATTTTCTATAATATTTAGTACCAAATAATGTAGCTCGAATCAAGTACAACATTGAAGTTATCTGTTTGATTTGCATCCTTCTCAATTTTATACATGGAAGACAATTTTTTTATTTTTTGTTGGGTTCTTTATTCTTAGAAATACAATTTGTTTTAAATTCACTATGCAAATATGCACAAAAGCAATGTTAATCTACAAGACTTCCTTTCAAACTTTTGGCTGGTTAGCATCCAAACACATGTAGTATTCTAAATATATAGTTGCAACTACTAGAAATCGATCAAAGGTGGCACACACATCTTGTTTGTGTATATATATATACATATGTATATACATATATATATGTATACATATACATACCTATATATATAGATATACATATATATACATACACATAGACATATATATATATACATATATATACACATACATATACATATATATACATATAGATATATATATATACATATACATATGCATATACATATACATATACATATACATATAAATACCTATACATATACATACATATACATATACATACATATACATATACATACATATACATACATTACATATACATATAGATATACATATACATATACATACACATACACATACACATACACATACACATACACATACACATACATATACATATAAAAATACATACATACATCTACATACATACATACATACATACATATATATATACCATAAACTAATACATTCATTGTTTCATTGTAATTACCAACATAATAGAGGTTGGGGCCCTAGCTTGGTTGGCTAAATATTTCCTATAGCAAGAGGTTGGTCACAAGTTCTAGTCTTCCCCACCCCCGTGGTACCGGAGGGTGTGTCGCACCAGCGTCACTGGTCACATTAAAAAGTTTACCAAGCGCACTGCAGTTTATAGGGGGTTGTGTTACCCGATTCCTACAGTCTAAAAAAAATTAAAAAAATTACCAACATAATAGGAAGGATACAATTGAATGGTTTCCTTAAATTATGATCATGTGCTTTGAAGCTCTTACCATAGTTTTGTGCACTGTTTTGGGTGTTTTTCAATGTATCGATTTTCAATAGACACGTTGTATTGGAACAGTGCAAACAATTTTTCAACTTTGCTATGAACATGTTGCACATACTACATTATAAAATTATTTTCTATTAACATCTACATGTTATACTATTGAATACTATGGTTCAATTCTATTGGGTTGTTTTTGAGTATTTTTGGGTCTAATCAACATAATGCCAAAGATATCCATATATGAAAACTAATTGTTTGAAATAGTTATATGCACTATTTTTTGGTATTTTTTAATGTTTTCAGTTATGATAAATAGATTGTAGTGGTAGAGTATAGACAATTTTATAGCTTTGCTATGAACATGTTCCACATATTGCACTATTAAATGCTTTCTTATTAACAACATCTTATTGTAATGTTGTAGAATGTTATGAAGTCAAAGTTGGTTGTTTCTTTGTAGCCTACAAAGAAAAGTTCAATTGAGGAAAATGTACTTGATCACACCAAATGGATAAAATGAGTAAGGAAAACAAAGGTTGCAAAGGAATGTTTTTATGTGCTGGAAAAGATCAATGTGTATCTACTTTCACATCTATATGCTTCACCAGGGTCAGCCATGTGTGTATAAACCTAAAATCCAATAAAAATTGGAAACATAAATAGGAAAGTGTATGTGGTGTGCATTTTTGTATTTGTGAATCATAAAATTAAAGAAACTAAAAGGAAATGTTCAAGTTGAATACAAAATAGGAAGGAAACAATAACAAAAAATTTGCAACATGTATAAGAAAAGGAAATATAAACTTACAGAATCAAGATCTAAAGGTTGGAAATTTGCACCCTTAGAGTTGGACTCTACAATGGAACTTGTGGGGGATATCAACAAATCAATCTATAGGGGGCTCTGGAGACCCATCCACAAAGCCCGATCCATAGACATAGTTGTGGGAACTTTTATAGGGATAAAATGTTACAATTTGAGTTGATTGATTGAGAGCTCTATTTCACAATAAAAATAAAAGATTAATGTATTGCAACGTCCAATAGAAACTATAGACAACTTAGAAATATCGATAATCTATCAACCATTTTACTAATTTTATAAAATGAAAATGGGTATAACCATTCCACTTTTAATATTGTCCAAATAGCAAGATATACAATTGACAAGAATAAAAATACACTTTCAATACTGTCCAAACTGTAGGAGATACAATAAGAAGAATAAAAATGATAAATGAAAATTTATATATCCCTATATGTATATGTTTATCTATGAGGTTGCTTATATATAAATGCATGTAGTTTTTACTATATTTCTACATATACCTATATGCAGATATTTGTATATGTTGCTATTTGGTCTCTTCATCCTTTCTTATCCAAACAATAGAATATACAACAATAAGAATAAAAATATTAAGTACATATATGCATTGAATTTCCCCTTTGTCTACACATTTAAAAAACACACATGGGTATGTGCAAGATCATGATGGGCCAAAAAGTGGCAATATGATGGGTATGTGGCTGACAACCTTTTTACCCAAAATTGATGAAACAAAAATGGTTTTTAAAGGAGATTCTCATATTTCCACCAATATAAATTATGCTTTACTTTGAATTTAATAAGTAATTATTATTCATTTTCTATTCAAATTATGACTAAAGTCTTAATTGATAGGTGATTGAAAAAATCTATAGCTTTCAAACGGTGTCACATTTTTTGAATCCAAAACATGCATCACATTCTATGCTTCATATATTGTAGGATTAAAAAAAATAAATTTCATGAAAAGTTAAGGTGGTGGACATCGAGTTTTTATAAAAAAAAATAAAAATTCATAATTAATTATTTACTAGGAAAAAATTACAAAATAATATGCATCACATTGGGACATGAGTCCTTTACTTATATCTAAAATCTTATAAAAAAATATTATCATTTATTGTGGTTAGGGTGGTCAGACAGACACCTACTTCTTATTTTTCCCTAAAATTTAAGTACTACTGCATTGAAATTTCAAATTCTCACCAAATAGATTTCTTTTTTTTAAACAAACCTCGTAGTTTAGAAACTATATTCAATTTTCTAAATATTCTATTCTTAGATATTTTTTAAATAATATAGATAAATTATTCAAATTTTTACATCAAGTTTCCTAACTCTGATTTTTCTAAATTTTTTGTCACTTAAGAGCCTATTTTTTCCATGATGATCCTACACATACCCACATATAACTAGATATATATATCCCTATGTACACATGTATATGTATATTTATATATACACTTTATTCCTGACTATGTAGTCACTGACATGCCAAGTAAGGACCTCTGTAAAAATGGGCATAATGTCAAAGGTGCACAGTGGCAAGAAGGAACAATAAGTAGAGGGCGAAAGTTCTACAAGTAAGCAACATGTTTTAAACATTGTAGCTTATTAAAATGCATATGCAATAAGGGGCTCTTGGCCACCTTCAAACACAAAAGAAGAATGGTAAATGGTTGCTTGTGGTGTTGGAAAATGACAATCAAGATGGTAGGAGAAAGAAAATGCAATATTCAATGTTTACAGCCTTAAAAAATTACTTTGTTGTTGGCTTGAACTATAGTTTTGTGCACTATTTTTGGTGTTTTTCATGTATTTAGTTTTGATAGGCACATTGCACTACCAAAGTGAAAACAATTTTACAACTTTGTTATGAAAATGTTACA
This sequence comes from Sequoia sempervirens, assembly GCA_007258455.2. Lineage (NCBI taxonomy): Eukaryota > Viridiplantae > Streptophyta > Pinopsida > Cupressales > Cupressaceae > Sequoia > Sequoia sempervirens. Next base: position 362,637,305 of record VDFB02270651.1, read on the forward strand.
CATACTGCACCATTAAATGCTTTGTTATTAACATATCAATGCTATATCATTAAATGTTATGGTTGTATTGTAGTGATTTTCTCAGAAGCTAAATAATACTTACATATGCTATTTTTAACTCTTTTTAAATCAAAGTATACATAAATACAAATAAAGATAGCATACACATTTGTTTAGATATACATGTCTATATATAATTTTTTGTTGCATTTTCAAACGAGCCACAATGGTCTTGGTCTGTATATATGGATATATATTTTTGCCTATATATGTTATTTTTAAATATGAAATGGGGAATTCAATACATATATATATATATGTGTGTGTGTGTGTATGTATATGTCTATGTTTTAGGGAATTAAGTACAATTTCCCTTTTTGTCAATAATATTTAGTAGCAAATAAGTTTTAGTCTAACACGTCTTATAAAATTTCTCTATTTGTCTTCAATATTTATTACCAAAGAACATAGCTTGAATCTTGTATCAATATGTTTCATGATATTTTTCTTTTCTCATCTACATGAAGCTCCCTACAACAAACTACCTAGGGCTATTTATGAAAGGAGTGGAGCTTGCTAATTATGTGTGTTGGTAGTGGTGGAGTTGGTTGCCTCGATATGTAGAAGAAGAATGGTTCCACAAAGAAAACTGTTCATTATGTAATAGTTGACATTCTATGAAATAGCTGGCTTGTCAATTCAATGACAATTTTTACTAAAATATGGATAACAAAAGAGGGAAACTACAATAACGAAGAGTTTCTGATGCAGGAGCATCCAATGGTGTCAGGGCAATCTTGCATCACCCAAAAATAGTTAAATTTCAAGTTTTTTGATTTTTAGATATTTTTATATTTTTGGATACCCTTTTTGTCATAATGAAAGTCCCAATCTATGGTTTTTATTTTCTATTCCTGGGTGGAAAAATATTGTAGTTTTAGTTTCCTAGATTTGCACCTAAAAATCTTCCAAGTTAGATTTGAGGCACTTAGATTTCCCGGATCGGCCCCATAACTTGCCAAAATTGACATAGCTAATTTTAAGCACATTATTAACTTTGTGACCTTTCCAACGGTTCACGAATCTGAGTCTCGGTTCAAAAGTTATGGCCCCAGGAAGTTGGCACACTTTCTAGAAGATGCAATTGCAAATGTTCTTTTGAAATTTGAACTTCAAGTTGTAATTTTTTGGCGCCAAACTACCTAAACTCAAATTTGAATGTTGTTTTGGCTCCAAACTAAAGAGGAGCTTTATTTATGGGCTGGTTTCTAATTTTTGGGTAACTTTTTGGGGACAAGCTCGCATATTGTGAAAGGGTGATTTTGTAGCTTTCTGTAACTTGCATGTGTTATAGAACTTGGGGATTTGAGATCTTCTGCTTGTAATAAGTTCTATTTTCTTGATAATAAAATTATTCTCTTGTTTGTGGGTTATTTTCTAAGTCTCGGGCTGCACCCTCATCAAGTGGTATTAGAGCAAGTTTTCTTGAGCGTGTGGACAGATCGCTGATCATGAGGAAATTCACACCAGGACCATAGTTGTGGGTCGAGGTCAAGAAAGATGCCTCTAAGAGTGATGCCTGGTAGGCATGGTGGTGCTAGAGGTGGTTGAGGTGGTAGAAATGCTGGTGGAAGAGATGCATTGGCAACCCTCTAGAGATAGATTGAGGTGTTACAAGAGCAATTGAGAAGAGGGTTAAACCCAAGGGAGGAAAGTGAGGATGAAGGAGAGGAAGAAGGTTCAAATGTAGAAGAGGAAGAAGAAGCAATTGATCAAGACCAAATGTGGCTAATAAGGGCCATTTTGAAGATCGGGAAAAGACCTAGAGCAGAAGTCCCCAGTTATAGAAGTCCCCAGTTATTTA